>CANTUQ010000231.1:0-717117 GCA_947683425.1 Excoecaria cochinchinensis
CCCTAGGGATATCCGTAAAAATTCGTCGGATTCCAATTCTCGATGCGTTGTGACCGGCAAGCTTCCAGTAGCTATTCCGATCGAGTTTTCCTGAATTATTGGGCTCGGATCCGAAATTTCACCACTTTTTACGATTTCTCGATTTTGGTGATTTTCCCTAGTGGTACCCCTAGGAAAATCCGTAAAAATTCGTCGGATTCCGGCGAAGCCAATTCTCGATGCGTTGTGACCGGCAAGCTTCCAGTAGCTATTCCGATCGAGTTTTCCTGAATTATTGGGCTCGGATTCGAAATTTCACCACTTTTCTCGATTTTGGTGATTTTTCCTAGTGGTACCCCTAGGCAAATCCGTAAAAATTCGTCGGATTCCGGCGAAGCCAATTCTCGATGCGTTGTAACCGGCAAGCTTCTAGTAGCTATTCCGATCGAGTTTTCCTGAATTATTGGGCTCGGATCCGAAATTTCACCACTTTTTACAATTTCTCCATTTTGGTGATTTTCCCTAGTGGTACCGCTAGGGAAATCCGTAAAAATTTGTCGGATTCCGGCGAAGCCAATTCTCGATGCGTTGTGACCGGCAAGCTTCCAGTAGCTATTCCGATCGAGTTTTCCTGAATTATTGGGCTCGGATCCGAAATTTCACCACTTTTTACGATTTCTCGATTTTGGTGATTTTCCCTAGTGGTACCCCTAGGGAAATCCGTAAAAATTCGTCGGATTCCAATTCTCGATGCGTTGTGACCGGCAAGCTTCCAGTAGCTATTCCGATCGAGTTTTCCTGAATTATTGGGCTCGGATCCGAAATTTCACCACTTTTTACGATTTCTCGATTTTGGTGATTTTCCCTAGTGGTACCCCTAGGAAAATCCGTAAAAATTCGTCGGATTCCGGCGAAGCCAATTCTCGATGCGATGTGACCGGCAAGCTTCCAGTAGCTATTCCGATCGAGTTTTCCTGAATTATTGGGCTCGGATTCGAAATTTCACCACTTTTCTCGATTTTGGTGATTTTTCCTAGTGGTACCCCTAGGGAAATCCGTAAAAATTCGTCGGATTCCGGCGAAGCCAATTCTCGATGCGTTGTAACCGGCAAGCTTCTAGTAGCTATTCCGATCGAGTTTTCCTGAATTATTGGGCTCGGATCCGAAATTTCACCACTTTTTACGATTTCTCCATTTTGGTGATTTTCCCTAGTGGTACCGCTAGGGAAATCCGTAAAAATTTGTCGGATTCCGGCGAAGCCAATTCTCGATGCGTTGTGACCGGCAAGCTTCCAGTAGCTATTCCGATCGAGTTTTCCTGAATTATTGGGCTCGGATCCGAAATTTCACCACTTTTTACGATTTCTCGATTTTGGTGATTTTCCCTAGTGGTACCCCTAGGAAAATCCGTAAAAATTCGTCGGATTCCGGCGAAGCCAATTCTCGATGCGTTGTGACCGGCAAGCTTCCAGTAGCTATTCCGATCGAGTTTTCCTGAATTATTGGGCTCGGATTCGAAATTTCACCACTTTTCTCGATTTTGGTGATTTTCCCTAGTGGTACCCCCTAGGGAAATCCGCAAAAATTCGTCGGATTCCGGCGAAGCCAATTCTCAATGAGTTGTGACCGGCGAGCTTCCAGTAGCTATTCCGATCGAGTTTTCCTGAATTATTGGGCTCGGATCCGAAATTTCACCACTTTTTACGATTTCTCGATTTTGGTGATTTTCCCTAGTGGTACCCCTAGGGAAATCCGTAAAAATTCGTCGGATTCCAATTCTCGATGCGTTGTGACCGGCAAGCTTCCAGTAGCTATTCCGATCGAGTTTTCCTGAATTATTGGGCTCGGATCCGAAATTTCACCACTTTTTACGATTTCTCGATTTTGGTGATTTTCCCTAGTGGTACCCCTAGGAAAATCCGTAAAAATTCGTCGGATTCCGGCGAAGCCAATTCTCGATGCGTTGTGACCGGCAAGCTTCCAGTAGCTATTCCGATCGAGTTTTCCTGAATTATTGGGCTCGGATTCGAAATTTCACCACTTTTCTCGATTTTGGTGATTTTCCCTCGTGGTACCCCTAGGGAAATCCGTAAAAATTCGTCGGATTCCGGCGAAGCCAATTCTCGATGCGTTGTAACCGGCAAGCTTCTAGTAGCTATTCCGATCGAGTTTTCCTGAATTATTGGGCTCGGATCCGAAATTTCACCACTTTTTACGATTTCTCCATTTTGGTGATTTTCCCTAGTGGTACCGCTAGGGAAATCCGTAAAAATTTGTCGGATTCCGGCGAAGCCAATTCTCGATGCGTTGTAACCGGCAAGCTTCCAGTAGCTATTCCGATCGAGTTTTCCTGAATTATTGGGCTCGGATCCGAAATTTCACCACTTTTTACGATTTCTCGATTTTGGTGATTTTCCCTAGTGGTACCCCTAGGGAAATCCGTAAAAATTCGTCGGATTCCGGCGAAGCCAATTCTCGATGCGTTGTGACCGGCAAGCTTCCAGTAGCTATTCCGATCGAGTTTTCCTGAATTATTTGGCTCGGATTCGAAATTTCACCACTTTTTACGATTTCTCGATTTTGGTGATTTTCCCTAGTGGTACCCCTAGGAAAATCCGTAAAAATTCGTCGGATTCCGGCGAAGCCAATTCTCTATGCGTTGTGACCGGCAAGCTTCCAGTAGCTATTCCGATCGAGTTTTCCTGAATTATTGGGCTCGGATTCGAAATTTCACCACTTTTCTCGATTTTGGTGATTTTCCCTAGTGGTACCCCTAGGAAAATCCGTAAAAATTCGTCGGATTCCGGCAAAGCCAATTCTCGATGCGTTGTAACCGGCAAGCTTCTAGTAGCTATTCCGATCAAGTTTTCCTGAATTATTGGGCTCGGATCCGAAATTTCACCACTTTTTACGATTTCTCCATTTTGGTGATTTTCCCTAGTGGTACCGCTAGGGAAATCCGTAAAAATTTGTCGGATTCCGGCGAAGCCAATTCTCGATGCGTTGTGACCGGCAAGCTTCCAGTAGCTATTCCGATCGAGTTTTCCTGAATTATTGGGCTCGGATCCGAAATTTCACCACTTTTTACGATTTCTCGATTTTGGTGATTTTCCCTAGTGGTACCCCTAGGGAAATCCGTAAAAATTCGTCGGATTCCGGCGAAGCCAATTCTCGATGCGTTGTGACCGGCAAGCTTCCAGTAGCTATTCCGATCGAGTTTTCCTGAATTATTGGGCTCGGATTCGAAATTTCACCACTTTTCTCGATTTTGGTGATTTTCCCTAGTGGTACCCCCTAGGGAAATCCGTAAAAATTCGTCGGATTCCGGCGAAGCCAATTCTCAATGAGTTGTGACCGGCGAGCTTCCAATAGCTATTCCGATCGAGTTTTCCTGAATTATTGGGCTCGGATCCGAAATTTCACCACTTTTTACGATTTCTCGATTTTGGTGATTTTCCCTAGTGGTACCCCTAGGGAAATCCGTAAAAATTCATCGGATTCCGGCGAAGCCAATTCTCGATGCGTTGTGACCGGCAAGCTTCCAGTAGCTATTCCGATCGAGTTTTCCTTAATTATTGGGCTCGGATTCGAAATTTCACCACTTTTCTCGATTTTTGTGATTTTCCCTAGTGGTACCCCTAGGAAAATCCGTAAAAATTCGTCGGATTCCGGCGAAGCCAATTCTCGATGCGTTGTAACCGGCAATCTTCTAGTAGCTATTCCGATCAAGTTTTCCTGAATTATTGGGCTCGGATCCGAAATTTCACCACTTTTTACGATTTCTCCATTTTGGTGATTTTCCCTAGTGGTACCGCTAGGGAAATCCGTAAAAATTTGTCGGATTCCGGCGAAGCCAATTCTCGATGCGTTGTGACCGGCAAGCTTCCAGTAGCTATTCCGATCGAGTTTTCCTGAATTATTGGGCTCGGATTCGAAATTTCACCACTTTTCTCGATTTTGGTGATTTTCCCTAGTGGTACCCCCTAGGGAAATCCGTAAAAATTCGTCGGATTCCGGCGAAGCCAATTCTCAATGAGTTGTGACCGGCGAGCTTCCAGTAGCTATTCCGATCGAGTTTTCCTGAATTATTGGGCTCGGATCCGAAATTTCACCACTTTTTACGATTTCTCGATTTTGGTGATTTTCCCTAGTGGTACCCCTAGGGAAATCCGTAAAAATTCATCGGATTCCGGCGAAGCCAATTCTCGATGCGTTGTGACCGGCAAGCTTCCAGTAGCTATTCCGATCGAGTTTTCCTTAATTATTGGGCTCGGATTCGAAATTTCACCACTTTTCTCGATTTTGGTGATTTTCCCTAGTGGTACCCCTAGGGAAATCCGTAAAAATTCGTCGTATTCCGGCGAAGCCAATTCTCGATGCGTTGTAACCGGCAAGCTTCTAGTAGCTATTCCGATCGAGTTTTCCTAAATTATTGGGCTCGGATCCGAAATTTCACCACTTTTTACGATTTCTCCATTTTGGTGATTTTCCCTAGTGGTACCGCTAGGGAAATCCGTAAAAATTTATCAGATTCCGGCGAAGCCAATTCTCGATGCGTTGTGACCGGCAAGCTTCCAGTAGCTATTCCGATCGAGTTTTCCTGAATTATTGGGCTCGGATTCGAAATTTCACCACTTTTCTCGATTTTGGTGATTTTTCCTAGTGGTACCCCCTAGGGAAATCCGCAAAAATTCGTCGGATTCCGGCGAAGCCAATTCTCAATGAGTTTTGACCGGCGAGCTTCCAGTAGCTATTCCGATCGAGTTTTCCTGAATTATTGGGCTCGGATCCGAAATTTCACCACTTTTTACGATTTCTTGATTTTGGTGATTTTCCCTAGTGGTACCCCTAGGGAAATCCGTAAAAATTCGTCGGATTCCAATTCTCGATGCGTTGTGACCGGCAAGCTTCCAGTAGCTATTCCGATCGAGTTTTCCTGAATTATTGGGCTCGGATCCGAAATTTCACCACTTTTTACGATTTCTCGATTTTGGTGATTTTTCCTAGTGGTACCCCTAGGAAAATCCGTAAAAATTCGTCGGATTCCGGCGAAGCCAATTCTCGATGCGTTGTGACCGGCAAGCTTCCAGTAGCTATTCCGATCGAGTTTTCCTGAATTATTGGGCTCGGATTCGAAATTTCACCACTTTTCTCGATTTTGGTGATTTTCCCTAGTGGTACCCTTAGGGAAATCCGTAAAAATTCGTCGGATTCCGGCGAAGCCAATTCTCGATGCGTTGTAACCGGCAAGCTTCTAGTAGCTATTCCGATCGAGTTTTCCTGAATTATTGGGCTCGGATCCGAAATTTCACCACTTTTTACGATTTCTCCATTTTGGTGATTTTCCCTAGTGGTACCGCTAGGGAAATCCGTAAAAATTTGTCGGATTCCGGCGAAGCCAATTCTCGTTGCGTTGTGACCGGCAAGCTTCCAGTAGCTATTCCGATCGAGTTTTCCTGAATTATTGGGCTCGGATCCGAAATTTCACCACTTTTTACGATTTCTCGATTTTGGTGATTTTCACTAGTGGTACCCCTAGGGAAATCCGTAAAAATTCGTCGGATTCCGGCGAAGCCAATTCTCGATGCGTTGTGACCGGCAAGCTTCCAGTAGCTATTCCGATCGAGTTTTCCTGAATTATTGGGCTCGGATTCGAAACTTCACCACTTTTCTCGATTTTGGTGATTTTCCCTAGTGGTACCCCCTAGGGAAATCCGCAAAAATTCGTCGGATTCCGGCGAAGCCAATTCTCAATGAGTTGTGACCGGCGAGCTTCCAGTAGCTATTCCGATCGAGTTTTCCTGAATTATTGGGCTCGGATCCGAAATTTCACCACTTTTTACGATTTCTCCATTTTGGTGATTTTCCCTAGTGGTACCGCTAGGGAAATCCGTAAAAATTTATCGGATTCCGGCGAAGCCAATTCTCGATGCGTTGTGACCGGCAAGCTTCCAGTAGCTATTCCGATCGAGTTTTCCTGAATTATTGGGCTCGGATCCGAAATTTCACCACTTTTTACGATTTCTCGATTTTGGTGATTTTCACTAGTGGTACCCCTAGGGAAATCCGTAAAAATTCGTCGGATTCCGGCGAAGCCAATTCTCGATGCGTTGTGACCGGCAAGCTTCCAGTAGCTATTCCGATCGAGTTTTCCTGAATTATTGGGCTCGGATTCGAAATTTCACCACTTTTCTCGATTTTGGTGATTTTCCCTAGTGGTACCCTTAGGGAAATCCGTAAAAATTCGTCGGATTCCGGCGAAGCCAATTCTCGATGCGTTGTAACCGGCAAGCTTCTAGTAGATATTCCGATCGAGTTTTCCTGAATTATTGGGCTCGGATCCGAAATTTCACCACTTTTTACGATTTCTCGATTTTGGTGATTTTCACTAGTGGTACCCCTAGGGAAATCCGTAAAAATTCGTCGGATTCCGGCGAAGCCAATTCTCGATGCGTTGTGACCGGCAAGCTTCCAGTAGCTATTCCGATCGAGTTTTCCTGAATTATTGGGCTCGGATCCGAAATTTCACCACTTTTTACGATTTCTCGATTTTGGTGATTTTCACTAGTGGTACCCCTAGGGAAATCCGTAAAAATTCGTCGGATTCCGGCGAAGCCAATTCTCGATGCGTTGTGACCGGCAAGCTTCCAGTAGCTATTCCGATCGAGTTTTCCTGAATTATTGGGCTCGGATTCGAAATTTCACCACTTTTCTCGATTTTGGTGATTTTCCCTAGTGGTACCCCCTAGGGAAATCCGCAAAAATTCGTCGGATTCCGGCGAAGCCAATTCTCAATGAGTTGTGACCGGCGAGCTTCCAGTAGCTATTCCGATCGAGTTTTCCTGAATTATTGGGCTCGGATCCGAAATTTCACCACTTTTTACGATTTCTCGATTTTGGTGATTTTCCCTAGTGGTACCCCTAGGGAAATCCGTAAAAATTCGTCGGATTCCAATTCTCGATGCGTTGTGACCGGCAAGCTTCCAGTAGCTATTCCGATCGAGTTTTCCTGAATTATTGGGCTCGGATCCGAAATTTCACCACTTTTTACGGATTACCCTAGGGTGGTAACTAGGGAAAATCACCAAAATCGTAAAAAGTGGTGAAATTTCGGATCCGAGCCCAATAATTCAGGAAAACTCGATCGGAATAGCTACTGGAAGCTTGCCGGTCACAACGCATTGAGAATTTGCTTCGCTGGAATCCGACGAATTTTTACGGATTTTCCTAGGGGTACCACTAGGGAAAATTACCAAAATCGAGAAATCGTAAAACGTGGTGAAATTTCGGATCCGAGCCCAATAATTCAGGAAAAATTGATCGGAATAGCTACTGGAAGCTTGCCGGTCACAACGCATTGAGAATTTGCTTCCGACGAATTTTTACGGATTTCCCTAGGGGTACCACTAGGAAAAATCACCAAAATCGAGAAATCGTAAAAACTGGTGAAATTTCGGATCCGAACCCAATAATTCAGGAAAACTCGATCGGAATAGCTACTGGAAGCTTGCCGGTCACAACGCATCGAGAATTGGCTTCGCCGGAATCCGACGAATTTTTACGGATTATCCTAGGGTGGTAACTAGGGAAAAACACCAAAATCATAAAAAGTGTTGAAATTTCGGATCGGAGCCCAATAATTCAGGAAAACTCGATCGGAATAGCTACTGGAAGCTTACCGGTCACAACGCATCAAGAATTGGCTTCGCCGGAATCCGACGAATTTCTTCGAATTTTCCTAGGTGTACGTGCCACTAGGGAAAATCACCAAAATCGAGAAATCGTAAAAAGTGGTGAAATTTCGGATCCGAGCCCAATAATTTAGGAAAACTCGATCGGAATAGCTACTGGAAGCTTGCCGGTCACAACGCATCGAGAATTGGCTTCGCCGGAATCCGATAAATTTTTACGGATTTCCCTGGGTGTACCACTAGGGAAAATCACCAATATCGAGAAATCGTAAAAAGTGGTGAAATTTCGGATCCGATCCCAATAATTCAGGAAAACTCGATCGGAATAGCTACTGGAAGCTTGCCGGTCACAACGCATCGAGAATTGGCTTCGCCGGAATCCGACGAATTTTTACGGATTTCCCTAGGGGTACCACTAGGGAAAATCACCAAAATCGAGAAAAGTGGTGAAATTTCGAATCCGAGCCCAATAATTCAGGAAAACTCGATCGGAATAGCTACTGGAAGCTTGCCGGTCACAACGCATCGAGAATTGGCTTCGCCGGATTCCGACGAATTTTTACGGATTTCCCTCTGGCTACCACTAGGGAAAATCACCAAAATCGAGAAATCGTAAAAAGTGGTGAAATTTCGGATCCGATCCCAATAATTTAGGAAAACTCAATCGGAATAGCTACTGGAAGCTTGCCGGTCACAACGCATCGAGAATTGGCTTCGCCGGAATCCGACGAATTTTTACGGATTTCCCTAGGTGTACCACTAGGGAAAATCACCAAAATCGAGAAATCGTAAAAAGTGGTGAAATTTCGGATCCGATCCCAATAATTCAGGAAAACTCGATCGGAATAGCTACTGGAAGCTTGCCGGTCACAACGCATCGAGAATTGGCTTCGCCGGAATTCGACGAATTTCTACGGATTTCCCTAGGGGTACGTGCCACTAGGAAAAATCACCAAAATCGAGAAATCGTAAAAAGTGGTGAAATTTCGGATCCGATCCCAATAATTCAGGAAAACTCGATCGGAATAGCTACTGGAAGCTTGCCGGTCACAACGCATCGAGAATTGGCTTCGCCGAAATCCGACGAATTTTTACGGATTACCCTAGGGTGGTAACTAGGGAAAATCACCAAAATCGTAAAAAGTGGTGAAATTTCGGATCCGAGCCCAATAATTCAGGAAAACTCGATCGGAATAGCTACTGGAAGCTTGCCGGTCACAACGCATCGAGAATTGGCTTCGCCGGAATCCGACGAATTTTTACGGATTTTCCTAGGGGTACCACTAGGGAAAATCACCAAAATCGAGAAATCGTAAAAAGTGGTGAAATTTCGGATCCGATCCCAATAATTCAGGAAAACTCGATCGGAATAGCTACTGGAAGCTTGCCGGTCACAACGCATCGAGAATTGGCTTCGCCGGAATCCGACGAATTTTTACGGATTTCCCTCTGGGTACCACTAGGGAAAATCACCAAAATCGAGAAATCGTAAAAAGTGGTGAAATTTCGGATCCGATCCCAATAATTTAGGAAAACTCGATCGGAATAGCTACTGGAAGCTTGCCGGTCACAACGCATCGAGAATTGGCTTCGCCGAAATTCGACGAATTTTTACGGATTACCCTAGGGTGGTAACTAGGGAAAATCACCAAAATCGTAAAAAGTGGTGAAATTTCGGATCCGAGCCCAATAATTCAGGAAAACTCGATCGGAATAGCTACTGGAAGCTTGCCGGTCACAACGCATCGAGAATTGGCTTCGCCGGAATCCGACGAATTTTTACGGATTTCCCTAGGGGTACCACTAGGGAAAATCACCAAAATCGAGAAATCGTAAAAAGTGGTGAAATTTCGGATCCGATCCCAATAATTCAGGAAAACTCGATCGGAATAGCTACTGGAAGCTTGCCGGTCACAACGCATCGAGAATTGGCTTCGCCGGAATCCGACGAATTTTTACGGATTTCCCTCTGGGTACCACTAGGGAAAATCACCAAAATCGAGAAATCGTAAAAAGTGGTGAAATTTCGGATCCGATCCCAATAATTTAGGAAAACTCGATCGGAATAGCTACTGGAAGCTTGCCGGTCACAACGCATCGAGAATTGGCTTCGCCGAAATCCGACGAATTTTTACGGATTACCCTAGGGTGGTAACTAGGGAAAATCACCAAAATCGTAAAAACTGGTGAAATTTCGGATCCGAGCCCAATAATTCAGGAAAACTTGATCGGAATAGCTACTGGAAGCTTGCCGGTCACAACGCATCGAGAATTGGCTTCGCCGGAATCCGACGAATTTTTACGGATTTCCCTAGGGGTACCACTAGGGAAAATCACCAAAATCGAGAAATCGTAAAAAGTGGTGAAATTTCGGATCCGATCCCAATAATTCAGGAAAACTCGATCGGAATAGCTACTGGAAGCTTGCCGGTCACAACGCATCGAGAATTGGCTTCGCCGGAATCCGACGAATTTTTACGGATTTCCCTCTGGGTACCACTAGGGAAAATCACCAAAATCGAGAAATCGTAAAAAGTGGTGAAATTTCGGATCCGATCCCAATAATTCAGGAAAACTCGATCGGAATAGCTACTGGAAGCTTGCCGGTCACAACGCATCGAGAATTGGCTTCGCCGGAATCCGACGAATTTTTACGGATTACCCTAGGGTGGTAACTAGGGAAAATCACCAAAATCGTAAAAAGTGGTGAAATTTCGGATCCGAGCCCAATAATTCAGGAAAACTCGATCGGAATAGCTACTGGAAGCTTGCCGGTCACAACGCATTGAGAATTGGCTTCGCTGGAATCCGACGAATTTTTACGGATTTTCCTAGGGGTACCACTAGGGAAAATTACCAAAATCGAGAAATCGTAAAACGTGGTGAAATTTTGGATCCGAGCCCAATAATTCAGGAAAAATTGATCGGAATTGCTACTGGAAGCTTGCCGGTCACAACGCATTGAGAATTTGCTTCCGACGAATTTTTACGGATTTCCCTAGGGGTACCACTAGGGAAAATCACCAAAATCGAGAAATCGTAAAAACTGGTGAAATTTCGGATCCGAACCCAATAATTCAGGAAAACTCGATCGGAATAGCTACTGGAAGCTTGCCGGTCACAACGCATCGAGAATTGGCTTCGCCGGAATCCGACGAATTTTTACGGATTATCCTAGGGTGGTAACTAGGGAAAAACACCAAAATCATAAAAAGTGTTGAAATTTCGGATTGGAGCCCAATAATTCAGGAAAACTCGATCGGAATAGCTACTGGAAGCTTACTGGTCACAACGCATCAAGAATTGGCTTCGCCAGAATCCGACGAATTTCTACGGATTTTCCTAGGTGTACGTGCCACTAGGGAAAATCACCAAAATCGAGAAATCGTAAAAAGTGGTGAAATTTCGGATCCGAGCCCAATAATTCAGGAAAACTCGATCGGAATAGCTACTGGAAGCTTGCCGGTCACAACGCATCGAGAATTGGCTTCGCCGGAATCCGACGAATTTTTACGGATTACCCTAGGGTGGTAACTAGGGAAAATCACCAAAATCGTAAAAAGTGGTGAAATTTCGGATCCGAGCCCAATAATTCAGGAAAACTCGATCGGAATAGCTACTGGAAGCTTGCCGGTCACAACGCATCGAGAATTGGCTTCGCCGGAATCCGATAAATTTTTACGGATTTCCCTGGGTGTACCACTAGGGAAAATCACCAATATCGAGAAATCGTAAAAAGTGGTGAAATTTCGGATCCGATCCCAATAATTCAGGAAAACTCGATCGGAATAGCTACTGGAAGCATGCCGGTCACAACGCATCGAGAATTGGTTTCGCCGAAATCCGACGAATTTTTACGGATTACCCTAGGGTGGTAACTAGGGAAAATCACCAAAATCGTAAAAAGTGGTGAAATTTCGGATCCGAGCTCAATAATTCAGGAAAACTCGATCGGAATAGCTACTGGAAGCTTGCCGGTCACAACGCATCGAGAATTGGCTTCGCCGGAATCCGACGAATTTTTACGGATTTCCCTAGGGGTACCACTAGGGAAAATCACCAAAATCGAGAAATCGTAAAAAGTGGTGAAATTTCGGATCCGATCCCAATAATTCAGGAAAACTCGATCGGAATAGCTACTGGAAGCTTACCGGTCACAACGCATCGAGAATTGGCTTAGCCGGAATCCGACGAATTTTTACGGATTTCCCTCTGGGTACCACTAGGGAAAATCACCAAAATCGAGAAATCGTAAAAAGTGGTGAAATTTCGGATCCGATCCCAATAATTCAGGAAAACTCAATCGGAATAGCTACTGGAAGCTTGCCGGTCACAACGCATCGAGAATTGGCTTCGCCGGAATCCGACGAATTTTTACGGATTTCCCTAGGTGTACCACTAGGGAAAATCACCAAAATCGAGAAATCTTAAAAAGTTGTGAAATTTCGGATCCGATCCCAATAATTCAGGAAAACTCGATCAGAATAGCTACTGGAAGCTTGCCGGTCACAACGCATCGAGAATTGGCTTCGCCGGAATCCGACGAATTTTTACGGATTACCCTAGGGTGGTAACTAGGGAAAATCACCAAAATCGTAAAAAGTGGTGAAATTTCGGATCCGAGCCCAATAATTCAGGAAAACTCGATCGGAATAGCTACTGGAAGCTTGCCGGTCACAACGCATTGAGAATTGGCTTCGCCGGAATCCGACGAATTTTTACGGATTTTCCTAGGGGTACCTCTAGGGAAAATTACCAAAATCGAGAAATCGTAAAAAGTGGTAAAATTTCGGATCCGAGCCCAATAATTCAGGAAAAATTGATAGGAATAGGTACTGGAAGCTTGCCGGTCACAACGCATTGAGAATTTGCTTCCGACGAATTTTTACGGATTTCCCTAGTGGTACCACTAGGGAAAATCACCAAAATCGAGAAATCGTAAAAACTGGTGAAATTTCGGATCCGAACCCAATAATTCAGGAAAACTCGATCGGAATAGCTACTGGAAGCTTGCCGGTCACAACGCATCGAGAATTGGCTTCGCCGGAATCCGACGAATTTTTACGGATTACCCTAGGGTGGTAACTAGGGAAAATCACCAAAATCATAAAAAGTGTTGAAATTTCGGATCCGAGCCCAATAATTCAGGAAAACTCGATCGGAATAGCTACTGGAAGCTTGCCGGTCACAACGCATCGAGAATTGGCTTCGCCGGAATCCGATGAATTTTTACGGATTTCCCTAGGGGTACCACTAGGGAAAATCACCAAAATCGAGAAATCGTAAAAAGTGGTGAAATTTCGGATCCGAGCCCAATAATTCTGGAAAACTCGATCGGAATAGCTACTGGAAGCTTGCCGGTCACAACGCATCGAGAATTGGCTTCGCCGGAATCCGACGAATTTCTACGGATTTTCCTAGGGGTACGTGCCACTAGGGAAAATCACCAAAATCGAGAAATCGTAAAAAGTGGTGAAATTTCGGATCCGAGCCCAATAATTCAGGAAAACTCGATCGGAATAGATACTGGAAGCTTGCAGGTCACAACGCATCGAGAATTGGCTTCGCCGGAATCCGACGAATTTTTACGGATTACCCTAGGGTGGTAACTAGGGAAAATCACCAAAATCGTAAAAAGTGGTGAAATTTCGGATCCGAGCCCAATAATTCAGGAAAACTCGATCGGAATAGCTACTGGAAGCTTGCCGGTCACAACGCATCGAGAATTGGCTTCGCCGGAATCCGACGAATTTTTACGGATTTCAATAGGGGTACCACTAGGGAAAATCACCAAAATCGAGAAATCGTAAAAAGTGGTGAAATTTCGGATCCGATCCCAATAATTCAGGAAAACTCGATCGGAATAGCTACTGGAAGCTTGCCGGTCACAACGCATCGAGAATTGGCTTCGCCGGAATCCGACGAATTTTTACGGATTTCCCTCTGGGTACCACTAGGGAAAATCACCAAAATCGAGAAATCGTAAAAAGTGGTGAAATTTCGGATCCGATCCCAATAATTCAGGAAAACTCGATCGGAATAGCTACTGGAAGCTTGCCGGTCACAACGCATCGAGAATTGGCTTCGCCAGAATCCGACGAATTTTTACGGATTTCCCTAGGTGTACCACTAGGGAAAATCACCAAAATCGAGAAATCGTAAAAAGTGGTGAAATTTCGGATCCGATCCCAATAATTCAGGAAAACTCGATCGGAATAGCTACTGGAAGCTTGCCGGTCACAACGCATCGAGAATTGGCTTCGCCGGAATCCGACGAATTTTTACGGATTACCCTAGGGTGGTAACTAGGGAAAATCACCAAAATCGTAAAAAGTGGTGAAATTTCGGATCCGAGCCCAATAATTCAGAAAAACTCGATCGGAATAGCTACTGGAAGCTTGCCGGTCACAACGCATTGAGAATTGGCTTCGCCGGAATCCGACGAATTTTTACGGATTTTCCTAGGGGTACCACTAGGGAAAATTACCAAAATCGAGAAATCGTAAAAAGTGGTGAAATTTCGGATCCGAGCCCAATAATTCAGGAAAAATTGATCGGAATAGCTACTGGAAGCTTGCCGGTCACAACGCATTGAGAATTTGCTTCCGACGAATTTTTACGGATTTCCCTAGGGGTACCACTAGGGAAAATCACCAAAATCGAGAAATCGTAAAAACTGGTGAAATTTCGGATCCGAACCCAATAATTCAGGAAAACTCGATCGGAATAGCTACTGGAAGCTTGCCGGTCACAACGCATCGAGAATTGGCTTCGCCGGAATCCGGCGAATTTTTACGGATTATCCTAGGGTGGTAACTAGGGAAAAACACCAAAATCATAAAAAGTGTTGAAATTTCGGATCCGAGCCCAATAATTCAAGAAAACTCGATCGGAATAGCTACTGGAAGCTTGCCGGTCACAACGCATCGAGAATTGGCTTCGCCGGAATCCGACGAATTTTTACGGATTTCCCTAGTTGTACCACTAGGGAAAATCACCAAAATCGAGAAATCGTAAAAAGTGGTGAAATTTCGGATCCGATCCCAATAATTCAGGAAAACTCGATCGGAATAGCTACTGGAAGCTTGCCGGTCACAACGCATCGAGAATTGGTTTCGCCGAAATCCGACGAATTTTTACGGATTACCCTAGGGTGGTAACTAGGGAAAATCACCAAAATCGTAAAAAGTGGTGAAATTTCGGATCCGAGCCCAATAATTCAGGAAAACTCGATCGGAATAGCTACTGGAAGCTTGCCGGTCACAACGCATCGAGAATTGGCTTCGCCGGAATCCGACGAATTTTTACGGATTTCCCTAGGGGTACCACTAGGGAAAATCACCAAAATCGAGAAATCGTAAAAAGTGGTGAAATTTCGGATCCGATCCCAATAATTCAGGAAAACTCGATCGGAATAGCTACTGGAAGCTTGCCGGTCACAACGCATCGAGAATTGGCTTAGCCGGAATCCGACGAATTTTTACGGATTTCCCTCTGGGTACCACTAGGGAAAATCACCAAAATCGAGAAATCGTAAAAAGTAGTGAAATTTCGGATCCGATCCCAATAATTCAGGAAAACTCAATCGGAATAGCTACTGGAAGCTTGCCGGTCACAACGCATCGAGAATTGGCTTCGCCGAAATCCGACGAATTTTTACGGATTTCCCTAGGTGTACCACTAGGGAAAATCACCAAAATCGAGAAATCGTAAAAAGTTGTGAAATTTCGGATCCGATCCCAATAATTCAGGAAAACTCGATCGGCATAGCTACTGGAAGCTTGCCGGTCACAACGCATCGAGAATTGGCTTCGCCGGAATCCGACAAATTTTTACGGATTACCCTAGGGTGGTAACTAGGGAAAATCACCAAAATCGTAAAAAGTGGTGAAATTTCGGATCCGAGCCCAATAATTCAGGAAAAATCGATCGGAATAGCTACTGGAAGCTTGCCGGTCACAACGCATTGAGAATTGGCTTCGCCGGAATCCGACGAATTTTTACGGATTTTCCTAGGGGTACCTCTAGGGAAAATTACCAAAATCGAGAAATCGTAAAAAGTGGTGAAATTTCGGATCCGAGCCCAATAATTCAGGAAAAATTGATAGGAATAGGTACTGGAAGCTTGCCGGTCACAACGCATTGAGAATTTGCTTCCGACGAATTTTTACGGATTTCCCTAGTGGTACCACTAGGGAAAATCACCAAAATCGAGAAATCGTAAAAACTGGTGAAATTTCGGATCCGAACCCAATAATTCAGGAAAACTCGATCGGAATAGCTACTGGAAGCTTGCCGGTCACAACGCATCGAGAATTGGCTTCGCCGGAATCCGACGAATTTTTACGGATTACCCTAGGGTGGTAACTAGGGAAAATCACCAAAATCATAAAAAGTGTTGAAATTTCGGATCCGAGCCCAATAATTCAGGAAAACTCGATCGGAATAGCTACTGGAAGCTTGCCGGTCACAACGCATCGAGAATTGGCTTCGCCGGAATCCGATGAATTTTTACGGATTTCCCTAGGGGTACCACTAGGGAAAATCACCAAAATCGAGAAATCGTAAAAAGTGGTGAAATTTCGGATCCGAGCCCAATAATTCTGGAAAACTCGATCGAAATAGCTACTGGAAGCTTGCCGGTCACAACGCATCGAGAATTGGCTTCGCCGGAATCCGACGAATTTCTACGGATTTTCCTAGGGGTACGTGCCACTAGGGAAAATCACCAAAATCGAGAAATCGTAAAAAGTGGTGAAATTTCGGATCCGAGCCCAATAATTCAGGAAAACTCGATCGGAATAGATACTGGAAGCTTGCAGGTCACAACGCATCGAGAATTGGCTTCGCCGGAATCCGACGAATTTTTACGGATTACCCTAGGGTGGTAACTAGGGAAAATCACCAAAATCGTAAAAAGTTGTGAAATTTCGGATCCGAGCCCAATAATTCAGGAAAACTCGATCGGAATAGCTACTGGAAGCTTGCCGGTCACAACGCATCGAGAATTTGCTTCGCCGGAATCCGATGAATTTTTACGGATTTCCCTAGGGGTACCACTAGGGAAAATCACCAAAATCGAGAAATCGTAAAAAGTGGTGAAATTTCGTATCCGAGCCCAATAATTCAGGAAAACTCGATCGGAATAGCTACTGGAAGCTTGCCGGTCACAACGCATTGAGAATTGGCTTCGCCGGAATCCGACGAATTTTTACGGATTTCCCTAGGTGTACCACTAGGGAAATCACCAAAATCGAGAAATCGTAAAAAGTGGTGAAATTTCGGATCCGATCCCAATAATTCAGGAAAACTCGATCGGAATAGCTACTGGAAGCTTGCCGGTCACAACGCATCGAGAATTGGCTTCGCCGGAATCCGACGAATTTTTACGGATTACCCTAGGGTGGTAACTAGGGAAAATCACCAAAATCGTAAAAAATGGTGAAATTTCGGATCCGAGCCCAATAATTCAGGAAAACTCGATCGGAATAGCTACTGGAAGCTTGCCGGTCACAACGCATCGAGAATTGGCTTCGCCGGAATCCGACGAATTTTTACGGATTTCCCTAGGGGTACCACTAGGGAAAATCACCAAAATCGAGAAATCGTAAAAAGTGGTGAAATTTCGGATCCGATCCCAATAATTCAGGAAAACTCGATCGGAATAGCTACTGGAAGCTTGCCGGTCACAACGCATCGAGAATTGGCTTCGCCGGAATCCGACGAATTTTTACGGATTTCCCTCTGGGTACCACTAGGGAAAATCACCAAAATCGAGAAATCGTAAAAAGTGGTGAAATTTCGGATCCGATCCCAATAATTCAGGAAAACTCGATCGGAATAGCTACTGGAAGCTTGCCGGTCACAACGCATCGAGAATTGGCTTCGCCAGAATCCGACGAATTTTTACGGATTTCCCTAGGTGTACCACTAGGGAAAATCACCAAAATCGAGAAATCGTAAAAAGTGGTGAAATTTCGGATCCGATCCCAATAATTCAGGAAAACTCGATCGGAATAGCTACTGGAAGCTTGCCGGTCACAACGCATCGAGAATTGGCTTCGCCGGAATCCGACGAATTTTTACGGATTACCCTAGGGTGGTAACTAGGGAAAATCACCAAAATCGTAAAAAGTGGTGAAATTTCGGATCCGAGCCCAATAATTCAGAAAAACTCGATCGGAATAGCTACTGGAAGCTTGCCGGTCACAACGCATTGAGAATTGGCTTCGCCGGAATCCGACGAATTTTTACGGATTTTCCTAGGGGTACCACTAGGGAAAATTACCAAAATCGAGAAATCGTAAAAAGTGGTGAAATTTCGGATCCGAGCCCAATAATTCAGGAAAAATTGATCGGAATAGCTACTGGAAGCTTGCCGGTCACAACGCATTGAGAATTTGCTTCCGACGAATTTTTACGGATTTCCCTAGGGGTACCACTAGGGAAAATCACCAAAATCGAGAAATCGTAAAAACTGGTGAAATTTCGGATCCGAACCCAATAATTCAGGAAAACTCGATCGGAATAGCTACTGGAAGCTTGCCGGCCACAACGCATCGAGAATTGGCTTCGCCGGAATCCGACGAATTTTTACGGATTATCCTAGGGTGGTAACTAGGGAAAAACACCAAAATCATAAAAAGTGTTGAAATTTCGGATCCGAGCCCAATAATTCAAGAAAACTCGATCGGAATAGCTACTGGAAGCTTGCCGGTCACAACGCATCGAGAATTGGCTTCGCCGGAATCCGACGAATTTTTACGGATTTCCCTAGTTGTACCACTAGGGAAAATCACCAAAATCGAGAAATCGTAAAAAGTGGTGAAATTTCGGATCCGATCCCAATAATTCAGGAAAACTCGATCGGAATAGCTACTGGAAGCTTGCCGGTCACAACGCATCGAGAATTGGTTTCGCCGAAATCCGACGAATTTTTACGGATTACCCTAGGGTGGTAACTAGGGAAAATCACCAAAATCGTAAAAAGTGGTGAAATTTTGGATCCGAGCCCAATAATTCAGGAAAACTCGATCGGAATAGCTACTGGAAGCTTGCCGGTCACAACGCATCGAGAATTGGCTTCGCCGGAATCCGACGAATTTTTACGGATTTCCCTAGGGGTACCACTAGGGAAAATCACCAAAATCGAGAAATCGTAAAAAGTGGTGAAATTTCGGATCCGATCCCAATAATTCAGGAAAACTCGATCGGAATAGCTACTGGAAGCTTGCCGGTCACAACGCATCGAGAATTGGCTTAGCCGGAATCCGACGAATTTTTACGGATTTCCCTCTGGGTACCACTAGGGAAAATCACCAAAATCGAGAAATCGTAAAAAGTGGTGAAATTTCGGATCCGATCCCAATAATTCAGGAAAACTCAATCGGAATAGCTACTGGAAGCTTGCCGGTCACAACGCATCGAGAATTGGCTTCGCCGAAATCCGACGAATTTTTACGGATTTCCCTAGGTGTACCACTAGGGAAAATCACCAAAATCGAGAAATCGTAAAAAGTTGTGAAATTTCGGATCCGATCCCAATAATTCAGGAAAACTCGATCGGCATAGCTACTGGAAGCTTGCCGGTCACAACGCATCGAGAATTGGCTTCGCCGGAATCCGACGAATTTTTACGGATTACCCTAGGGTGGTAACTAGGGAAAATCACCAAAATCGTAAAAAGTGGTGAAATTTCGGATCCGAGCCCAATAATTCAGGAAAAATCGATCGGAATAGCTACTGGAAGCTTGCCGGTCACAACGCATTGAGAATTGGCTTCGCCGGAATCCGACGAATTTTTACGGATTTTCCTAGGGGTACCTCTAGGGAAAATTACCAAAATCGAGAAATCGTAAAAAGTGGTGAAATTTCGGATCCGAGCCCAATAATTCAGGAAAAATTGATAGGAATAGGTACTGGAAGCTTGCCGGTCACAACGCATTGAGAATTTGCTTCCGACGAATTTTTACGGATTTCCCTAGTGGTACCACTAGGGAAAATCACCAAAATCGAGAAATCGTAAAAACTGGTGAAATTTCGGATCCGAACCCAATAATTCAGGAAAACTCGATCGGAATAGCTACTGGAAGCTTGCCGGTCACAACGCATCGAGAATTGGCTTCGCCGGAATCCGACGAATTTTTACGGATTACCCTAGGGTGGTAACTAGGGAAAATCACCAAAATCATAAAAAGTGTTGAAATTTCGGATCCGAGCCCAATAATTCAGGAAAACTCGATCGGAATAGCTACTGGAAGCTTGCCGGTCACAACGCATCGAGAATTGGCTTCGCCGGAATCCGATGAATTTTTACGGATTTCCCTAGGGGTACCACTAGGGAAAATCACCAAAATCGAGAAATCGTAAAAAGTGGTGAAATTTCGGATCCGAGCCCAATAATTCTGGAAAACTCGATCGGAATAGCTACTGGAAGCTTGCCGGTCACAACGCATCGAGAATTGGCTTCGCCGGAATCCGACGAATTTCTACGGATTTTCCTAGGGGTACGTGCCACTAGGGAAAATCACCAAAATCGAGAAATCGTAAAAAGTGGTGAAATTTCGGATCCGAGCCCAATAATTCAGGAAAACTCGATCGGAATAGATACTGGAAGCTTGCAGGTCACAACGCATCGAGAATTGGCTTCGCCGGAATCCGACGAATTTTTACGGATTACCCTAGGGTGGTAACTAGGGAAAATCACCAAAATCGTAAAAAGTTGTGAAATTTCGGATCCGAGCCCAATAATTCAGGAAAACTCGATCGGAATAGCTACTGGAAGCTTGCCGGTCACAACGCATCGAGAATTTGCTTCGCCGGAATCCGATGAATTTTTACGGATTTCCCTAGGGGTACCACTAGGGAAAATCACCAAAATCGAGAAATCGTAAAAAGTGGTGAAATTTCGTATCCGAGCCCAATAATTCAGGAAAACTCGATCGGAATAGCTACTGGAAGCTTGCCGGTCACAACGCATTGAGAATTGGCTTCGCCGGAATCCGACGAATTTTTACGGATTTCCCTAGGTGTACCACTAGGGAAATCACCAAAATCGAGAAATCGTAAAAAGTGGTGAAATTTCGGATCCGATCCCAATAATTCAGGAAAACTCGATCGGAATAGCTACTGGAAGCTTGCCGGTCACAACGCATCGAGAATTGGCTTCGCCGGAATCCGACGAATTTTTACGGATTACCCTAGGGTGGTAACTAGGGAAAATCACCAAAATCGTAAAAAATGGTGAAATTTCGGATCCGAGCCCAATAATTCAGGAAAACTCGATCGGAATAGCTACTGGAAGCTTGCCGGTCACAACGCATCGAGAATTGGCTTCGCCGGAATCCGACGAATTTTTACGGATTTCCCTAGGGGTACCACTAGGGAAAATCACCAAAATCGAGAAATCGTAAAAAGTGGTGAAATTTCGGATCCGATCCCAATAATTCAGGAAAACTCGATCGGAATAGCTACTGGAAGCTTGCCGGTCACAACGCATCGAGAATTGGCTTCGCCGGAATCCGACGAATTTTTACGGATTTCCCTCTGGGTACCACTAGGGAAAATCACCAAAATCGAGAAATCGTAAAAAGTGGTGAAATTTCGGATCCGATCCCAATAATTCAGGAAAACTCGATCGGAATAGCTACTGGAAGCTTGCCGGTCACAACGCATCGAGAATTGGCTTCGCCAGAATCCGACGAATTTTTACGGATTTCCCTAGGTGTACCACTAGGGAAAATCACCAAAATCGAGAAATCGTAAAAAGTGGTGAAATTTCGGATCCGATCCCAATAATTCAGGAAAACTCGATCGGAATAGCTACTGGAAGCTTGCCGGTCACAACGCATCGAGAATTGGCTTCGCCGGAATCCGACGAATTTTTACGGATTACCCTAGGGTGGTAACTAGGGAAAATCACCAAAATCGTAAAAAGTGGTGAAATTTCGGATCCGAGCCCAATAATTCAGAAAAACTCGATCGGAATAGCTACTGGAAGCTTGCCGGTCACAACGCATTGAGAATTGGCTTCGCCGGAATCCGACGAATTTTTACGGATTTTCCTAGGGGTACCACTAGGGAAAATTACCAAAATCGAGAAATCGTAAAAAGTGGTGAAATTTCGGATCCGAGCCCAATAATTCAGGAAAAATTGATCGGAATAGCTACTGGAAGCTTGCCGGTCACAACGCATTGAGAATTTGCTTCCGACGAATTTTTACGGATTTCCCTAGGGGTACCACTAGGGAAAATCACCAAAATCGAGAAATCGTAAAAACTGGTGAAATTTCGGATCCGAACCCAATAATTCAGGAAAACTCGATCGGAATAGCTACTGGAAGCTTGCCGGTCACAACGCATCGAGAATTGGCTTCGCCGGAATCCGACGAATTTTTACGGATTATCCTAGGGTGGTAACTAGGGAAAAACACCAAAATCATAAAAAGTGTTGAAATTTCGGATCCGAGCCCAATAATTCAAGAAAACTCGATCGGAATAGCTACTGGAAGCTTGCCGGTCACAACGCATCGAGAATTGGCTTCGCCGGAATCCGACGAATTTTTACGGATTTCCCTAGTTGTACCACTAGGGAAAATCACCAAAATCGAGAAATCGTAAAAAGTGGTGAAATTTCGGATCCGATCCCAATAATTCAGGAAAACTCGATCGGAATAGCTACTGGAAGCTTGCCGGTCACAACGCATCGAGAATTGGTTTCGCCGAAATCCGACGAATTTTTACGGATTACCCTAGGGTGGTAACTAGGGAAAATCACCAAAATCGTAAAAAGTGGTGAAATTTCGGATCCGAGCCCAATAATTCAGGAAAACTCGATCGGAATAGCTACTGGAAGCTTGCCGGTCACAACGCATCGAGAATTGGCTTCGCCGGAATCCGACGAATTTTTACGGATTTCCCTAGGGGTACCACTAGGGAAAATCACCAAAATCGAGAAATCGTAAAAAGTGGTGAAATTTCGGATCCGATCCCAATAATTCAGGAAAACTCGATCGGAATAGCTACTGGAAGCTTGCCGGTCACAACGCATCGAGAATTGGCTTAGCCGGAATCCGACGAATTTTTACGGATTTCCCTCTGGGTACCACTAGGGAAAATCACCAAAATCGAGAAATCGTAAAAAGTGGTGAAATTTCGGATCCGATCCCAATAATTCAGGAAAACTCAATCGGAATAGCTACTGGAAGCTTGCCGGTCACAACGCATCGAGAATTGGCTTCGCCGAAATCCGACGAATTTTTACGGATTTCCCTAGGTGTACCACTAGGGAAAATCACCAAAATCGAGAAATCGTAAAAAGTTGTGAAATTTCGGATCCGATCCCAATAATTCAGGAAAACTCGATCGGCATAGCTACTGGAAGCTTGCCGGTCACAACGCATCGAGAATTGGCTTCGCCGGAATCCGACGAATTTTTACGGATTACCCTAGGGTGGTAACTAGGGAAAATCACCAAAATCGTAAAAAGTGGTGAAATTTCGGATCCGAGCCCAATAATTCAGGAAAAATCGATCGGAATAGCTACTGGAAGCTTGCCGGTCACAACGCATTGAGAATTGGCTTCGCCGGAATCCGACGAATTTTTACGGATTTTCCTAGGGGTACCTCTAGGGAAAATTACCAAAATCGAGAAATCGTAAAAAGTGGTGAAATTTCGGATCCGAGCCCAATAATTCAGGAAAAATTGATAGGAATAGGTACTGGAAGCATGCCGGTCACAACGCATTGAGAATTTGCTTCCGACGAATTTTTACGGATTTCCCTAGTGGTACCACTAGGGAAAATCACCAAAATCGAGAAATCGTAAAAACTGGTGAAATTTCGGATCCGAACCCAATAATTCAGGAAAACTCGATCGGAATAGCTACTGGAAGCTTGCCGGTCACAACGCATCGAGAATTGGCTTCGCCGGAATCCGACGAATTTTTACGGATTACCCTAGGGTGGTAACTAGGGAAAATCACCAAAATCATAAAAAGTGTTGAAATTTCGGATCCGAGCCCAATAATTCAGGAAAACTCGATCGGAATAGCTACTGGAAGCTTGCCGGTCACAACGCATCGAGAATTGGCTTCGCCGGAATCCGATGAATTTTTACGGATTTCCCTAGGGGTACCACTAGGGAAAATCACCAAAATCGAGAAATCGTAAAAAGTGGTGAAATTTCGGATCCGAGCCCAATAATTCTGGAAAACTCGATCGGAATAGCTACTGGAAGCTTGCCGGTCACAACGCATCGAGAATTGGCTTCGCCGGAATCCGACGAATTTCTACGGATTTTCCTAGGGGTACGTGCCACTAGGGAAAATCACCAAAATCGAGAAATCGTAAAAAGTGGTGAAATTTCGGATCCGAGCCCAATAATTCAGGAAAACTCGATCGGAATAGATACTGGAAGCTTGCAGGTCACAACGCATCGAGAATTGGCTTCGCCGGAATCCGACGAATTTTTACGGATTACCCTAGGGTGGTAACTAGGGAAAATCACCAAAATCGTAAAAAGTTGTGAAATTTCGGATCCGAGCCCAATAATTCAGGAAAACTCGATCGGAATAGCTACTGGAAGCTTGCCGGTCACAACGCATCGAGAATTTGCTTCGCCGGAATCCGATGAATTTTTACGGATTTCCCTAGGGGTACCACTAGGGAAAATCACCAAAATCGAGAAATCGTAAAAAGTGGTGAAATTTCGTATCCGAGCCCAATAATTCAGGAAAACTCGATCGGAATAGCTACTGGAAGCTTGCCGGTCACAACGCATTGAGAATTGGCTTCGCCGGAATCCGACGAATTTTTACGGATTTCCCTAGGTGTACCACTAGGGAAATCACCAAAATCGAGAAATCGTAAAAAGTGGTGAAATTTCGGATCCGATCCCAATAATTCAGGAAAACTCGATCGGAATAGCTACTGGAAGCTTGCCGGTCACAACGCATCGAGAATTGGCTTCGCCGGAATCCGACGAATTTTTACGGATTACCCTAGGGTGGTAACTAGGGAAAATCACCAAAATCGTAAAAAATGGTGAAATTTCGGATCCGAGCCCAATAATTCAGGAAAACTCGATCGGAATAGCTACTGGAAGCTTGCCGGTCACAACGCATCGAGAATTGGTTTCGCCGGAATCCGACGAATTTTTACGGATTACCCTAGGGTGGTAACTAGGGAAAATCACCAAAATCGTAAAAAGTGGTGAAATTTCGGATCCGAGCCCAATAATTCAGGAAAACTCGATCGGAATAGCTACTGGAAGCTTGCCGGTCACAACGCATCGAGAATTGGCTTCGCCGGAATCCGACGAATTTTTACGGATTTCCCTAGGGGTACCACTAGGGAAAATCACCAAAATCGAGAAATCGTAAAAAGTGGTGAAATTTCGGATCCGAGCCCAATAATTCAGGAAAACTCGATCGGAATAGCTACTGGAAGCTTGCCGGTCACAACGCATCGAGAATTGGCTTCGCCGGAATCCGACGAATTTTTACGGATTTCCCTAGGTGTACCACTAGGAAAAATCACCAAAATCGAGAAATCGTAAAAAGTGGTGAAATTTCGGATCAGATCCCAATAATTTAGGAAAACTCGATCGGAATAGCTACTGGAAGCTTGCCGGTCACAACGCATCGAGAATTGGCTTCGCCGGAATCCGACGAATTTTTACGGATTACCCTAGGGTGGTAACTAGGGAAAATCACCAAAATCGTAAAAAATGGTGAAATTTCGGATCCGAGCCCAATAATTCAGGAAAACTTGATCGGAATAGCTACTGGAAGCTTGCCGGTCACAACGCATCGAGAATTGGCTTCGCCGGAATCCGACGAATTTTTACGGATTACCCTAGGGTGGTAACTAGGGAAAATCACCAAAATCGTAAAAAGGGGTGAAATTTCGGATCCGAGCCCAATAATTCAGGAAAACTCGATCGGAATAGCTACTGAAAGCTTGCCGGTCACAACGCATCGAGAATTGGCTTCGCCGGAATCCGACGAATTTTTACGGATTACCCTAGGGTGGTAACTAGGGAAAATCACCAAAATCGTAAAAAATGGTGAAATTTCGGATCCGAGCCCAATAATTCAGGAAAACTTGATCGGAATAGCTACTGGAAGCTTGCCGGTCACAACGCATCGAGAATTGGCTTCGCCGGAATCCGACGAATTTTTACGGATTACCCTAGGGTTGTAACTAGGGAAAATCACCAAAATCGTAAAAAGTGGTGAAATTTCTGATCCGAGCCCAATAATTCAGGAAAACTCGATCGGAATAGCTACTGGAAGCTTGCCGGTCACAACGCATCGAGAATTGGCTTCGCCGGAATCCGACGAATTTTTACGGATTTCCCTAGGGGTACCACTACGGAAAATCACCAAAATCGAGAAATCGTAAAAAGTGGTGAAATTTCGGATCTGAGCCCAATAATTCAGGAAAACTCGATCGGAATAGCTACTGGAAGCTTGCCGGTCACAACACATCGAGAATTGGCTTCGCCGAAATCCGACGAATTTTTACGGATTTCCCTAGGTGTACCACTAGGGAAAATCACCAAAATCGAGAAATCGTAAAAAGTGGTGAAATTTCGGATCCGATCCCAATAATTCAGGAAAACTCGATCGGAATAGCTACTGGAAGATTGCCGGTCACAACGCATCGAGAATTGGCTTCGCCAGAATCCGACGAATTTTTACGGATTACCCTAGGGGTACCACTACTAGGGAAAATCACCAAAATCGTAAAAAATGGTGAAATTTCGGATCCGAGCCCAATAATTCAGGAAAACTCGATCGGAATAGCTACTGGAAGCTTGCCGGTCACAACGCATCGAGAATTGGCTTCGCCGGAATCCGACGAATTTTTACGAATTACCCTAGGGTGGTAACTAGGGAAAATCACCAAAATCGTAAAAAGTGGTGAAATTTCTGATCCGAGCCCAATAATTCAGGAAAACTCGATCGGAATAGCTACTGGAAGCTTGCCGGTCACAACGCATCGAGAATTGGCTTCGCCGGAATCCGACGAATTTTTACGGATTACCCTAGGGTGGTAACTAAGGAAAATCACCAAAATCGTAAAAAATGGTGAAATTTCGGATCCGAGCCCAATAATTCAGGAAAACTCGATCGGAATAGCTACTGGAAGCTTGCCGGTCACAACGCATCGAGAATTGGCTTCGCCGGAATCCGACGAATTTTTACGGATTACCCTAGGGTGGTAATTAGGGAAAATCACCAAAATCGTAAAAAGTGGTGAAATTTCTGATCCGAGCCCAATAATTCAGGAAAACTCGATCGGAATAGCTACTGGAAGCTTGCCGGTCACAACGCATCGAGAATTGGCTTCGCCGGAATCCGACGAATTTTTACGGATTTCCCTAGGGGTACCACTAGGGAAAATCACCAAAATCGAGAAATCGTAAAAAGTGGTGAAATTTCGGATCTTAGCCCAATAATTCAGGAAAACTCGATCGGAATAGCTACTGGAAGCTTGCCGGTCACAACGCATCGAGAATTGGTTTCGCCGAAATCCGACGAATTTTTACGGATTTCCCTAGGTGTACCACTAGGGAAAATCACCAAAATCGAGAAATCGTAAAAAGTGGTGAAATTTCGGATCCGATCCCAATAATTCAGGAAAACTCGATCGGAATAGCTACTGGAAGCTTGCCGGTCACAACGCATCGAGAATTGGCTTCGCCGGAATCCGACGAATTTTTAAGGATTACCCTAGGGTGGTAACTAGGAAAAATCACCAAAATCGTAAAAAGTGGTGAAATTTCGGATCCGAGCCCAATAATTCAGGAAAACTCGATCGGAATAGCTACTGGAAGCTTGCCGGTCACAACGCATCGAGAATTGGCTTCGCCGGAATCCGACGAATTTTTACGGATTTCCCTAGTGGAAAATCACCAAAATCGAGAAATCGTAAAAAGTGGTGAAATTTCGGATTCGAGCCCAATAATTCAGGAAAAATCGATCGGAATAGCTACTGGAAGCTTGCCGGTCACAACGCATCGAGAATTGGCTTCGCCGGAATCCGACGAATTTCTACGGATTTCCCTAGGGGTACGTGCCACTAGGAAAAATCACCAAAATCGAGAAATCGTAAAAAGTGGTGAAATTTCGGATCCGATCCCAATAATTCAGGAAAACTCATTCGGAATAGCTACTGGAAGCTTGCCGGTCACAACGCATCGAGAATTGGCTTCGCCGGAATCCGACGAATTTTTACGGATTACCCTAGGGTGGTAACTAGGGAAAATCACCAAAATCGTAAAAAGTGGTGAAATTTCGGATCCGAGCCCAATAATTCAGGAAAACTCGATCGGAATAGCTACTGGAAGCTTGCCGGTCACAACGCATCGAGAATTGGCTTCGCCGGAATCCGACGAATTTTTACGGATTTCCCTAGGGGTACCACTAGGGAAAATCACCAAAATCGAGAAATCGTAAAAAGTGGTGAAATTTCGGATCTGAGCCCAATAATTCAGGAAAACTCGATCGGAATAGCTACTGGAAGCTTGCCGGTCACAACGCATCGAGAATTGGTTTCGCCGGAATCCGACGAATTTTTACGGATTTCCCTAGGTGTACCACTAGGGAAAATCACCAAAATCGAGAAATCGTAAAAAGTGGTAAAATTTTGGATCCGATCCCAATAATTCAGGAAAACTCGATCGGAATAGCTACTGGAAGCTTGCAGGTCACAACGCATCGAGAATTGGCTTCGCCGGAATCCGACGAATTTTTACGGATTACCCTAGGGTGGTAACTAGGGAAAATCACCAAAATCGTAAAAAATGGTGAAATTTCGGATCCGAGCCCAATAATTCAGGAAAACTTGATCGGAATAGCTACTGGAAGCTTGCCGGTCACAACGCATCGAGAATTGGCTTCGCCGGAATCCGATGAATTTTTACGGATTACCCTATGGTGGTAACTAGGGAAAATCACAAAAATCGTAAAAAGTGGTGAAATTTCTGATCCGAGCCCAATAATTCAGGAAAACTCGATCGGAATAGCTACTGGAAGCTTGCCGGTCACAACGCATCGAGAATTGGCTTCGCCGGAATCCGACGAATTTTTACGGATTTCCCTAGGGGTACCACTAGGGAAAATCACCAAAATCGAGAAATCGTAAAAAGTGGTGAAATTTCTGATCTGAGTTCAATAATTCAGGAAAACTCGATCGGAATAGCTACTGGAAGCTTGCCGGTCACAACGCATCGAGAATTGGCTTCGCCGGAATCCGACAAATTTTTACGGATTTCCCTAGGTGTACCACTAGGAAAAATCACCAAAATCGAGAAATCGTAAAAAGTGGTGAAATTTCGGATTCGATCCCAATAATTCAGGAAAACTCGATCGGAATAGCTACTAGAAGCTTGCTGGTCACAACGCATCGAGAATTGGCTTCGCCGGAATCCGACGAATTTTTACGGATTACCCTAGGGTGGTAACTAGGGAAAATCACCAAAATCGTAAAAAATGGTGAAATTTCGGATCCGAGCCCAATTATTCAGGAAAACTCGAACGGAATAGCTACTGGAAGCTTGCCGGTCACAACGCATCGAGAATTGGTTTCGCCGGAATCCGACGAATTTTTACGGATTACCCTAGGGTGGTAACTAGGGAAAATCACCAAAATCGTAAAAAGTGGTGAAATTTCTGATCCGAGCCCAATAATTCAGGAAAACTCGATCGGAATAGCTACTGGAAGCTTGCCGGTCACAACGCATCGAGAATTGGCTTCGCCGGAATCCGACGAATTTCTACGGATTTCCCTAGGGGTACGTGCCACTAGGAAAAATCACCAAAATCGAGAAATCGTAAAAAGTGGTGAAATTTCGGATCCGATCCCAATAATTCAGGAAAACTCGATCGGAATAGCTACTGGAAGCTTGCCGGTCACAACGCATCGAGAATTGGCTTCTCCGGAATCCGACGAATTTTTACGGATTACCCTAGGGTGGTAACTAGGGAAAATCACCAAAATCGTAAAAAGTGGTGAAATTTCGGATCCAAGCCCAATAATTCAGGAAAACTCGATCGAAATAGCTACTGGAAGCTTGCCGCTCACAACGCATCGAGAATTGGCTTCGCCGGAATCCGATGAATTTTTACGGATTTCCCTAGGGGTACCACTAGGGAAAATCACCAAAATCGAGAAATCGTAAAAAGTGGTGAAATTTCGGATCCGAGCCCAATAATTCAGGAAAACTCGATCGGAATAGCTACTGGAAGCTTGCCGGTCACAACGCATCGAGAATTGGCTTCTCCGGAATCCGACGAATTTTTACGGATTACCCTAGGGTGGTAACTAGGGAGAATCACCAAAATCGTAAAAAGTGGTGAAATTTCGGATCCGAGCCCAATAATTCAGGAAAACTCGATCGGAATAGCTACTGGAAGCTTGCCGGTCACAACGCATCGAGAATTGGCTTCGCCGGAATCCGACGAATTTTTACGGATTTCCCTAGGGGTACCACTAGGGAAAATCACCAAAATCGAGAAATCGTAAAAAGTGGTGAAATTTCGGATCCGAGCACAATAATTCAGGAAAACTCGATCGGAATAGCTACTGGAAGCTTGCCGGTCACAACGCATCGAGAATTGGCTTCGCCGGAATTCGACGAATTTTTACGGATTTCCCTAGGTGTACCACTTGGGAAAATCACCAAAATCGAGAAATCGTAAAAAGTGGTGAAATTTCGGATCCGATCCCAATAATTCAGGAAAACTCGATCGGAATAGCTACTGGAAGCTTGCCGGTCACAACGCATCGAGAATTGGCTTCGCCGGAATCCGACGAATTTTTACGGATTACCCTAGGGTGGTAACTAGGGAAAATCACCAAAATCGTAAAAAGTGGTGAAATTTCGGATCCGAGCCCAATAATTCAGGAAAACTCGATCAGAATAGCTACTGGAAGCTTGCCGGTCACAACGCATCGAGAATTGGCTTCGCCGGAATCCGACGAATTTTTACAGATTACCCTAGGGTGGTAACTAGGGAAAATCACCAAAATCGTAAAAAGTGGTGAAATTTTGGATCCGATCCCAATAATTCAGGAAAACTCGATCGGAATAGCTACTGGAAGCTTGCCGGTCACAACGCATGGAGAATTGGTTTCGCCGGAATCCGACGAATTTTTACGGATTTTCCTAGGGGTACCACTAGGGAAAATTACCAAAATCGATAAATCGTAAAAAGTGGTGAAATTTCGGATCCGAGCCCAATAATTTAGGAAAAATTGATCGGAATAGCTACTGGAAGCTTGCCGGTCACAACGCATTGAGAATTTGCTTCCGACGAATTTTTACGGATTTCCCTCGGGGTACCACTAGGGAAAATCACCAAAATCGAGAAATCGTAAAAAGTGGTGAAATTTCGGATCCGAACCCAATAATTCAGGAAAACTCGATCGGAATAGCTACTGGAAGCTTGCCTGTCACAACGCATCGAGAATTGGCTTCGCCGGAATCCGACGAATTTTTACGGATTACCCTAGGGTGGTAACTAGGGAAAATCACCAAAATCATAAAAAGTGTTGAAATTTCGGATCCGAGCCCAATAATTCAGGAAAACTCGATCGGAATAGCTACTGGAAGCTTGCCGGTCACAACGCATTGAGAATTGGCTTCGCCGGAATCCGACGAATTTCTACGGATTTTCCTAGGGGTACGTGCCACTAGGAAAAATCACCAAAATCGAGAAATCGTAAAAAGTGGTGAAATTTCGGATCCGAGCCCAATAATTCAGGAAAACTCGATCGGAATAGCTACTGGAAGCTTGCCGGTCACAACGCATCGAGAATTGGCTTCGCCGGAATCCGACGAATTTTTACGGATTACCCTAGGGTGGTAACTAGGGAAAATCACCAAAATCGTAAAAAGTGGTGAAATTTCGGATCAGAGCCCAATAATTCAGGAAAACTCGATCGGAATAGCTACTGGAAGCTTGCCGGTCACAACGCATCGAGAATTGGCTTCGCCGGAATCCGATGAATTTTTACGGATTTCCCTAGGGGTACCACTAGGGAAAATCACCAAAATCGAGAAATCGTAAAAAGTGGTGAAATTTCGGATCCGAGCCCAATAATTCAGGAAAACTCGATCGGAATAGCTACTGGAAGCTTGCCGGTCACAACGCATCGAGAATTGGCTTCGCCGGAATTCGACGAATTTTTACGGATTTCCCTAGGTGTACCACTAGGGAAAATCACCAAAATCGAGAAATCGTAAAAAGTGGTGAAATTTCGGATCCGATCCCAATAATTCAGGAAAACTCGATCGGAATAGCTACTGGAAGCTTGCCGGTCACAACGCATCGAGAATTGGCTTCGCCGGAATCCGACGAATTTTTACGGATTACCCTAGGGTGGTAACTAGGGAAAATCACCAAAATCGTAAAAAGTGGTGAAATTTCGGATCCGAGCCCAATAATTCAGGAAAACTCGATCAGAATAGCTACTGGAAGCTTGCCGGTCACAACGCATCGAGAATTGGCTTCGCCGGAATCCGACGAATTTTTACAGATTACCCTAGGGTGGTAACTAGGGAAAATCACCAAAATCGTAAAAAGTGGTGAAATTTTGGATCCGAGCCCAATAATTCAGGAAAACTCGATCGGAATAGCTACTGGAAGCTTGCCGGTCACAACGCATGGAGAATTGGTTTCGCCGGAATCCGACGAATTTTTACGGATTTTCCTAGGGGTACCACAAGGGAAAATTACCAAAATCGATAAATCGTAAAAGTGGTGAAATTTCGGATCCGAGCCCAATAATTCAGGAAAAATTGATCGGAATAGCTACTGGAAGCTTGCCGGTTACAACGCATTGAGAATTTGCTTCCGACGAATTTTTACGGATTTCCCTCGGGGTACCACTAGGGAAAATCACCAAAATCGAGAAATCGTAAAAAGTGGTGAAATTTCGGATCCGAACCCAATAATTCAGGAAAACTCGATCGGAATAGCTACTGGAAGCTTGCCGGTCACAACGCATCGAGAATTGGCTTCGCCGGAATCCGACGAATTTTTACGGATTACCCTAGGGTGGTAACTAGGGAAAATCACCAAAATCATAAAAAGTGTTGAAATTTCGGATCCGAGCCCAATAATTCAGGAAAACTCGATCGGAATAGCTACTGGAAGCTTGCCGGTCACAACGCATCGAGAATTGGCTTCGCCGGAATCCGACGAATTTCTACGGATTTTCCTAGGGGTACGTGCCACTAGGGAAAATCACCAAAATCGAGAAATCGTAAAAAGTGGTGAAATTTCGGATCCGAGCCCAATAATTCAGGAAAACTCGATCGGAATAGCTACTGGAAGCTTGCCGGTCACAACGCATCGAGAATTGGCTTCGCCGGAATCCGACGAATTTTTACGGATTACCCTAGGGTGGTAACTAGGGAAAATCACCAAAATCGTAAAAAGTGGTGAAATTTCGGATCAGAGCCCAATAATTCAGGAAAACTCGTTCGGAATAGCTACTAGAAGCTTGCCGGTCACAACGCATCGAGAATTGGCTTCGCCGGAATCCGACGAATTTTTACGGATTACCCTAGGGTGGTAACTAGGAAAAATCACCAAAATCGTAAAAAGTGGTGAAATTTCGGATCCGAGCCCAATAATTCAGGAAAACTCGATCGGAATAGCTACTGGAAGCTTGCCGGTCACAACGCATCGAGAATTGGCTTCGCCGGAATCCGACGAATTTTTACGGATTTCCCTAGGGGTACCACTAGGGAAAATCACCAAAATCGAGAAATCGTAAAAAGTGGTGAAATTTCGGATCCGAGCCCAATAATTCAGGAAAACTCGATCGGAATAGCTACTGGAAGCTTGCCGGTCACAACGCATCGAGAATTGGCTTCGCCGGAATTCGACGAATTTTTACGGATTTCCCTAGGTGTACCACTAGGGAAAATCACCAAAATCGAGAAATCGTAAAAAGTGGTGAAATTTCGGATCCGATCCCAATAATTCAGGAAAACTCGATCGGAATAGCTACTGGAAGCTTGCCGGTCACAACGCATCGAGAATTGGCTTCGCCGGAATCCGACGAATTTTTACGGATTACCCTAGGGTGGTAACTAGGGAAAATCACCAAAATCGTAAAAAGTGGTGAAATTTCGGATCCGAGCCCAATAATTCAGGAAAACTCGATCAGAATAGCTACTGGAAGCTTGCCGGTCACAACGCATCGAGAATTGGCTTCGCCGGAATCCGACGAATTTTTACAGATTACCCTAGGGTGGTAACTAGGGAAAATCACCAAAATCGTAAAAAGTGGTGAAATTTTGGATCCGAGCCCAATAATTCAGGAAAACTCGATCGGAATAGCTACTGGAAGCTTGCCGGTCACAACGCATGGAGAATTGGTTTCGCCGGAATCCGACGAATTTTTACGGATTTTCCTAGGGGTACCACAAGGGAAAATTACCAAAATCGATAAATCGTAAAAAGTGGTGAAATTTCGGATCCGAGCCCAATAATTCAGGAAAAATTGATCGGAATAGCTACTGGAAGCTTGCCGGTTACAACGCATTGAGAATTTGCTTCCGACGAATTTTTACGGATTTCCCTCGGGGTACCACTAGGGAAAATCACCAAAATCGAGAAATCGTAAAAAGTGGTGAAATTTCGGATCCGAACCCAATAATTCAGGAAAACTCGATCGGAATAGCTACTGGAAGCTTGCCGGTCACAACGCATCGAGAATTGGCTTCGCCGGAATCCGACGAATTTTTACGGATTACCCTAGGGTGGTAACTAGGGAAAATCACCAAAATCATAAAAAGTGTTGAAATTTCGGATCCGAGCCCAATAATTCAGGAAAACTCGATCGGAATAGCTACTGGAAGCTTGCCGGTCACAACGCATCGAGAATTGGCTTCGCCGGAATCCGACGAATTTCTACGGATTTTCCTAGGGGTACGTGCCACTAGGGAAAATCACCAAAATCGAGAAATCGTAAAAAGTGGTGAAATTTCGGATCCGAGCCCAATAATTCAGGAAAACTCGATCGGAATAGCTACTGGAAGCTTGCCGGTCACAACGCATCGAGAATTGGCTTCGCCGGAATCCGACGAATTTTTACGGATTACCCTAGGGTGGTAACTAGGGAAAATCACCAAAATCGTAAAAAGTGGTGAAATTTCGGATCAGAGCCCAATAATTCAGGAAAACTCGTTCGGAATAGCTACTAGAAGCTTGCCGGTCACAACGCATCGAGAATTGGCTTCGCCGGAATCCGACGAATTTTTACGGATTACCCTAGGGTGGTAACTAGGAAAAATCACCAAAATCGTAAAAAGTGGTGAAATTTCGGATCCGAGCCCAATAATTCAGGAAAACTCGATCGGAATAGCTACTGGAAGCTTGCCGGTCACAACGCATCGAGAATTGGCTTCGCCGGAATCCGACGAATTTTTACGGATTTCCCTAGGGGTACCACTAGGGAAAATCACCAAAATCGAGAAATCGTAAAAAGTGGTGAAATTTCGGATCCGAGCCCAATAATTCAGGAAAACTCGATCGGAATAGCTACTGGAAGCTTGCCGGTCACAACGCATCGAGAATTGGCTTCGCCGGAATCCGACGAATTTTTACGGATTTCCCTAGGTGTACCACTAGGGAAAATCACCAAAATCGAGAAATCGTAAAAAGTGGTGAAATTTCGGATCCGATCCCAATAATTCAGGAAAACTCGATCGGAATAGCTACTGGAAGCTTGCCGGTCACAACGCATCGAGAATTGGCTTCGCCGGAATCCGACGAATTTTTACGGATTTCCCTAGGGGTACCACTAGGGAAAATCACCAAAATCGAGAAATCGTAAAAAGTGGTGAAATTTCGGATCCGAGCTCAATAATTCAGGAAAACTCGATCGGAATAGCTACTGGAAGCTTGCCGGTCACAACGCATCGAGAATTGGCTTCGCCGGAATCCGATGAATTTTTACGGATTTCCCTAGGTGTACCACTAGGGAAAATCACCAAAATCGAGAAATCGTAAAAAGTGGTAAAATTTCGGATCCGATCCCAATAATTCAGGAAAACTCGATCGGAATAGCTACTGGAAGCTTGCCGGTCACAACGCATCGAGAATTGGCTTCGCCGGAATCCGACGAATTTTTACGGATTACCCTAGGGTGGTAACTAGGGAAAATCACCAAAATCGTAAAAAGTGGTGAAATTTCGGATCCGAGCCCAATAATTCAGGAAAACTCGATCGGAATAGCTACTGGAAGCTTGCCGGTCACAACGCATCGAGAATTGGTTTCGCCGGAATCCGACGAATTTTTACGGATTACCCTAGGGTGGTAACTAGGGAAAATCACCAAAATCGTAAAAAGTGATGAAATTTCGGATCCGAGCCCAATAATTCAGGAAAACTCGATCGGAATAGCTACTGGAAGCTTGCCGGTCACAACACATTGAGAATTGGCTTCGCCGGAATCCGACGAATTTTTACGGATTTTCCTAGGGGTACCACTAGGGAAAATTACCAAAATCGAGAAATCGTAAAAAGTGGTGAAATTTCGGATTCGAGCCCAATAATTCAGGAAAAATTGATCGGAATAGCTACTGGAATCTTGCCGGTCACAACGCATTGAGAATTTGCTTGCGACGAATTTTTACGGATTTTCCTAGGGGTACCACTAGGGAAAATCACCAAAATCGAGAAATCGTAAAAAGTGGTGAAATTTCGGATCCGAACCCAATAATTCAGGAAAACTCGATCGGAATAGCTACTGGAAGCTTGCCGGTCACAACGCATCGAGAATTGGCTTCGCCGGAATCCGACGAATTTCTACGGATTTCCCTAGGGGTACGTGCCACTAGGAAAAATCACCAAAATCGAGAAATCGTAAAAAGTGGTGAAATTTCGGATCCGATCCCAATAATTCAGGAAAACTCGATCGGAATAGCTACTGGAAGCTTGCCGGTCACAACGCATCGAGAATTGGCTTCGCCGGAATTCGACGAATTTTTACGGATTACCCTAGGGTGGTAACTAGGGAAAATCACCAAAATCGTAAAAAGTGGTGAAATTTCGGATCCGAGCCCAATAATTCAGGAAAACTCGATCGAAATAGCTACTGGAAGCTTGCCGCTCACAACGCATCGAGAATTGGCTTCGCCGGAATCCGATGAATTTTTACGGATTTCCCTAGGGGTACCACTAGGAAAAATCACCAAAATCGAGAAATCGTAAAAAGTGGTGAAATTTCGGATCCGAGCCCAATAATTCAGGAAAACTCGATCGGAATAGCTACTGGAAGCTTGCCGGTCACAACGCATCGAGAATTGGTTTCGCCGGAATCCGACGAATTTTTACGGATTACCCTAGGGTGGTAACTAGGGAAAATCACCAAAATCGTAAAAAGTGGTGAAATTTCGGATCCGAGCCCAATAATTCAGGAAAACTCGATCGGAATAGCTACTGGAAGCTTGCCGGTCACAACGCATCGAGAATTGGCTTCGCCGGAATCCGACGAATTTTTACGGATTTCCCTAGGGGGTACCACTAGGGAAAATCACCAAAATCGAGAAATCGTAAAAAGTGGTGAAATTTCGGATCCGAGCCCAATAATTCAGGAAAACTCGATCGGAATAGCTACTGTAAGCTTGCCGGTCACAACGCATCGAGAATTGGCTTCGCCGGAATTCGACGAATTTTTACGGATTTCCCTAGGTGTACCACTAGGGAAAATCACCAAAATCAAGAAATCGTAAAAAGTGGTGAAATTTCGGATCCGATCCCAATAATTCAGGAAAACTCGATCGGAATAGGTACTGGAAGCTTGCCGGTCACAACGCATCGAGAATTGGTTTCGCCGGAATCCGACAAATTTTTACGGATTACCCTAGGGTGGTAACTAGGGAAAATCACCAAAATCGTAAAAAGTGGTGAAATTTCGGATCCGAGCCCAATAATTCAGGAAAACTCGATCGGAATAGCTACTGGAAGCTTGCCGGTCACAACGCATCGAGAATTGGCTTCGCCGGAATCGGACGAATTTTTACGGATTACCCTAGGGTGGTAACTAGGGAAAATCACCAAAATCGTAAAAAGTGGTGAAATTTCGGATCCGAGCCCAATAATTCAGGAAAACTCGATCGGAATAGCTACTGGAAGCTTGCAGGTCACAACGCATGGAGAATTGGTTTCGCCAGAATCCGACGAATTTTTACGGATTTTCCTAGGGGTACCACTAGGGAAAATTACCAAAATCGAGAAATCGTAAAAAGTGGTGAAATTTTGGATCCGAGCCCAATAATTCAGGAAAAATTGATCGGAATAGCTACTGGAAGCTTGCCGGTCACAAAGCATTGAGAATTTGCTTCCGACGAATTTTTACGGATTTCCCTAGGGGTACCACTAGGGAAAATCACCAAAATCGAGAAATCGTAAAAAGTGGTGAAATTTCGGAGCCGAACCCAATAATTCAGGAAAACTCGATCGGAATAGCTACTGGAAGCTTGCCGGTCACAACGCATCGAGAATTGGCTTCGCCGGAATCCGACGAATTTTTACGGATTACCCTAGGGTGGTAACTAGGGAAAATCACCAAAATCATAAAAAGTGTTGAAATTTCGGATCCGAGCCCAATAATTCAGGAAAACTCGATCGGAATAGCTACTGGAAGCTTGCCGGTCACAACGCATCGAGAATTGGCTTCGCCGGAATCCGACGAATTTCTACGGATTTTCCTAGGGGTACGTGCCACTAGGGAAAATCACCAAAATCGAGAAATCGTAAAAAGTGGTGAAATTTCGGATCCGAGCCAAATAATTCAGGAAAACTCGATCGGAATAGCTACTGGAAGCTTGCCGGTCACAACGCATCGAGAATTGGCTTCGCCGGAATCCGACGAATTTTTACGGATTACCCTAGGGTGGTAACTAGGGAAAATCACCAAAATCGTAAAAAGTGGTGAAATTTCGGATCCGAGCCCAATAATTCAGGAAAACTCGATCGGAATAGCTACTGGAAGCTTGCCGGTCACAACGCATGGAGAATTGGTTTCGCCAGAATCCGACGAATTTTTACGGATTTTCCTAGGGGTACCACTAGGGAAAATTACAAAAATCGAGAAATCGTAAAAAGTGGTGAAATTTTGGATCCGAGCCCAATAATTCAGGAAAAATTGATCGGAATAGCTACTGGAAGCTTGCCGGTCACAACGCATTGAGAATTTGTTTCCGACGAATTTTTACGGATTTCCCTAGGGGTACCACTAGGGAAAATCACCAAAATCGAGAAATCGTAAAAAGTGGTGAAATTTCGGAGCCGAACCCAATAATTCAGGAAAACTCGATCGGAATAGCTACTGGAAGCTTGCCGGTCACAACGCATCGAGAATTGGCTTCGCCGGAATCCGACGAATTTTTACGGATTACCCTAGGGTGGTAACTAGGGAAAATCACCAAAATCATAAAAAGTGTTGAAATTTCGGATCCGAGCCCAATAATTCAGGAAAACTCGATCGGAATAGCTACTGGAAGCTTGCCGGTCACAACGCATCGAGAATTGGCTTCGCCGGAATCCGACGAATTTTTACGGATTTCCCTAGGGGTACCACTAGGGAAAATCACCAAAATCGAGAAATCGTAAAAAGTGGTGAAATTTCGGATCCGAGCCCAATAATTCAGGAAAACTCGATCGGAATAGCTACTGGAAGCTTGCCGGTCACAACGCATCGAGAATTGGCTTCGCCGGAATCCGACGAATTTCTACGGATTTCCCTAGGGGTACGTGCCACTAGAAAAAATCACCAAAATCGAGAAATCGTAAAAAGTGGTGAAATTTCGGATCCGATCCCAATAATTCAGGAAAACTCATTCGGAATAGCTACTGGAAGCTTGCCGGTCACAACTCATCGAGAATTGGCTTCGCCGGAATCCGACGAATTTTTACGGATTACCCTAGGGTGGTAACTAGGGAAAATCACCAAAATCGTAAAAAGTGGTGAAATTTCGGATCCGAGCCCAATAATTCAGGAAAACTCGATCGGAATAGCTACTGGAAGCTTGCCGGTCACAACGCATCGAGAATTGGCTTCGCCGGAATCCAACGAAATTTTACGGATTTCCCTAGGTGTACCACTAGGGAAAATCACAAAAATCGAGAAATCGTAAAAAGTGGTGAAATTTCGGATCCGATCCCAATAATTCAGGAAAACTCGATCGGAATAGCTACTGGAAGCTTGCCGGTCACAACGCATCGAGAATTGGCTTCGCCGGAATCCGACGAATTTTTACGGATTTCCCTAGGGGTACCACTAGGGAAAATCACCAAAATCGAGAAATCGTAAAAAGTGGTGAAATTTCGGATCCGATCCCAATAATTCAGGAAAACTCGATCGGAATAGCTACTGGAAGCTTGCCGGTCAACACGCATCGAGAATTGGCTTCGTCGAAATTCAACGAATTTTTACGGATTTCCCGAGGGGTACCACTAGGGAAAATCACCAAAATCGAGAAATCGTAAAAAGTGGTGAAATTTCGGATCCGAGCCCAATAATTCAGGAAAACTCGATCGGAATAGCTACTGGAAGCTTGCCGGTCACAACGCATCGAGAATTTGCTTCGCCGGAATCCGACGAATTTTTACGGATTTCCCTAGGCGTACCACTAGGAAAAATCACCAAAATCGAGAAATCGTAAAAAGTGGTGAAATTTCGGATCCGATCCCAATAATTCAGGAAAACTCGATCGGAATAGCTACTGGAAGCTTGCCGGTCACAATGCATCGAGAATTGGCTTCGCCGGAATCCGACGAATTTTTACGGATTTCCCTAGGGGTACCACTAGGGAAAATCACCAAAATCGAGAAATCGTAAAAAGTGGTGAAATTTCGGATCCGATCTCAATAATTCAGGAAAACTCGATCGGAATAGCTACTGGAAGCTTGCCGGTCACAACGCATCGAGAATTGGCTTCGCCGGAATCCTACGAATTTTTACGGATTACCCTAGGGTGGTAACTAGGGAAAATCACCAAAATCGTAAAAAGTGGTGAAATTTCGGATCCGAGCCCAATAATTCAGGAAAACTCGATCGGAATAGCTACTGGAAGCTTGCCGGTCACAACGCATTGAGAATTGGCTTCGCCGGAATCCGACGAATTTTTACGGATTTTCCTTGGGGTACCACTAGGGAAAATTACCAAAATCGAGAAATCGTAAAAAGTGGTGAAATTTCGGATCCGAGCCCAATAATTCAAGAAAAATAGATCGGAATAGCTACTGGAAGTTTGCCGGTCACAACGCATTGAGAATTTGCTTCCGACGAATTTTTACGGATTTCCCTAGGGGTACCACTAGGGAAAATCACCAAAATCGAGAAATCGTAAAAAGTGGTGAAATTTCGGATCCGAACCCAATAATTCAGGAAAACTCGATCGGAATAGCTACTGGAAGCTTGCCGATCACAACGCATCGAGAATTGGCTTAGCCGGAATCCGACGAATTTTTACGGATTTCCTTAGGGGTACCACTAGGAAAAATCACCAAAATCGAGAAATCGTAAAAAGTGGTGAAATTTCGGATTCGAGCCCAATAATTCAGGAAAAATCGATCGGAATAGCTACTGGAAGCTTTCCGGTCACAACGCATCGAGAATTGGCTTCGCCGAAATCCGACGAATTTCTACGGATTTCCCTAGGGGTACGTGCCACTAGGAAAAATCACCAAAATCGAGAAATCGTAAAAAGTGGTGAAATTTCGGATCCGATCCCAATAATTCAGGAAAACTCGTTCGGAATAGCTACTGGAAGCTTGCCGGTCACAACGCATCGAGAATTGGCTTCGCCGGAATCCGACGAATTTTTACGGATTACCCTAGGGTGGTATATAGGGAAAATCACCAAAATCGTAAAAAGTGGTGAAATTTCGGATCCGAGCCCAATAATTCAGGAAAACTCGATCGGAATAGCTACTGGAAGCTTGCCGGTCACAACGCATCGAGAATTGGCTTCGCCGAAATCCGACGAATTTTTACGGATTTCCCTAGGGGTACCACTAGGGAAAATCACCAAAATCGAGAAATCGTAAAAAGTGGTGAAATTTCGGATCCGAGCCCAATAATTCAGGAAAACTCGATCGGAATAGCTACTGGAAGCTTGCCGGTCACAACGCATCGAGAATTGGCTTCGCCGGAATCCGACGAAATTTTACGGATTTCCCTAGGTGTACCACTAGGGAAAATCACCAAAATCGAGAAATCGTAAAAAGTAGTGAAATTTCGGATCCGATCCCAATAATTCAGGAAAACTCGATCGGAATAGCTACTGGAAGCTTGCCGGTCACAACGCATCGAGAATTGGCTTCACCGGAATCCGATGAATTTTTACGGATTACCCTAGGGTGGTAACTAGGGAAAATCACCAAAATCATAAAAAGTGGTGAAATTTCGGATCCGAGCCCAAAAATTCAGGAAAACTCGATCGGAATAGCTACTGGAAGCTTGCCGGTCACAACGCATCGAGAATTGGCTTCGTCGGAATCCGACGAATTTTTACGGATTACCATAGGGTGGTAACTAGGGAAAATCACCAAAATCGTAAAAAGTGGTGAAATTTCGGATCCGAGCCCAATAATTCAGGAAAACTCGATCGGAATAGCTACTGGAAGCTTGCCGGTCACAACGCATCGAGAATTGGCTTTGCCGGAATCCAACAAAATTTTACGGATTTCCCTAGGTGTACCACTAGGGAAAATCACCAAAATCGAGAAATCGTAAAAAGTGGTGAAATTTCGGATCCGATCCCAATAATTCAGGAAAACTCGATCGGAATAGCTACTGGAAGCTTGCCGGTCACAACGCATCGAGAATTGGCTTCGCCGGAATCCGACGAATTTTTACGGATTTCCCTAGGCGTACCACTAGAAAAAATCACCAAAATCGAGAAATCGTAAAAAGTGGTGAAATTTCGGATCCGATCCCAATAATTCAGGAAAACTCGATCGGAATAGCTACTGGAAGCTTGCCGGTCACAATGCATCGAGAATTGGCTTCGCCGGAATCCGACGAATTTTTACGGATTTCCCTAGGGGTACCACTAGGGAAAATCACCAAAATCGAGAAATCGTAAAAAGTGGTGAAATTTCGGATCCGAGCTCAATAATTCAGGAAAACTCGATCGGAATAGCTACTGGAAGCTTGCCGGTCACAACGCATCGAGAATTGGCTTCGCCGGAATCCGATGAATTTTTACGGATTTCCCTAGGGGTACCACTAGGGAAAATCACCAAAATCGAGAAATCGTAAAAAGTGGTGAAATTTCGGATCCGAGCCCAATAATTCAGGAAAACTCGATCGGAATAGCTACTGGAAGCTTGCCGGTCACAACGCATCGAGAATTGGCTTCGCCGGAATTCGACGAATTTTTACGGATTTCCCTAGGTGTACCACTAGGGAAAATCACCAAAATCGAGAAATCGTAAAAAGTGGTGAAATTTCGGATCCGATCCCAATAATTCAGGAAAACTCGATCGGAATAGCTACTGGAAGCTTGCCGGTCACAACGCATCGAGAATTGGCTTCGCCGGAATCCGACGAATTTTTACGGATTACCCTAGGGTGGTAACTAGGGAAAATCACCAAAATCGTAAAAAGTGGTGAAATTTCGGATCCGAGCCCAATAATTCAGGAAAACTCGATCAGAATAGCTACTGGAAGCTTGCCGGTCACAACGCATCGAGAATTGGCTTCGCCGGAATCCGACGAATTTTTACAGATTACCCTAGGGTGGTAACTAGGGAAAATCACCAAAATCGTAAAAAGTGGTGAAATTTTGGATCCGAGCCCAATAATTCAGGAAAACTCGATCGGAATAGCTACTGGAAGCTTGCCGGTCACAACGCATGGAGAATTGGTTTCGCCGGAATCCGACGAATTTTTACGGATTTTCCTAGGGGTACCACAAGGGAAAATTACCAAAATCGATAAATCGTAAAAAGTGGTGAAATTTCGGATCCGAGCCCAATAATTCAGGAAAAATTGATCGGAATAGCTACTGGAAGCTTGCCGGTTACAACGCATTGAGAATTTGCTTCCGACGAATTTTTACGGATTTCCCTCGGGGTACCACTAGGGAAAATCACCAAAATCGAGAAATCGTAAAAAGTGGTGAAATTTCGGATCCGAACCCAATAATTCAGGAAAACTCGATCGGAATAGCTACTGGAAGCTTGCCGGTCACAACGCATCGAGAATTGGCTTCGCCGGAATCCGACGAATTTTTACGGATTACCCTAGGGTGGTAACTAGGGAAAATCACCAAAATCATAAAAAGTGTTGAAATTTCGGATCCGAGCCCAATAATTCAGGAAAACTCGATCGGAATAGCTACTGGAAGCTTGCCGGTCACAACGCATCGAGAATTGGCTTCGCCGGAATCCGACGAATTTCTACGGATTTTCCTAGGGGTACGTGCCACTAGGGAAAATCACCAAAATCGAGAAATCGTAAAAAGTGGTGAAATTTCGGATCCGAGCCCAATAATTCAGGAAAACTCGATCGGAATAGCTACTGGAAGCTTGCCGGTCACAACGCATCGAGAATTGGCTTCGCCGGAATCCGACGAATTTTTACGGATTACCCTAGGGTGGTAACTAGGGAAAATCACCAAAATCGTAAAAAGTGGTGAAATTTCGGATCAGAGCCCAATAATTCAGGAAAACTCGTTCGGAATAGCTACTGGAAGCTTGCCGGTCACAACGCATCGAGAATTGGCTTCGCCGGAATCCGACGAATTTTTACGGATTACCCTAGGGTGGTAACTAGGGAAAATCACCAAAATCGTAAAAAGTGGTGAAATTTCGGATCCGAGCCCAATAATTCAGGAAAACTCGATCGGAATAGCTACTGGAAGCTTGCCGGTCACAACGCATCGAGAATTGGCTTCGCCGGAATCCGACGAATTTTTACGGATTTCCCTAGGGGTACCACTAGGGAAAATCACCAAAATCGAGAAATCGTAAAAAGTGGTGAAATTTCGGATCCGAGCCCAATAATTCAGGAAAACTCGATCGGAATAGCTACTGGAAGCTTGCCGGTCACAACGCATCGAGAATTGGCTTCGCCGGAATCCGACGAATTTTTACGGATTTCCCTAGGTGTACCACTAGGGAAAATCACCAAAATCGAGAAATCGTAAAAAGTGGTGAAATTTCGGATCCGATCCCAATAATTCAGGAAAACTCGATCGGAATAGCTACTGGAAGCTTACCGGTCACAACGCATCGAGAATTGGCTTCGCCGGAATCCGACGAATTTTTACGGATTTTCCTAGGGGTACCACTAGGGAAAATCACCAAAATCGAGAAATCGTAAAAAGTGGTGAAATTTCGGATCCGAGCCCAATAATTTAGGAAAACTCGATCGGAATAGCTACTGGAAGCTTGCCGGTCACAACGCATCGAGAATTGGCTTCGCCCGAATCCGATGAATTTTTACGGATTTCCCTAGGTGTACCACTAGGGAAAATCACAAAAATCGAGAAATCGTAAAAAGTGGTGAAATTTCGGATCCGATCCCAATAATTCAGGAAAACTCGATCGGAATAGCTACTGGAAGCTTGCCGGTCCCAACGCATCGAGAATTGGCTTCTCCGGAATCCGACGAATTTTTACGGATTTCCCTAGGGGTACCACTAGGGAAAATCACCAAAATCGAGAAATTGTAAAAAGTGGTGAAATTTCGGATCCGATCCCAATAATTCAGGAAAACTCGATCGGAATAGCTACTGGAAGCTTACCGGTCACAACGCATCGAGAATTGGCTTCGCCGAAATCCGACGAATTTTTACGGATTTCCCTAACTAGGGAAAATCACCAAAATCGAGAAATCGTAAAAAGTGGTGAAATTTCGGATCCGAGCCCAATAATTCAGGAAAACTCGATCGGAATAGCTACTGGAAGCTTGCCGGTCACAACGCATCGAGAATTGGCTTCGCCGGAATCCGACGAATTTTTACGGATTTCCCTAGGTGTACCACTAGGGAAAATCACCAAAATCGAGAAATCGTAAAAAGTGGTGAAATTTCGGATCCGATCCCAATAATTCAGGAAAACTCTATCGGAATAGCTACTGGAAGCTTGCCGGTCACAACGCATCGAGAATTGGCTTCGCCGAAATCCGACGAATTTTTACGGATTTCCCTAGGGGTACCACTAGGGAAAATCACCAAAATCGAAAAATCGTAAAAAGTGGTGAAATTTCGGATCCGAACCCAATAATTCAGGAAAACTCGATCGGAATAGCTACTGGAAGCTTGCCGGTCACAACGCATCGAGAATTGGCTTCGCCGGAATCCGACGAATTTTTACGGATTTTCCTAGGGGTACCACTAGGGAAAATCACCAAAATCGAGAAATCGTAAAAAGTGGTGAAATTTCGGATCCGAGCTCAATAATTCAGGAAAACTCGATCGGAATAGCTACTGGAAGCTTGCCGGTCACAACGCATCGAGAATTGGCTTCGCCGGAATCCGATGAATTTTTACGGATTTCCCTAGGTGTACCACTAGGGAAAATCACCAAAATCGAGAAATCGTAAAAAGTGGTGAAATTTCGGATCCGATCCCAATAATTCAGGAAAACTCGATCGGAATAGCTACTGGAAGCTTGCCGGTCACAACGCATCGAGAATTGGCTTCGCCGGAATCCGACGAATTTTTACGGATTACCCTAGGGTGGTAACTAGGGAAAATCACCAAAATCGTAAAAAGTGGTGAAATTTCGGATCCGAGCCCAATAATTCAGGAAAACTCGATCGGAATAGCTACTGGAAGCTTGCCGGTCACAACGCATCGAGAATTGGCTTCGCCGGAATCCGATGAATTTTTACGGATTACCCTAGGGTGGTAACTAGGGAAAATCACCAAAATCGTAAAAAGTGATGAAATTTCGGATCCGAGCCCAATAATTCAGGAAAACTCGATCGGAATAGCTACTGGAAGCTTGCCGGTCACAACACATTGAGAATTGGCTTCGCCGGAATCCGACGAATTTTTACGGATTTTCCTAGGGGTACCACTAGGGAAAATTACCAAAATCGAGAAATCGTAAAAAGTGGTGAAATTTCGGATTCGAGCCCAATAATTCAGGAAAAATTGATCGGAATAGCTACTGGAATCTTGCCGGTCACAACGCATTGAGAATTTGCTTGCGACGAATTTTTACGGATTTTCCTAGGGGTACCACTAGGGAAAATCACCAAAATCGAGAAATCGTAAAAAGTGGTGAAATTTCGGATCCGAACCCAATAATTCAGGAAAACTCGATCGGAATAGCTACTGGAAGCTTGCCGGTCACAACGCATCGAGAATTGGCTTCGCCGGAATCCGACGAATTTCTACGGATTTCCCTAGGGGTACGTGCCACTAGGAAAAATCACCAAAATCGAGAAATCGTAAAAAGTGGTGAAATTTCGGATCCGATCCCAATAATTCAGGAAAACTCGATCGGAATAGCTACTGGAAGCTTGCCGGTCACAACGCATCGAGAATTGGCTTCGCCGGAATTCGACGAATTTTTACGGATTACCCTAGGGTGGTAACTAGGGAAAATCACCAAAATCGTAAAAAGTGGTGAAATTTCGGATCCGAGCCCAATAATTCAGGAAAACTCGATCGAAATAGCTACTGGAAGCTTGCCGCTCACAACGCATCGAGAATTGGCTTCGCCGGAATCCGATGAATTTTTACGGATTTCCCTAGGGGTACCACTAGGAAAAATCACCAAAATCGAGAAATCGTAAAAAGTGGTGAAATTTCGGATCCGAGCCCAATAATTCAGGAAAACTCGATCGGAATAGCTACTGGAAGCTTGCCGGTCACAACGCATCGAGAATTGGCTTCGCCGGAATCCGACGAATTTTTACGGATTACCCTAGGGTGGTAACTAGGGAAAATCACCAAAATCGTAAAAAGTGGTGAAATTTCGGATCCGAGCCCAATAATTCAGGAAAACTCGATCGGAATAGCTACTGGAAGCTTGCCGGTCACAACGCATCGAGAATTGGCTTCGCCGGAATCCGACGAATTTTTACGGATTTCCCTAGGGGGTACCACTAGGGAAAATCACCAAAATCGAGAAATCGTAAAAAGTGGTGAAATTTCGGATCCGAGCCCAATAATTCAGGAAAACTCGATCGGAATAGCTACTGGAAGCTTGCCGGTCACAACGCATCGAGAATTGGCTTCGCCGGAATTCGACGAATTTTTACGGATTTCCCTAGGTGTACCACTAGGGAAAATCACCAAAATCAAGAAATCGTAAAAAGTGGTGAAATTTCGGATCCGATCCCAATAATTCAGGAAAACTCGATCGGAATAGGTACTGGAAGCTTGCCGGTCACAACGCATCGAGAATTGGTTTCGCCGGAATCCGACAAATTTTTACGGATTACCCTAGGGTGGTAACTAGGGAAAATCACCAAAATCGTAAAAAGTGGTGAAATTTCGGATCCGAGCCCAATAATTTAGGAAAACTCGATCGGAATAGCTACTGGAAGCTTGCCGGTCACAACGCATCGAGAATTGGCTTCGCCGGAATCGGACGAATTTTTACGGATTACCCTAGGGTGGTAACTAGGGAAAATCACCAAAATCGTAAAAAGTGGTGAAATTTCGGATCCGAGCCCAATAATTCAGGAAAACTCGATCGGAATAGTTACTGGAAGCTTGCAGGTCACAACGCATGGAGAATTGGTTTCGCCGGAATCCGACGAATTTTTACGGATTTTCCTAGGGGTACCACTAGGGAAAATTACCAAAATCGAGAAATCGTAAAAAGTGGTGAAATTTTGGATCCGAGCCCAATAATTCAGGAAAAATTGATCGGAATAGCTACTGGAAGCTTGCCGGTCACAAAGCATTGAGAATTTGCTTCCGACGAATTTTTACGGATTTCCCTAGGGGTACCACTAGGGAAAATCACCAAAATCGAGAAATCGTAAAAAGTGGTGAAATTTCGGAGCCGAACCCAATAATTCAGGAAAACTCGATCGGAATAGCTACTGGAAGCTTGCCGGTCACAACGCATCGAGAATTGGCTTCGCCGGAATCCGACGAATTTTTCCGGATTACCCTAGGGTGGTAACTAGGGAAAATCACCAAAATCATAAAAAGTGTTGAAATTTCGGATCCGAGCCCAATAATTCAGGAAAACTCGATCGGAATAGCTACTGGAAGCTTGCCGGTCACAACGCATCGAGAATTGGCTTCGCCGGAATCCGACGAATTTCTACGGATTTTCCTAGGGGTACGTGCCACTAGGGAAAATCACCAAAATCGAGAAATCGTAAAAAGTGGTGAAATTTCGGATCCGAGCCAAATAATTCAGGAAAACTCGATCGGAATAGCTACTGGAAGCTTGCCGGTCACAACGCATCGAGAATTGGCTTCGCCGGAATCCGACGAATTTTTACGGATTACCCTAGGGTGGTAACTAGGGAAAATCACCAAAATCGTAAAAAGTGGTGAAATTTCGGATCCGAGCCCAATAATTCAGGAAAACTCGATCGGAATAGCTACTGGAAGCTTGCCGGTCACAACGCATGGAGAATTGGTTTCGCCAGAATCCGACGAATTTTTACGGATTTTCCTAGGGGTACCACTAGGGAAAATTACAAAAATCGAGAAATCGTAAAAAGTGGTGAAATTTTGGATCCGAGCCCAATAATTCAGGAAAAATTGATCGGAATAGCTACTGGAAGCTTGCCGGTCACAACGCATTGAGAATTTGCTTCCGACGAATTTTTACGGATTTCCCTAGGGGTACCACTAGGGAAAATCACCAAAATCGAGAAATCGTAAAAAGTGGTGAAATTTCGGAGCCGAACCCAATAATTCAGGAAAACTCGATCGGAATAGCTACTGGAAGCTTGCCGGTTACAACGCATCGAGAATTGGCTTCGCCGGAATCCGACGAATTTTTACGGATTACCCTAGGGTGGTAACTAGGGAAAATCACCAAAATCATAAAAAGTGTTGAAATTTCGGATCCGAGCCCAATAATTCAGGAAAACTCGATCGGAATAGCTACTGGAAGCTTGCCGGTCACAACGCATCGAGAATTGGCTTCGCCGGAATCCGACGAATTTTTACGGATTTTCCTAGGGGTACCACTAGGGAAAATCACCAAAATCGAGAAATCGTAAAAAGTGGTGAAATTTCGGATCCGAGCCCAATAATTCAGGAAAACTCGATCGGAATAGCTACTGGAAGCTTGCCGGTCACAACGCATCGAGAATTGGCTTCGCCGGAATCCGACGAATTTCTACGGATTTCCCTAGGGGTACGTGCCACTAGAAAAAATCACCAAAATCGAGAAATCGTAAAAAGTGGTGAAATTTCGGATCCGATCCCAATAATTCAGGAAAACTCGTTCGGAATAGCTACTGGAAGCTTGCCGGTCACAACTCATCGAGAATTGGCTTCGCCGGAATCCGACGAATTTTTACGGATTACCCTAGGGTGGTAACTAGGGAAAATCACCAAAATCGTAAAAAGTGGTGAAATTTCGGATCCGAGCCCAATAATTCAGGAAAACTCGATCGGAATAGCTACTGGAAGCTTGCCGGTCACAACGCATCGAGAATTGGCTTCGCCGGAATCCAACGAAATTTTACGGATTTCCCTAGGTGTACCACTAGGGAAAATCACCAAAATCGAGAAATCGTAAAAAGTGGTAAAATTTCGGATCCGATCCCAATAATTCAGGAAAACTCGATTGGAATAGCTACTGGAAGCTTGCCGGTCACAACGCATCGAGAATTGGCTTCGCCGGAATCCGACGAATTTTTACGGATTTCCCTAGGGGTACCACTAGGGAAAATCACCAAAATCGAGAAATCGTAAAAAGTGGTGAAATTTCGGATCCGATCCCAATAATTCAGGAAAACTCGATCGGAATAGCTACTGGAAGCTTGCCGGTCAACACGCATCGAGAATTGGCTTCGTCGAAATTCAACGAATTTTTACGGATTTCCCGAGGGGTACCACTAGGGAAAATCACCAAAATCGAGAAATCGTAAAAAGTGGTGAAATTTCGGATCCGAGCCCAATAATTCAGGAAAACTCGATCGGAATAGCTACTGGAAGCTTGCCGGTCACAACGCATCGAGAATTTGCTTCGCCGGAATCCGACGAATTTTTACGGATTTCCCTAGGCGTACCACTAGAAAAAATCACCAAAATCGAGAAATCGTAAAAAGTGGTGAAATTTCGGATCCGATCCCAATAATTCAGGAAAACTCGATCGGAATAGCTACTGGAAGCTTGCCGGTCACAATGCATCGAGAATTGGCTTCTCCGGAATCCGACGAATTTTTACGGATTTCCCTAGGGGTACCACTAGGGAAAATCACCAAAATCGAGAAATCGTAAAAAGTGGTGAAATTTCGGATCCGAGCTCAATAATTCAGGAAAACTCGATCGGAATAGCTACTGGAAGCTTGCCGGTCACAACGCATCGAGAATTGGCTTCGCCGGAATCCTACGAATTTTTACGGATTACCCTAGGGTGGTAACTAGGGAAAATCACCAAAATCGTAAAAAGTGGTGAAATTTCGGATCCGAGAACAATAATTCAGGAAAACTCGATCGGAATAGCTACTGGAAGCTTGCCGGTCACAACGCATTGAGAATTGGCTTCGCCGGAATCCGACGAATTTTTACGGATTTTCCTTGGGGTACCACTAGGGAAAATTACCAAAATCGAGAAATCGTAAAAAGTGGTGAAATTTCGGATCCGAGCCCAATAATTCAGGAAAAATAGATCGGAATAGCTACTGGAAGTTTGCCGGTCACAACGCATTGAGAATTTGCTTCCGACGAATTTTTACGGATTTCCCTAGGGGTACCACTAGGGAAAATCACCAAAATCGAGAAATCGTAAAAAGTGGTGAAATTTCGGATCCGAACCCAATAATTCAGGAAAACTCGATCGGAATAGCTACTGGAAGCTTGCCGATCACAACGCATCGAGAATTGGCTTAGCCGGAATCCGACGAATTTTTACGGATTTCCTTAGGGGTACCACTAGGGAAAATCACCAAAATCGAGAAATCGTAAAAAGTGGTGAAATTTCGGATTCGAGCCCAATAATTCAGGAAAAATCGATCGGAATAGCTACTGGAAGCTTTCCGGTCACAACGCATCGAGAATTGGCTTCGCCGAAATCCGACGAATTTCTACGGATTTCCCTAGGGGTACGTGCCACTAGGAAAAATCACCAAAATCGAGAAATCGTAAAAAGTGGTGAAATTTCGGATCCGATCCCAATAATTCAGGAAAACTCGTTCGGAATAGCTACTGGAAGCTTGCCGGTCACAACGCATCGAGAATTGGCTTCGCCGGAATCCGACGAATTTTTACGGATTACCCTAGGGTGGTATATAGGGAAAATCACCAAAATCGTAAAAAGTGGTGAAATTTCGGATCCGAGCCCAATAATTTAGGAAAACTCGATCGGAATAGCTACTGGAAGCTTGCCGGTCACAACGCATCGAGAATTGGCTTCGCCGAAATCCGACGAATTTTTACGGATTTCCCTAGGGGTACCACTAGGGAAAATCACCAAAATCGAGAAATCGTAAAAAGTGGTGAAATTTCGGATCCGAGCCCAATAATTCAGGAAAACTCGATCGGAATAGCTACTGGAAGCTGTTCGGTCACAACGCATCGAGAATTGGCTTCGCCGGAATCCGACGAAATTTTACGGATTTCCCTAGGTGTACCACTAGGGAAAATCACCAAAATCGAGAAATCGTAAAAAGTGGTGAAATTTCGGATCCGATCCCAATAATTCAGGAAAACTCGATCGGAATAGCTACTGGAAGCTTGCCGGTCACAACGCATCGAGAATTGGCTTCGCCGGAATCCGATGAATTTTTACGGATTACCCTAGGGTGGTAACTAGGGAAAATCACCAAAATCATAAAAAGTGGTGAAATTTCGGATCCGAGCCCAAAAATTCAGGAAAACTCGATCGGAATAGCTACTGGAAGCTTGCCGGTCACAACGCATCGAGAATTGGCTTCGTCGGAATCCGACGAATTTTTACGGATTACCATAGGGTGGTAACTAGGGAAAATCACCAAAATCGTAAAAAGTGGTGAAATTTCGGATCCGAGCCCAATAATTCAGGAAAACTCGATCGGAATAGCTACTGGAAGCTTGCCGGTCACAACGCATCGAGAATTGGCTTCGCCGGAATCCAACAAAATTTTACGGATTTCCCTAGGTGTACCACTAGGGAAAATCACCAAAATCGAGAAATCGTAAAAAGTGGTGAAATTTCGGATCCGATCCCAATAATTCAGGAAAACTCGATCGGAATAGCTACTGGAAGCTTGCCGGTCACAACGCATCGAGAATTGGCTTCGCCGGAATCCGACGAATTTTTACGGATTTCCCTAGGCGTACCACTAGGAAAAATCACCAAAATCGAGAAATCGTAAAAAGTGGTGAAATTTCGGATCCGATCCCAATAATTCCGGAAAACTCGATCGGAATAGCTACTGGAAGCTTGCCGGTCACAATGCATCGAGAATTGGCTTCGCCGGAATCCGACGAATTTTTACGGATTTCCCTAGGGGTACCACTAGGGAAAATCACCAAAATCGAGAAATCGTAAAAAGTGGTGAAATTTCGGATCCGAGCTCAATAATTCAGGAAAACTCGATCGGAATAGCTACTGGAAGCTTGCCGGTCACAACGCATCGAGAATTGGCTTCGTCGGAATCCGACGAATTTTTACGGATTACCCTAGGGTGGTATCTAGGGAAAATCACCAAAATCGTAAAAAGTGGTGAAATTTCGGATCCGAGCCCAATAATTCAGGAAAACTCGATCGGAATAGCTACTGGAAGCTTGCCGCTCACAACGCATTGAGAATTGGCTTCGCCGGAATCCGACGAATTTTTACGGATTTTCATAGGGGTACCACTAGGGAAAATTACCAAAATCGAGAAATCGTAAAAAGTGGTGAAATTTCGGATCCGATCCCAATAATTCAGGAAAACTCGTTCAGAAAAGCTACTAGAAGCTTGCCGGTCACAACGCATCGAGAATTGGCTTCGCCGGAATCCGACGAATTTTTACGGATTACCCTAGGGTGGTATCTAGGGAAAATCACCAAAATCGTAAAAAGTGGTGAAATTTCGGATCCGAGCCCAATAATTCAGGAAAACTCGATCGGAATAGCTACTGGAAGCTTGCCGCTCACAACGCATGGAGAATTGGCTTCGCCGGAATCCGACGAATTTTTACGGATTTTCATAGGGGTACCACTAGGGAAAATTACCAAAATCGAGAAATCGTAAAAAGTGGTGAAATTTCGGATTTGAGCCCAATAATTCAGGAAAAATCGATCGGAATAGCTACTGGAAGCTTTTCGGTCACAACGCATCGAGAATTGGCTTCACCGGAATCCGACGAATTTCTACGGATTTCCCTTGGGGTACGTGCCACTAGGAAAAATCACCAAAATCGAGAAATCGTAAAAAGTGGTGAAATTTCGGATCCGATCCCAATAATTCAGGAAAACTCGTTCGGAATAGCTACTGGAAGCTTGCCGGTCACAACGCATCGAGAATTGGCTTCGCCGGAATCCGACGAATTTTTACGGATTACCCTAGGGTGGTATCTAGGGAAAATCACCAAAATCGTAAAAAGTGGTGAAATTTCGGATCCGAGCCCAATAATTCAGGAAAACTCGATCGGAATAGCTACTGGAAGTATGCCGGTCACAACGCATCGAGAATTGGCTTCGCCGAAATCCGACGAATTTTTACGGATTTCCCTAGGGGTACCACTAGGGAAAATCACCAAAATCGAGAAATCGTAAAAAGTGGTGAAATTTCGGATCCGAGCCCAATAATTCAGGAAAACTCGATCGGAATAGCTACTGGAAGCTTGCCGGTCACAACGCATCGAGAATTGGCTTCGCCGGAATCCGACGAAATTTTACGGATTTCCCTAGGTGTACCACTAGAGAAAATCACCAAAATCGAGAAATCGTAAAAAGTGGTGAAATTTCGGATCCGATCCCAATAATTCAGGAAAACTCGATCGGAATAGCTACTGGAAGCTTGCCGGTCAACACGCATCGAGAATTGGCTTCGCCGGAATCCGATGAATTTTTACGGATTACCCTAGGGTGGTAACGAGGGAAAATCACCAAAATCATAAAAAGTGGTGAAATTTCGGATCCGAGCCCAAAAATTCAGGAAAACTCGATCGGATTAGCTACTGGAAGCTTGCCGGTCACAACGCATCGAGAATTGGCTTCGCCGGAATCCGACGAATTTTTACGGATTACCCTAGGGTGGTAACTAGGGAAAATCACCAAAATCGTAAAAAGTGGTGATATTTCGGATCCGAGCCCAATAATTCAGGAAAACTCGATCGGAATAGCTACTGGAAGCTTGCCGGTCACAACGCATCGAGAATTGGCTTCGCCGGAATTCGACGAAATTTTACGGATTTTCCTAGGTGTACCACTAGGGAAAATCACCAAAATCGAGAAATCGTAAAAAGTTGTGAAATTTCGGATCCGATCCCAATAATTCAGGAAAACTCGATCGGAATAGCTACTGGAAGCTTGCCGGTCACAACGCATCGAGAATTGGCTTCGCCGGAATCCGATGAATTTTTACGGATTACCCTAGGGTGGTAACTAGGGAAAATCACCAAAATCATAAAAAGTGGTGAAATTTCGGATCCGAGCCCAAAAATTCAGGAAAACTCGATCGGAATAGCTACTGGAAGCTTGCCGGTCACAACGCATCGAGAATTGGCTTCGCCGGAATCCGACGAATTTTTACGGATTACCCTAGGGTGGTAACTAAGGAAAATCACCAAAATCGTAAAAAGTGGTGAAATTTCGGATCCGAGCCCAATAATTCAGGAAAACTCGATCGGAATAGCTACTGGAAGCTTGCCGGTCACAACGCATCGAGAATTGGCTTCGCCGGAATCCGATGAATTTTTACGGATTACCCTAGGGTGGTAACTAGGGAAAATCACCAAAATCATAAAAAGTGGTGAAATTTCGGATCCGAGCCCAAAAATTCAGGAAAACTCGATCGGAATAGCTACTGGAAGCTTGCCGGTCACAACGCATCGAGAATTGGCTTCGCCGGAATCCGACGAATTTTTACGGATTACCCTAGGGTGGTAACTAGGGAAAATCACCAAAATCGTAAAAAGTGGTGAAATTTCGGATCCGAGCCCAAAAATTCAGGAAAACTCGATCGGAATAGCTACTGGAAGCTTGCCGGTCACAACGCATCGAGAATTGGCTTCGCCGGAATCCGACGAATTTTTACGGATTACCCTAGGGTAGTAACTAGGGAAAATCACCAAAATCGTAAAAAGTGGTGAAATTTCGGATCCGAGCCCAATAATTCAGGAAAACTCGATCGGAATAGCTACTGGAAGCATGCCGGTCACAACGCATTGAGAATTGGCTTCGCCGGAATCCGACGAATTTTTACGAATTTTCCTAGGGGTACCACTAGGGAAAATTACCAAAATCGAGAAATCGTAAAAAGTGGTGAAATTTTGGATCCGAGCCCAATAATTCAGGAAAAATAAATCGGAATAGCTACTGGAAGCTTGCCGATCACAACGCATTGAAAATTTGCTTCCGACGAATTTTTACGGATTTTCCTAGGGGTACCACTAGGGAAAATCACCAAAATCGAGAAATCGTAAAAAGTGGTGAAATTTCGGATCCGAACCCAATAATTCAGGAAAACTCGATCGGAATAGCTACTGGAAGCTTGCCGGTCACAACGCATCGAGAATTGGCTTCGCCGGAATCCGACGAATTTTTACGGATTTCCCTAGGTGTACCACTAGGGAAAATCACCAAAATCGAGAAATCGTAAAAAGTGGTGAAATTTCGGATTCGAGCCCAATAATTCAGGAAAAATCGATCGGAATAGCTACTGGAAGCTTGCCGGTCACAACGCATCGAGAATTGGCTTCGCCGGAATCCGACGAATTTCTACGGATTTCCCTAGGGGTACGTGCCACTAGGAAAAATCACCAAAATCGAGAAATCGTAAAAAGTGGTGAAATTTCGGATCCGATCCCAATAATTCAGGAAAACTCGTTCCGAAAAGCTACTAGAAGCTTGCCGGTCACAACGCATCGAGAATTGGCTTCGCCGGAATCCGACGAATTTTTACGGATTACCCTAGGGTGGTATCTAGGGAAAATCACCAAAATCGTAAAAAGTGGTGAAATTTCGGATCCGAGCCCAATAATTCAGGAAAACTCGATCGGAATAGCTACTGGAAGCTTGCCGCTCACAACGCATTGAGAATTGGCTTCGCCGGAATCCGACGAATTTTTACGGATTTTCCTAGGGGTACCACTAGGGAAAATTACCAAAATCGAGAAATCGTAAAAAGTGGTGAAATTTCGGATCCGAGCCCAATAATTCAGGAAAAATAGATCGGAATAGCTACTGGAAGCTTGCCGGTCACAACGCATTGAGAATTTTCTTCCGACGAATTTTTACGGATTTCCCTAGGGGTACCACTAGGGAAAATCACCAAAATCGAGAAATCGTAAAAAGTGGTGAAATTTCGGATCCGAACCCAATAATTCAGGAAAACTTGATCGGAATAGCTACTGGAAGCTTGCCGGTCACAACGCATCGAGAATTTGCTTCCGACGAATTTTTACGGATTTCCCTAGGGGTACCACTAGGGAAAATCACCAAAATCGAGAAATCGTAAAAAGTGGTGAAATTTCGGATCCGAACCCAATAATTAAGGAAAACTCGATCGGAATAGCTACTGGAAGCTTGCCGGTCACAACGCATCGAGAATTGGCTTCGCCGGAATCCGATGAATTTTTACGGATTTCCTTAGGGGTACCACTAGGGAAAATCACCAAAATCGAGAAATCGTAAAAAGTGGTGAAATTTCGGATTCGAGCCCAATAATTCAAGAAAAATCGATCGGAATAGCTACTGGAAGCTTGCCGGTCACAACGCATCGAGAATTTGATTCGCCGGAATCCGACGAATTTCTACGGATTTCCCTAGGGGTACGTGCCACTAGGAAAAATTACCAAAATCGAGAAATCGTAAAAAGTTGTGAAATTTCGGATCCGATCCCAATAATTCAGGAAAACTCGTTCGGAATAGCTACTGGAAGCTTGCCGGTCACAACGCATCGAGAATTGGCTTCGCCGGAATCCGACGAATTTTTACGGATTACCCTAGGGTGGTATCTAGGGAAAATCACCAAAATCGTAAAAAGTGGTGAAATTTCGGATCCGAGCCCAATAATTCAGGAAAACTCGATCGGAATAGCTACTGGAAGCTTGCCGGTCACAACGCATCGAGAATTGGCTTCGCCGGAATCCGACGAATTTTTACGGATTACCCTAGGGTGGTAACTAGGGAAAATCACCAAAATCGTAAAAAGTGGTGAAATTTCGGATCCGAGCCCAATAATTCAGGAAAACTCGATCGGAATAGCTACTGGAAGCTTGCCGCTCACAACGCATTGAGAATTGGCTTCGCCGGAATCCGACGAATTTTTACGGATTTTCCTAGGGGTACCACTAGGGAAAATTACCAAAATCGAGAAATCGTAAAAAGTGGTGAAATTTCGGATCCGAGCCCAATAATTCAGGAAAAATAGATCGGAATAGCTACTGGAAGCTTGTCGGTCACAACGCATTGAGAATTTTCTTCCGACGAATTTTTACGGATTTCCCTAGGGGTACCACTAGGGAAAATCACCAAAATCGAGAAATCGTAAAAAGTGGTGAAATTTCGGATCCGAACCCAATAATTCAGGAAAACTCGATCGGAATAGCTACTGGAAGCTTGCCGGTCACATCGCATCGAGAATTGGCTTCACCGGAATCCGACGAATTTTTACGGATTTCCCTAGGTGTACCACTAGAGAAAATCACCAAAATCGAGAAATCGTAAAAAGTGGTGAAATTTCGGATTCGAGCCCAATAATTCAGGAAAAATCGATCGGAATAGCTACTGGAAGCTTGCCGGTCACAACGCATCGAGAATTGGCTTCGCCGGAATCCGACGAATTTCTACGGATTTCCCTAGGGGTACGTGCCACTAGGAAAAATCACCAAAATCGAGAAATCGTAAAAAGTGATGAAATTTCGGATCCGATCCCAATAATTCAGGAAAACTCGTTCAGAAAAGCTACTAGAAGCTTGCCGGTCACAACGCATCGAGAATTGGCTTCGCCGGAATCCGACGAATTTTTACGGATTACCCTAGGGTGGTATCTAGGGAAAATCACCAAAATCGTAAAAAGTGGTGAAATTTCGGATCCGAGCCCAATAATTCAGGAAAACTCGATCGGAATAGCTACTGGAAGCTTGCCGCTCACAACGCATTGAGAATTGGCTTCGCCGGAATCCGACGAATTTTTACGGATTTTCCTAGGGGTACCACTAGGGAAAATTACCAAAATCGAGAAATCGTAAAAAGTGGTGAAATTTCGGATCCGAGCCCAATAATTCAGGAAAAATAGATCGGAATAGCTACTGGAAGCTTGCCGGTCACAACGCATTGAGAATTTTCTTCCGACGAATTTTTACGGATTTCCCTAGGGGTACCACTAGGGAAAATCACCAAAATCGAGAAATCGTAAAAAGTGGTGAAATTTCGGATCCTAACCCAATAATTCAGGAAAACTCGATCGGAATAGCTACTGGAAGCTTGCCGGTCACAACGCATCGAGAATTTGCTTCCGACGAATTTTTACGGATTTCCCTAGGGGTACCACTAGGGAAAATCACCAAAATCGAGAAATCGTAAAAAGTGGTGAAATTTCGGATCCGAACCCAATAATTCAGGAAAACTCGATCGGAATAGCTACTGGAAGCTTGCCGGTCACAACGCATCGAGAATTGGCTTCGCCGGAATCCGATGAATTTTTACGGATTTCCTTAGGGGTACCACTAGGGAAAATCACCAAAATCGAGAAATCGTAAAAAGTGGTGAAATTTCGGATTCGAGCCCAATAATTCAGGAAAAATCGATCGGAATAGCTACTGGAAGCTTGCCGGTCACAACGCATCGAGAATTTGCTTCGCCGGAATCCGACGAATTTCTACGGATTTCCCTAGGGGTACGTGCCACTAGGAAAAATTACCAAAATCGAGAAATCGTAAAAAGTGGTGAAATTTCGGATCCGATCCCAATAATTCAGGAAAACTCGTTCGGAATAGCTACTGGAAGCTTGCCGGTCACAACGCATCGAGAATTGGCTTCGCCGGAATCCGACGAATTTTTACGGATTACCCTAGGGTGGTATCTAGGGAAAATCACCAAAATCGTAAAAAGTGGTGAAATTTCGGATCCGAGCCCAATAATTCAGGAAAACTCGATCGGAATAGCTACTGGAAGCTTGCCGGTCACTACGCATCGAGAATTGGCTTCGCCGGAATCCGACGAATTTTTACGGATTTCCCTAGGTTTACCACTAGGGAAAATCACCAAAATCGAGAAATCGTAAAAAGTGGTGAAATTTCGGATCCAATCCCAATAATTCAGGAAAACTCGATCGGAATAGCTACTGGAAGCTTGCCGGTCACAACGCATCGAGAATTGGCTTCGCTGGAATCCGATGAATTTTTACGGATTACCCTAGGGTGGTAACTAGGGAAAATCACCAAAATCGTAAAAAGTGGTGAAATTTCGGATCCGAGCCCAATAATTCAGGAAAACTCGATCGGAATAGCTACTGGAAGCTTGCCGGTCACAACGCATCGAGAATTGGCTTCGCCGGAATCCGACGAATTTTTACGGATTACCCTAGGGTGGTAACTAGGGAAAATCACCAAAATCGTAAAAAGTGGTGAAATTTCGGATCCGAGCCCAATAATTCAGGAAAACTCGATCGGAATAGCTACTGGAAGCTTGCCGGTCACAACGCATTGAGAATTGGCTTCGCCGGAATCCGACGAATTTTTACGGATTTTCCTAGGGGTACCACTAGGGAAAATTACCAAAATCGAGAAATAGTAAAAAGTGGTGAAATTTCGGATCCGAGCCCAATAATTCAGGAAAAATCGATCGGAATAGCTACTGGAAGCTTGCCGGTCACAACGCATTGAGAATTTGCTTCCGACGAATTTTTACGGATTTCCCTAGGGGTACCACTAAGGAAAATCACCAAAATCGAGAAATCGTAAAAAGTTGTGAAATTTCGGATCCGAACCCAATAATTTAGGAAAACTCGATCGGAATAGCTACTGGAAGCTTGCCGGTCACAACGCATCGAGAATTTGCTTCCGACGAATTTTTACGGATTTCCCTAGGGGTACCACTAGGGAAAATCACCAAAATCGAGAAATCGTAAAAAGTGGTGAAATTTCGGATCCGAACCCAATAATTCAGGAAAACTCGATCGGAATAGCTACTGGAAGCTTGCCGGTCACAACGCATCGAGAATTGGCTTCGCCGGAATCCGATGAATTTTTACGGATTTCCTTAGGGGTACCACTAGGAAAAATCACCAAAATCGAGAAATCGTAAAAAGTGGTGAAATTTCGGATTCGAGCCCAATAATTCAGGAAAAATCGATCGGAATAGCTACTGGAAGCTTGCCGGTCACAACGCATCGAGAATTTGCTTCGCCGGAATCCGACGAATTTCTACGGATTTCCCTAGGGGTACGTGCCACTAGGAAAAATTACCAAAATCGAGAAATCGTAAAAAGTGGTGAAATTTCGGATCCGATCCCAATAATTCAGGAAAACTCGTTCGGAATAGCTACTGGAAGCTTGCCGGTCACAACGCATCGAGAATTGGCTTCGCCGGAATCCGACGAATTTTTACGGATTACCCTAGGGTGGTATCTAGGGAAAATCACCAAAATCGTAAAAAGTGGTGAAATTTCGGATCCGAGCCCAATAATTCAGGAAAACTCGATCGGAATAGCTACTGGAAGCTTGCCGGTCACAACGCATCGAGAATTGGCTTCGCCGAAATCCGACGAATTTTTACGGATTTCCCTAGGTGTACCACTAGGGAAAATCACCAAAATCGAGAAATCGTAAAAAGTGGTGAAATTTCGGATCCAATCCCAATAATTCAGGAACACTCGATCGGAATAGCTACTGGAAGCTTGCCGGTCACAACGCATCGAGAATTGGCTTCGCCGGAATCCGATGAATTTTTACGGATTACCCTAGGGTGGTAACTAGGGAAAATCACCAAAATCGTAAAAAGTGGTGAAATTTCGGATCCGAGCCCAATAATTCAGGAAAACTCGATCGGAATAGCTACTGGAAGCTTGCCGGTCACAACGCATCGAGAATTCGCTTCGCCGGAATCCGACGAATTTTTACGGATTACCCTAGGGTGGTAACTAGGGAAAATCACCAAAATCGTAAAAAGTGGTGAAATTTCGGATCCGAGCCCAATAATTCAGGAAAACTCTATCGGAATAGCTACTGGAAGCTTGCCGGTCACAACGCATTGAGAATTGGCTTCGCCGGAATCCGACGAATTTTTACGGATTTTCCTAGGGGTACCACTAGGGAAAATTACCAAAATCGAGAAATCGTAAAAAGTGGTGAAATTTCGGATCCGAGCCCAATAATTCAGGAAAAATAGATTGGAATAGCTACTGGAAGCTTGCCGGTCACAACGCCTTGAGAATTTGCTTCCGACGAATTTTTACGGATTTCCCTAGGGGTACCACTAGGGAAAATCACCAAAATCGAGAAATCGTAAAAAGTGGTGAAATTTTGGATCCGAACCCAATAATTCAGGAAAACTCGATCGGAATAGCTACTGGAAGCTTGCCGATCACAACGCATCGAGAATTGGCTTCGCCGGAATCCGACGAATTTTTACGGATTTCCTTAGGGGTACCACTAGGGAAAATCACCAAAATCGAGAAATCGTAAAAAGTGGTGAAATTTCGGATTCGAGCCCAATAATTCAGGAAAAATAGATCGGCATAGCTACTGTAAGTTTTCCGGTCACAACGCATCGAGAATTGGTTTCGCCGGAATCCGACGAATTTCTACGGATTTCCCTAGGGGTACGTGCCATTAGGAAAAATCACCAAAATCGAGAAATCGTAAAAAGTGGTGAAATTTCGGATCCGATCCCAATAATTCAGGAAAACTCGTTCGGAATAGCTACTGGAAGCTTGCCGGTCTCAACGCATCGAGAATTGGCTTCGCCGGAATCCGACGAATTTTTACGGATTACCCTAGGGTGGTATCTAGGGAAAATCACCAAAATCGTAAAAAGTGGTGAAATTTCGGATCCGAGCCCAATAATTCAGGAAAACTCGATCGGAATAGCTACTGGAAGCTTGCCGGTCACAACGCATCGAGAATTGGCTTCGCCGAAATCCGACGAATTTTTACGGATTTCCCTAGGGGTACCACTAGGGAAAATCACCAAAATCGAGAAATCGTAAAAAGTGGTGAAATTTCGGATCCGAGCCCAATAATTCAGGAAAACTCGATCGGAATAGCTACTCGAAGCTTGCCGGTCACAACGCATCGAGAATTGGCTTCGCCGGAATCCGACGAAATTTTACGGATTGCCCTAGGTGTACCACTAGGGAAAATCACCAAAATCGAGAAATCGTAAAAAGTGGTGAAATTTCGGATCCGATCCCAATAATTCAGGAAAACTCGATCGGAATAGCTACTGGAAGCTTTCCGGTCACAACGCATCGAGAATTGGCTTCGCCGGAATCCGATGAATTTTTACGGATTACCCTAGGGTGGTAACTAGGGAAAATCACCAAAATCATAAAAAGTGGTGAAATTTCGGATCCGAGCCCAAAAATTCAGGAAAACTCGATCGGATTAGCTACTGGAAGCTTGCCGGTCACAACGCATCGAGAATTGGCTTCGCCGGAATCCGACGAATTTTTACGGATTACCCTAGGGTGGTAACTAGGGAAAATCACAAAATCGTAAAAAGTGGTGAAATTTCGGATCCGAGCCCAATAATTCAGGAAAACTCGATCGGATTAGCTACTGGAAGCTTGCCGGTCACAACGCATCGAGAATTGGCTTCGCCGGAATCCGACGAATTTTTACGGATTACCCTAGGGTGGTAACTAGGGAAAATCACAAAATCGTAAAAAGTGGTGAAATTTCGGATCCGAGCCCAATAATTCAGGAAAACTCGATCGGAATAGCTACTGGAAGCTTGCCGGTCACAACGCATCGAGAATTTGATTCGCCGGAATCCGACGAATTTCTACGGATTTCCCTAGGGGTACGTGCCACTAGGAAAAATCACCAAAATCGAGAAATTGTAAAAAGTGGTGAAATTTCGGATCCGAACCCAATAATTCAGGAAAACTCGATCGGAATAGCTACTGGAAGCTTGCCGGTCACAACGCATCGAGAATTTGCTTCCGACGAATTTTTACGGATTTCCCTAGGGGTACCACTAGGGAAAATCACCAAAATCGAGAAATCGTAAAAAGTGGTGAAATTTCGGATCCGAACCCAATAATTCAGGAAAACTCGATCGGAATAGCTACTGGAAGCTTGCCGGTCACAACGCATCGAGAATTGGCTTCGCCGGAATCCGATGAATTTTTACGGATTTCCTTAGGGGTACCACTAGGGAAAATCACCAAAATCGAGAAATCGTAAAAAGTGGTGAAATTTCGGATCCGAGCCCAATAATTCAGGAAAACTCGATCGGAATAGCTACTGGAAGCTTGCCGGTCACAACGCATCGAGAATTTGATTCGCCGGAATCCGACGAATTTCTACGGATTTCCCTAGGGGTACGTGCCACTAGGAAAAATCACCAAAATCGAGAAATCGTAAAAAGTGGTGAAATTTCGGATCCGATCCCAATAATTCAGGAAAACTCGTTCGGAATAGCTACTGGAAGCTTGCCGGTCTCAACGCATCGAGAATTGGCTTCGCCGGAATCCGACGAATTTTTACGGATTACCCTAGGGTGGTATCTAGGGAAAATCACCAAAATCGTAAAAAGTGGTGAAATTTCGGATCCGAGCCCAATAATTCAGGAAAACTCGATCGGAATAGCTACTGGAAGCTTGCCGGTCACAACGCATCGAGAATTGGCTTCGCCGAAATCCGACGAATTTTTACGGATTTCCCTAGGGGTACCACTAGGGAAAATCACCAAAATCGAGAAATCGTAAAAAGTGGTGAAATTTCGGATCCGAGCCCAATAATTCAGGAAAACTCGATCGGAATAGCTACTCGAAGCTTGCCGGTCACAACGCATCGAGAATTGGCTTCGCCGGAATCCGACGAAATTTTACGGATTGCCCTAGGTGTACCACTAGGGAAAATCACCAAAATCGAGAAATCGTAAAAAGTGGTGAAATTTCGGATCCGATCCCAATAATTCAGGAAAACTCGATCGGAATAGCTACTGGAAGCTTTCCGGTCACAACGCATCGAGAATTGGCTTCGCCGGAATCCGATGAATTTTTACGGATTACCCTAGGGTGGTAACTAGGGAAAATCACCAAAATCATAAAAAGTGGTGAAATTTCGGATCCGAGCCCAAAAATTCAGGAAAACTCGATCGGATTAGCTACTGGAAGCTTGCCGGTCACAACGCATCGAGAATTGGCTTCGCCGGAATCCGACGAATTTTTACGGATTACCCTAGGGTGGTAACTAGGGAAAATCACAAAATCGTAAAAAGTGGTGAAATTTCGGATCCGAGCCCAATAATTCAGGAAAACTCGATCGGAATAGCTACTGGAAGCTTGCCGGTCACAACGCATCGAGAATTGGCTTCGCCGGAATTCGACGAAATTTTACGGATTTCCCTAGGTGTACCACTAGGGAAAATCACCAAAATCGAGAAATCGTAAAAAGTGGTGAAATTTCGGATCCGATCCCAATAATTCAGGAAAACTCGATCGGAATAGCTACTGGAAGCTTGCCGGTCACAACGCATCGAGAATTGGCTTCGCCGGAATCCGATGAATTTTTACGGATTACCCTAGGGTGGTAACTAGGGAAAATCACCAAAATCATAAAAAGTGGTGAAATTTCGGATCCGAGCCCAAAAATTCAGGAAAATTCGATCGGAATAGCTACTGGAAGCTTGCCGGTCACAACGCATTGAAAATTTGCTTCCGACGAATTTTTACGGATTTTCCTAGGGGTACCACTAGGGAAAATCACCAAAATCGAGAAATCGTAAAAAGTGGTGAAATTTCGGATTCGAGCCCAATAATTCAGGAAAAATCGATCGGAATAGCTACTGGAAGCTTGCCGATCACAACGCATCGAGAATTTGATTCGCCGGAATCCGACGAATTTCTACGGATTTCCCTAGGGGTACGTGCCACTAGGAAAAATTACCAAAATCGAGAAATCGTAAAAAGTGGTGAAATTTCGGATCCGAACCCAATAATTCAGGAAAACTCGTTCGGAATAGCTACTGGAAGCTTGCCGGTCACAACGCATCGAGAATTGGCTTCGCCGGAATCCGACGAATTTTTACGGATTTCCCTAGGGTGGTATCTAGGGAAAATCACCAAAATCGTAAAAAGTGGTGAAATTTCGGATCCGAGCCCAATAATTCAGGAAAACTCGATCGGAATAGCTACTGGAAGCTTGCCGGTCACAATGCATCGAGAATTGGCTTCGCCGGAATCCGACGAATTTTTACGGATTACCCTAGGGTGGTAACTAGGGAAAATCACCAAAATCGTAAAAAGTGGTGAAATTTCGGATCCGAGCCCAATAATTCAGGAAAACTCGATCGGAATAGCTACTGGAAGCTTGCCGCTCACAACGCATTGAGAATTGGCTTCGCCGGAATCCGACGAATTTTTACGGATTTTCCTAGGGGTACCACTAGGGAAAATTACCAAAATCGAGAAATCGTAAAAAGTGGTGAAATTTCGGATCCGAGCCCAATAATTCAGGAAAAATAGATCGGAATAGCTACTGGAAGCTTGCCGGTCACAACGCATTGAGAATTTTCTTCCGACGAATTTTTACGGATTTCCCTAGGGGTACCACTAGGGAAAATCACCAAAATCGAGAAATCGTAAAAAGTGGTGAAATTTCGGATCCGAACCCAATAATTCAGGAAAACTCGATCGGAATAGCTACTGGAAGCTTGCCGGTCACATCGCATCGAGAATTGGCTTCGCCGGAATCCGACGAATTTTTACGGATTTCCCTAGGTGTACCACTAGGGAAAATCACCAAAATCGAGAAATCGTAAAAAGTGGTGAAATTTCGGATTCGAGCCCAATAATTCAGGAAAAATCGATCGGAATAGCTACTGGAAGCTTGCCGGTCACAACGCATCGAGAATTGGCTTCGCCGGAATCCGACGAATTTCTACGGATTTCCCTAGGGGTACGTGCCACTAGGAAAAATCACCAAAATCGAGAAATCGTAAAAAGTGGTGAAATTTCGGATCCGATCCCAATAATTCAGGAAAACTCGTTCAGAAAAGCTACTAGAAGCTTGCCGGTCACAACGCATCGAGAATTGGCTTCGCCGGAATCCGACGAATTTTTACGGATTACCCTAGGGTGGTATCTAGGGAAAATCACCAAAATCGTAAAAAGTGGTAAAATTTCGGATCCGAGCCCAATAATTCAGGAAAACTCGATCGGAATAGCTACTGGAAGCTTGCCGCTCACAACGCATTGAGAATTGGCTTCGCCGGAATCCGACGAATTTTTACGGATTTTCCTAGGGGTACCACTAGGGAAAATTACCAAAATCGAGAAATCGTAAAAAGTGGTGAAATTTCGGATCCGAGCCCAATAATTCAGGAAAAATAGATCGGAATAGCTACTGGAAGCTTGCCGGTCACAACGCATTGAGAATTTTCTTCCGACGAATTTTTACGGATTTCCCTAGGGGTACCACTAGGGAAAATCACCAAAATCGAGAAATCGTAAAAAGTGGTGAAATTTCGGATCCTAACCCAATAATTCAGGAAAACTCGATCGGAATAGCTACTGGAAGCTTGCCGGTCACAACGCATCGAGAATTTGCTTCCGACGAATTTTTACGGATTTCCCTAGGGGTACCACTAGGGAAAATCACTAAAATCGAGAAATCGTAAAAAGTGGTGAAATTTCGGATCCGAACCCAATAATTCAGGAAAACTCGATCGGAATAGCTACTGGAAGCTTGTCGGTCACAACGCATCGAGAATTGGCTTCGCCGGAATCCGATGAATTTTTACGGATTTCCTTAGGGGTACCACTAGGGAAAATCACCAAAATCGAGAAATCGTAAAAAGTGGTGAAATTTCGGATTCGAGCCCAATAATTCAGGAAAAATCGATCGGAATAGCTACTGGAAGCTTGCCGGTCACAACGCATCGAGAATTTGCTTCGCCGGAATCCGACGAATTTCTACGGATTTCCCTAGGGGTACGTGCCACTAGGAAAAATTACCAAAATCGAGAAATCGTAAAAAGTGGTGAAATTTCGGATCCGATCCCAATAATTCAGGAAAACTCGTTCGGAATAGCTACTGGAAGCTTGCCGGTCACAACGCATCGAGAATTGGCTTCGCCGGAATCCGACGAATTTTTACGGATTACCCTAGGGTGGTAACTAGGGAAAATCACCAAAATCGTAAAAAGTGGTGAAATTTCGGATCCGAGCCCAATAATTCAGGAAAACTCAATCGGAATAGCTACTGGAAGCTTGCCGGTCACAACGCATTGAGAATTGGCTTCACCGGAATCCGACGAATTTTTACGGATTTTCCTAGGGGTACCACTAGGGAAAATTACCAAAATCGAGAAATAGTAAAAAGTGGTGAAATTTCGGATCCGAGCCCAATAATTCAGGAAAAATCGATCGGAATAGCTACTGGAAGCTTGCCGGTCACAACGCATTGAGAATTTGCTTCCGATGAATTTTTACGGATTTCCCTAGGGGTACCACTAAGGAAAATCACCAAAATCGAGAAATTGTAAAAAGTTGTGAAATTTCGGATCCGAACCCAATAATTTAGGAAAACTCGATCGGAATAGCTACTGGAAGCTTGCCGGTCACAACGCATCGAGAATTTGCTTCCGACGAATTTTTACGGATTTCCCTAGGGGTACCACTAGGGAAAATCACCAAAATCGAGAAATCGTAAAAAGTGGTGAAATTTCGGATCCGAACCCAATAATTCAGGAAAACTCGATCGGAATAGCTACTGGAAGCTTGCCGGTCACAACGCATCGAGAATTGGCTTCGCCGGAATCCGAAGAATTTTTACGGATTTCCTTAGGGGTACCACGAGGAAAAATCACCAAAATCGAGAAATCGTAAAAAGTGGTGAAATTTCGGATTCGAGCCCAATAATTCAGGAAAAATCGATCGGAATAGCTACTGGAAGCTTGCCGGTCACAACGCATCGAGAATTTGCTTCGCCGGAATCCGACGAATTTCTACGGATTTCCCTAGGGGTACGTGCCACTAGGAAAAATTACCAAAATCGAGAAATCGTAAAAAGTGGTGAAATTTCGGATCCGATCCCAATAATTCAGGAAAACTCGTTCGGAATAGCTACTGGAAGCTTGCCGGTCACAACGCATCGAGAATTGGCTTCGCCGGAATCCGACGAATTTTTACGGATTACCCTAGGGTGGTATCTAGGGAAAATCACCAAAATCGTAAAAAGTGGTGAAATTTCGGATCCGAGCCCAATAATTCAGGAAAACTCGATCGGAATAGCTACTGGAAGCTTGCCGGTCACAACGCATCGAGAATTGGCTTCGCCGGAATCCGACGAATTTTTACGGATTTCCCTAGGTGTACCACTAGGGAAAATCACCAAAATCGAGAAATCGTAAAAAGTGGTGAAATTTCGGATCCAATCCCAATAATTCAGGAAAACTCGATCGGAATAGCTACTGGAAGCTTGCCGGTCACAACGCATCGAGAATTGGCTTCGCCGGAATCCGATGAATTTTTACGGATTACCCTAGGGTGGTAACTAGGGAAAATCACCAAAATCGTAAAAAGTGGTGAAATTTCGGATCCGAGCCCAATAATTCAGGAAAACTCGATCGGAATAGCTACTGGAAGCTTGCCGGTCACAACGCATCGAGAATTGGCTTCGCCGGAATCCGACGAATTTTTACGGATTACCCTAGGGTGGTAACTAGGGAAAATCACCAAAATCGTAAAAAGTGGTGAAATTTCGGATCCGAGCCCAATAATTCAGGAAAACTCGATCGGAATAGATACTGGAAGCTTGCCGGTCACAACGCATTGAGAATTGGTTTCGCCGGAATCCGACGAATTTTTACGAATTTTCCTAGGGGTACCACTAGGGAAAATTACCAAAATCGAGAAATAGTAAAAAGTGGTGAAATTTCGGATCCGAGCCCAATAATTCAGGAAAAATCGATCGGAATAGCTACTGGAAGCTTGCCGGTCACAACGCATTGAGAATTTGCTTCCGACGAATTTTTACGGATTTCCCTAGGGGTACCACTAAGGAAAATCACCAAAATCGAGAAATCGTAAAAAGTTGTGAAATTTCGGATCCGAACCCAATAATTTAGGAAAACTCGATCGGAATAGCTACTGAAAGCTTGCCGGTCACAACGCATCGAGAATTGGCTTCGCCGGAATCCGACGAATTTTTACGGATTTTCTTAGGGGTACCACTAGGGAAAATCACCAAAATCGAGAAATCGTAAAAAGTGGTGAAATTTCGGATCCGAGCCCAATAATTCAGGAAAACTCGATCGGAATAGCTACTGGAAGCTTGCCGGTCACAACGCATCGAGAATTGGCTTCGCCGAAATCCGACGAATTTTTACGGATTTCCCTAGGGGTACCACTAGGGAAAATCACCAAAATCGAGAAATCGTAAAAAGTGGTGAAATTTCGGATCCGAGCCCAATAATTCAGGAAAACTCGATCGGAATAGCTACTCGAAGCTTGCCGGTCACAACGCATCGAGAATTGGCTTCGCCGGAATCCGACGAAATTTTACGGATTGCCCTAGGTGTACCACTAGGAAAAATCACCAAAATCGAGAAATCGTAAAAAGTGGTGAAATTTCGGATCCGATCCCAATAATTCAGGAAAACTCGATCGGAATAGCTACTGGAAGCTTTCCGGTCACAACGCATCGAGAATTGGCTTCGCCGGAATCCGATGAATTTTTACGGATTACCCTAGGGTGGTAACTAGGGAAAATCACCAAAATCATAAAAAGTGGTGAAATTTCGGATCCGAGCCCAAAAATTCAGGAAAACTCGATCGGATTAGCTACTGGAAGCTTGCCGGTCACAACGCATCGAGAATTGGCTTCGCCGGAATCCGACGAATTTTTACGGATTACCCTAGGGTGGTAACTAGGGAAAATCACAAAATCGTAAAAAGTGGTGAAATTTCGGATCCGAGCCCAATAATTCAGGAAAACTCGATCGGAATAGCTACTGAAAGCTTGCCGGTCACAACGCATCGAGAATTGGCTTCGCCGGAATTCGACGAAATTTTACGGATTTCCCTAGGTGTACCACTAGGGAAAATCACCAAAATCGAGAAATCGTAAAAAGTGGTGAAATTTCGGATCCGATCCCAATAATTCAGGAAAACTCGATCGGAATAGCTACTGGAAGCTTGCCGGTCACAACGCATCGAGAATTGGCTTCGCCGGAATCCGATGAATTTTTACGGATTACCCTAGGGTGGTAACTAGGGAAAATCACCAAAATCATAAAAAGTGGTGAAATTTCGGATCCGAGCCCAAAAATTCAGGAAAACTCGATCGGAATAGCTACTGGAAGCTTGCCGGTCACAACGCATCGAGAATTGGCTTCGCCGGAATCCGACGAATTTTTACGGATTACCCTAGGGTGGTAACTAGGGAAAATCACCAAAATCGTAAAAAGTGGTGAAATTTCGGATCCGAGCCCAATAATTCAGGAAAACTCGATCGGAATAGCTACTGGAAGCTTGCCGGTCACAACGCATCGAGAATTGGCTTCGCCGGAATCCGATGAATTTTTACGGATTACCCTAGGGTGGTAACTAGGGAAAATCACCAAAATCATAAAAAGTGGTGAAATTTCGGATCCGAGCCCAAAAATTCAGGAAAACTCGATCGGAATAGCTACTGGAAGCTTGCCGGTCACAACGCATCGAGAATTGGCTTCGCCGGAATCCGACGAATTTTTACGGATTACCCTAGGGTGGTAACTAGGGAAAATCACCAAAATCGTAAAAAGTGGTGAAATTTCGGATCCGAGCCCAAAAATTCAGGAAAACTCGATCGGAATAGCTACTGGAAGCTTGCCGGTCACAACGCATCGAGAATTGGCTTCGCCGGAATCCGACGAATTTTTACGGATTACCCTAGGGTAGTAACTAGGGAAAATCACCAAAATCGTAAAAAGTGGTGAAATTTCGGATCCGAGCCCAATAATTCAGGAAAACTCGATCGGAATAGCTACTGGAAGCTTGCCGGTCACAACGCATTGAAAATTGGCTTCGCCGGAATCCGACGAATTTTTACGAATTTTCCTAGGGGTACCACTAGGGAAAATTACCAAAATCGAGAAATCGTAAAAAGTGGTGAAATTTCGGATCCGAGCCCAATAATTCAGGAAAAATAAATCGGAATAGCTACTGGAAGCTTGCCGATCACAACGCATTGAAAATTTGCTTCCGACGAATTTTTACGGATTTTCCTAGGGGTACCACTAGGGAAAATCACCAAAATCGAGAAATCGTAAAAAGTGGTGAAATTTCGGATCCGAACCCAATAATTCAGGAAAACTCGATCGGAATAGCTACTGGAAGCTTGCCGGTCACAACGCATCGAGAATTGGCTTCGCCGGAATCCGACGAATTTTTACGGATTTCCCTAGGTGTACCACTAGGGAAAATCACCAAAATCGAGAAATCGTAAAAAGTGGTGAAATTTCGGATTCGAGCCCAATAATTCAGGAAAAATCGATCGGAATAGCTACTGGAAGCTTGCCGGTCACAACGCATCGAGAATTGGCTTCGCCGGAATCCGACGAATTTCTACGGATTTCCCTAGGGGTACGTGCCACTAGGAAAAATCACCAAAATCGAGAAATCGTAAAAAGTGGTGAAATTTCGGATCCGATCCCAATAATTTAGGAAAACTCGTTCCGAAAAGCTACTAGAAGCTTGCCGGTCACAACGCATCGAGAATTGGCTTCGCCGGAATCCGACGAATTTTTACGGATTACCCTAGGGTGGTATCTAGGGAAAATCACCAAAATCGTAAAAAGTGGTGAAATTTCGGATCCGAGCCCAATAATTCAGGAAAACTCGATCGGAATAGCTACTGGAAGCTTGCCGCTCACAACGCATTGAGAATTGGCTTCGCCGGAATCCGACGAATTTTTACGGATTTTCCTAGGGGTACCACTAGGGAAAATTACCAAAATCGAGAAATCGTAAAAAGTGGTGAAATTTCGGATCCGAGCCCAATAATTCAGGAAAAATAGATCGGAATAGCTACTGGAAGCTTGCCGGTCACAACGCATTGAGAATTTTCTTCCGACGAATTTTTACGGATTTCCCTAGGGGTACCACTAGGGAAAATCACCAAAATCGAGAAATCGTAAAAAGTGGTGAAATTTCGGATCCGAACCCAATAATTCAGGAAAACTCGATCGGAATAGCTACTGGAAGCTTGCCGGTCACAACGCATCGAGAATTTGCTTCCGACGAATTTTTACGGATTTCCCTAGGGGTACCACTAGGGAAAATCACCAAAATCGAGAAATCGTAAAAAGTGGTGAAATTTCGGATCCGAACCCAATAATTCAGGAAAACTCGATCGGAATAGCTACTGGAAGCTTGCCGGTCACAACGCATCGAGAATTGGCTTCGCCGGAATCCGATGAATTTTTACGGATTTCCTTAGGGGTACCACTAGGGAAAATCACCAAAATCGAGAAATCGTAAAAAGTGGTGAAATTTCGGATTCGAGCCCAATAATTCAGGAAAAATCGATCGGAATAGCTACTGGAAGCTTGCCGGTCACAACGCATCGAGAATTTGATTCGCCGGAATCCGACGAATTTCTACGGATTTCCCTAGGGGTACGTGCCACTAGGAAAAATTACCAAAATCGAGAAATCGTAAAAAGTGGTGAAATTTCGGATCCGATCCCAATAATTCAGGAAAACTCGTTCGGAATAGCTACTGGAAGCTTGCCGGTCACAACGCATCGAGAATTGGCTTCGCCGGAATCCGACGAATTTTTACGGATTACCCTAGGGTGGTATCTAGGGAAAATCACCAAAATCGTAAAAAGTGGTGAAATTTCGGATCCGAGCCCAATAATTCAGGAAAACTCGATCGGAATAGCTACTGGAAGCTTGCCGGTCACAATGCATCGAGAATTGGCTTCGCCGGAATCCGACGAATTTTTACGGATTACCCTAGGGTGGTAACTAGGGAAAATCACCAAAATCGTAAAAAGTGGTGAAATTTCGGATCCGAGCCCAATAATTCAGGAAAACTCGATCGGAATAGCTACTGGAAGCTTGCCGCTCACAACGCATTGAGAATTGCCTTCGCCGGAATCCGACGAATTTTTACGGATTTTCCTAGGGGTACCACTAGGGAAAATTACCAAAATCGAGAAATCGTAAAAAGTGGTGAAATTTCGGATCCGAGCCCAATAATTCAGGAAAAATAGATCGGAATAGCTACTGGAAGCTTGCCGGTCACAACGCATTGAGAATTTTCTTCCGACGAATTTTTACGGATTTCCCTAGGGGTACCACTAGGGAAAATCACCAAAATCGAGAAATCGTAAAGAGTGGTGAAATTTCGGATCCGAGCCCAATAATTAAGGAAAACTCGATCGGAATAGCTACTGGAAGCTTGCCGGTCACAACGCATCGAGAATTGGCTTCGCCGGAATTCGACGAATTTTTACGGATTTCCCTAGGTGTACCACTAAGGAAAATCACCAAAATCGAGAAATCGTAAAAAGTGGTGAAATTTCGGATTCGAGCAAAATAATTAAGGAAAACTCGATCGGAATAGCTACTGGAAGCTTGCCGGTCACAACGCATCGAGAATTAGCTTCGCCGGAATCCGACGAATTTTTACGGATTACCCTAGGGTGGTAACTAGGGAAAATCACCAAAATCGTAAAAAGTGGTGAAATTTCGGATCCGAGCCCAATAATTCAGGAAAACTCGATCGGAATAGCTACTGGAAGCTTGCCGGTCACAACGCATCGAGAAATGGCTTCGCCGGAATCCGACGAATTTTTACGGATTTCCGTAGGGGTACCACTAGGAAAAATCACCAAAATCGAGAAATCGTAAAAAGTGGTGAAATTTCGAATCCGAGTCCAATAATTTAGGAAAACTCGATCGGAATAGCTACTGGAAACTTGCCGGTCACAACGCATCGAGAATTGGCTTCCGACGAATTTTTATGGATTTCCCTAGGGGTACCACTAGCGAAAATCACCAAAATCGAGAAATCGTAAAAAGTGGTGAAATTTTCGATCCGAGCCCAATAATTCAGGAAAGCTCGATCGGAATAGCTACAGGAAGCTTGCCGGTCACAACGCATCGAGAATTGGCTTCGCCGAAATCCGACGAATTTTTACGGATTTTCCTAGGGGTACCACTAGGAAAAATCACCAAAATCGAGAAATCGTAAAAAGTGGTGAAATTTCGGATCCGAGCCCAATAATTTAGGAAAAATCGATCGGAATAGCTACTGGAAGCTTGCCGGTCACAACGCATCGAGAATTGGCTTCGCCGGAATCCGACGAATTTCTACGGATTTCCCTAGGGGTACGTACCACTAGGAAAAATCACCAAAATCGAGAAGTCGTAAAAAGTGGTGAAATTTCGGATCCGATCCCAATAATTCAGGAAAACTCGATCGGAATAGCTACTGGAAGCTTGCCGGTCACAATGCATCGAGAATTGGCTTCGCCGGAATCCGACGAATTTTTACGGATTACCCTAGGGTGGTAACTAGGGAAAATCACCAAAATCGTAAAAAGTGGTGAAATTTCGGATCTGAGCCCAATAATTCAGGAAAACTCGATCGGAATAGCTACTGGAAGCTTGCCGGTCACAACGCATCGAGAATTTGCTTCGCCGGAATCCGACGAATTTTTACGGATTTCCCTAGGGGTACCACTAGGGAAAATCACCAAATTCGAGAAATCGTAAAAAGTGGTGAAATTTCGGATCCGAGCCCAATAATTCAGGAAAACTCGATCGGAATAGCTACTGGAAGCTTGCCGGTCACAACGCATCGAGAATTGGCTTCGCCGGAATCCGACGAATTTTTACGGATTTTCCTAGGGGTACCACTAGGGAAAATCACCAAAATCTAGAAATCATAAAAAGTGGTGAAATTTCGGATCCGAGCCCAATAATTCAGGAAAAATCGATCGAAATAGCTACTGGAAGTTTGCCGGTCACAACGCATCGAGAATTGGCTTCGTCGGAATCCGACGAATTTTTACGGATTTCCCTAAGGGTACGTACCACTTTGGAAAATCACCAAAATCGAGAAATCGTAAAAAGTGGTAAAATTTCGGATCTGATCCCAATAATTCAGGAAAACTCAATCGGAATAGCTACTGGAAGCTTGCAGGTCACAACGCATCGAGAATTGGCTTCCGACGAATTTTTACGGATTACCCTAGGGTGGTAACTAGGGAAAATCACCAAAATCGTAAAAAGTGGTGAAATTTCGGATCCGAGCCCAATAATTCAGGAAAACTCGATCGGAATAGCTACTGGAAGCTTGCCGGTCACAACGCATCGAGAATTGGCTTCGCCGGACTCCTACGAATTTTTACGGATTTCCCTAGGGGTACCACTAGGGAAAATCACCAAAATCGATAAATCGTAAAAAGTGGTGAAATTTCGGATCCGAGCCCAATAATTCAGGAAAATTCAATCGGAATAGCTACTGGAAGCTTGCCGGTCAAAACGCATCGAGAATTGGCTTCGCCGGAATCCGATGAATTTTTACGGATTTTCCTAGGGGTACGACTAGGGAAAATCACCAAAATCGAGAAATCGTAAAAAGTGGTGAAATTTCGAATCCGATCCCAATAATTCAGGAAAACTCGATCGGAATAGCTACTGGAAGCTTGCCGGTCACAACGCATCGAGAATTGGCTTCGCCGGAATCCAACAATTTTTTACGGATTACCATAGGGTGGTAACTAGGAAAAATCACCAAAATCGTAAAAAGTGGTGAAATTTCGGATCCGAGCCCAATAATTCAGGAAAACTCGATCGGAATAGCTACTGGAAGCTTGCCGGTCACAACGCATCGAGAATTGGCTTCGCCGGAATCCGACGAATTTTTACGGATTTCCCTAGGGGTACCACTAGGGAAAATCACCAAAATCGAGAAATCGTAAAAAGTGGTGAAATTTAGGATCCGAGCCCAATAATTCAGGAAAACTCGATCGGAATAGCTACTGGAAGCTTGCCGGTCACAACGCATCGAGAATTGGCTTCGCCGGAATCCGACGAATTTTTACGGATTTTTCTAGGTGTACCACTAGGGAAAATCACCAAAATCGAGAAATCGTAAAAAGTGGTGAAATTTCGGATCCGAGCCCATAATTCAGGAAAACTCGATAGGAATAGCTACTGGAAGCTTGTCGGTCACAACACATCGATAATTGGCTTCGCCGGAATCCGACGAATTTTTACGGATTACCCTAGGGTGGTAACTAGGGAAAATCACCAAAATCGTAAAAAGTGGTGAAATTTCGGATCCGAGCCCAATAATTTAGGAAAACTCGATCGGAATAGCTACTGGAAGCTTGCCGGTCACAACGCATCGAGAATTGGCTTCGCCGGAATCCGACGAATTTTTACGGATTTCCCTAGGGGTACCACTAGGGAAAATCACCAAAATCGAGAAATCGTAAAAAGTGGTGAAATTTCGGATCCGAGCCCAATAATTCAGGAAAACTCGATCGGAATAGCTACTGGAAGCTTGCCGGTCACAATGCATCGAGAATTGGCTTCGCCGGAATCCGACGAATTTTTACGGATTTCCCTAGGGGTACGTGCCACTAGGAAAAATCACCAAAATCGAGAAATCGTAAAAAGTGGTGAAATTTCGGATCCGATCCCAATAATTCAGGAAAACTCGATCGGAATAGCTACTGGAAGCTTGCCGGTCACAACGCATCGAGAATTGGCTTCGCCGAAATGCGACGAATTTTTACGGATTACCCTAGGGTGGTAACTAGGGAAAATCACCAAAATCGTAAAAAGTGGTGAAATTTCGGATCCGAGCCCAATAATTCAGGAAAACTCGATCGGAATAGCTACTGGAAGCTTGCCGGTCACAACGCATCGAGAATTGGCTTCGTCGGAATCCGACGAATTTTTACGGATTACCCTAGGGTGGTAACTAGGGAAAATCACCAAAATCGTAAAAAGTGGTGAAATTTCGGATCCGAGCCCAATAATTCAGGAAAACCCGATCGGAATAGCTACTGGAAGCTTGCCGGTCACAACGCATCGAGAATTGGCTTCGCCGGAATCCGACGAATTTTTACGGATTTCCCTAGGGGTACCACTAGGGAAAATCACCAAAATCGAGAAATCGTAAAAAGTGGTGAAATTTCGGATCCGAGCCCAATAATTCAGGAAAACTCGATCGCAATAGCTACTGGAAGCTTGCCGGTCACAACGCATCGAGAATTCGCTTCGCCGGAATCCGACGAATTTTTACGGATTTTCCTAGGGGTACCACTAGGGAAAATCACCAAAATCGAGAAATCGTAAAAAGTGGTGAAATTTCGGATTCGAGCCCAATAATTCAGGAAAAATCGATCGGATTAGCTACTGGAAGCTTGCCGGTCACAACGCATCGAGAATTGGCTTCGCCGGAATCCGATGAATTTCTACGGATTTCCCTAGGGGTACGTGCCACTAGGAAAAATCACCAAAATCGAGAAATCGTAAAAAGTCGTGAAATTTCGGATCCGATCCCAATAATTCAGGAAAACTCAATCGGAATAGCTACTGGAAGCTTGCCGGTCACAACGCATCGAGAATTGGCTTCGCCGGAATCCGACGAATTTTTACGGATTACCCTAGGGTGGTAACTAGGAAAAATCACCAAAATCGTAAAAAGTGGTGAAATTTCGGATCCGAGCCCAATAATTAAGGAAAACTCGATCGGAATAGCTACTGGAAGCTTGCCGGTCACAACGCATCGAGAATTGGCTTCGCCGGAATCCGACGAATTTTTACGGATTTCCCTAGGGGTACCACTAGGGAAAATCACCAAAATCGCGAAATCGTAAAAAGTGGTGAAATTTCGGATCCGAGCCCAATAATTCAGGAAAACTCGATCGGAATAGCTACTGGAAGCTTGCCGGTCACAACGCATCGAGAATTGGCTTCGCCGGAATCCGACGAATTTTTACGGATTTCCCTAGGTGTACCACTAGGGAAAATCACCAAAATCGAGAAATCGTAAAAAGTGGTGAAATTTCGGATCCGAGCCCATAATTCAGGAAAACTCGATCGGAATAGCTACTGGAAGCTTGCCGGTCACAACGCATCGAGAATTGGCTTCGCCGAAATGCGACGAATTTTTACGGATTACCCTAGGGTGGTAACTAGGGAAAATCACCAAAATCGTAAAAAGTGGTGAAATTTCGGATCCGAGCCCAATAATTCAGGAAAACTCGATCGGAATAGCTACTGGAAGCTTGCCGGTCACAACGCATCGAGAATTGGCTTCGCCGGAATCCGACGAATTTTTACGGATTACCCTAGGGTGGTAACTAGGGAAAATCACCAAAATCGTAAAAAGTGGTGAAATTTCGGATCCGAGCCCAATAATTCAGGAAAACTCGATCGGAATAGCTACTGGAAGCTTGCCGGTCACAACGCATCGAGAATTGGCTTCGCCGGAATCCACGAATTTTTATGGATTTCCCTAGGGGTACCACTAGGGAAAATCACCAAAATCGAGAAATCGTAAAAAGTGGTGAAATTTTGGATCCGAGCCCAATAATTCAGGAAAAATCGATCGGAATAGCTACTGGAAGCTTGCCGGTCACAACGCATCGAGAATTGGCTTCGCCGGAATCCGACGAATTTTTACGGATTTTCCTAGGGGTACCACTAGGGAAAATCACCAAAATCTAGAAATCATAAAAAGTGGTGAAATTTCGGATTCTAGCCCAATAATTCAGGAAAAATCGATCGGAATAGCTACTGGAAGCTTGCCGGTCACAACGCATCGAGAATTGGCTTCGTCGGAATCCGACGAATTTTTACGGATTTCCCTAGGGGTACGTACCACTAGGGAAAATCACCAAAATCGAGAAATCGTAAAAAGTGGTAAAATTTCGGATCCGATCCCAATAATTCAGGAAAACTCGATCGGAATAGCTACTGGAAGCTTGCCGGTCACAACGCATCGAGAATTGGATTCCGACGAATTTTTACGGATTTCCCTAGGCGTACCACTAGGGAAAATAACCAAAATCGTAAAAAGTGGTGAAATTTCGGATCGGAACCCAATAATTCAGGAAAACTCGATCGGAATAGCTACTGGAAGCTTGCCGGTCACAACGCATCGATCATTGGTTTCGCTGGAATCCGACGAATTTTTACGGATTTCCCTAGTGGTACCACTAGGGAAAATCACCAAAATCAAGAAATCGTAAAAAGTGGTGAAATTTTCGATTCGAGCCCAATAATTCAGGAAAACTCGATCGGAATAGCTACTGGAAGCTTGCCGGTCACAACACATCGAGAATTGGCTTCGCCGGAATCCGACGAATTTTTACGGATTACCCTAGGGTGGTAACTAGGGAAAATCACAAAAATCGTAAAAAGTGGTGAAATTTCGGATCCGAGCCCAATAATTCATGAAAACTCGATCGGAATAGCTACTAGAAGCTTGCCGGTCACAACGCATCGAGAATTGGCTTCCGACGAATTTTTACGGATTTCCCTAGGGGTACCACTAGGGAAAATCACCAAAATCGAAAAATCATAAAAAGTGCTTAAATTTCGGATCCGAGCCCAATAATTCAGGAAAACTCGATCGGAATAGCTACTGGAAGCTTGCCGGTCACAACGCATCGAGAATTGGCTTCCGATGAATTTTTACGGATTTCCCTAGGGGTACCACTAGGGAAAATCACCAAAATCGAGAAATCGTAAAAAGTGGTGAAATTTCGGATCCGAGCCCAATAATTCAGGAAAACTCGATCGGAATAGCTACTGGAAGCTTGCCGGTCACAACGCATCGAGAATTGGCTTCGCCGGAATCCGACGAATTTTTACGGATTTCCCTAGGTGTACCACTAGGGAAAATCACCAAAATCGAGAAATCGTAAAAAGTGGTGAAATTTCGGATCCAATCCCAATAATTCAGGAAAACTCGATCGGAATAGCTACTGGAAGCTTGCCGGTCACAACGCATCGAGAATTGGCTTCGCCGGAATCCGATGAATTTTTACGGATTACCCTAGGGTGGTAACTAGGGAAAATCACCAAAATCGTAAAAAGTGGTGAAATTTCGGATCCGAGCCCAATAATTGAGGAAAACTCGATCGGAATAGCTACTGGAAGCTTGCCTGTCACAACGCATCGAGAATTGGCTTCGCCGGAATCCGACGAATTTTTACGGATTACCCTAGGGTGGTAACTAGGGAAAATCACCAAAATCGTAAAAAGTGGTGAAATTTCGGATCCGAGCCCAATAATTCAGGAAAACTCGATCGGAATAGCTACTGGAAGCTTGCCGGTCACAACGCATTGAGAATTGGCTTCGCCGGAATCCGACGAATTTTTACGGATTTTCCTAGGGGTACCACTAGGGAAAATTACCAAAATCGAGAAATAGTAAAAAGTGGTGAAATTTCGGATCCGAGCCCAATAATTCAGGAAAAATCGATCGGAATAGCTACTGGAAGCTTGCCGGTCACAACGCATTGAGAATTTGCTTCCGACGAATTTTTACGGATTTCCCTAGGGGTACCACTAAGGAAAATCACCAAAATCGAGAAATCGTAAAAAGTTGTGAAATTTCGGATCCGAACCCAATAATTTAGGAAAACTCGATCGGAATAGCTACTGAAAGCTTGCCGGTCACAACGCATCGAGAATTGGCTTCGCCGGAATCCGACGAATTTTTACGGATTTTCTTAGGGGTACCACTAGGAAAAATCACCAAAATCGAGAAATCGTAAAAAGTGGTGAAATTTCGGATCCGAGCCCAATAATTCAGGAAAACTCGATCGGAATAGCTACTGGAAGCTTGCCGGTCACAACGCATCGAGAATTGGCTTCGCCGGAATCCGACGAATTTCTACGGATTTCCCTAGGGGTACGTGCCACTAGGAAAAATCACCAAAATCGAGAAATCGTAAAAAGTGGTGAAATTTCGGATCCGATCCCAATAATTCAGGAAAACTCGATCGGAATAGCTACTGGAAGCTTGCCGGTCACAACGCATCGAGTATTTGCTTCGCCGGAATCCGACGAATTTTTACGGATTACCCTAGGGTGATAACTAGGGAAAATCACCAAAATCGTAAAAAGTGGTGAAATTTTGGATCAGAGCCCAATAATTCAGGAAAACTCGATCGCAATAGCTACTGGAAGCTTGCCGCTCACAACGCATCGAGAATTAGCTTCGCCGGAATCCGACGAATTTTTACGGATTTCCCTAGGGGTACGTACCACTAGGGAAAATCACAAAAATCGAGAAATCGTAAAAAGTGGTAAAATTTCGGATCCGATCCCAATAATTCAGGAAAACTCGATCGGAATAGCTACTGGAAGCTTGCCGGTCACAACGCATCGAGAATTCGATTCCGACGAATTTTTACGGATTTTCCTTAGCGTACCACAAGGAAAAATCACCAAAATCGTAAAAAGTGGTGAAATTTCGGATCGGAACCCAATAATTCAGGAAAACTCGATCGGAATAGCTACTGGAAGCTTGCCGGTCACAACGCATCGAGAATTGGTTTCGCTGGAATCCGACGAATTTTTACGGATTTCCCTAGGGGTACCACTAGGGAAAATCACCAAAATCAAGAAATCGTAAAAAGTGGTGAAATTTCGGATTCGAGCCCAATAATTCAGGAAAACTCGATCGGAATAGCTACTGGAAGCTTGCCGGTCACAACACATCGAGAATTGGCTTCGCCGGAATTCGACGAATTTTTACGGATTACCCTAGGGTGGTAACTTGGAAAAATCACAAAAATCGTAAAAAGTGGTGAAATTTCGGATCCGAGCCCAATAATTCAGGAAAACTCGATCGGAATAGCTACTGGAAGCTTGCCGGTCACAACGCATCGAGAATTGGCTTCGCCGGAATCCGACGAATTTTTACGGATTTCCCTAGGTGTACCACTAGGAAAAATCACCAAAATCGAGAAATCGTAAAAAGTGGTGAAATTTCGGATCCGAGCCCAATAATTCAGGAAAACTCGATCGGAATAGCTACTGGAAGCTTGCCGGTCACAACGCATCGAGAATTGGCTTCGCCGGAATCCGACGAATTTTTACGGATTACCCTAGGGTGGTAACTAGGGAAAATCACAAAAATCGTAAAAAGTGGTGAAATTTCGGATCCGAGCCCAATAATTCAGGAAAACTCGATCGGAATAGCTACTGGAAGCTTGCCGGTCACAACGCATCGAGAATTGGCTTCCGACGAATTTTTACGGATTTCCTTAGGGGTACCACTAGGGAAAATCACCAAAATCGAAAAATCATAAAAAGTGCTGAAATTTCGGATCCGAGCCCAATAATTCAGGAAAACTCGATCGGAATAGCTACTGGAAGCTTGCCGGTCACAACGCATCGAGAATTGGCTTCCGACGAATTTTTACGGATTTCCTTAGGGGTACCACTAGGGAAAATCACCAAAATCGAAAAATCATAAAAAGTGCTGAAATTTCGGATCCGAGCCCAATAATTCAGGAAAAGTCGATCGGAATAGCTACTGGAAGCTTGCCGGTCACAACGCATCGAGAATTGGCTTCCGACGAATTTTTACGGATTTCCCTAGGGGTACCACTAGGGAAAATCACCAAAATCGAAAAATCGTAAAAAGTGGAAGCTTGCCGGTCACAACGCATCGATAATTGGCTTCGCCGGAATCCGACGAATTTTTACGGATTTCCCTAGGGGTACCACTAGGGAAAATCACCAAAATCGAGAAATCGTAAAAAGTGGTGAAATTTCGGATCCGAGCCCAATAATTAAGGAAAACTCGATCGGAATAGCTACTGGAAGCTTGTCGGTCACAACGCATCGAGAATTGGCTTCGCCGGAATTCGACGAATTTTTACGGATTTCCCTAGGTGTACCACTAAGGAAAATCACCAAAATCGAGAAATCGTAAAAAGTGGTGAAATTTCGGATCCGAGCCCAATAATTAAGGAAAACTCGATCGGAATAGCTACTGGAAGCTTGCCGGTCACAACGCATCGAGAATTAGCTTCGCCGGAATCCGACGAATTTTTACGGATTACCCTAGGGTGGTAACCAGGGAAAATCACCAAAATCGTAAAAAGTGGTGAAATTTTGGATCTGAGCCCAATAATTCAGGAAAACTCGATCGGAATAGCTACTGGAAGCTTGCCGGTCACAACGCATCGAGAATTGGCTTCGCCGGAATCCGACGAATTTTTACGGATTTCCCTAGGTGTACCACTAGGAAAAATCACCAAAATCGAGAAATCGTAAAAAGTGGTGAAATTTCGGATCCGAGCCCAATAATTCAGGAAAACTCGATCGGAATAGCTACTGGAAGCTTGCCGGTCACAACGCATTGAGAATTTGCTTCCGACGAATTTTTACGGATTTCCCTAGGGGTACCACTAGGGAAAATCACCAAAATCGAGAAATCGTAAAAAGTGGTGAAATTTCGGATCCGAACCCAATAATTCAGGAAAACTCGATCGGAATAGCTACTGGAAGCTTGCCGGTCACAACGCATCGAGAATTGGCTTCGCCGGAATCCGACGAATTTTTACGGATTTCCCTAGGTGTACCACTAAGGAAAATCACCAAAATCGACAAATCGTAAAAAGTGGTGAAATTACGGATCCGAGCCCAATAATTAAGGAAAACTCGATCGGAATAGCTACTGGAAGCTTGCCGGTCACAACGCATCGAGAATTAGCTTCGCCGGAATCCGACGAATTTTTACGGATTACCCTAGGGTGGTAACTAGGGAAAATCACCAAAATCGTAAAAAGTGGTGAAATTTCGGATCCGAGCCCAATAATTCAGGAAAACTCGATCGGAATAGCTACTGGAAGCTTGCCGGTCACAACGCATCGAGAAATGGCTTCGCCGGAATCCGACGAATTTTTACGGATTACCCTAGGGTGGTAACTAGGGAAAATCACCAAAATCGTAAAAAGTGGTGAAATTTCGGATCCGAGCCCAATAATTCAGGAAAACTCGATCGGAATAGCTACTGGAAGCTTGCCGGTCACAACGCATCGAGAAATGGCTTCGCCGGAATCCGACGAATTTTTACGGATTTCCGTAGGGGTACCACTAGGGAAAATCACCAAAATCGAGAAATCGTAAAAAGTGGTGAAATTTCGAATCCGAGTCCAATAATTTAGGAAAACTCGATCGGAATAGCTACTGGAAACTTGCCGGTCACAACGCATCGAGAATTGGCTTCCGACGAATTTTTACGGATTTCCCTAGGGGTACCACTAGCGAAAATCACAAAAATCGAGAAATCGTAAAAAGTGGTGAAATTTCCGATCCGAGCCCAATAATTCAGGAAAGCTGGATCGGAATAGCTACAGGAAGCTTGCCGGTCACAACGCATCGAGAATTGGCTTCGCCGAAATCCGACGAATTTTTACGGATTTTCCTAGGGGTACCACTAGGAAAAATCACCAAAATCGAGAAATCGTAAAAAGTGGTGAAATTTCGGATCCGAGCCCAATAATTTAGGAAAAATCGATCGGAATAGCTACTGGAAGCTTGCCGGTCACAACGCATCGAGAATTGGCTTCGCCGGAATCCGACGAATTTCTACGGATTTCCCTAGGGGTACGTACCACTAGGAAAAATCACCAAAATCGAGAAGTCGTAAAAAGTGGTGAAATTTCGGATCCGATCCCAATAATTCAGGAAAACTCGATCGGAATAGCTACTGGAAGCTTGCCGGTCACAACGCATCGAGAATTGGCTTCGCCGGAATCCGACGAATTTTTACGGATTACGCTAGGGTGGTAACTAGGGAAAATCACCAAAATCGTAAAAAGTGGTGAAATTTCGGATCTGAGCCCAATAATTCAGGAAAACTCGATCGGAATAGCTACTGGAAGCTTGCCGGTCACAACGCATCGAGAATTTGCTTCGCCGGAATCCGACGAATTTTTACGGATTTCCCTAGGGGTACCACTAGGGAAAATCACCAAATTCGAGAAAACGTAAAAAGTGGTGAAATTTCGGATCCGAGCCCAATAATTCAGGAAAACTCGATCGGAATAGCTACTGGAAGCTTGCCGGTCACAACGCATCGAGAATTGGCTTCGCCGGAATCCGACGAATTTTTACGGATTTTCCTAGGGGTACCACTAGGGAAAATCACCAAAATCGAGAAATCATAAAAAGTGGTGAAATTTCGGATCCGAGCCCAATAATTCAGGAAAAATCGATCGAAATAGCTACTGGAAGTTTTCCGGTCACAACGCATCGAGAATTGGCTTCGCCGGAATCCGACGAATTTTTACGGATTTCCCTAAGGGTACGTACCACTATGGAAAATCACCAAAATCGAGAAATCGTAAAAAGTGGTAAAATTTCGGATCTGATCCCAATAATTCAGGAAAACTCAATCGGAATAGCTACTGGAAGCTTGCAGGTCACAACGCATCGAGAATTGGCTTCCGACGAATTTTTACGGATTACCCTAGGGTGGTAACTAGGGAAAATCACCAAAATCGTAAAAAGTGGTGAAATTTCGGATCCGAGCCCAATAATTCAGGAAAACTCGATCGGAATAGCTACTGGAAGCTTGCCGGTCACAACGCATCGAGAATTGGCTTCGCCGAAATCCGACGAATTTTTACGGATTTCCCTAGGGGGTACCACTAGGGAAAATCACCAAAATCGATAAATCGTAAAAAGTGGTGAAATTTCGGATCCGAGCCCAATAATTCAGGAAAATTCAATCGGAATAGCTACTGGAAGCTTGCCGGTCAAAACGCATCGAGAATTGGCTTCGCCGGAATCCGACGAATTTTTACGGATTTTCCTAGGGGTACGACTAGGGAAAATTACCAAAATCGAGAAATCGTAAAAAGTGGTGAAATTTCGAATCCGATCCCAATAATTCAGGAAAACTCGATCGGAATAGCTACTGGAAGCTTGCCGGTCACAACGCATCGAGAATTGGCTTCGCCGGAATCCAACAATTTTTTACGGATTACCATAGGGTGGTAACTAGGGAAAATCACCAAAATCATAAAAAGTGGTGAAATTTCGGATCCGAGCCCAATAATTCAGGAAAAATCGATCGGAATAGCTACTGGAAGCTTGCCGGTCACAACGCATCGAGAATTGGCTTCGCCGGAATCCGACGAATTTTTACGGATTTGCCTAGGGGTACCACTAGGGAAAATCACCAAAATCTAGAAATCATAAAAAGTGGTGAAATTTCGGATTCGAGCCCAATAATTCAGGAAAAATCGATCGGAATAGCTACTGGAAGCTTGCCGGTCACAACGCATCGAGAATTGGCTTCGCCGGAATCCGACGAATTTTTACGGATTTCCCTAGGGGTACGTACCACTAGGGAAAATCACCAAAATCGAGAAATCGTAAAAAGTGGTAAAATTTCGGATCCGATCCCAATAATTCAGGAAAACTCGATCGGAATAGCTACTGGAAGCTTGCCGGTCACAACGCATAGAGAATTGGATTCCGACGAATTTTTACGGATTTCCCTAGGCGTACCACTAGGGAAAATCACCAAAATCGTAAAAAGTGGTGAAATTTCGGATCGGAACCCAATAATTCAGGAAAACTCGATCGGAATAGCTACTGGAAGCTTGCCGGTCACAACGCATCGATCATTGGTTTCGCTGGAATCCGACGAATTTTTACGGATTTACCTAGTGGTACCACTAGGGAAAATCACCAAAATCAAGAAATCGTAAAAAGTGGTGAAATTTCCGATTCGAGCCCAATAATTCAGGAAAACTCGATCGGAATAGCTACTGGAAGCTTGCCGGTCACAACACATCGAGAATTGGCTTCGCCGGAATCCGACGAATTTTTACGGATTACCCTAGGGTGGTAACTAGGGAAAATCACAAAAATCGTAAAAAGTGGTGAAATTTCGGATCCGAGCCCAATAATTCATGAAAACTCGATCGGAATAGCTACTAGAAGCTTGCCGGTCACAACGCATCGAGAATTGGCTTCCGATGAATTTTTACGGATTTCCCTAGGGGTACCACTAGGGAAAATCACCAAAATCGAAAAATCATAAAAAGTGCTCAAATTTCGGATCCGAGCCCAATAATTCAGGAAAACTCGATCGGAATAGCTACTGGAAGCTTGCCGGTCACAACGCATCGAGAATTGGCTTCTGACGAATTTTTACGGATTTCCCTAGGGGTACCACTAGGGAAAATCACCAAAATCGAGAAATCGTAAAAAGTGGTGAAATTTCGGATCCGGGCCCAATAATTCAGGAAAACTCGTTCGGAATAGCTACTGGAAGCTTGCCGGTCACAACGCATCGAGAATTGGCTTCGCCCGAATCCGACAAATTTTTACGGATTTTTCTAGGGGTACCACTAGGGAAAATCACAAAATTCGAGAAATCGTAAAAAGTGGTGAAATTTCGGATTCGAGCCCAATAATTCAGGAAATATCGATCGGAATAGCTACTGGAAGCTTGCCGGTCACAACGCATCGAGAATTGGCTTCGCCGGAATCCGACGAATTTCTACGGATTTCCCTAGGGGTACGTGCCACTAGGAAAAATCACCAAAATCGAGAAATCGTAAAAAGTGGTGAAATTTCGGATCCGATCCCAATAATTCAGGAAAACTCGATCGGAATAGCTACTGGAAGCTTGCCGGTCACAACGCATCGAGAATTGGATTCGCCGGAATCCGACGAATTTTTACGGATTTTCCTAGGGGTACCACTAGGGAAAATCACCAAAATCGAGAAATCGTAAAAAGTGGTGAAATTTCGGATTCGAGCCCAATAATTCAGGAAAAATCGATCGGAATAGCTACTGGAAGCTTGCCGGTCACAACGCATCGAGAATTGGCTTCGCCGGAATCCGACGAATTTCTACGGATTTCCCTAGGGGTACGTGCCACTAGGAAAAATCACCAAAATCGAGAAATCGTAAAAAGTGGTGAAATTTCGGATCCGATCCCAATAATTCAGGAAAACTCGATCGGAATAGCTACTGGAAGCTTGCCGGTCACAACGCATCGAGAATTTGCTTCGCCGAAATGCGACGAATTTTTACGGATTACCCTAGGGTGGTAACTAGGGAAAATCACCAAAATCGTAAAAAGTGGTGAAATTTCGGATCCGAGCCCAATAATTCAGGAAAACTCGATCGGAATAGCTACTGGAAGCTTGCCGGTCACAACGCATCGAGAATTGGCTTCGCCGGAATCTGACGAATTTTTACGGATTACCCTAGGGTGGTAACTAGGGTAAATCACCAAAATCGTAAAAAGTGGTGAAATTTCGGATCCGAGCCCAATAATTCAGGAAAACCCGATCGGAATAGCTACTGGAAGCTTGCCGGTCACAACGCATCGAGAATTGGCTTCGCCGGAATCCGACGAATTTTTATGGATTTCCCTAGGGGTACCACTAGGGAAAATCACCAAAATCGAGAAATCGTAAAAAGTGGTGAAATTTCGGATCCGAGCCCAATAATTCAGGAAAAATCGATCGGAATAGCTACTGGAAGCTTGCCGGTCACAACGCATCGAGAATTGGCTTCGCCGGAATCCGATGAATTTTTACGGATTTTCCTAGGGGTACCACTAGGGAAAATCACCAAAATCTAGAAATCATAAAAAGTGGTGAAATTTCGGATTCGAGCCCAATAATTCAGGAAAAATCGATCGGAATAGCTACTTGAAGCTTGCCGGTCACAACGCATCGAGAATTGGTTTCGCCGGAATCCGACGAATTTTTACGGATTTCCCTAGGGGTACGTACCACTAGGGAAAATCACCAAAATCGAGAAATCGTAAAAAGTGGTAAAATTTCGGATCCGATCCCAATAATTCAGGAAAACTCGATCGAAATAGCTACTGGAAGCTTGCCGGTCACAACGCATCGAGAATTGGATTCCGACGAATTTTTACGGATTTCCCTAGGCGTACCACTAGGGAAAATCACCAAAATCGTAAAAAGTGGTGAAATTTCGGATCGGAACCCAATAATTCAGGAAAACTCGATCGGAATAGCTACTGGAAGCTTGCCGGTCACAACGCATCGATCATTGGTTTCGCTGGAATCCGACGAATTTTTACGGATTTCCCTAGTGGTACCACTAGGGAAAATCACCAAAATCAAGAAATCGTAAAAAGTGGTGAAATTTCCGATTCGAGCCCAATAATTCAGGAAAACTCGATCGGAATAGCTACTGGAATCTTGCCGGTCACAACACATCGAGAATTGGCTTCGCCGGAATCCGACGAATTTTTACGGATTACCCTAGGGTGGTAACTAGGGAAAATCACAAAAATCGTAAAAAGTGGTGAAATTTCGGATCCGAACCCAATAATTCATGAAAACTCGATCGGAATAGCTACTAGAAGCTTGCCGGTCACAACGCATCGAGAATTGGCTTCCGACGAATTTTTACGGATTTCCCTAGGGGTACCACTAGGGAAAATCACCAAAATCGAAAAATCATAAAAAGTGCTTAAATTTCGGATCCGAGCCCAATAATTCAGGAAAACTCGATCGGAATAGCTACTGGAAGCTTGCCGGTCACAACGCATCGAGAATTGGCTTCCGACGAATTTTTACGGATTTCCCTAGGGGTACCACTAGGGAAAATCACCAAAATCGAGAAATCGTAAAAAGTGGTGAAATTTCGGATCCGGGCCCAATAATTCAGGAAAACTCGATCGGAATAGCTACTGGAAGCTTGCCGGTCACAACGCATCGAGAATTGGCTTCGCCGGAATCCGACAAATTTTTACGGATTTTTCTAGGGGTACCACTAGGGAAAATCACAAAAATCGAGAAATCGTAAAAAGTGGTGAAATTTCGGATTCGAGCCCAATAATTCAGGAAAAATCGATCGGAATAGCTACTGGAAGCTTGCCGGTCACAACGCATCGAGAATTGGCTTCGCCGGAATCCGACGAATTTCTACGGATTTCCCTAGGGGTACGTGCCACTAGGAAAAATCACCAAAATCGAGAAATCGTAAAAAGTGGTGAAATTTCGGATCCGATCCCAATAATTCAGGAAAACTCGATCGGAATAGCTACTGGAAGCTTGCCGGTCACAACGCATCGAGAATTGGATTAGCCGGAATCCGACGAATTTTTACGGATTTTCCTAGGGGTACCACTAGGGAAAATCACCAAAATCGAGAAATCGTAAAAAGTGGTGAAATTTCGGATTCGAGCCCAATAATTCAGGAAAAATCGATCGGAATAGCTACTGGAAGCTTGCCGGTCACAACGCATCGAGAATTGGCTTCGCCGGAATCCGACGAATTTCTACGGATTTCCCTAGGGGTACGTGCCACTAGGAAAAATCACCAAAATCGAGAAATCGTAAAAAGTGGTGAAATTTCGGATCCGATCCCATAATTCAGGAAAACTCGATCGGAATAGCTACTGGAAGCTTGCCGGTCACAACGCATCGAGAATTGGCGTCGCCGGAATCCGACGAATTTTTACGGATTACCCTAGGGTGGTAACTAGGGAAAATCACCAAAATCGTAAAAAGTGGTGAAATTTCGGATCGAGCCCAATAATTCAGGAAAACTCAATCGGAATAGCTACTAGAAGCTTGCCGGTCACAACGCATCGAGAATTGGCTTCGCTGGAATTCGACGAATTTTTACGGATTTCCCTAGGGGTACCACTAGGGAAAATCACCAAAATCGAGAAATCGTAAAAAGTGGTGAAATTTCGGATCCGAGCCCAATAATTCAGGAAAACTCGATCGGAATAGCTACTGGAAGCTTGCCGGTCACAACGCATCGAGAATTGGCTTCGCCGGAATCCGACGAATTTTTACGGATTACCCTAGGGTGGTAACTAGGGAAAATCACCAAAATCGTAAAAAGTGGTGAAATTTCGGATCCGAGCCCAATAATTCAGGAAAACTCGATCGGAATAGCTACTGGAAGCTTGCCGGGTCACAACGCATCGAGAATTGGCTTCGCCGGAATCCGACGAATTTTTACGGATTTCCCTAGGGGTACCACTAGGGAAAATCACCAAAATCGTAAAAAGTGGTGAAATTTCGGATCCGAGCCCAATAATTCAGGAAAACTCGATCGGAATAGCTACTGGAAGCTTGCCGGTCACAACGCATCGAGAATTGGCTTCGCCGGAATCCGACGAATTTTTACGGATTTTCCTAGGGGTACCACTAGGGAAAATCATCAAAATCGAGAAATCGTAAAAAGTGGTGAAATTTCGGATTCGAGCCCAATAATTCAGGAAAAATCGATCGGAATAGCTACTGGAAGCTTGCCGGTCACAACGCATCGAGAATTGGCTTTGCCGGAATCCGACGAATTTTTACGGATTTCCCTAGGTGTACCACTAGGAAAAATCATCAAAATCGAGAAATCGTAAAAAGTGGTGAAATTTCGGATCCGAGCCCATAATTCAGGAAAACTCGATCGGAATAGCTACTGGAAGCTTGCCGGTCACAACGCATCGAGAATTGGCTTCGCCGGAATCCGACGAATTTTTACGGATTACCCTAGGGTGGTAACTAGGGAAAATCACCAAAATCGTAAAAAGTGGTGAAATTTCGGATCCGAGCCCAAGAATTCAGGAAAACTCGATCGGAATAGCTACTGGAAGCTTGCCGGTCACAACGCATCGAGAATTGGCTTCGCCGGAATCCGACGAATTTTTACGGATTTTCCTAGGGGTATCACTAGGGAAAATCACCAAAATCGAGAAATCATAAAAAGTGGTGAAATTTCGGATTCGAGCCCAATAATTCAGGAAAAATCGATCGGAATAGCTACTGGAAGCTTGCCGGTCACAGCGCATCGAGAATTGGCTTCGCCGAAATCCGACGAATTTCTACGGATTTCCCTAGGGGTACGTGCCACTAGGAAAAATCACCAAAATCGAGAAATCGTAAAAAGTGGTGAAATTTCGGATCCGATCCCAATAATTCAGGAAAACTCGATCGGAATAGCTACTGGAAGCTTGCCGGTCACAACGCCTCGAGAATTGGCTTCGCCGGAATCCGACGAATTTTTACGGATTACCCTAGGGTGGTAACTAGGGAAAATCACCAAAATCGTAAAAAGTGGTGAAATTTCGGATCGAGCCCAATAATTCAGGAAAACTCGATCGGAATAGCTACTGGAAGCTTGCCGGTCACAACGCATCGAGAATTGGCTTCGTCGGAATCCGACGAATTTTTACGGATTTTCCTAGGGGTACCACGAGGGAAAATCACCAAACGAGAAATCATAAAAAGTGGTGAAATGTCGGATTCGAGCCCAATAATTCAGGAAAAATCGATCGGAATAGCTACTGGAAGCTTGCCGGTCACAGCGCATCGAGAATTGGCTTCGCCGGAATACGACGAATTTCTACGGATTTCCCTAGGGGTACGTGCCACTAGGAAAAATCACCAAAATCGAGAAATCGTAAAAAGTGGTGAAATTTCGAGATCCCGATCCCAATAATTCAGGAAAACTCGATCGGAATAGCTACTGGAAGCTTGCCGGTCACAACGCCTCGAGAATTGGCTTCGCCGGAATCCGACGAATTTTTACGGATTACCCTAGGGTGGTAACTAGGGAAAATTCACCAAAATCGTAAAAAGTGGTGAAATTTCGGATCCGAGCCCAATAATTCAGGAAAACTCGATCGGAATAGCTACTGGAAGCTTGCCAGGTCACAACGCATCGAGAATTGGCTTCGCCGGAATCCGACGAATTTTTACGGATTTCCCTAGGTGGGTACCACTAGGGAAAATCACCAAAATCATAAAAAGTGGTGAAATTTCGGATCCGAACCCAAATAATTCAGGAAAAACTTCGATCGGAATAGCTACTGGAAGCTTGCCGGTCACAACGCATCGAGAATTGGCTTCGCCGGAATCCGACGAATTTTTACGGATTTTCCTAGGGGTACCACTAGGGAAAATCACCAAAATCGAGAAATCGTAAAAAGTGGTGAAATTTCGGATTCGAGCCCAATAATTCAGGAAAAATCGATCGGAATAGCTACTGGAAGCTTGCCGGTCACAACGCATCGAGAATTGGCTTCGCCGGAATCCGACGAATTTTTACGGATTTCCCTAGGTGTACCACTAGGAAAAATCACCAAAATCGAGAAATTAAAAAGTGGTGAAATTTCGGATCCGCGAGCCCATAATTCAGGAAAACTCGATCGAATAGCTACTGGAAGCTTGCCGGTCACAACGCATCGAGAATTGGCTTCGCCGGAATCCGACGAATTTTTACGGATTACCCTAGGGTGGGTAACTAGGGAAAATCACCAAAATCGTAAAAAGTGGTGAAATTTCGGATCCGAGCCCAAGAATTCAGGAAAATTCGATCGGAATAGCTACTGGAAGCTTGCCGGTCACAACGCATCGAGAATTGGCTTCGCCGGAATCCGACGAATTTTTACGGATTTTCCTAGGGGTATCACTAGGGAAAATCACCAAAATCGAGAAATCATAAAAAGTGGTGAAATTTCGGATTCGAGCACAATAATTCAGGAAAAATCGATCGGAATAGCTACTGGAAGCTTGCCGGTCACAACGCATCGAGAATTGGCTTCGCCGGAATCCGACGAATTTCTACGGATTTCCCTAGGGGTACGTACCACTAGGAAAAATCACCAAAATCGAGAAGTCGTAAAAAGTGGTGAAATTTCGGATCCGATCCCAATAATTCAGGAAAACTCGATCGGAATAGCTACTGGAAGCTTGCCGGTCACAACGCATCGAGAATTGGCTTCGCCGGAATCCGACGAATTTCTACGGATTTCCCTAGGGGTACGTGCCACTAGGAAAAATCACCAAAATCGAGAAATCGTAAAAAGTGGTGAAATTTCGGATCTGATCCCAATAATTCAGGAAAACTCGATCGGAATAGCTACTGGAAGCTTGCCGGTCACAACGCATCAAGAATTGGCTTCGCCGGAATCCGACGAATTTTTACGGATTACCCTAGGGTAGTAACTAGGGAAAATCACCAAAATCGTAAAAAGTGGTGAAATTTCGGATCGAGCCCAATAATTCAGGAAAACTCGATCGGAATAGCTACTGGAAGCTTGCCGGTCACAACGCATCGAGAATTGGCTTCGCCGGAATCCGATGAATTTTTACGGATTTCCCTAGGGGTACCACTAGGGAAAATCACCAAAATCGAGAAATCGTAAAAAGTGGTGAAATTTCGGATCCGAGCCCAATAATTCAGGAAAAATCGATCGGAATAGCTACTGGAAGCTTGCCGGTCACAACGCATCGAGAATTGGCTTCGCCGGAATCCGACGAATTTCTACGGATTTCCCTAGGGGTACGTGCCACTAGGAAAAATCACCAAAATCGAGAAATCGTAAAAAGTGGTGAAATTTCGGATCTGATCCCAATAATTCAGGAAAACTCGATCGGAATAGCTACTGGAAGCTTGCCGGTCACAACGCATCGAGAATTGGCTTCGCCGGAATCCGACGAATTTTTACGGATTACCCTAGGGTAGTAACTAGGGAAAATCACCAAAATCGTAAAAAGTGGTGAAATTTCGGATCGAGCCCAATAATTCAGGAAAACTCGATCGGAATAGCTACTGGAAGCTTGCCGGTCACAACGCATCGAGAATTGGCTTCGCCGGAATCCGATGAATTTTTACGGATTTCCCTAGGGGTACCACTAGGGAAAATCACCAAAATCGAGAAATCGTAAAAAGTGGTGAAATTTCGGATCCGAGCCCAATAATTCAGGAAAACTCGATCGGAATAGCTACTGGAAGCTTGCCGGTCACAACGCATCGAGAATTGGCTTCGCCGGAATCCGACGAATTTTTACGGATTTCCCTAGGTGTACCACTAGGGAAAATCACCAAAATCGAGAAATCGTAAAAAGTGGTGAAATTTCGGATTCGAGCCCATAATTCAGGAAAACTCGATCAGAATAGCTATTGGAAGCTTGCCGGTCACAACGCATCGAGAATTGGCTTCGCCGGAATGCGACGAATTTTTACGGATTACCCTAGGGTGGTAACTAGGGAAAATCACCAAAATCGTAAAAAGTGGTGAAATTTCGGATCCGAGCCCAATAATTCAGGAAAACTCGATCGGAATAGCTACTGGAAGCTTGCCGGTCACAACGCATAGAGAATTCGCCGCCGGAATCCGACGAATTTTTACGGATTTCCCTAGGGGTACCACTAGGGAAAATCACCAAAATCGTAAAAAGTGGTGAAATTTCGGATCCGAGCCCAATAATTCAGGAAAACTCGATCGGAATAGCTACTGGAAGCTTGCCGGTCACAACGCATCGAGAATTGGCTTCGCCGGAATCCAACGAATTTTTACGGATTTTCCTAGGGGTACCACTAGGGAAAATCACCAAAATTGAGAAATCGTAAAAAGTGGTGAAATTTCGGATTCGAGCCCAATAATTCAGGAAAAATCGATCGGAATAGCTACTGGAAGCTTGCCGGTCACAACGCATCGAGAATTGGCTTCGCCGGAATCCGACGAATTTCTACGGATTTCCCTAGGGGTACGTGCCACTAGGAAAAATTACCAAAATCGAAAAATCGTAAAAAGTGGTGAAATTTCGGATCCGATCCCAATAATTCAGGAAAACTCGATCGGAATAGCTACTGGAAGCTTGCCGGTCACAACGCATCGAGAATTGGCTTCGCCGGAATCCGACGAATTTTTACGGATTACCCTAGGGTGGTAACTAGGGAAAATCACCAAAATCGTAAAAAGTGGTGAAATTTCGGATCCGAGCCCAACAATTCAGGAAAACTCGATCGGAATAGCTACTAGAAACTTGCCGGTCATAACGCATCGAGAATTGGCTTCGCCGGAATCCGACGAATTTTTACGGATTTCCCTAGGGGTACCACTAGGAAAAATCACCAAAATCGAGAAATCGTAAAAAGTGGTGAAATTTCGGATCCGAGCCCAATAATTCAGGAAAACTCGATCGGAATAGCTACTGGAAGCTTGCCGGTCACAACGCATCGAGAATTGGCTTCGCCGGAATCCGACGAATTTTTACGGATTTCCCTAGGGTTACCACTAGGGAAAATCACCAAAATCGTAAAAAGTGGTGAAATTTCGGATCCGAGCCCAATAATTCAGGAAAACTCGATCGGAATAGCTACTGGAAGCTTGCCGGTCACAACGCATCGAGAATTGGCTTCACCGGAATCCGACGAATTTTTACGGATTTTCCTAGGGGTACCACTAGGGAAAATCATTAAAATCGAGAAATCGTAAAAAGTGGTGAAATTTCGGATTCGAGCCCAATAATTCAGGAAAAATCAATCGGAATAGCTACTGGAAGTTTGCCGGTCACAACGCATCGAGAATTGGCTTCGCCGGAATCCGACGAATTTCTACGGATTTCCCTAGGGGTACGTGCCACTAGGAAAAATCACCAAAATCGAGAAATCGTAAAAAGTGGTGAAATTTCGGATCTGATCCCAATAATTCAGGAAAACTCGATCGGAATAGCTACTGGAAGCTTGCCGGTCACAACGCATCGAGAATTGGCTTCGCCGGAATCCGACGAATTTTTACGGATTACCCTAGGGTAGTAACTAGGGAAAATCACCAAAATTGTAAAAAGTGGTGAAATTTCGGATCGAGCCCAATAATTCAGGAAAACTCGATCGGAATAGCTACTGGAAGCTTGCCGGTCACAACGCATCGAGAATTGGCTTCGCCGGAATCCGATGAATTTTTACGGATTTCCCTAGGGGTACCACTAGGGAAAATCACCAAAATCGAGAAATCGTAAAAAGTGGTGAAATTTCGGATCCGAGCCCAATAATTCAGGAAAACTCGATCGGAATAGCTACTGGAAGCTTGCCGGTCACAACGCATCGAGAATTGGCTTCGCCGGAATCCGACGAATTTTTACGGATTTCCCTAGGTGTACCACTAGGGAAAATCACCAAAATCGAGAAATCGTAAAAAGTGGTGAAATTTCGGATTCGAGCCCATAATTCAGGAAAACTCGATCAGAATAGCTATTGGAAGCTTGCCGGTCACAACGCATCGAGAATTGGCTTCGCCGGAATGCGACGAATTTTTACGGATTACCCTAGGGTGGTAACTAGGGAAAATCACCAAAATCGTAAAAAGTGGTGAAATTTCGGATCCGAGCCCAATAATTCAGGAAAACTCGATCGGAATAGCTACTGGAAGCTTGCCGGTCACAACGCATAGAGAATTCGCCGCCGGAATCCGACGAATTTTTACGGATTTCCCTAGGGGTACCACTAGGGAAAATCACCAAAATCGTAAAAAGTGGTGAAATTTCGGATCCGAGCCCAATAATTCAGGAAAACTCGATCGGAATAGCTACTGGAAGCTTGCCGGTCACAACGCATCGAGAATTGGCTTCGCCGGAATCCGACGAATTTTTACGGATTTTCCTAGGGGTACCACTAGGGAAAATCACCAAAATTGAGAAATCGTAAAAAGTGGTGAAATTTCGGATTCGAGCCCAATAATTCAGGAAAAATCGATCGGAATAGCTACTGGAAGCTTGCCGGTCACAACGCATCGAGAATTGGCTTCGCCGGAATCCGACGAATTTCTACGGATTTCCCTAGGGGTACGTGCCACTAGGAAAAATTACCAAAATCGAGAAATCGTAAAAAGTGGTGAAATTTCGGATCCGATCCCAATAATTCAGGAAAACTCGATCGGAATAGCTACTGGAAGCTTGCCGGTCACAACGCATCGAGAATTGGCTTCGCCGGAATCCGACGAATTTTTACGGATTACCCTAGGGTGGTAACTAGGGAAAATCACCAAAATCGTAAAAAGTGGTGAAATTTCGGATCCGAGCCCAACAATTCAGGAAAACTCGATCGGAATAGCTACTGGAAACTTGCCGGTCATAACGCATCGAGAATTGGCTTCGCCGGAATCCGACGAATTTTTACGGATTTCCCTAGGGGTACCACTAGGAAAAATCACCAAAATCGAGAAATCGTAAAAAGTGGTGAAATTTCGGATCCGAGCCCAATAATTCAGGAAAACTCGATCGGAATAGCTACTGGAAGCTTGCCGGTCACAACGCATCGAGAATTGGCTTCGCCGGAATCCGACGAATTTTTACGGATTTTCCTAGGGTTACCACTAGGGAAAATCACCAAAATCGTAAAAAGTGGTGAAATTTCGGATCCGAGCCCAATAATTCAGGAAAACTCGATCGGAATAGCTACTGGAAGCTTGCCGGTCACAACGCATCGAGAATTGGCTTCACCGGAATCCGACGAATTTTTACGGATTTTCCTAGGGGTACCACTAGGGAAAATCATTAAAATCGAGAAATCGTAAAAAGTGGTGAAATTTCGGATTCGAGCCCAATAATTCAGGAAAAATCAATCGGAATAGCTACTGAAAGCTTGCCGGTCACAACGCATCGAGAATTGGCTTCGCCGGAATCCGACGAATTTCTACGGATTTCCCTAGGGGTACGTGCCACTAGGAAAAATCACCAAAATCGAGAAATCGTAAAAAGTGGTGAAATTTCGGATCTGATCCCAATAATTCAGGAAAACTCGATCGGAATAGCTACTGGAAGCTTGCCGGTCACAACGCATCGAGAATTGGCTTCGCCGGAATCCGACGAATTTTTACGGATTACCCTAGGGTAGTAACTAGGGAAAATCACCAAAATCGTAAAAAGTGGTGAAATTTCGGATCGAGCCCAATAATTCAGGAAAACTCGATCGGAATAGCTACTGGAAGCTTGCCGGTCACAACGCATCGAGAATTGGCTTCGCCGGAATCCGATGAATTTTTACGGATTTCCCTAGGGGTACCACTAGGGAAAATCACCAAAATCGAGAAATCGTAAAAAGTGGTGAAGTTTCGGATCCGAGCCCAATAATTCAGGAAAACTCGATCGGAATAGCTACTGGAAGCTTGCCGGTCACAACGCATCGAGAATTGGCTTCGCCGGAATCCGACGAATTTTTACGGATTTCCCTAGGTGTACCACTAGGGAAAATCACCAAAATCGAGAAATCGTAAAAAGTGGTGAAATTTCGGATTCGAGCCCATAATTCAGGAAAACTCGATCAGAATAGCTATTGGAAGCTTGCCGGTCACAACGCATCGAGAATTGGCTTCGCCGGAATGCGACGAATTTTTACGGATTACCCTAGGGTGGTAACTAGGGAAAATCACCAAAATCGTAAAAAGTGGTGAAATTTCGGATCCGAGCCCAATAATTCAGGAAAACTCGATCGGAATAGCTACTGGAAGCTTGCCGGTCACAACGCATAGAGAATTCGCCGCCGGAATCCGACGAATTTTTACGGATTTCCCTAGGGGTACCACTAGGGAAAATCACCAAAATCGTAAAAAGTGGTGAAATTTCGGATCCGAGCCCAATAATTCAGGAAAACTCGATCGGAATAGCTACTGGAAGCTTGCCGGTCACAACGCATCGAGAATTGGCTTCGCCGGAATCCGACGAATTTTTACGGATTTTCCTAGGGGTACCACTAGGGAAAATCACCAAAATTGAGAAATCGTAAAAAGTGGTGAAATTTCGGATTCGAGCCCAATAATTCAGGAAAAATCGATCGGAATAGCTACTGGAAGCTTGCCGGTCACAACGCATCGAGAATTGGCTTCGCCGGAATCCGACGAATTTCTACGGATTTCCCTAGGGGTACGTGCCACTAGGAAAAATTACCAAAATCGAGAAATCGTAAAAAGTGGTGAAATTTCGGATCCGATCCCAATAATTCAGGAAAACTCGATCGGAATAGCTACTGGAAGCTTGCCGGTCACAACGCATCGAGAATTGGCTTCGCCGGAATCCGACGAATTTTTACGGATTACCCTAGGGTGGTAACTAGGGAAAATCACCAAAATCGTAAAAAGTGGTGAAATTTCGGATCCGAGCCCAACAATTCAGGAAAACTCGATCGGAATAGCTACTGGAAGCTTGCCGGTCATAACGCATCGAGAATTGGCTTCGCCGGAATCCGACGAATTTTTACGGATTTCCCTAGGGGTACCACTAGGAAAAATCACCAAAATCGAGAAATCGTAAAAAGTGGTGAAATTTCGGATTCGAGCCCAATAATTCAGGAAAACTCGATCGGAATAGCTACTGGAAGCTTGCCGGTCACAACGCATCGAGAATTGGCTTCGCCAGAATCCGACGAATTTTTACAGATTTCCCTAGGTGTACCACTAGGAAAAATCACCAAAATCGAAAAATCGTAAAAAGTGGTGAAATTTCGGATTCGAGCCCATAATTCAGGAAAACTCGATCGGAATAGCTATTGGAAGCTTGCCGGTCACAACGCATCGAGAATTGGTTTCGCCGAAATCCGACGAATTTTTACGGATTACCCTAGGGTGGTAACTAGGGAAAATCACCAAAATCGTAAAAAGTGGTGAAATTTCGGATCCGAGCCCAATAATTCAGGAAAACTCGATCGGAATAGCTACTGGAAGCTTGCCGGTCACAACGCATAGAGAATTGGCTTCGCCGGAATCCGACGAATTTTTACGGATTTTCCTAGGGGCACCACTAGGGAAAATCACCAAAATCGTAAAAAGTGGTGAAATTTCGGATCCGAGCCCAATAATTCAGGAAAACTCGATCGGAATAGCTACTGGAAGCTTGCCGGTCACAACGCATCGAGAATTGGCTTCGCCGGAATCCGACGAATTTTTACGGATTTTCCTAGGGGTACCACTAGGGAAAATCACCAAAATCGAGAAATCGTAAAAAGTGGTGAAATTTCGGATTCGAGCCCAATAATTCAGGAAAAATCGATCGGAATAGCTACTGGAAGCTTGCCGGTCACAACGCATCGAGAATTGGCTTCGCTGGAATCCGACGAATTTCTACGGATTTCCTTAGGGGTACGTGCCACTAGGAAAAATCACCAAAATCGAGAAATCGTAAAAAGTGGTGAAATTTCGGATTCGATCCCAATAATTCAGGAAAACTCGATCGGAATAGCTACTGGAAGCTTGCTGGTCACAACGCATCGAGAATTGGCTTCGCCGGAATCCGACGAATTTTTACGGATTACCCTAGGGTGGTAACTAGGGAAAATCACCAAAATCGTAAAAAGTGGTGAAATTTCGGATCCGAGCCCAATAATTCATGAAAACTCGATCGGAATAGCTACTGGAAGCTTGCCGGTCACAACACATAGAGAATTGGCCGCCGGAATCCGACGAATTTTTACGGATTTCCCTAGGGGTACCACTAGGGAAAATCACCAAAATCGTAAAAAGTGGTGAAATTTCGGATTCGAGTCCAATAATTCAGGAAAACTCGATCGGAATGGCTACTGGAAGCTTGCCGGTCACAACGCATCGAGAATTGGCTTCGCCGGAATCCGACGAATTTTTACGGATTTTCCTAGGGGTACCACTAGGGAAAATCACCAAAATCGAGAAATCGTAAAAAGTGGTGAAATTTCGGATGCAAGCCCAATAATTCAGGAAAAATCGATCGGAATAGCTACTGGAAGCTTGCCGGTCACAACGCATCGAGAATTGGCTTCGCCGGAATCCGACGAATTTCTACGGATTTCCCTAGGGGTACGTTCCACTAGGAAAAATCACCAAAATCGAGAAATCGTAAAAAGTGGTGAAATTTCGGATCCGATCCCAATAATTCAGGAAAACTCGATCGGAATAGCTACTGGAAGCTTGCCGGTCACAACGCATCGAGAATTGGCTTCGCCGGAATCCGACGAATTTTTACGGATTACACTAGGGTGGTAACTAGGGAAAATCACCAAAATCGTAAAAAGTGGTGAAATTTCGGATCCGAGCCCAATAATTCAGGAAAACTCGATCGGAATAGCTACTGGAAGCTTGCCGGTCATAACTCATCGAGAATTGCCTTCGCCGAAATCCGACGAATTTTTACGGATTTTCCTAGGGGTACCACTAGGGAAAATCACCAAAATCGAGAAATCGTAAAAAGTGGTGAAATTTCGGATCCGAGCCCAATAATTCAGGAAAACTCGATCGGAATAGCTACTGGAAGCTTGCTGGTCACAACGCATCGAGAATTGGCTTCGCTGGAATCCGAGAAATTTTTACGGATTTACCTAGGTGTACCACTAGGGAAAATCACCAAAATCGAGAAATCGTAAAAAGTGGTGAAATTTTGGATTCGAGCCCATAATTCAGGAAAACTCGATCGGAATAGCTATTGGAAGCTTGCCGGTCACAACGCATCGAGAATTGGCTTCGCCGGAATCCGACGAATTTTTACGGATTACCCTAGGGTGGTAACTAGGGAAAATCACCAAAATCGTAAAAAGTGGTGAAATTTCGGATCTGAGCCCAATAATTCAGGAAAACTCGATCGGAATAGCTACTGGAAGCTTGCCGGTCACAACGCATCGAGAATTGGCTTCGCCGGAATCCGACGAATTTTTACGGATTACCCTAGGGTGGTAACTATGGAAAATCACCAAAATCGTAAAAAGTGGTGAAATTTCGGATCGAGCCCAATAATTCAGGAAAACTCGATCGGAATAGCTACTGGAAGCTTGCCGGTCACAACGCATCGAGAATTGGCTTCGCCGGAATCCGACGAATTTTTACGGAAATCCCTAGGGGTACCACTAGGGAACATCACCAAAATCGAGAAATCGTAAAAAGTGGTGAAATTTCGGATCCGAGCCCAATAATTCAGGAAAACTCGATCGGAATAGCTACTGGAAGCTTGCCGGTCACAACGCATCGAGAATTGGCTTCGCCGGAATCCGACGAATTTTTACGGATTTCCCTAGGTGTACCACTAGGGAAAATCACCAAAATCGAGAAATCGTAAAAAGTGGTGAAAATTCGGATTCGAGCCCATAATTCAGGAAAACTCGATCGGAATAGCTACTGGAAGCTTGCCGGTCACAACGCATCGAGATTTGGCTTCGCCGGAATTCAACGAATTTCTACGGATTTCCCTAGGGTGGTAACCAGGGAAAATCACCAAAATCGTAAAAAGTGGTGAAATTTTGGATCTGAGCCCAATAATTCAGGAAAACTCGATCGGAATAGCTACTGGAAGCTTGCCGGTCACAACGCATCGAGAATTGGCTTCGCCGGAATCCGACGGATTTTTACGGATTTCCCTAGGTGTACCACTAGGGAAAATCACCAAAATCGAGAAATCGTAAAAAGTGGTGAAATTTCGGATCCGAGCCAAATAATTCAGGAAAACTCGTTCGGAATAGCTACTGGAAGCTTGCCGGTCACAACGCATTGAGAATTTGCTTCCGACGAATTTTTACGGATTTCCCTAGGGGTACCACTAGGGAAAATCACCAAAATCGAGAAATCGTAAAAAGTGGTGAAATTTCGGATCCGAACCCAATAATTCAGGAAAACTCGATCGGAATAGCTACTGGAAGCTTGCCGGTCACAACGCATCGAGAATTGGCTTCGCCGAAATCCGACGAATTTTTACGGATTTCCCTAGGTGTACCACTAAGGAAAATCACCAAAATCGAGAAATCGTAAAAAGTGGTGAAATTACGGATCCGAGCCCAATAATTAAGGAAAACTCGATCGGAATAGCTACTGGAAGCTTGCCGGTCACAACGCATCGAGAATTAGTTTCGCCGGAATCCGACGAATTTTTACGGATTACCCTAGGGTGGAAACTAGGGAAAATCACCAAAATCGTAAAAAGTGGTGAAATTTCGGATCCGAGCCCAATAATTAAGGAAAACTCGATCGGAATAGCTACTGGAAGCTTGCCGGTCACAACGCATCGAGAAATGGCTTCGCCGGAATCCGACGAATTTTTACGGATTTCCGTAGGGGTACCACTAGGGAAAATCACCAAAATCGAGAAATCGTAAAAAGTGGTGAAATTTCGAATCCGAGCCAATAATTTAGGAAAACTCGATCGGAATAGCTACTGGAAACTTGCCGGTCACAACGCATCGAGAATTGGCTTCCGACGAATTTTTATGGATTTCCCTAGGGGTACCACTAGCGAAAATCACCAAAATCGAGAAATCGTAAAAAGTGGTGAAATTTTCGATCCGAGCCCAATAATTCAGGAAAGCTCGATCGGAATAGCTACAGGAAGCTTGCCGGTCACAACGCATCGAGAATTGGCTTCGCCGAAATCCGACGAATTTTTACGGATTTTCCTAGGGGTACCACTAGGAAAAATCACCAAAATCGAGAAATCGTAAAAAGTGGTGAAATTTCGGATCCGAGCCCAATAATTTAGGAAAAATCGATCGGAATAGCTACTGGAAGCTTGCCGGTCACAACGCATCGAGAATTGGCTTCGCCGGAATCCGACGAATTTCTACGGATTTCCCTAGGGGTACGTACCACTAGGAAAAATCACCAAAATCGAGAAGTCGTAAAAAGTGGTGAAATTTCGGATCCGATCCCAATAATTCAGGAAAACTCGATCGGAATAGCTACTGGAAGCTTGCCGGTCACAATGCATCGAAAATTGGCTTCGCCGGAATCCGACGAATTTTTACGGATTACCCTAGGGTGGTAACTAGGGAAAATCACCAAAATCGTAAAAAGTGGTGAAATTTCGGATCTGAGCCCAATAATTCAGGAAAACTCGATCGGAATAGCTACTGGAAGCTTGCCGGTCACAACGCATCGAGAATTTGCTTCGCCGGAATCCGACGAATTTTTACGGATTTCCCTAGGGGTACCACTAGGGAAAATCACCAAATTCGAGAAATCGTAAAAAGTGGTGAAATTTCGGATCCGAGCCCAATAATTCAGGAAAACTCGATCGGAATAGCTACTGGAAGCTTGCCGGTCACAACGCATCGAGAATTGGCTTCGCCGGAATCCGACGAATTTTTACGGATTTTCCTAGGGGTACCACTAGGGAAAATCACCAAAATCTAGAAATCATAAAAAGTGGTGAAATTTCGGATCCGAGCCCAATAATTCAGGAAAAATCGATCGAAATAGCTACTGGAAGTTTGCCGGTCACAACGTATCGAGAATTGGCTTCGCCGGAATCCGACGAATTTTTACGGATTTCCCTAAGGGTACGTACCACTATGGAAAATCACCAAAATCGAGAAATCGTAAAAAGTGGTAAAATTTCGGATCTGATCCCAATAATTCAGGAAAACTCAATCGGAATAGCTACTGGAAGCTTGCAGGTCACAACGCATCGAGAATTGGCTTCCGACGAATTTTTACGGATTACCCTAGGGTGGTAACTAGGGAAAATCACCAAAATCGTAAAAAGTGGTGAAATTTCGGATCCGAGCCCAATAATTCAGGAAAACTCGATCGGAATAGCTACTGGAAGCTTGCCGGTCACAACGCATCGAGAATTGGCTTCGCCGGACTCCGACGAATTTTTACGGATTTCCCTAGGGGTACCACTAGGGAAAATCACCAAAATCGATAAATCGTAAAAAGTGGTGAAATTTCGGATCCGAGCCCAATAATTCAGGAAAATTCAATCGGAATAGCTACTGGAAGCTTGCCGGTCAAAACGCATCGAGAATTGGCTTCGCCGGAATCCGATGAATTTTTACGGATTTTCCTAGGGGTACGACTAGGGAAAATCACCAAAATCGAGAAATCGTAAAAAGTGGTGAAATTTCGAATCCGATCCCAATAATTCAGGAAAACTCGATCGGAATAGCTACTGGAAGCTTGCCGGTCACAACGCATCGAGAATTGGCTTCGCCGGAATCCAACAATTTTTTACGGATTACCATAGGGTGGTAACTAGGAAAAATCACCAAAATCGTAAAAAGTGGTGAAATTTCGGATCCGAGCCCAATAATTCAGGAAAACTCGATCGGAATAGCTACTGGAAGCTTGCCGGTCACAACGCATCGAGAATTGGCTTCGCCGGAATCCGACGAATTTTTACGGATTTCCCTAGGGGTACCACTAGGGAAAATCACCAAAATCGAGAAATCGTAAAAAGTGGTGAAATTTAGGATCCGAGCCCAATAATTCAGGAAAACTCGATCGGAATAGCTACTGGAAGCTTGCCGGTCACAACGCATCGAGAATTGGCTTCGCCGGAATCCGACGAATTTTTACGGATTTTCCTAGGTGTACCACTAGGGAAAATCACCAAAATCGAGAAATCGTAAAAAGTGGTGAAATTTCGGATCCGAGCCCATAATTCAGGAAAACTCGATAGGAATAGCTACTGGAAGCTTGTCGGTCACAACACATCGATAATTGGCTTCGCCGGAATCCGACGAATTTTTACGGATTACCCTAGGGTGGTAACTAGGGAAAATCACCAAAATCGTAAAAAGTGGTGAAATTTCGGATCCGAGCCCAATAATTCAGGAAAACTCGATCGGAATAGCTACTGGAAGCTTGCCGGTCACAACGCATCGAGAATTGGCTTCGCCGGAATCCGACGAATTTTTACGGATTTCCCTAGGGGTACCACTAGGAAAAATCACCAAAATCGAGAAATCGTAAAAAGTGGTGAAATTTCGGATCCGAGCCCAATAATTCAGGAAAACTCGATCGGAATAGCTACTGGAAGCTTGCCGGTCACAACGCATCGAGAATTCGCTTCGCCGGAATCCGACGAATTTTTACGGATTTTCCTAGGGGTACCACTAGGGAAAATCACCAAAATCGAGAAATCGTAAAAAGTGGTGAAATTTCGGATTCGAGCCCAATAATTCGGGAAAAATCGATCGGATTAGCTACTGGAAGCTTGCCGGTCACAACGCATCGAGAATTGGCTTCGCCGGAATCCGATGAATTTCTACGGATTTCCCTAGGGGTACGTGCCACTAGGAAAAATCACCAAAATCGAGAAATCGTAAAAAGTGGTGAAATTTCGGATCCGATCCCAATAATTCAGGAAAACTCGATCGGAATAGCTACTGGAAGCTTGCCGGTCACAACGCATCGAGAATTGGTTTCGCCGGAATCCGACGAATTTTTACGGATTACCCTAGGGTGGTAACTAGGAAAAATCACCAAAATCGTAAAAAGTGGTGAAATTTCGGATCCGAGCCCAATAATTCAGGAAAACTCGATCGGAATAGCTACTGGAAGCTTGCCGGTCACAACGCATCGAGAATTGGCTTCGCCGGACTCCGACGAATTTTTACGGATTTCCCTAGGGGTACCACTAGGGAAAATCACCAAAATCGATAAATCGTAAAAAGTGGTGAAATTTCGGATCCGAGCCCAATAATTCAGTAAAATTCAATCGGAATAGCTACTGGAAGCTTGCCGGTCAAAACGCATCGAGAATTGGCTTCGCCGGAATCCGACGAATTTTTACGGATTTTCCTAGGGGTACGACTAGGGAAAATCACCAAAATCGAGAAATCGTAAAAAGTGGTGAAATTTCGAATCCGATCCCAATAATTCAGGAAAACTCGATCGGAATAGCTACTGGAAGCTTGCCGGTCACAACGCATCGAGAATTGGCTTCGCCGGAATCCAACAATTTTTTACGGATTACCATAGGGTGGTAACTAGGGAAAATCACCAAAATCGTAAAAAGTGGTGAAATTTCGGATCCGAGCCCAATAATTCAGGAAAACTCGATCGGAATAGCTACTGGAAGCTTGCCGGTCACAACGCATCGAGAATTGGCTTCGCCGGAATCCGACGAATTTCTACGGATTTCCCTAGGGGTACGTGCCACTAGGAAAAATCACCAAAATCGAGAAATCGTAAAAAGTGGTGAAATTTCGGATCCGATCCCAATAATTCAGGAAAACTCGATCGGAATAGCTACTGGAAGCTTGCCGGTCACAACGCATCGAGAATTGGCTTCGCCGAAATGCGACGAATTTTTACGGATTACCCTAGGGTGGTAACTAGGGAAAATCACCAAAATCGTAAAAAGTGGTGAAATTTCGGATCCGAGCCCAATAATTCAGGAAAACTCGATCGGAATAGCTACTGGAAGCTTGCCGGTCACAACGCATCGAGAATTGGCTTCGCCGGAATCCGACGAATTTTTACGGATTACCCTAGGGTGGTAACTAGGGAAAATCACCAAAATCGTAAAAAGTGGTGAAATTTCGGATCCGAGCCCAATAATTCAGGAAAACCCGATCGGAATAGCTACTGGAAGCTTGCCGGTCACAACGCATCGAGAATTGGCTTCGCCGGAATCCGACGAATTTTTACGGATTTCCCTAGGGGTACCACTAGGGAAAATCACCAAAATCGAGAAATCGTAAAAAGTGGTGAAATTTCGGATCCGAGCCCAATAATTCAGGAAAACTCGATCGGAATAGCTACTGGAAGCTTGCCGGTCACAACGCATCGAGAATTCGCTTCGCCGGAATCCGACGAATTTTTACGGATTTTCCTAGGGGTACCACTAGGGAAAATCACCAAAATCGAGAAATCGTAAAAAGTGGTGAAATTTCGGATTCGAGCCCAATAATTCAGGAAAAATCGATCGGATTAGCTACTGGAAGCTTGCCGGTCACAACGCATCGAGAATTGGCTTCGCCGGAATCCGATGAATTTCTACGGATTTCCCTAGGGGTACGTGCCACTAGGAAAAATCACCAAAATCGAGAAATCGTAAAAAGTCGTGAAATTTCGGATCCGATCCCAATAATTCAGGAAAACTCAATCGGAATAGCTACTGGAAGCTTGCCGGTCACAACGCATCGAGAATTGGCTTCGCCGGAATCCGACGAATTTTTACGGATTACCCTAGGGTGGTAACTAGGAAAAATCACCAAAATCGTAAAAAGTGGTGAAATTTCGGATCCGAGCCCAATAATTAAGGAAAACTCGATCGGAATAGCTACTGGAAGCTTGCCGGTCACAACGCATCGAGAATTGGCTTCGCCGGAATCCGACGAATTTTTACGGATTTCCCTAGGGGTACCACTAGGGAAAATCACCAAAATCGCGAAATCGTAAAAAGTGGTGAAATTTCGGATCCGAGCCCAATAATTCAGGAAAACTCGATCGGAATAGCTACTGGAAGCTTGCCGGTCACAACGCATCGAGAATTGGCTTCGCCGGAATCCGACGAATTTTTACGGATTTCCCTAGGTGTACCACTAGGGAAAATCACCAAAATCGAGAAATCGTAAAAAGTGGTGAAATTTCGGATCCGAGCCCATAATTCAGGAAAACTCGATCGGAATAGCTACTGGAAGCTTGCCGGTCACAACGCATCGAGAATTGGCTTCGCCGAAATGCGACGAATTTTTACGGATTACCCTAGGGTGGTAACTAGGGAAAATCACCAAAATCGTAAAAAGTGGTGAAATTTCGGATCCGAGCCCAATAATTCAGGAAAACTCGATCGGAATAGCTACTGGAAGCTTGCCGGTCACAACGCATCGAGAATTGGCTTCGCCGGAATCCGACGAATTTTTACGGATTACCCTAGGGTGGTAACTAGGGAAAATCACCAAAATCGTAAAAAGTGGTGAAATTTCGGATCCGAGCCCAATAATTCAGGAAAACTCGATCGGAATAGCTACTGGAAGCTTGCCGGTCACAACGCATCGAGAATTGGCTTCGCCGGAATCCGACGAATTTTTATGGATTTCCCTAGGGGTACCACTAGGAAAAATCACCAAAATCGAGAAATCGTAAAAAGTGGTGAAATTTCGGATCCGAGCCCAATAATTCAGGAAAAATCGATCGGAATAGCTACTGGAAGCTTGCCGGTCACAACGCATCGAGAATTGGCTTCGCCGGAATCCGACGAATTTTTACGGATTTTCCTAGGGGTACCACTAGGGAAAATCACCAAAATCTAGAAATCATAAAAAGTGGTGAAATTTCGGATTCTAGCCCAATAATTCAGGAAAAATCGATCGGAATAGCTACTGGAAGCTTGCCGGTCACAACGCATCGAGAATTGGTTTCGTCGGAATCCGACGAATTTTTACGGATTTCCCTAGGGGTACGTACCACTAGGGAAAATCACCAAAATCGAGAAATCGTAAAAAGTGGTAAAATTTCGGATCCGATCCCAATAATTCAGGAAAACTCGATCGGAATAGCTACTGGAAGCTTGCCGGTCACAACGCATCGAGAATTGGATTCCGACGAATTTTTACGGATTTCCCTAGGCGTACCACTAGGGAAAATCACCAAAATCGTAAAAAGTGGTGAAATTTCGGATCGGAACCCAATAATTCAGGAAAACTCGATCGGAATAGCTACTGGAAGCTTGCCGGTCACAACGCATCGATCATTTGTTTCGCTGGAATCCGACGAATTTTTACGGATTTCCCTAGTGGTACCACTAGGGAAAATCACCAAAATCAAGAAATCGTAAAAAGTGGTGAAATTTTCGATTCGAGCCCAATAATTCAGGAAAACTCGATCGGAATAGCTACTGGAAGCTTGCCGGTCACAACACATCGAGAATTGGCTTCGCCGGAATCCGACGAATTTTTACGGATTACCCTAGGGTGGTAACTAGGGAAAATCACAAAAATCGTAAAAAGTGGTGAAATTTCGGATCCGAGCCCAATAATTCATGAAAACTCGATCGGAATAGCTACTAGAAGCTTGCCGGTCACAACGCATCGAGAATTGGCTTCCGACGAATTTTTACGGATTTCCCTAGGGGTACCACTAGGGAAAATCACCAAAATCGAAAAATCATAAAAAGTGCTTAAATTTCGGATCCGAGCCCAATAATTCAGGAAAACTCGATCGGAATAGCTACTGGAAGCTTGCCGGTCACAACGCATCGAGAATTGGCTTCCGATGAATTTTTACGGATTTCCCTAGGGGTACCACTAGGGAAAATCACCAAAATCGAGAAATCGTAAAAAGTGGTGAAATTTCGGATCCGAGCCCAATAATTCAGGAAAACTCGATCGGAATAGCTACTGGAAGCTTGCCGGTCACAACGCATCGAGAATTGGCTTCGCCGGAATCCGACGAATTTTTACGGATTTCCCTAGGTGTACCACTAGGGAAAATCACCAAAATCGAGAAATCGTAAAAAGTGGTGAAATTTCGGATCCAATCCCAATAATTCAGGAAAACTCGATCGGAATAGCTACTGGAAGCTTGCCGGTCACAACGCATCGAGAATTGGCTTCGCCGGAATCCGATGAATTTTTACGGATTACCCTAGGGTGGTAACTAGGGAAAATCACCAAAATCGTAAAAAGTGGTGAAATTTCGGATCCGAGCCCAATAATTGAGGAAAACTCGATCGGAATAGCTACTGGAAGCTTGCCGGTCACAACGCATCGAGAATTGGCTTCGCCGGAATCCGACGAATTTTTACGGATTACCCTAGGGTGGTAACTAGGGAAAATCACCAAAATCGTAAAAAGTGGTGAAATTTCGGATCCGAGCCCAATAATTCAGGAAAACTCGATCGGAATAGCTACTGGAAGCTTGCCGGTCACAACGCATTGAGAATTGGTTTCGCCGGAATCCGACGAATTTTTACGGATTTTCCTAGGGGTACCACTAGGGAAAATTACCAAAATCGAGAAATAGTAAAAAGTGGTGAAATTTCGGATCCGAGCCCAATAATTCAGGAAAAATCGATCGGAATAGCTACTGGAAGCTTGCCGGTCACAACGCATTGAGAATTTGCTTCCGACGAATTTTTACGGATTTTCCTAGGGGTACCACTAAGGAAAATCACCAAAATCGAGAAATCGTAAAAAGTTGTGAAATTTCGGATCCGAACCCAATAATTTAGGAAAACTCGATCGGAATAGCTACTGAAAGCTTGCCGGTCACAACGCATCGAGAATTGGCTTCGCCGGAATCCGACGAATTTTTACGGATTTTCTTAGGGGTACCACTAGGAAAAATCACCAAAATCGAGAAATCGTAAAAAGTGGTGAAATTTCGGATCCGAGCCCAATAATTCAGGAAAACTCGATCGGAATAGCTACTGGAAGCTTGCCGGTCACAACGCATCGAGAATTGGCTTCGCCGGAATCCGACGAATTTCTACGGATTTCCCTAGGGGTACGTGCCACTAGGAAAAATCACCAAAATCGAGAAATCGTAAAAAGTGGTGAAATTTCGGATCCGATCCCAATAATTCAGGAAAACTCGATCGGAATAGCTACTGGAAGCTTGCCGGTCACAACGCATCGAGTATTTGCTTCGCCGGAATCCGACGAATTTTTACGGATTACCCTAGGGTGATAACTAGGGAAAATCACCAAAATCGTAAAAAGTGGTGAAATTTTGGATCAGAGCCCAATAATTCAGGAAAACTCGATCGCAATAGCTACTGGAAGCTTGCCGCTCACAACGCATCGAGAATTAGCTTCGCCGGAATCCGACGAATTTTTACGGATTTCCCTAGGGGTACGTACCACTAGGGAAAATCACAAAAATCGAGAAATCGTAAAAAGTGGTAAAATTTCGGATCCGATCCCAATAATTCAGGAAAACTCGATCGGAATAGCTACTGGAAGCTTGCCGGTCACAACGCATCGAGAATTCGATTCCGACGAATTTTTACGGATTTTCCTTAGCGTACCACAAGGAAAAATCACCAAAATCGTAAAAAGTGGTGAAATTTCGGATCGGAACCCAATAATTCAGGAAAACTCGATCGGAATAGCTACTGGAAGCTTGCCGGTCACAACGCATCGAGAATTGGTTTCGCTGGAATCCGACGAATTTTTACGGATTTCCCTAGGGGTACCACTAGGGAAAATCACCAAAATCAAGAAATCGTAAAAAGTGGTGAAATTTCGGATTCGAGCCCAATAATTCAGGAAAACTCGATCGGAATAGCTACTGGAAGCTTACCGGTCACAACACATCGAGAATTGGCTTCGCCGGAATTCGACGAATTTTTACGGATTACCCTAGGGTGGTAACTAGGGAAAATCACAAAAATCGTAAAAAGTGGTGAAATTTCGGATCCGAGCCCAATAATTCAGGAAAACTCGATCGGAATAGCTACTGGAAGCTTGCCGGTCACAACGCATCGAGAATTGGCTTCGCCGGAATCCGACGAATTTTTACGGATTTCCCTAGGTGTACCACTAGGAAAAATCACCAAAATCGAGAAATCGTAAAAAGTGGTGAAATTTCGGATCCGAGCCCAATAATTCAGGAAAACTCGATCGGAATAGCTACTGGAAGCTTGCCGGTCACAATGCATCGAGAATTGGCTTCGCCGGAATCCGACGAATTTTTACGGATTACCCTAGGGTGGTAACTAGGGAAAATCACAAAAATCGTAAAAAGTGGTGAAATTTCGGATCCGAGCCCAATAATTCAGGAAAACTCGATCGGAATAGCTACTGGAAGCTTGCCGGTCACAACGCATCGAGAATTGGCTTCCGACGAATTTTTACGGATTTCCTTAGGGGTACCACTAGGGAAAATCACCAAAATCGAAAAATCATAAAAAGTGCTGAAATTTCGGATCCGAGCCCAATAATTCAAGAAAACTCGATCGGAATAGCTACTGGAAGCTTGCCGGTCACAACGCATCGAGAATTGGCTTCCGACGAATTTTTACGGATTTCCCTAGGGGTACCACTAGGGAAAATCACCAAAATCGAAAAATCATAAAAAGTGCTGAAATTTCGGATCCGAGCCCAATAATTCAGGAAAAGTCGATCGGAATAGCTACTGGAAGCTTGCCGGTCACAACGCATCGAGAATTGGCTTCCGACGAATTTTTACGGATTTCCTTAGGGGTACCACTAGGGAAAATCACCAAAATCGAAAAATCATAAAAAGTGCTGAAATTTCGGATCCGAGCCCAATAATTCAGGAAAACTCGATCGGAATAGCTACTGGAAGCTTGCCGGTCACAACGCATCGAGAATTGGCTTCCGACGAATTTTTACGGATTTCCCTAGGGGTACCACTAGGGAAAATCACCAAAATCGAAAAATCATAAAAAGTGCTGAAATTTCGGATCCGAGCCCAATAATTCAGGAAAAGTCGATCGGAATAGCTACTGGAAGCTTGCCGGTCACAACGCATCGAGAATTGGCTTCCGACGAATTTTTACGGATTTCCCTAGGGGTACCACTAGGGAAAATCACCAAAATCGAGAAATCGTAAAAAGTGGAAGCTTGCCGGTCACAACGCATCGATAATTGGCTTCGCCGGAATCCGACGAATTTTTACGGATTTCCCTAGGGGTACCACTAGGGAAAATCACCAAAATCGAGAAATCGTAAAAAGTGGTGAAATTTCGGATCCGAGCCCAATAATTAAGGAAAACTCGATCGGAATAGCTACTGGAAGCTTGTCGGTCACAACGCATCGAGAATTGGCTTCGCCGGAATTCGACGAATTTTTACGGATTTCCCTAGGTGTACCACTAAGGAAAATCACCAAAATCGAGAAATCATAAAAAGTGGTGAAATTTCGGATCCGAGCCCAATAATTAAGGAAAACTCGATCGGAATAGCTACTGGAAGCTTGCCGGTCACAACGCATCGAGAATTAGCTTCGCCGGAATCCGACGAATTTTTACGGATTACCCTAGGGTGGTAACCAGGGAAAATCACCAAAATCGTAAAAAGTGGTGAAATTTTGGATCTGAGCCCAATAATTCAGGAAAACTCGATCGGAATAGCTACTGGAAGCTTGCCGGTCACAACGCATCGAGAATTGGCTTCGCCGGAATCCGACGAATTTTTACGGATTTCCCTAGGTGTACCACTAGGAAAAATTACCAAAATCGAGAAATCGTAAAAAGTGGTGAAATTTCGGATCCGAGCCCAATAATTCAGGAAAACTCGATCGGAATAGCTACTGGAAGCTTGCCGGTCACAACGCATTGAGAATTTGCTTCCGACGAATTTTTACGGATTTCCCTAGGGGTACCACTAGGGAAAATCACCAAAATCGAGAAATCGTAAAAAGTGGTGAAATTTCGGATCCGAACCCAATAATTCAGGAAAACTCGATCGGAATAGCTACTGGAAGCTTGCCGGTCACAACGCATCGAGAATTGGCTTCGCCGGAATCCGACGAATTTTTACGGATTTCCCTAGGTGTACCACTAAGGAAAATCACCAAAATCGACAAATCGTAAAAAGTGGTGAAATTACGGATCCGAGCCCAATAATTAAGGAAAACTCGATCGGAATAGCTACTGGAAGCTTGCCGGTCACAACGCATCGAGAATTAGCTTCGCCGAAATCCGACGAATTTTTACGGATTACCCTAGGGTGGTAACTAGGGAAAATCACCAAAATCGTAAAAAGTGGTGAAATTTTGGATCCGAGCCCAATAATTCAGGAAAACTCGATCGGAATAGCTACTGGAAGCTTGCCGGTCACAACGCATCGAGAAATGGCTTCGCCGGAATCCGACGAATTTTTACGGATTTCCGTAGGGGTACCACTAGGGAAAATCACCAAAATCGAGAAATCGTAAAAAGTGGTGAAATTTCGAATCCGAGTCCAATAATTTAGGAAAACTCGATCGGAATAGCTACTGGAAACTTGCCGGTCACAACGCATCGAGAATTGGCTTCCGACGAATTTTTACGGATTTCCCTAGGGGTACCACTAGCGAAAATCACAAAAATCGAGAAATCGTAAAAAGTGGTGAAATTTCCGATCCGAGCCCAATAATTCAGGAAAGCTGGATCGGAATAGCTACAGGAAGCTTGCCGGTCACAACGCATCGAGAATTGGCTTCGCCGAAATCCGACGAATTTTTACGGATTTTCCTAGGGGTACCACTAGGAAAAATCACCAAAATCGAGAAATCGTAAAAAGTGGTGAAATTTCGGATCCGAGCCCAATAATTTAGGAAAAATCGATCGGAATAGCTACTGGAAGCTTGCCGGTCACAACGCATCGAGAATTGGCTTCGCCGGAATCCGACGAATTTCTACGGATTTCCCTAGGGGTACGTACCACTAGGAAAAATCACTAAAATCGAGAAGTCGTAAAAAGTGGTGAAATTTCGGATCCGATCCCAATAATTCAGGAAAACTCGATCGGAATAGCTACTGGAAGCTTGCCGGTCACAACGCATCGAGAATTGGCTTCGCCGGAATCCGACGAATTTTTACGGATTACCCTAGGGTGGTAACTAGGGAAAATCACCAAAATCGTAAAAAGTGGTGAAATTTCGGATCTGAGCCCAATAATTCAGGAAAACTCGATCGGAATAGCTACTGGAAGCTTGCCGGTCACAACGCATCGAGAATTTGCTTCGCCGGAATCCGACGAATCTTTACGGATTTCCCTAGGGGTACCACTAGGGAAAATCACCAAATTCGAGAAAACGTAAAAAGTGGTGAAATTTCGGATCCGAGCCCAATAATTCAGGAAAACTCGATCGGAATAGCTACTGGAAGCTTGCCGGTCACAACGCATCGAGAATTGGCTTCGCCGGAATCCGACGAATTTTTACGGATTTTCCTAGGGGTACCACTAGGGAAAATCACCAAAATCGAGAAATCATAAAAAGTGGTGAAATTTCGGATCCGAGCCCAATAATTCAGGAAAAATCGATCGAAATAGCTACTGGAAGTTTTCCGGTCACAACGCATCGAGAATTGGCTTCGCCGGAATCCGACGAATTTTTACGGATTTCCCTAAGGGTACGTACCACTATGGAAAATCACCAAAATCGAGAAATCGTAAAAAGTGGTAAAATTTCGGATCTGATCCCAATAATTCAGGAAAACTCAATCGGAATAGCTACTGGAAGCTTGCAGGTCACAACGCATCGAGAATTGGCTTCCGACGAATTTTTACGGATTACCCTAGGGTGGTAACTAGGGAAAATCACCAAAATCGTAAAAAGTGGTGAAATTTCGGATCCGAGCCCAATAATTCAGGAAAACTCGATCGGAATAGCTACTGGAAGCTTGCCGGTCACAACGCATCGAGAATTGGCTTCCGACGAATTTTTACGGATTTCCTTAGGGGTACCACTAGGGAAAATCACCAAAATCGAAAAATCATAAAAAGTGCTGAAATTTCAGATCCGAGCCCAATAATTCAGGAAAACTCGATCGGAATAGCTACTGGAAGCTTGCCGGTCACAACGCATCGAGAATTGGCTTCCGACGAATTTTTACGGATTTTCCTAGGGGTACCACTAGGGAAAATCACCAAAATCGAAAAATCATAAAAAGTGCTGAAATTTCGGATCCGAGCCCAATAATTCAGGAAAAGTCGATCGGAATAGCTACTGGAAGCTTGCCGGTCACAACGCATCGAGAATTGGCTTCCGACGAATTTTTACGGATTTCCCTAGGGGTACCACTAGGGAAAATCACCAAAATCGAGAAATCGTAAAAAGTGGAAGCTTGCCGGTCACAACGCATCGATAATTGGCTTCGCCGGAATCCGACGAATTTTTACGGATTTCCCTAGGGGTACCACTAGGGAAAATCACTAAAATCGAGAAATCGTAAAAAGTGGTGAAATTTCGGATCCGAGCCCAATAATTAAGGAAAACTCGATCGGAATAGCTACTGGTAGCTTGTCGGTCACAACGCATCGAGAATTGGCTTCGCCGGAATTCGACGAATTTTTACGGATTTCCCTAGGTGTACCACTAAGGAAAATCACCAAAATCGAGAAATCATAAAAAGTGGTGAAATTTCGTATCCGAGCCCAATAATTAAGGAAAACTCGATCGGAATAGCTACTGGAAGCTTGCCGGTCACAACGCATCGAGAATTAGCTTCGCCGGAATCCGACGAATTTTTACGGATTACCCTAGGGTGGTAACCAGGGAAAATCACCAAAATCGTAAAAAGTGGTGAAATTTTGGATCTGAGCCCAATAATTCAGGAAAACTCGATCGGAATAGCTACTGGAAGCTTGCCGGTCACAACGCATCGAGAATTGGCTTCGCCGGAATCCGACGAATTTTTACGGATTTCCCTAGGTGTACCACTAGGAAAAATTACCAAAATCGAGAAATCGTAAAAAGTGGTGAAATTTCGGATCCGAGCCCAATAATTCAGGAAAACTCGATCGGAATAGCTACTGGAAGCTTGCCGGTCACAACGCATTGAGAATTTGCTTCCGACGAATTTTTACGGATTTCCCTAGGGGTACCACTAGGGAAAATCACCAAAATCGAGAAATCGTATAAAGTGGTGAAATTTCGGATCCGAACCCAATAATTCAGGAAAACTCGATCGGAATAGCTACTGGAAGCTTGCCGGTCACAACGCATCGAGAATTGGCTTCGCCGGAATCCGACGAATTTTTACGGATTTCCCTAGGTGTACCACTAAGGAAAATCACCAAAATCGACAAATCGTAAAAAGTGGTGAAATTACGGATTCGAGCCCAATAATTAAGGAAAACTCGATCGGAATAGCTACTGGAAGCTTGCCGGTCACAACGCATCGAGAATTAGCTTCGCCGAAATCCGACGAATTTTTACGGATTACCCTAGGGTGGTAACTAGGGAAAATCACCAAAATCGTAAAAAGTGGTGAAATTTCGGATCCGAGCCCAATAATTCAGGAAAACTCGATCGGAATAGCTACTGGAAGCTTGCCGGTCACAACGCATCGAGAAATGGCTTCGCCGGAATCCGACGAATTTTTACGGATTTCCGTAGGGGTACCACTAGGGAAAATCACCAAAATCGAGAAATCGTAAAAAGTGGTGAAATTTCGAATCCGAGTCCAATAATTTAGGAAAACTCGATCGGAATAGCTACTGGAAACTTGCCGGTCACAACGCATCGAGAATTGGCTTCCGACGAATTTTTACGGATTTCCCTAGGGGTACCACTAGCGAAAATCACAAAAATCGAGAAATCGTAAAAAGTGGTGAAATTTCCGATCCGAGCCCAATAATTCAGGAAAGCTGGATCGGAATAGCTACAGGAAGCTTGCCGGTCACAACGCATCGAGAATTGGCTTCGCCGAAATCCGACGAATTTTTACGGATTTTCCTAGGGGTACCACTAGGAAAAATCACCAAAATCGAGAAATCGTAAAAAGTGGTGAAATTTCGGATCCGAGCCCAATAATTTAGGAAAAATCGATCGGAATAGCTACTGGAAGCTTGCCGGTCACAACGCATCGAGAATTGGCTTCGCCGGAATCCGACGAATTTTTACGGATTTCCCTAGGGGTACGTACCACTAGGAAAAATCACCAAAATCGAGAAGTCGTAAAAAGTGGTGAAATTTCGGATCCGATCCCAATAATTCAGGAAAACTCGATCGGAATAGCTACTGGAAGCTTGCCGGTCACAACGCATCGAGAATTGGCTTCGCCGGAATCCGACGAATTTTTACGGATTACCCTAGGGTGGTAACTAGGGAAAATCACCAAAATCGTAAAAAGTGGTGAAATTTCGGATCTGAGCCCAATAATTCAGGAAAACTCGATCGGAATAGCTACTGGAAGCTTGCCGGTCACAACGCATCGAGAATTTGCTTCGCCGGAATCCGACGAATCTTTACGGATTTCCCTAGGGGTACCACTAGGGAAAATCACCAAATTCGAGAAAACGTAAAAAGTGGTGAAATTTCGGATCCGAGCCCAATAATTCAGGAAAACTCGATCGGAATAGCTACTGGAAGCTTGCCGGTCACAACGCATCGAGAATTGGCTTCGCCGGAATCCGACGAATTTTTACGGATTTTCCTAGGGGTACCACTAGGGAAAATCACCAAAATCGAGAAATCATAAAAAGTGGTGAAATTTCGGATCCGAGCCCAATAATTCAGGAAAAATCGATCGAAATAGCTACTGGAAGTTTTCCGGTCACAACGCATCGAGAATTGGCTTCGCCGGAATCCGACGAATTTTTACGGATTTCCCTAAGGGTACGTACCACTATGGAAAATCACCAAAATCGAGAAATCGTAAAAAGTGGTAAAATTTCGGATCTGATCCCAATAATTCAGGAAAACTCAATCGGAATAGCTACTGGAAGCTTGCAGGTCACAACGCATCGAGAATTGGCTTCCGACGAATTTTTACGGATTACCCTAGGGTGGTAACTAGGGAAAATCACCAAAATCGTAAAAAGTGGTGAAATTTCGGATCCGAGCCCAATAATTCAGGAAAACTCGATCGGAATAGCTACTGGAAGCTTGCCGGTCACAACGCATCGAGAATTGGCTTCGCCGAAATCCGACGAATTTTTACGGATGTCCCTAGGGGTACCACTAGGGAAAATCACCAAAATCGATAAATCGTAAAAAGTGGTGAAATTTCGGATCCGAGCCCAATAATTCAGGAAAATTCAATCGGAATAGCTACTGGAAGCTTGCCGGTCAAAACGCATCGAGAATTGGCTTCGCCGGAATCCGACGAATTTTTACGGATTTTCCTAGGGGTACGACTAGGGAAAATTACCAAAATCGAGAAATCGTAAAAAGTGGTGAAATTTCGAATCCGATCCCAATAATTCAGGAAAACTCGATCGGAATAGCTACTGGAAGCTTGCCGGTCACAACGCATCGAGAATTGGCTTCGCCGGAATCCAACAATTTTTTACGGATTACCATAGGGTGGTAACTAGGGAAAATCACCAAAATCATAAAAAGTGGTGAAATTTAGGATCCGAGCCCAATAATTCAGGAAAAATCGATCGGAATAGCTACTGGAAGCTTGCCGGTCACAACGCATCGAGAATTGGCTTCGCCGGAATCCGACGAATTTTTACGGATTTGCCTAGGGGTACCACTAGGGAAAATCACCAAAATCTAGAAATCATAAAAAGTGGTGAAATTTCGGATTCGAGCCCAATAATTCAGGAAAAATCGATCGGAATAGCTACTGGAAGCTTGCCGGTCACAACGCATCGAGAATTGGCTTCGCCGGAATCCGACGAATTTTTACGGATTTCCCTAGGGGTACGTACCACTAGGGAAAATCACCAAAATCGAGAAATCGTAAAAAGTGGTAAAATTTCGGATCCGATCCCAATAATTCAGGAAAACTCGATCGGAATAGCTACTGGAAGCTTGCCGGTCACAACGCATAGAGAATTGGATTCCGACGAATTTTTACGGATTTCCCTAGGCGTACCACTAGGGAAAATCACCAAAATCGTAAAAAGTGGTGAAATTTCGGATCGGAACCCAATAATTCAGGAAAACTCGATCGGAATAGCTACTGGAAGCTTGCCGGTCACAACGCATCGATCATTGGTTTCGCTGGAATCCGACGAATTTTTACGGATTTCCCTAGTGGTACCACTAGGGAAAATCACCAAAATCAAGAAATCGTAAAAAGTGGTGAAATTTCCGATTCGAGCCCAATAATTCAGGAAAACTCGATCGGAATAGCTACTGGAAGCTTGCCGGTCACAACACATCGAGAATTGGCTTCGCCGGAATCCGACGAATTTTTACGGATTACCCTAGGGTGGTAACTAGGGAAAATCACAAAAATCGTAAAAAGTGGTGAAATTTCGGATCCGAGCCCAATAATTCATGAAAACTCGATCGGAATAGCTACTAGAAGCTTGCCGGTCACAACGCATCGAGAATTGGCTTCCGACGAATTTTTACGGATTTCCCTAGGGGTACCACTAGGGAAAATCACCAAAATCGAAAAATCATAAAAAGTGCTCAAATTTCGGATCCGAGCCCAATAATTCAGGAAAACTCGATCGGAATAGCTACTGGAAGCTTGCCGGTCACAACGCATTGAGAATTGGCTTCCGACGAATTTTTACGGATTTCCCTAGGGGTACCACTAGGGAAAATCACCAAAATCGAGAAATCGTAAAAAGTGGTGAAATTTCGGATCCGGGCCCAATAATTCAGGAAAACTCGTTCGGAATAGCTACTGGAAGCTTGCCGGTCACAACGCATCGTGAATTGGCTTCGCCCGAATCCGACAAATTTTTACGGATTTTTCTAGGGGTACCACTAGGGAAAATCACCAAAATCGAGAAATCGTAAAAAGTGGTGAAATTTCGGATTCGAGCCCAATAATTCAGGAAATATCGATCGGAATAGCTACTGGAAGCTTGCCGGTCACAACGCATCGAGAATTGGCTTCGCCGGAATCCGACGAATTTCTACGGATTTCCCTAGGGGTACGTGCCACTAGGAAAAATCACCAAAATCGAGAAATCGTAAAAAGTGGTGAAATTTCGGATCCGATCCCAATAATTCAGGAAAACTCGATCGGAATAGCTACTGGAAGCTTGCCGGTCACAACGCATCGAGAATTGGATTCGCCGGAATCCGACGAATTTTTACGGATTTTCCTAGGGGTACCACTAGGGAAAATCACCAAAATCGAGAAATCGTAAAAAGTGGTGAAATTTCGGATTCGAGCCCAATAATTCAGGAAAAATCGATCGGAATAGCTACTGGAAGCTTGCCGGTCACAACGCATCGAGAATTGGCTTCGCCGGAATCCGACGAATTTCTACGGATTTCCCTAGGGGTACGTGCCATTAGGAAAAATCACCAAAATCGAGAAATCGTAAAAAGTGGTGAAATTTCGGATCCGATCCCAATAATTCAGGAAAACTCGATCGGAATAGCTACTGGAAGCTTGCCGGTCACAACGCATCGAGAATTTGCTTCGCCGAAATGCGACGAATTTTTACGGATTACCCTAGGGTGGTAACTAGGGAAAATCACCAAAATCGTAAAAAGTGGTGAAATTTCGGATCCGAGCCCAATAATTCAGGAAAACTCGATCGGAATAGCTACTGGAAGCTTGCCGGTCACAACGCATCGAGAATTGGCTTCGCCGGAATCTGACGAAGTTTTACGGATTACCCTAGGGTGGTAACTAGGGAAAATCACCAAAATCGTAAAAAGTGGTGAAATTTCGGATCCGAGCCCAATAATTCAGGAAAACCCGATCGGAATAGCTACTGGAAGCTTGCCGGTCACAACGCATCGAGAATTGGCTTCGCCGGAATCCGACGAATTTTTATGGATTTCCCTAGGGGTACCACTAGGGAAAATCACCAAAATCGAGAAATCGTAAAAAGTGGTGAAATTTCGGATCCGAGCCCAATAATTCAGGAAAAATCGATCGGAATAGCTACTGGAAGCTTGCCGGTCACAACGCATCGAGAATTGGCTTCGCCGGAATCCGACGAATTTTTACGGATTTTCCTAGGGGTACCACTAGGGAAAATCACCAAAATCTAGAAATCATAAAAAGTGGTGAAATTTCGGATTCGAGCCCAATAATTCAGGAAAAATCGATCGGAATAGCTACTTGAAGCTTGCCGGTCACAACGCATCGAGAATTGGTTTCGCCGGAATCCGACGAATTTTTACGGATTTCCCTAGGGGTACGTACCACTAGGGAAAATCACCAAAATCGAGAAATCGTAAAAAGTGGTAAAATTTCGGATCCGATCCCAATAATTCAGGAAAACTCGATCGAAATAGCTACTGGAAGCTTGCCGGTCACAACGCATCGAGAATTGGATTCCGACGAATTTTTACGGATTTCCCTAGGCGTACCACTAGGGAAAATCACCAAAATCGTAAAAAGTGGTGAAATTTCGGATCGGAACCCAATAATTCAGGAAAACTCGATCGGAATAGCTACTGGAAGCTTGCCGGTCACAACGCATCGATCATTGGTTTCGCTGGAATCCGACGAATTTTTACGGATTTCCCTAGTGGTACCACTAGGGAAAATCACCAAAATCAAGAAATCGTAAAAAGTGGTGAAATTTCCGATTCGAGCCCAATAATTCAGGAAAACTCGATCGGAATAGCTACTGGAAGCTTGCCGGTCACAACACATCGAGAATTGGCTTCGCCGGAATCCGACGAATTTTTACGGATTACCCTAGGGTGGTAACTAGGGAAAATCACAAAAATCGTAAAAAGTGGTGAAATTTCGGATCCGAACCCAATAATTCATGAAAACTCGATCGGAATAGCTACTAGAAGCTTGCCGGTCACAACGCATCGAGAATTGGCTTCCGACGAATTTTTACGGATTTCCCTAGGGGTACCACTAGGGAAAATCACCAAAATCGAAAAATCATAAAAAGTGCTTAAATTTCGGATCCGAGCCCAATAATTCAGGAAAACTCGATCGGAATAGCTACTGGAAGCTTGCCGGTCACAACGCATCGAGAATTGGCTTCCGACGAATTTTTACGGATTTCCCTAGGGGTACCACTAGGGAAAATCACCAAAATCGAGAAATCGTAAAAAGTGGTGAAATTTCGGATCCGGGCCCAATAATTCAGGAAAACTCGATCGGAATAGCTACTGGAAGCTTGCCGGTCACAACGCATCGAGAATTGGCTTCGCCGGAATCCGACAAATTTTTACGGATTTTTCTAGGGGTACCACTAGGGAAAATCACAAAAATCGAGAAATCGTAAAAAGTGGTGAAATTTCGGATTCGAGCCCAATAATTCAGGAAAAATCGATCGGAATAGCTACTGGAAGCTTGCCGGTCACAACGCATCGAGAATTGGCTTCGCCGGAATCCGACGAATTTTTACGGATTTCCCTAGGGGTACGTGCCACTAGGAAAAATCACCAAAATCGAGAAATCGTAAAAAGTGGTGAAATTTCGGATCCGATCCCAATAATTCAGGAAAACTCGATCGGAATAGCTACTGGAAGCTTGCCGGTCACAACGCATCGAGAATTGGATTAGCCGGAATCCGACGAATTTTTACGGATTTTCCTAGGGGTACCACTAGGGAAAATCACCAAAATCGAGAAATCGTAAAAAGTGGTGAAATTTCGGATTCGAGCCCAATAATTCAGGAAAAATCGATCGGAATAGCTACTGGAAGCTTGCCGGTCACAACGCATCGAGAATTGGCTTCGCCGGAATCCGACGAATTTCTACGGATTTCCCTAGGGGTACGTGCCACTAGGAAAAATTACCAAAATCGAGAAATCGTAAAAAGTGGTGAAATTTCGGATCCGATCCCAATAATTCAGGAAAACTCGATCGGAATAGCTACTGGAAGCTTGCCGGTCACAACGCATCGAGAATTGGCGTCGCCGGAATCCGACGAATTTTTACGGATTACCCTAGGGTGGTAACTAGGGAAAATCACCAAAATCGTAAAAAGTGGTGAAATTTCGGATCGAGCCCAATAATTCAGGAAAACTCAATCGGAATAGCTACTGGAAGCTTGCCGGTCACAACGCATCGAGAATTGGCTTCGCTGGAATTCGACGAATTTTTACGGATTTCCCTAGGGGTACCACTAGGGAAAATCACCAAAATCGAGAAATCGTAAAAAGTGGTGAAATTTCGGATCCGAGCCCAATAATTCAGGAAAACTCGATCGGAATAGCTACTGGAAGCTTGCCGGTCACAACGCATCGAGAATTGGCTTCGCCGGAATCCGACGAATTTTTACGGATTACCCTAGGGTGGTAACTAGGGAAAATCACCAAAATCGTAAAAAGTGGTGAAATTTCGGATCCGAGCCCAATAATTCAGGAAAACTCGATCGGAATAGCTACTGGAAGCTTGCCGGTCACAACGCATCGAGAATTCGCTTCGCCGGAATCCGACGAATTTTTACGGATTTCCCTAGGGGTACCACTAGGGAAAATCACCAAAATCGTAAAAAGTGGTGAAATTTCGAATCCGAGCCCAATAATTCAGGAAAACTCGATCGGAATAGCTACTGGAAGCTTGCCGGTCACAACGCATCGAGAATTGGCTTCGCCGGAATCCGACGAATTTTTACGGATTTTCCTAGGGGTACCACTAGGGAAAATCATCAAAATCGAGAAATCGTAAAAAGTGGTGAAATTTCGGATTCGAGCCCAATAATTCAGGAAAAATCGATCGGAATAGCTACTGGAAGCTTGCCGGTCACAACGCATCGAGAATTGGCTTCGCCGGAATCCGACGAATTTTTACGAATTTCCCTAGGGGTACCACTAGGGAAAATCACCAAAATCGAGAAATCGTAAAAAGTGGTGAAATTTCGGATCCGAGCCCAATAATTCAGGAAAACTCGATCGGAATAGCTACTGGAAGCTTGCCGGTCACAACGCATCGAGAATTGGCTTCGCCGAAATCCGACGAATTTCTACGGATTTCCCTAGGGGTACGTGCCACTAGGAAAAATCACCAAAATCGAGAAATCGTAAAAAGTGGTGAAATTTCGGATCTGATCCCAATAATTCAGGAAAACTCGATCGGAATAGCTACTGGAAGCTTGCCGGTCATAACGCATCGAGAATTGGATTCGCCGGAATCCGACGAATTTTTACGGATTACCCTAGGGTAGTAACTAGGGAAAATCACCAAAATCGTAAAAAGTGGTGAAATTTCGGATCGAGCCCAATAATTCAGGAAAACTCGATCGGAATAGCTACTGGAAGCTTGCCGGTCACAACGCATCGAGAATTGGCTTCGCCGGAATCCGATGAATTTTTACGGATTTCCCTAGGGGTACCACTAGGGAAAATCACCAAAATCGAGAAATCGTAAAAAGTGGTGAAATTTCGGATCCGAGCCCAATAATTCAGGAAAAATCGATCGGAATAGCTACTGGAAGCTTGCCGGTCACAACGCATCGAGAATTGGCTTCGCCGGAATCCGACGAATTTCTACGGATTTCCCTAGGGGTACGTGCCACTAGGAAAAATCACCAAAATCGAGAAATCGTAAAAAGTGGTGAAATTTCGGATCTGATCCCAATAATTCAGGAAAACTCGATCGGAATAGCTACTGGAAGCTTGCCGGTCACAACGCATCGAGAATTGGCTTCGCCGGAATCCGACGAATTTTTACGGATTACCCTAGGGTAGTAACTAGGGAAAATCACCAAAATCGTAAAAAGTGGTGAAATTTCGGATCGAGCCCAATAATTCAGGAAAACTCGATCGGAATAGCTACTGGAAGCTTGCCGGTCACAACGCATCGAGAATTGGCTTCGCCGGAATCCGATGAATTTTTACGGATTTCCCTAGGGGTACCACTAGGGAAAATCACCAAAATCGAGAAATCGTAAAAAGTGGTGAAATTTCGGATCCGAGCCCAATAATTCAGGAAAAATCGATCGGAATAGCTACTGGAAGCTTGCCGGTCACAACGCATCGAGAATTGGCTTCGCCGGAATCCGACGAATTTCTACGGATTTCCCTAGGGGTACGTGCCACTAGGAAAAATCACCAAAATCGAGAAATCGTAAAAAGTGGTGAAATTTCGGATCCGATCCCAATAATTCAGGAAAACTCGATCGGAATAGCTACTGGAAGCTTGCCGGTCACAACGCATCGAGAATTGGCTTCGCCGGAATCCGACGAATTTTTACGGATTACCCTAGGGTAGTAACTAGGGAAAATCACCAAAATCGTAAAAAGTGGTGAAATTTCGGATCCGAGCCCAATAATTCAGGAAAACTCGATCGGAATAGCTACTGGAAACTTGCCGGTCATAACGCATCGAGAATTGGCTTCGCCGGAATCCGACGAATTTTTACGGATTTCCCTAGGGGTACCACTAGAAAAAATCACCAAAATCGAGAAATCGTAAAAAGTGGTGAAATTTCGGATCCGAGCCCAATAATTCAGGAAAACTCGATCGGAATAGCTACTGGAAGCTTGCCGGTCACAACGCATCGAGAATTGGCTTCGCCGGAATCCGACGAATTTTTACGGATTTCCCTAGGGTTACCACTAGGGAAAATCACCAAAATCGTAAAAAGTGGTGAAATTTCGGATCCGAGCCCAATAATTCAGGAAAACTCGATCGGAATAGCTACTGGAAGCTTGCCGGTCACAACGCATCGAGAATTGGCTTCACCGAAATCCGACGAATTTTTACGGATTTTCCTAGGGGTACCACTAGGGAAAATCATTAAAATCGAGAAATCGTAAAAAGTGGTGAAATTTCGGATTCGAGCCCAATAATTCAGGAAAAATCAATCGGAATAGCTACTGGAAGCTTGCCGGTCACAACGCATCGAGAATTGGCTTCGCCGGAATCCGACGAATTTCTACGGATTTCCCTAGGGGTACGTGCCACTAGGAAAAATCACCAAAATCGAGAAATCGTAAAAAGTGGTGAAATTTCGGATCTGATCCCAATAATTCAGGAAAACTCGATCGGAATAGCTACTGGAAGCTTGCCGGTCACAACGCATCGAGAATTGGCTTCGCCGGAATCCGACGAATTTTTACGGATTACCCTAGGGTAGTAACTAGGGAAAATCACCAAAATCGTAAAAAGTGGTGAAATTTCGGATCGAGCCCAATAATTCAGGAAAACTCGATCGGAATAGCTACTGGAAGCTTGCCGGTCACAACGCATCGAGAATTGGCTTCGCCGGAATCCGATGAATTTTTACGGATTTCCCTAAGGGTACCACTAGGGAAAATCACCAAAATGGAGAAATCGTAAAAAGTGGTGAAGTTTCGGATCCGAGCCCAATAATTCAGGAAAACTCGATCGGAATAGCTACTGGAAGCTTGCCGGTCACAACGCATCGAGAATTGGCTTCGCCGGAATCCGACGAATTTTTACGGATTTCCCTAGGTGTACCACTAGGGAAAATCACCAAAATCGAGAAATCGTAAAAACTGGTGAAATTTCGGATTCGAGCCCATAATTCAGGAAAACTTGATCAGAATAGCTATTGGAAGCTTGCCGGTCACAACGCATCGAGAATTGGCTTCGCCGGAATGCGACGAATTTTTACGGATTACCCTAGGGTGGTAACTAGGGAAAATCACCAAAATCGTAAAAAGTGGTGAAATTTCGGATCCGAGCCCAATAATTCAGGAAAACTCGATCGGAATAGCTACTGGAAGCTTGCCGGTCACAACGCATAGAGAATTCGCCGCCGGAATCCGACGAATTTTTACGGATTTCCCTAGGGGTACCACTAGGGAAAATCACCAAAATCGTAAAAAGTGGTGAAATTTCGGATCCGAGCCCAATAATTCAGGAAAACTCGATCGGAATAGCTACTGGAAGCTTGCCGGTCACAACGCATCGAGAATTGGCTTCGCCGGAATCCGACGAATTTTTACGGATTTTCCTAGGGGTACCACTAGGGAAAATCACCAAAATTGAGAAATCGTAAAAAGTGGTGAAATTTCGGATTCGAGCCCAATAATTCAGGAAAAATCGATCGGAATAGCTACTGGAAGCTTGCCGGTCACAACGCATCGAGAATTGGCTTCGCCGGAATCCGACGAATTTCTACGGATTTTCCTAGGGGTACGTGCCACTAGGAAAAATCACCAAAATCGAGAAATCGTAAAAAGTGGTGAAATTTCGGATCTGATCCCAATAATTCAGGAAAACTCGATCGGAATAGCTACTGGAAGCTTGCCGGTCACAACGCATCGAGAATTGGCTTCGCCGGAATCCGACGAATTTTTACGGATTACCCTAGGGTAGTAACTAGGGAAAATCACCAAAATCGTAAAAAGTGGTGAAATTTCGGATCGAGCCCAATAATTCAGGAAAACTCGATCGGAATAGCTACTGGAAGCTTGCCGGTCACAACGCATCGAGAATTGGCTTCGCCGGAATCCGATGAATTTTTACGGATTTCCCTAGGGGTACCACTAGGGAAAATCACCAAAATCGAGAAATCGTAAAAAGTGGTGAAATTTCGGATCCGAGCCCAATAATTCAGGAAAAATCGATCGGAATAGCTACTGGAAGCTTGCCGGTCACAACGCATCGAGAATTGGCTTCGCCGGAATCCGACGAATTTCTACGGATTTCCCTAGGGGTACGTGCCACTAGGAAAAATCACCAAAATCGAGAAATCGTAAAAAGTGGTGAAATTTCGGATCCGATCCCAATAATTCAGGAAAACTCGATCGGAATAGCTACTGGAAGCTTGCCGGTCACAACGCATCGAGAATTGGCTTCGCCGGAATCCGACGAATTTTTACGGATTACCCTAGGGTAGTAACTAGGGAAAATCACCAAAATCGTAAAAAGTGGTGAAATTTCGGATCCGAGCCCAATAATTCAGGAAAACTCGATCGGAATAGCTACTGGAAACTTGCCGGTCATAACGCATCGAGAATTGGCTTCGCCGGAATCCGACGAATTTTTACGGATTTCCCTAGGGGTACCACTAGGAAAAATCACCAAAATCGAGAAATCGTAAAAAGTGGTGAAATTTCGGATCCGAGCCCAATAATTCAGGAAAACTCGATCGGAATAGCTACTGGAAGCTTGCCGGTCACAACGCATCGAGAATTGGCTTCGCCGGAATCCGACGAATTTTTACGGATTTCCCTAGGGTTACCACTAGGGAAAATCACCAAAATCGTAAAAAGTGGTGAAATTTCGGATCCGAGCCCAATAATTCAGGAAAACTCGATCGGAATAGCTACTGGAAGCTTGCCGGTCACAACGCATCGAGAATTGGCTTCACCGAAATCCGACGAATTTTTACGGATTTTCCTAGGGGTACCACTAGGGAAAATCATTAAAATCGAGAAATCGTAAAAAGTGGTGAAATTTCGGATTCGAGCCCAATAATTCAGGAAAAATCAATCGGAATAGCTACTGGAAGCTTGCCGGTCACAACGCATCGAGAATTGGCTTCGCCGGAATCCGACGAATTTCTACGGATTTCCCTAGGGGTACGTGCCACTAGGAAAAATCACCAAAATCGAGAAATCGTAAAAAGTGGTGAAATTTCGGATCTGATCCCAATAATTCAGGAAAACTCGATCGGAATAGCTACTGGAAGCTTGCCGGTCACAACGCATCGAGAATTGGCTTCGCCGGAATCCGACGAATTTTTACGGATTACCCTAGGGTAGTAACTAGGGAAAATCACCAAAATCGTAAAAAGTGGTGAAATTTCGGATCGAGCCCAATAATTCAGGAAAACTCGATCGGAATAGCTACTGGAAGCTTGCCGGTCACAACGCATCGAGAATTGGCTTCGCCGGAATCCGATGAATTTTTACGGATTTCCCTAAGGGTACCACTAGGGAAAATCACCAAAATGGAGAAATCGTAAAAAGTGGTGAAGTTTCGGATCCGAGCCCAATAATTCAGGAAAACTCGATCGGAATAGCTACTGGAAGCTTGCCGGTCACAACGCATCGAGAATTGGCTTCGCCGGAATCCGACGAATTTTTACGGATTTCCCTAGGTGTACCACTAGGGAAAATCACCAAAATCGAGAAATCGTAAAAAGTGGTGAAATTTCGGATTCGAGCCCATAATTCAGGAAAACTTGATCAGAATAGCTATTGGAAGCTTGCCGGTCACAACGCATCGAGAATTGGCTTCGCCGGAATGCGACGAATTTTTACGGATTACCCTAGGGTGGTAACTAGGGAAAATCACCAAAATCGTAAAAAGTGGTGAAATTTCGGATCCGAGCCCAATAATTCAGGAAAACTCGATCGGAATAGCTACTGGAAGCTTGCCGGTCACAACGCATAGAGAATTCGCCGCCGGAATCCGACGAATTTTTACGGATTTCCCTAGGGGTACCACTAGGGAAAATCACCAAAATCGTAAAAAGTGGTGAAATTTCGGATCCGAGCCCAATAATTCAGGAAAACTCGATCGGAATAGCTACTGGAAGCTTGCCGGTCACAACGCATCGAGAATTGGCTTCGCCGGAATCCGACGAATTTTTACGGATTTTCCTAGGGGTACCACTAGGGAAAATCACCAAAATTGAGAAATCGTAAAAAGTGGTGAAATTTCGGATTCGAGCCCAATAATTCAGGAAAAATCGATCGGAATAGCTACTGGAAGCTTGCCGGTCACAACGCATCGAGAATTGGCTTCGCCGGAATCCGACGAATTTCTACGGATTTCCCTAGGGGTACGTGCCACTAGGAAAAATTACCAAAATCGAGAAATCGTAAAAAGTGGTGAAATTTCGGATCCGATCCCAATAATTCAGGAAAACTCGATCGGAATAGCTACTGGAAGCTTGCCGGTCACAACGCATCGAGAATTGGCTTCGCCGGAATCCGACGAATTTTTACGGATTACCCTAGGGTGGTAACTAGGTAAAAACACCAAAATCGTAAAAAGTGGTGAAATTTCGGATCCGAGCCCAACAATTCAGGAAAACTCGATCGGAATAGCTACTGGAAGCTTGCCGGTCATAACGCATCGAGAATTGGCTTCGCCGGAATCCGACGAATTTTTACGGATTTCCCTAGGGGTACCACTAGGAAAAATCACCAAAATCGAGAAATCGTAAAAAGTGGTGAAATTTCGGATTCGAGCCCAATAATTCAGGAAAACTCGATCGGAATAGCTACTGGAAGCTTGCCGGTCACAACGCATCGAGAATTGGCTTCGCCGGAATCCGACGAATTTTTACAGATTTCCCTAGGTGTACCACTAGGGAAAATCACCAAAATCGAAAAATCGTAAAAAGTGGTGAAATTTCGGATTCGAGCCCATAATTCAGGAAAACTCGATCGGAATAGCTATTGGAAGCTTGCCGGTCACAACGCATCGAGAATTGGTTTCGCCGAAATCCGACGAATTTTTACGGATTACCCTAGGGTGGTAACTAGGGAAAATCACCAAAATCGTAAAAAGTGGTGAAATTTCGGATCCGAGCCCAATAATTCAGGAAAACTCGATCGGAATAGCTACTGGAAGCTTGCCGGTCACAACGCATAGAGAATTGGCTTCGCCGGAATCCGACGAATTTTTACGGATTTCCCTAGGGGTACCACTAGGGAAAATCACCAAAATCGTAAAAAGTGGTGAAATTTCGGATCCGAGCCCAATAATTCAGGAAAACTCGATCGGAATAGCTACTGGAAGCTTGCCGGTCACAACGCATCGAGAATTGGCTTCGCCGGAATCCGACGAATTTTTACGGATTTTCCTAGGGGTACCACTAGGGAAAATCACCAAAATCGAGAAATCGTAAAAAGTGGTGAAATTTCGGATTCGAGCCCAATAATTCAGGAAAAATCGATCGGAATAGCTACTGGAAGCTTGCCGGTCACAACGCATCGAGAATTGGCTTCGCTGGAATCCGACGAATTTCTACGGATTTCCTTAGGGGTACGTGCCACTAGGAAAAATCACCAAAATCGAGAAATCGTAAAAAGTGGTGAAATTTCGGATTCGAGCCCAATAATTCAGGAAAACTCGATCGGAATAGCTACTGGAAGCTTGCTGGTCACAACGCATCGAGAATTGGCTTCGCTGGAATCCGAGAAATTTTTACGGATTTACCTAGGTGTACCACTAGGGAAAATCACCAAAATCGAGAAATCGTAAAAAGTGGTGAAATTTTGGATTCGAGCCCATAATTCAGGAAAACTCGATCGGAATAGCTATTGGAAGCTTGCCGGTCACAACGCATCGAGAATTGGCTTCGCCGGAATCCGACGAATTTTTACGGATTACCCTAGGGTGGTAACTAGGGAAAATCACCAAAATCGTAAAAAGTGGTGAAATTTCGGATCTGAGCCCAATAATTCAGGAAAACTCGATCGGAATAGCTACTGGAAGCTTGCCGGTCACAACGCATCGAGAATTGGCTTCGCCGGAATCCGACGAATTTTTACGGATTACCCTAGGGTGGTAACTATGGAAAATCACCAAAATCGTAAAAAGTGGTGAAATTTCGGATCGAGCCCAATAATTCAGGAAAACTCGATCGGAATAGCTACTGGAAGCTTGCCGGTCACAACGCATCGAGAATTGGCTTCGCCGGAATCCGACGAATTTTTACGGAAATCCCTAGGGGTACCACTAGGGAACATCACCAAAATCGAGAAATCGTAAAAAGTGGTGAAATTTCGGATCCGAGCCCAATAATTCAGGAAAACTCGATCGGAATAGCTACTGGAAGCTTGCCGGTCACAACGCATCGAGAATTGGCTTCGCCGGAATCCGACGAATTTTTACGGATTTCCCTAGGTGTACCACTAGGGAAAATCACCAAAATCGAGAAATCGTAAAAAGTGGTGAAAATTCGGATTCGAGCCCATAATTCAGGAAAACTCGATCGGAATAGCTACTGGAAGCTTGCCGGTCACAACGCATCGAGATTTGGCTTCGCCGGAATTCAACGAATTTCTACGGATTTCCCTAGGGGTACGTGCCACTAGGAAAAATTACCAAAATCGAGAAATCGTAAAAAGTGGTGAAATTTCGGATCCGATCCCAATAATTCAGGAAAACTCGATCGGAATAGCTACTGGAAGCTTGCCGGTCACAACGCATCGAGAATTGGCTTCGCCGGAATCCGACGAATTTTTACGGATTTCCCTAGGGGTACCACTAGGGAAAATCACCAAAATCGTAAAAAGTGGTGAAATTTCGATTCCGAGCCCAATAATTCAGGAAAACTCGATCGGAATAGCTACTGGAAGCTTGCCGGTCACAACGCATCGAGAATTGGCTTCACCGGAATCCGACAAATTTTTACGTATTTTCCTAGGGGTACCACTAGGGAAAATCACTAAAATCGAGAAATCGTAAAAAGTGGTGAAATTTCGGATTCGAGCCCAATAATTCAGGAAAAATCGATCGGAATAGCTACTGGAAGCTTGCCGGTCACAATGCATCGAGAATTGGCTTCGCCGGAATCCGACGAATTTCTACGGATTTCCCTAGGGGTACGTGCCACTAGGAAAAATCACCAAAATCGAGAAATCGTAAAAAGTGGTGAAATTTCGGATCCGATCCCAATAATTCAGGAAAACTCGATCGGAATAGCTACTGGAAGCTTGCCGGTCACAACGCATCGAGAATTGGCTTCGCCGGAATCCGACGAATTTTTACGGATTACCCTAGGGTGGTAACTAGGGAAAATCACCAAAATCGTAAAAAGTGGTGAAATTTCGGATCGAGCCCAATAATTCAGGAAAACTCGATCGGAATAGCTACTGGAAGCTTGCCGGTCACAACGCATCGAGAATTGGCTTCGCCGGAATCCGACGAATTTTTACGGATTTCCCTAGGGGTACCACTAAGGAAAATCACCAAAATCGTAAAAAGTGGTGAAATTTCGGATCCGAGCCCAATAATTATGGAAAACTCGATCGGAATAGCTAATGGAAGCTTGCCGGTCACAACGCATCGAGAATTGGCTTCGCCGGAATCCGACGAATTTTTACGGATTTTCCTAGGGGTACCACTAGGGAAAATCACCAAAATCGAGAAATCGTAAAAAGTGGTGAAATTTCGGATTCCGAGCCCAATAATTCAGGAAAACTCGATCGGAATAGCTACTGGAAGCTTGCCGGTCACAACGCATCGAGAATTGGTTTCGCCGGAATCCGACGAATTTCTACGGATTTCCCTAGGGGTACGTGCCACTAGGAAAAATTACCAAAATCGAGAAATCGTAAAAAGTGGTGAAATTTCGGATTCGATCCCAATAATTCAGGAAAACTCGATCGGAATAGCTACTGGAAGCTTGCCGGTCACAACGCATCGAGAATTGGCTTCGCCGGAATCCGACGAATTTTTACGGATTACCCTAGGGTGGTAACTAGGGAAAATCACCAAAATCGTAAAAAGTGGTGAAATTTCGGATCGAGCCCAATAATTCAGGAAAACTCGATCGGAATAGCTAATGGAAGCTTGCCGGTCACAACGCATCGAGAATTGGCTTCGCCGGAATCCGATGAATTTTTACGGATTTCCCTAGGGGTACCACTAGGGAAAATCACCAAAATCGAGAAATCGTAAAAAGTGGTGAAATTTCGGATCCGAGCCCAATAATTCAGGAAAACTCGATCGGAATAGCTACTGGAAGCTTGCCGGTCACAACGCATCGAGAATTGGCTTCGCCGGAATCCGACGAATTTTTACGGATTTCTCTAGGTGTACCACTAGGGAAAATCACCAAAATCGAGAAATCGTAAAAAGTGGTGAAAATTCGGATTCGAGCCCATAATTCAGGAAAACTCGATCGGAATAGCTACTGGAAGCTTGCCGGTCACAACGCATCGAGATTTGGCTTCGCCGGAATCCGACGAATTTCTACGGATTTCCCTAGGGGTACGTGCCACTAGGAAAAATCACCAAAATCGAGAAATCGTAAAAAGTGGTGAAATTTCGGATCCGATCCCAATAATTCAGGAAAACTAGATCGGAATAGCTACTGGAAGCTTGCCGGTCACAATGCATCGAGAATTGGCTTCGCCGGAATCCGACGAATTTTTACGGATTACCCTAGGGTGGTAACTATGGAAAATCACCAAAATCGTAAAAAGTGGTGAAATTTCGGATCGAGCCCAATAATTCAGGAAAACTCGATCGGAATAGCTACTGGAAGCTTGCCGGTCACAACGCATCGAGAATTGGCTTCGCCGGAATCCGACAAATTTTTACGGATTTCCCTAGGGGTACCACTAGGGAAAATCACCAAAATCGTAAAAAGTGGTGAAATTTCGGATCCGAGCCCAATAATTCAGGAAAACTCGATCGGAATAGCTACTGGAAGCTTGCCGGTCACAACGCATCGAGAATTGGCTTTGCCGGAATCCGACGAATTTTTACGGATTTCCCTAGGGGTACCACTAGGGAAAATCACAAAAATCGTAAAAAGTGGTGAAATTTCGGATCCGAGCCCAATAATTCAGGAAAACTCAATCGGAATAGCTACTGGAAGCTTGCCGGTCACAACGCATCAAGAATTGGCTTCGCCGGAATCCTACGAAGTTTTACGGATTTTCCTAGGGGTACCACTAGGGAAAATCACCAAAATCGAGAAATCGTAAAAAGTGGTGAAATTTCGGATTCGAGCCCAATAATTCAGGAAAAATCGATCGGAATAGCTACTGGAAGCTTTCCGGTCACAACGCATCGAGAATTGGCTTCGCCGAAATTCGACGAATTTCTACGGATTTCCCTAGGGGTGCGTGCCACTAGGAAAAATCACCAAAATCGAGAAATCGTAAAAAGTGGTGAAATTTCGGATCCGATCCCAATAATTCAAGAAAACTCAATCGGAATAGCTACTGGAAGCTTGCCGGTCACAACGCATCGAGAATTGGCTTCGCCGGAATCCGACGAATTTTTACGGATTTCCCTAGGGGTACCACTAGGGAAAATCACCAAAATCGAGAAATCGTAAAAAGTGGTGAAATTTCGGATCCGAGCCCAATAATTCAGGAAAACTCGATCGGAATAGCTACTGGAAGCTTGCCGGTCACAACGCATCGAGAATTGGCTTCGCCGAAATCCGACGAATTTTTACGGATTTCCCTAGGTGTACCACTAGGAAAAATCACCAAAATCGAGAAATCGTAAAAAGTGGTGAAATTTCGGATCCGAGCCCATAATTCAGGAAAACTCGATCGGAATAGCTACTGGAAGCTTGCCGGTCACAACGCATCGAGAATTGGCTTCGCCGGAATTCGACGAATTTTTACGGATTACCCTAGGGTGGTAACTAGGGAAAATCACCAAAATCGTAAAAAGTGGTGAAATTTCGGATCCGAGCCCAATAATTCAGGAAAACTCGATCGGAATAGCTACTGGAATCTTGCCGGTCACAACGCATCGAGAATTGGCTTTGCCGGAATCCGACGAATTTTTACGGATTTTCCTAGGGGTACCACTAGGGAAAATCACCAAAATCGTAAAAAGTGGTGAAATTTCGGATCCGAGCCCAATAATTCAGGAAAACTCGATCGGAATAGCTACTGGAAGCTTGCCGGTCACAACGCATCAAGAATTGGCTTCGCCGGAATCCGACGAATTTTTACGGATTTTCCTAGGGGTACCACTAGGGAAAATCACCAAAATCGAGAAATCGTAAAAAGTGGTGAAATTTCGGATTCGAGCCCAATAATTCAGGAAAAATCGATCGGAATAGCTACTGGAAGCTTGCCGGTCACAACGCATCGAGAATTGGCTTCGCCGGAATCCGACGAATTTCTACGGATTTCCCTAGGGGTACGTGCCACTAGGAAAAATCACCAAAATCGAGAAATCGTAAAAAGTGGTGAAATTTCGGATCCGATCCCAATAATTCAGGAAAACTCGATCGGAATAGCTACTGGAAGCTTGCCGGTCACAACGCATCGAGAATTGGCTTCGCCGGAATCCGACGAATTTTTACGGATTACCCTAGGGTGGTAACTAGGGAAAATCACCAAAATCGTAAAAAGTGGTGAAATTTCGGATCGAGCCCAATAATTCAGGAAAACTCGATCGGAATAGCTACTGGAAGCTTGCCGGTCACAACGCATCGAGAATTGGCTTCGCCGGAATCCGACGAATTTTTACGGATTTCCCTAGGGGTACCACTAGGGAAAATCACCAAAATCGTAAAAACTGGTGAAATTTCGGATCCGAGCCCAATAATTCAGGAAAACTCGATCGGAATAGCTAATGGAAGCTTGCCGGTCACAACGCATCGAGAATTGGCTTCGCCGAAATCCGACGAATTTTTACGGATTTTCCTAGGGGTACCACTAGGGAAAATCACCAAAATCGAGAAATCGTAAAAAGTGGTGAAATTTCGGATTCGAGCCCAATAATTCAGGAAAAATCGATCGGAATAGCTACTGGAAGCTTGCCGGTCACAACGCATCGAGAATTGGCTTCGCCGGAATCCGACGAATTTCTACGGATTTCCCTAGGGGTACGTGCCACTAGGAAAAATTACCAAAATCGAGAAATCGTAAAAAGTGGTGAAATTTCGAATCCGATCCCAATAATTCAGGAAAACTCGATCGGAATAGCTACTGGAAGCTTGCCGGTCACAACGCATCGAGAATTGGCTTCGCCGGAATCCGACGAATTTTTACGGATTACCCTAGGGTGGTAACTAGGGAAAATCACCAAAATCGTAAAAAGTGGTGAAATTTCGGATCGAGCCCAATAATTCAGGAAAACTCGATCGGAATAGCTACTGGAAGCTTGCCGGTCACAACGCATCGAGAATTGGCTTCGCCGGAATCCGATGAATTTTTACGGAAATCCCTAGGGGTACCACTAGGGAAAATCACCAAAATCGAGAAATCGTAAAAAGTGGTGAAATTTCGGATCCGAGCCCAATAATTCAGGAAAACTCGATCGGAATAGCTACTGGAAGCTTGCCGGTCACAACGCATCGAGAATTGGCTTCGCCGGAATCCGACGAATTTTTACGGATTTCCCTAGGTGTACCACTAGGAAAAATCACCAAAATCGAGAAATCGTAAAAAGTGGTGAAAATTCGGATTCGAGCCCATAATTCAGGAAAACTCGATCGGAATAGCTACTGGAAGCTTGCCGGTCACAACGCATCGAGATTTGGCTTCGCCGGAATTCAACGAATTTCTACGGATTTCCCTAGGGGTACGTGCCACTAGGAAAAATTACCAAAATCGAGAAATCGTAAAAAGTGGTGAAATTTCGGATCCGATCCCAATAATTCAGGAAAACTCGATCGGAATAGCTACTGGAAGCTTGCCGGTCACAACGCATCGAGAATTGGCTTCGCCGGAATCCGACGAATTTTTACGGATTACCCTAGGGTGGTAACTAGGGAAAATCACCAAAATCGTAAAAAGTGGTGAAATTTCGGATCGAGCCCAATAATTCAGGAAAACTCGATCGGAATAGCTACTGGAAGCTTGCCGGTCACAACGCATCGAGAATTGGCTTCGCCGGAATCCGACGAATTTTTACGGAAATCCCTAGGGGTACCACTAGGGAACATCACCAAAATCGAGAAATCGTAAAAAGTGGTGAAATTTCGGATCCGAGCCCAATAATTCAGGAAAACTCGATCGGAATAGCTACTGGAAGCTTGCCGGTCACAACGCATCGAGAATTGGCTTCGCCGAAATCCGACGAATTTTTACGGATTTCCCTAGGTGTACCACTAGGGAAAATCACCAAAATCGAGAAATCGTAAAAAGTGGTGAAAATTCGGATTCGAGCCCATAATTCAGGAAAACTCGATCGGAATAGCTACTGGAAGCTTGCCGGTCACAACGCATCGAGATTTGGCTTCGCCGGAATTCAACAAATTTCTACGGATTTCCCTAGGGGTACGTGCCACTAGGAAAAATTACCAAAATCGAGAAATCGTAAAAAGTGGTGAAATTTCGGATCCGATCCCAATAATTCAGGAAAACTCGATCGGAATAGCTACTGGAAGCTTGCCGGTCACAACGCATCGAGAATTGGCTTCGCCGGAATCCGACGAATTTTTACGGATTTCCCTAGGGGTACCACTAGGGAAAATCACCAAAATCGTAAAAAGTGGTGAAATTTCGATTCCGAGCCCAATAATTCAGGAAAACTCGATCGGAATAGCTACTGGAAGCTTGCCGGTCACAACGCATCGAGAATTGGCTTCACCGGAATCCGACGAATTTTTACGTATTTTCCTAGGGGTACCACTAGGGAAAATCACTAAAATCGAGAAATCGTAAAAAGTGGTGAAATTTCGGATTCGAGCCCAATAATTCAGGAAAAATCGATCGGAATAGCTACTGGAAGCTTGCCGGTCACAATGCATCGAGAATTGGCTTCGCCGGAATCCGACGAATTTCTACGGATTTCCCTAGGGGTACGTGCCACTAGGAAAAATCACAAAAATCGAGAAATCGTAAAAAGTGGTGAAATTTCGGATCCGATCCCAATAATTCAGGAAAACTCGATCGGAATAGCTACTGGAAGCTTGCCGGTCACAACGCATCGAGAATTGGCTTCGCCGGAATCCGACGAATTTTTACGGATTACCCTAGGGTGGTAACTAGGGAAAATCACCAAAATCGTAAAAAGTGGTGAAATTTCGGATCGAGCCCAATAATTCAGGAAAACTCGATCGGAATAGCTACTGGAAGCTTGCCGGTCACAACGCATCGAGAATTGGCTTCGCCGAAATCCGACGAATTTTTACGGATTTCCCTAGGGGTACCACTAAGGAAAATCACCAAAATCGTAAAAAGTGGTGAAATTTCGGATCCGAGCCCAATAATTATGGAAAACTCGATCGGAATAGCTAATGGAAGCTTGCCGGTCACAACGCATCGAGAATTGGCTTCGCCGGAATCCGACGAATTTTTACGGATTTTCCTAGGGGTACCACTAGGGAAAATCACCAAAATCGAGAAATCGTAAAAAGTGGTGAAATTTCGGATTCGAGCCCAATAATTCAGGAAAAATCGATCGGAATAGCTACTGGAAGCTTGCCGGTCACAACGCATCGAGAATTGGTTTCGCCGGAATCCGACGAATTTCTACGGATTTCCCTAGGGGTACGTGCCACTAGGAAAAATTACCAAAATCGAGAAATCGTAAAAAGTGGTGAAATTTCGGATTCGATCCCAATAATTCAGGAAAACTCGATCGGAATAGCTACTGGAAGCTTGCCGGTCACAACGCATCGAGAATTGGCTTCGCCGGAATCCGACGAATTTTTACGGATTACCCTAGGGTGGTAACTAGGGAAAATCACCAAAATCGTAAAAAGTGGTGAAATTTCGGATCGAGCCCAATAATTCAGGAAAACTCGATCGGAATAGCTAATGGAAGCTTGCCGGTCACAACGCATCGAGAATTGGCTTCGCCGGAATCCGACGAATTTTTACGGATTTCCCAAGGGGTACCACTAGGGAAAATTACCAAAATCGAGAAATCGTAAAAAGTGGTGAAATTTCGGATCCGAGCCCAATAATTCAGGAAAACTCGATCGGAATACCTACTGGAAGCTTGCCGGTCACAACGCATCGAGAATTGGCTTCGCCGGAATCCGACGAATTTTTACGGATTTCCCTAGGTGTACCACTAGGGAAAATCACCAAAATCGAGAAATCGTAAAAAGTGGTGAAAATTCGGATTCGAGCCCATAATTCAGGAAAACTCGATCGGAATAGCTACTGGAAGCTTGCCGGTCACAACGCATCGAGATTTGGCTTCGCCGGAATCCGACGAATTTCTACGGATTTCCCTAGGGGTACATGCCACTAGGAAAAATTACCAAAATCGAGAAATCGTAAAAAGTGGTGAAATTTCGGATCCGATCCCAATAATTCAGGAAAACTCGATCGGAATAGCTACTGGAAGCTTGCCGGTCACAACGCATCGAGAATTGGCTTCGCCGGAATCCGACGAATTTTTACGGATTTCCCTAGGGGTACCACTAGGGAAAATCACCAAAATCGTAAAAAGTGGTGAAATTTCGATTCCGAGCCCAATAATTCAGGAAAACTCGATCGGAATAGCTACTGGAAGCTTGCCGGTCACAACGCATCGAGAATTGGCTTCACCGGAATCCGACGAATTTTTACGGATTTTCCTAGGGGTACCACTAGGGAAAATCACTAAAATCGAGAAATCGTAAAAAGTGGTGAAATTTCGGATTCGAGCCCAATAATTCAGGAAAAATCGATCGGAATAGCTACTGGAAGCTTGCCGGTCACAACGCATCGAGAATTGGCTTCGCCGGAATCCGACGAATTTCTACGGATTTCCCTAGGGGTACGTGCCACTAGGAAAAATCACCAAAATCGAGAAATCATAAAAAGTGGTGAAATTTCGGATCCGATCCCAATAATTCAGGAAAACTCGATCGGAATAGCTACTGGAAGCTTGCCGGTCACAACGCATCGAGAATTGGCTTCGCCGGAATCCGACGAATTTTTACGGATTACCCTAGGGTGGTAACTAGGGAAAATCACCAAAATCGTAAAAATTGGTGAAATTTCGGATCGAGCCCAATAATTCAGGAAAACTCGATCGGAATAGCTACTGGAAGCTTGCCGGTCACAACGCATCGAGAATTGGCTTCGCCGGAATCCGACGAATTTTTACGGATTTCCCTAGGGGTACCACTAGGGAAAATCACCAAAATCGTAAAAAGTGGTGAAATTTCGGATCCGAGCCCAATAATTCAGGAAAACTCGATCGGAATAGCTACTGGAAGCTTGCCGGTCACAACGCATCGAGAATTGGCTTCACCGGAATCCGACGAATTTTTACGGATTTTCCTAGGGGTACCACTAGGGAAAATCATTAAAATCGAGAAATCGTAAAAAGTGGTGAAATTTCGGATTCGAGCCCAATAATTCAGGAAAAATCAATCGGAATAGCTACTGGAAGCTTGCCGGTCACAACGCATCGAGAATTGGCTTCGCCGGAATCCGACGAATTTCTACGGATTTCCCTAGGGGTACGTGCCACTAGGAAAAATCACCAAAATCGAGAAATCGTAAAAAGTGGTGAAATTTCGGATCTGATCCCAATAATTCAGGAAAACTCGATCGGAATAGCTACTGGAAGCTTGCCGGTCACAACGCATCGAGAATTGGCTTCGCCGGAATCCGACGAATTTTTACGGATTACCCTAGGGTAGTAACTAGGGAAAATCACCAAAATCGTAAAAAGTGGTGAAATTTCGGATCGAGCCCAATAATTCAGGAAAACTCGATCGGAATAGCTACTGGAAGCTTGCCGGTCACAACGCATCGAGAATTGGCTTCGCCGGAATCCGATGAATTTTTACGGATTTCCCTAGGGGTACCACTAGGGAAAATCACCAAAATCGAGAAATCGTAAAAAGTGGTGAAATTTCGGATCCGAGCCCAATAATTCAGGAAAACTCGATCGGAATAGCTACTGGAAGCTTGCCGGTCACAACGCATCGAGAATTGGCTTCGCCGGAATCCGACGAATTTTTACGGATTTCCCTAGGTGTACCACTAGGGAAAATCACCAAAATCGAGAAATCGTAAAAAGTGGTGAAATTTCGGATTCGAGCCCATAATTCAGGAAAACTCGATCAGAATAGCTATTGGAAGCTTGCCGGTCACAACGCATCGAGAATTGGCTTCGCCGGAATGCGACGAATTTTTACGGATTACCCTAGGGTGGTAACTAGGGAAAATCACCAAAATCGTAAAAAGTGGTGAAATTTCGGATCCGAGCCCAATAATTCAGGAAAACTCGATCGGAATAGCTACTGGAAGCTTGCCGGTCACAACGCATAGAGAATTCGCCGCCGGAATCCGACGAATTTTTACGGATTTCCCTAGGGGTACCACTAGGGAAAATCACCAAAATCGTAAAAAGTGGTGAAATTTCGGATCCGAGCCCAATAATTCAAGAAAACTCGATCGGAATAGCTACTGGAAGCTTGCCGGTCACAACGCATCGAGAATTGGCTTCGCCGGAATCCGACGAATTTTTACGGATTTTCCTAGGTGTACCACTAGGGAAAATCACCAAAATTGAGAAATCATAAAAAGTGGTGAAATTTCGGATTCGAGCCCAATAATTCAGGAAAAATCGATCGGAATAGCTACTGGAAGCTTGCCGGTCACAACGCATCGAGAATTGGCTTCGCCGGAATCCGACGAATTTCTACGGATTTCCCTAGGGGTACGTGCCACTAGGAAAAATTACCAAAATCGAGAAATCGTAAAAAGTGGTGAAATTTCGGATCCGATCCCAATAATTCAGGAAAACTCGATCGGAATAGCTACTGGAAGCTTGCCGGTCACAACGCATCGAGAATTGGCTTCGCCGGAATCCGACGAATTTTTACGGACATCCCTAGGGGTACCACTAGGGAAAATCACCAAAATCGAGAAATCGTAAAAAGTGGTGAAATTTCGGATCCGAGCCCAATAATTCAGGAAAACTCGATCGGAATAGCTACTGGAAGCTTGCCGGTCACAACGCATCGAGAATTGGCTTCGCCGGAATCCGACGAATTTTTACGGATTTCCCTAGGTGTACCACTAGGAAAAATCACCAAAATCGAGAAATCGTAAAAAGTGGTGAAAATTCGGATTCGAGCCCATAATTCAGGAAAACTCGATCGGAATAGCTACTGGAAGCTTGCCGGTCACAACGCATCGAGATTTGGCTTCGCCGGAATTCAACGAATTTCTACGGATTTCCCTAGGGGTACGTGCCACTAGGAAAAATTACCAAAATCGAGAAATCGTAAAAAGTGGTGAAATTTCGGATCCGATCCCAATAATTCAGGAAAACTCAATCGGAATAGCTACTGGAAGCTTGCCGGTCACAACGCATCGAGAATTGGCTTCGCCGGAATCCGACGAATTTTTACGGATTACCCTAGGGTGGTAACTAGGGAAAATCACCAAAATCGTAAAAAGTGGTGAAATTTCGGATCGAGCCCAATAATTCAGGAAAACTCGATCGGAATAGCTACTGGAAGCTTGCCGGTCACAACGCATCGAGAATTGGCTTCGCCGGAATCCGATGAATTTTTACGGAAATCCCTAGGGGTACCACTAGGGAACATCACCAAAATCGAGAAATCGTAAAAAGTGGTGAAATTTCGGATCCGAGCCCAATAATTCAGGAAAACTCGATCGGAATAGCTACTGGAAGCTTGCCGGTCACAACGCATCGAGAATTGGCTTCGCCGGAATCTGACGAATTTTTACGGATTTCCCTAGGTGTACCACTAGGGAAAATCACCAAAATCGAGAAATCGTAAAAAGTGGTGAAAATTCGGATTCGAGCCCATAATTCAGGAAAACTCGATCGGAATAGCTACTGGAAGCTTGCCGGTCACAACGCATCGAGATTTGGCTTCGCCGGAATTCAACGAATTTCTACGGATTTCCCTAGGGGTACGTGCCACTAGGAAAAATTACCAAAATCGAGAAATCGTAAAAAGTGGTGAAATTTCGGATCCGATCCCAATAATTCAGGAAAACTCGATCGGAATAGCTACTGGAAGCTTGCCGGTCACAACGCATCGAGAATTGGCTTCGCCGGAATCCGACGAATTTTTACGGATTTCCCTAGGGGTACCACTAGGGAAAATCACCAAAATCGTAAAAAGTGGTGAAATTTCGATTCCGAGCCCAATAATTCAGGAAAACTCGATCGGAATAGCTACTGGAAGCTTGCCGGTCACAACGCATCGAGAATTGGCTTCACCGGAATCCGACGAATTTTTACGTATTTTCCTAGGGGTACCACTAGGGAAAATCACTAAAATCGAGAAATCGTAAAAAGTGGTGAAATTTCGGATTCGAGCCCAATAATTCAGGAAAAATCGATCGGAATAGCTACTGGAAGCTTGCCGGTCACAATGCATCGAGAATTGGCTTCGCCGGAATCCGATGAATTTCTACGGATTTCCCTAGGGGTACGTGCCACTAGGAAAAATCACCAAAATCGAGAAATCGTAAAAAGTGGTGAAATTTCGGATCCGATCCCAATAATTCAGGAAAACTCGATCGGAATAGCTACTGGAAGCTTGCCGGTCACAACGCATCGAGAATTGGCTTCGCCGGAATCCGACGAATTTTTACGGATTACCCTAGGGTGGTAACTAGGGAAAATCACCAAAATCGTAAAAAGTGGTGAAATTTCGGATCGAGCCCAATAATTCAGGAAAACTCGATCGGAATAGCTACTGGAAGCTTGCCGGTCACAACGCATCGAGAATTGGCTTCGCCGGAATCCGACGAATTTTTACGGATTTCCCTAGGGGTACCACTAAGGAAAATCACCAAAATCGTAAAAAGTGGTGAAATTTCGGATCCGAGCCCAATAATTATGGAAAACTCGATCGGAATAGCTAATGGAAGCTTGCCGGTCACAACGCATCGAGAATTGGCTTCGCCGGAATCCGACGAATTTTTACGGATTTTCCTAGGGGTACCACTAGGGAAAATCACCAAAATCGAGAAATCGTAAAAAGTGGTGAAATTTCGGATTCGAGCCCAATAATTCAGGAAAAATCGATCGGAATAGCTACTGGAAGCTTGCCGGTCACAACGCATCGAGAATTGGTTTCGCCGAAATCCGACGAATTTCTACGGATTTCCCTAGGGGTACGTGCCACTAGGAAAAATTACCAAAATCGAGAAATCGTAAAAAGTGGTGAAATTTCGGATTCGATCCCAATAATTCAGGAAAACTCGATCGGAATAGCTACTGGAAGCTTGCCGGTCACAACGCATCAAGAATTGGCTTCGCCGGAATCCGACGAATTTTTACGGATTACCCTAGGGTGGTAACTAGGGAAAATCACCAAAATCGTAAAAAGTGGTGAAATTTCGGATCGAGCCCAATAATTCAGGAAAACTCGATCGGAATAGCTAATGGAAGCTTGCCGGTCACAACGCATCGAGAATTGGCTTCGCCGGAATCCGACGAATTTTTACGGATTTCCCAAGGGGTACCACTAGGGAAAATCACCAAAATCGAGAAATCGTAAAAAGTGGTGAAATTTCGGATCCGAGCCCAATAATTCAGGAAAACTCGATCGGAATAGCTACTGGAAGCTTGCCGGTCACAACGCATCGAGAATTGGCTTCGCCGGAATCCGACGAATTTTTACGGATTTCCCTAGGTGTACCACTAGGGAAAATCACCAAAATCGAGAAATCGTAAAAAGTGGTGAAAATTCGGATTCGAGCCCATAATTCAGGAAAACTCGATCGGAATAGCTACTGGAAGCTTGCCGGTCACAACGCATCGAGATTTGGCTTCGCCGGAATCCGACGAATTTCTACGGATTTCCCTAGGGGTACATGCCACTAGGAAAAATTACCAAAATCGAGAAATCGTAAAAAGTTGTGAAATTTCGGATCCGATCCCAATAATTCAGGAAAACTCGATCGGAATAGCTACTGGAAGCTTGCCGGTCACAACGCATCGAGAATTGGCTTCGCCGGAATCCGACGAATTTTTACGGATTTCCCTAGGGGTACCACTAGGGAAAATCACCAAAATCGTAAAAAGTGGTGAAATTTCGATTCCGAGCCCAATAATTCAGGAAAACTCGATCGGAATAGCTACTGGAAGCTTGCCGGTCACAACGCATCGAGAATTGGCTTCACCGGAATCCGACGAATTTTTACGGATTTTCCTAGGGGTACCACTAGGGAAAATCACTAAAATCGAGAAATCGTAAAAAGTGGTGAAATTTCGGATTCGAGCCCAATAATTCAGGAAAAATCGATCGGAATAGCTACTGGAAGCTTGCCGGTCACAACGCATCGAGAATTGGCTTCGCCGGAATCCGACGAATTTCTACGGATTTCCCTAGGGGTACGTGGCACTAGGAAAAATCACCAAAATCGAGAAATCGTAAAAAGTGGTGAAATTTCGGATCCGATCCCAATAATTCAGGAAAACTCGATCGGAATAGCTACTGGAAGCTTGCCGGTCACAACGCATCGAGAATTGGCTTCGCCGGAATCCGACGAATTTTTACGGATTACCCTAGGGTGGTAACTAGGGAAAATCACCAAAATCGTAAAAAGTGGTGAAATTTCGGATCGAGCCCAATAATTCAGGAAAACTCGATCGGAATAGCTACTGGAAGCTTGCCGGTCACAACGCATCGAGAATTGGCTTCGCCGGAATCCGACGAATTTTTACGGATTTCCCTAGGGGTACCACTAGGGAAAATCACCAAAATCGTAAAAAGTGGTGAAATTTCGGATCCGAGCCCAATAATTCAGGAAAACTCGATCGGAATAGCTACTGGAAGCTTGCCGGTCACAACGCATCGAGAATTGGCTTCACCGGAATTCGACGAATTTTTACGGATTTTCCTAGGGGTACCACTAGGGAAAATCATTAAAATCGAGAAATCGTAAAAAGTGGTGAAATTTCGGATTCGAGCCCAATAATTCAGGAAAAATCAATCGGAATAGCTACTGGAAGCTTGCCGGTCACAACGCATCGAGAATTGGCTTCGCCGGAATCCGACGAATTTCTACGGATTTCCCTAGGGGTACGTGCCACTAGGAAAAATCACCAAAATCGAGAAATCGTAAAAAGTGGTGAAATTTCGGATCTGATCCCAATAATTCAGGAAAACTCGATCGGAATAGCTACTGGAAGCTTGCCGGTCACAACGCATCAAGAATTGGCTTCGCCGGAATCCGACGAATTTTTACGGATTACCCTAGGGTAGTAACTAGGGAAAATCACCAAAATCGTAAAAAGTGGTGAAATTTCGGATCGAGCCCAATAATTCAGGAAAACTCGATCGGAATAGCTACTGGAAGCTTGCCGGTCACAACGCATCGAGAATTGGCTTCGCCGGAATCCGATGAATTTTTACGGATTTCCCTAGGGGTACCACTAGGGAAAATCACCAAAATCGAGAAATCGTAAAAAGTGGTGAAATTTCGGATCCGAGCCCAATAATTCAGGAAAACTCGATCGGAATAGCTACTGGAAGCTTGCCGGTCACAACGCATCGAGAATTGGCTTCGCCGGAATCCGACGAATTTTTACGGATTTCCCTAGGTGTACCACTAGGGAAAATCACCAAAATCGAGAAATCGTAAAAAGTGGTGAAATTTCGGATTCGAGCCCATAATTCAGGAAAACTCGATCAGAATAGCTATTGGAAGCTTGCCGGTCACAACGCATCGAGAATTGGCTTCGCCGGAATGCGACGAATTTTTACGGATTACCCTAGGGTGGTAACTAGGGAAAATCACCAAAATCGTAAAAAGTGGTGAAATTTCGGATCCGAGCCCAATAATTCAGGAAAACTCGATCGGAATAGCTACTGGAAGCTTGCCGGTCACAACGCATAGAGAATTCGCCGCCGGAATCCGACGAATTTTTACGGATTTCCCTAGGGGTACCACTAGGGAAAATCACCAAAATCGTAAAAAGTGGTGAAATTTCGGATCCGAGCCCAATAATTCAGGAAAACTCGATCGGAATAGCTACTGGAAGCTTGCCGGTCACAACGCATCGAGAATTGGCTTCGCCGGAATCCGACGAATTTTTACGGATTTTCCTAGGGGTACCACTAGGGAAAATCACCAAAATTGAGAAATCGTAAAAAGTGGTGAAATTTCGGATTCGAGCCCAATAATTCAGGAAAAATCGATCGGAATAGCTACTGGAAGCTTGCCGGTCACAACGCATCGAGAATTGGCTTCGCCGGAATCCGACGAATTTCTACGGATTTCCCTAGGGGTACGTGCCACTAGGAAAAATTACCAAAATCGAGAAATCGTAAAAAGTGGTGAAATTTCGGATCCGATCCCAATAATTCAGGAAAACTCGATCGGAATAGCTACTGGAAGCTTGCCGGTCACAACGCATCGAGAATTGGCTTCGCCGGAATCCGACGAATTTTTACGGATTACCCTAGGGTGGTAACTAGGGAAAATCACCAAAATCGTAAAAAGTGGTGAAATTTCGGATCCGAGCCCAACAATTCAGGAAAACTCGATCGGAATAGCTACTGGAAACTTGCCGGTCATAACGCATCGAGAATTGGATTCGCCGGAATCCGACGAATTTTTACGGATTTCCCTAGGGGTACCACTAGGAAAAATCACCAAAATCGAGAAATCGTAAAAAGTGGTGAAATTTCGGAACCGAGCCCAATAATTCAGGAAAACTCGATCGGAATAGCTACTGGAAGCTTGCCGGTCACAACGCATCGAGAATTGGCTTCGCCGGAATCCGACGAATTTTTACGGATTTCCCTAGGGTTACCACTAGGGAAAATCACCAAAATCGTAAAAAGTGGTGAAATTTCGGATCCGAGCCCAATAATTCAGGAAAACTCGATCGGAATAGCTACTGGAAGCTTGCCGGTCACAACGCATCGAGAATTGGCTTCACCGGAATCCGACGAATTTTTACGGATTTTCCTAGGGGTACCACTAGGGAAAATCATTAAAATCGAGAAATCGTAAAAAGTGGTGAAATTTCGGATTCGAGCCCAATAATTCAGGAAAAATCAATCGGAATAGCTACTGGAAGCTTGCCGGTCACAACGCATCGAGAATTGGCTTCGCCGGAATCCGACGAATTTCTACGGATTTCCCTAGGGGTACGTGCCACTAGGAAAAATCACCAAAATCGAGAAATCGTAAAAAGTGGTGAAATTTCGGATCTGATCCCAATAATTCAGGAAAACTCGAACGGAATAGCTACTGGAAGCTTGCCGGTCACAACGCATCGAGAATTGGCTTCGCCGGAATCCGACGAATTTTTACGGATTACCCTAGGGTAGTAACTAGGGAAAATCACCAAAATCGTAAAAAGTGGTGAAATTTCGGATCGAGCCCAATAATTCAGGAAAACTCGATCGGAATAGCTACTGGAAGCTTGCCGGTCACAACGCATCGAGAATTGGCTTCGCCGGAATCCGATGAATTTTTACGGATTTCCCTAGGGGTACCACTAGGGAAAATCACCAAAATCGAGAAATCGTAAAAAGTGGTGAAATTTCGGATCCGAGCCCAATAATTCAGGAAAACTCGATCGGAATAGCTACTGGAAGCTTGCCGGTCACAACGCATCGAGAATTGGCTTCGCCGGAATCCGACGAATTTTTACGGATTTCCCTAGGTGTACCACTAGGGAAAATCACCAAAATCGAGAAATCGTAAAAAGTGGTGAAATTTCGGATTCGAGCCCATAATTCAGGAAAACTCGATCAGAATAGCTATTGGAAGCTTGCCGGTCACAACGCATCGAGAATTGGCTTCGCCGGAATGCGACGAATTTTTACGGATTACCCTAGGGTGGTAACTAGGGAAAATCACCAAAATCGTAAAAAGTGGTGAAATTTCGGATCCGAGCCCAATAATTCAGGAAAACTCGATCGGAATAGCTACTGGAAGCTTGCCGGTCACAACGCATAGAGAATTCGCCGCCGGAATCCGACGAATTTTTACGGATTTCCCTAGGGGTACCACTAGGGAAAATCACCAAAATCGTAAAAAGTGGTGAAATTTCGGATCCGAGCCCAATAATTCAGGAAAACTCGATCGGAATAGCTACTGGAAGCTTGCCGGTCACAACGCATCGAGAATTGGCTTCGCCGGAATCCGACGAATTTTTACGGATTTTCCTAGGGGTACCACTAGGGAAAATCACCAAAATTGAGAAATCGTAAAAAGTGGTGAAATTTCGGATTCGAGCCCAATAATTCAGGAAAAATCGATCGGAATAGCTACTGGAAGCTTGCCGGTCACAACGCATCGAGAATTGGCTTCGCCGGAATCCGACGAATTTCTACGGATTTCCCTAGGGGTACGTGCCACTAGGAAAAATTACCAAAATCGAGAAATCGTAAAAAGTGGTGAAATTTCGGATCCGATCCCAATAATTCAGGAAAACTCGATCGGAATAGCTACTGGAAGCTTGCCGGTCACAACGCATCGAGAATTGGCTTCGCCGGAATCCGACGAATTTTTACGGATTACCCTAGGGTGGTAACTAGGGAAAATCACCAAAATCGTAAAAAGTGGTGAAATTTCGGATCCGAGCCCAACAATTCAGGAAAACTCGATCGGAATAGCTACTGGAAGCTTGCCGGTCATAACGCATCGAGAATTGGCTTCGCCGGAATCCGACGAATTTTTACGGATTTCCCTAGGGGTACCACTAGGAAAAATCACCAAAATCGAGAAATCGTAAAAAGTGGTGAAATTTCGGATCCGAGCCCAATAATTCAGGAAAACTCGATCGGAATAGCTACTGGAAGCTTGCCGGTCACAACGCATCGAGAATTGGCTTCGCCGGAATCCGACGAATTTTTACAGATTTCCCTAGGTGTACCACTAGGGAAAATCACCAAAATCGAAAAATCGTAAAAAGTGGTGAAATTTCGGATTCGAGCCCATAATTCAGGAAAACTCGATCGGAATAGCTATTGGAAGCTTGCCGGTCACAACGCATCGAGAATTGGTTTCGCCGAAATCCGACGAATTTTTACGGATTACCCTAGGGTGGTAACTAGGGAAAATCACCAAAATCGTAAAAAGTGGTGAAATTTCGGATCCGAGCCCAATAATTTAGGAAAACTCGATCGGAATAGCTACTGGAAGCTTGCCGGTCACAACGCATAGAGAATTGGCTTCGCCGGAATCCGACGAATTTTTACGGATTTCCCTAGGGGTACCACTAGGGAAAATCACCAAAATCGTAAAAAGTGGTGAAATTTCGGATCCGAGCCCAATAATTCAGGAAAACTCGATCGGAATAGCTACTGGAAGCTTGCCGGTCACAACGCATCGAGAATTGGCTTCGCCGGAATCCGACGAATTTTTACGGATTTTCCTAGGGGTACCACTAGGGAAAATCACCAAAATCGAGAAATCGTAAAAAGTGGTGAAATTTCGGATTCGAGCCCAATAATTCAGGAAAAATCGATCGGAATAGCTACTGGAAGCTTGCCGGTCACAACGCATCGAGAATTGGCTTCGCTGGAATCCGACGAATTTCTACGGATTTCCTTAGGGGTACGTGCCACTAGGAAAAATCACCAAAATCGAGAAATCGTAAAAAGTGGTGAAATTTCGGATTCGATCCCAATAATTCAGGAAAACTCGATCGGAATAGCTACTGGAAGCTTGCCGGTCACAACGCATCGAGAATTGGCTTCGCCGGAATCCGACGAATTTTTACGGATTTCCCTAGGGTTACCACTAGGGAAAATCACCAAAATCGTAAAAAGTGGTGAAATTTCGGATCCGAGCCCAATAATTCAGGAAAACTCGATCGGAATAGCTACTGGAAGCTTGCCGGTCACAACGCATCGAGAATTGGCTTCACCGGAATCCGACGAATTTTTACGGATTTTCCTAGGGGTACCACTAGGGAAAATCATTAAAATCGAGAAATCGTAAAAAGTGGTGAAATTTCGGATTCGAGCCCAATAATTCAGGAAAAATCAATCGGAATAGCTACTGGAAGCTTGCCGGTCACAACGCATCGAGAATTGGCTTCGCTGGAATCCGACGAATTTCTACGGATTTCCTTAGGGGTACGTGCCACTAGGAAAAATCACCAAAATCGAGAAATCGTAAAAAGTGGTGAAATTTCGGATTCGATCCCAATAATTCAGGAAAACTCGATCGGAATAGCTACTGGAAGCTTGCCGGTCACAACGCATCGAGAATTGGCTTCGCCGGAATCCGACGAATTTTTACGGATTTCCCTAGGGTTACCACTAGGGAAAATCACCAAAATCGTAAAAAGTGGTGAAATTTCGGATCCGAGCCCAATAATTCAGGAAAACTCGATCGGAATAGCTACTGGAAGCTTGCCGGTCACAACGCATCGAGAATTGGCTTCACCGGAATCCGACGAATTTTTACGGATTTTCCTAGGGGTACCACTAGGGAAAATCATTAAAATCGAGAAATCGTAAAAAGTGATGAAATTTCGGATTCGAGCCCAATAATTCAGGAAAAATCGATCGGAATAGCTACTGGAAGCTTGCCGGTCACAACGCATCGAGAATTGGCTTCGCTGGAATCCGACGAATTTCTACGGATTTCCTTAGGGGTACGTGCCACTAGGAAAAATCACCAAAATCGAGAAATCGTAAAAAGTGGTGAAATTTCGGATTCGATCCCAATAATTCAGGAAAACTCGATCGGAATAGCTACTGGAAGCTTGCCGGTCACAACGCATCGAGAATTGGCTTCGCCGGAATCCGACGAATTTTTACGGATTTCCCTAGGGTTACCACTAGGGAAAATCACCAAAATCGTAAAAAGTGGTGAAATTTCGGATCCGAGCCCAATAATTCAGGAAAACTCGATCGGAATAGCTACTGGAAGCTTGCCGGTCACAACGCATCGAGAATTGGCTTCACCGGAATCCGACGAATTTTTACGGATTTTCCTAGGGGTACCACTAGGGAAAATCATTAAAATCGAGAAATCGTAAAAAGTGGTGAAATTTCGGATTCGAGCCCAATAATTCAGGAAAAATCAATCGGAATAGCTACTGGAAGCTTGCCGGTCACAACGCATCGAGAATTGGCTTCGCCGGAATCCGACGAATTTCTACGGATTTCCCTAGGGGTACGTGCCACTAGGAAAAATCACAAAAATCGAGAAATCGTAAAAAGTGGTGAAATTTCGGATCTGATCCCAATAATTCAGGAAAACTCGATCGGAATAGCTACTGGAAGCTTGCCGGTCACAACGCATCGAGAATTGGCTTCGCCGGAATCCGACGAATTTTTACGGATTACCCTAGGGTAGTAACTAGGGAAAATCACCAAAATCGTAAAAAGTGGTGAAATTTCGGATCGAGCCCAATAATTCAGGAAAACTCGATCGGAATAGCTACTGGAAGCTTGCCGGTCACAACGAATCGAGAATTGGCTTCGCCGGAATCCGATGAATTTTTACGGATTTCCCTAGGGGTACCACTAGGGAAAATCACCAAAATCGAGAAATCGTAAAAAGTGGTGAAATTTCGGATCCGAGCCCAATAATTCAGGAAAACTCGATCGGAATAGCTACTGGAAGCTTGCCGGTCACAACGCATCGAGAATTGGCTTCGCCGGAATCCGACGAATTTTTACAGATTTCCCTAGGTGTACCACTAGGGAAAATCACCAAAATCGAAAAATCGTAAAAAGTGGTGAAATTTCGGATTCGAGCCCATAATTCAGGAAAACTCGATCGGAATAGCTATTGGAAGCTTGCCGGTCACAACGCATCGAGAATTGGTTTCGCCGAAATCCGACGAATTTTTACGGATTACCCTTGGGTGGTAACTAGGGAAAATCACCAAAATCGTAAAAAGTGGTGAAATTTCGGATCCGAGCCCAATAATTTAGGAAAACTCGATCGGAATAGCTACTGGAAGCTTGCCGGTCACAACGCATAGAGAATTGGCTTCGCCGGAATCCGACGAATTTTTACGGATTTCCCTAGGGGTACCACTAGGGAAAATCACCAAAATCGTAAAAAGTGGTGAAATTTCGGATCCGAGCCCAATAATTCAGGAAAACTCGATCGGAATAGCTACTGGAAGCTTGCCGGTCACAACGCATCGAGAATTGGCTTCGCCGGAATCCGACGAATTTTTACGGATTTTCCTAGGGTACCACTAGGGAAAATCACCAAAATCGAGAAATCGTAAAAAGTGGTGAAATTTCGGATTCGAGCCCAATAATTCAGGAAAAATCGATCGGAATAGCTACTGGAAGCTTGCCGGTCACAACGCATCGAGAATTGGCTTCGCTGGAATCCGACGAATTTCTACGGATTTCCTTAGGGGTACGTGCCACTAGGAAAAATCACCAAAATCGAGAAATCGTAAAAAGTGGTGAAATTTCGGATTCGATCCCAATAATTCAGGAAAACTCGATCGGAATAGCTACTGGAAGCTTGCTGGTCACAACGCATCGAGAATTGGCTTCGCCGGAATCCGAAGAATTTTTACGGATTACCCTAGGGTGGTAACTAGGGAAAATCACCAAAATCGTAAAAAGTGGTGAAATTTCGGATCCGAGCCCAATAATTCATGAAAACTCGATCGGAATAGCTACTGGAAGCTTGCCGGTCACAACACATAGAGAATTGGCCGCCGGAATCCGACGAATTTTTACGGATTTCCCTAGGGGTACCACTAGGGAAAATCACCAAAATCGTAAAAAGTGGTGAAATTTCGGATTCGAGTCCAATAATTCAGGAAAACTCGATCGGAATGGCTACTGGAAGCTTGCCGGTCACAACGCATCGAGAATTGGCTTCGCCGGAATCCGACGAATTTTTACGGATTTTCCTAGGGGTACCACTAGGGAAAATCACCAAAATCGAGAAATCGTAAAAAGTGGTGAAATTTCGGATGCGAGCCCAATAATTCAGGAAAAATCGATCGGAATAGCTACTGGAAGCTTGCCGGTCACAACGCATCGAGAATTGGCTTCGCCGGAATCCGACGAATTTTTACGGATTTCCCTAGGGGTACGTGCCACTAGGAAAAATCACCAAAATCGAGAAATCGTAAAAAGTGGTGAAATTTCGGATCCGATCCCAATAATTCAGGAAAACTCGATCGGAATAGCTACTGGAAGCTTGCCGGTCACAACGCATCGAGAATTGGCTTCGCCGGAATCCGACGAATTTTTACGGATTACACTAGGGTGGTAACTAGGGAAAATCACCAAAATCGTAAAAAGTGGTGAAATTTCGGATCCGAGCCCAATAATTCAGGAAAACTCGATCGGAATAGCTACTGGAAGCTTGCCGGTCATAACGCATCGAGAATTGCCTTCGCCGAAATCCGACGAATTTTTACGGATTTCCCTAGGGGTACCACTAGGGAAAATCACCAAAATCGAGAAATCGTAAAAAGTGGTGAAATTTCGGATCCGAGCCCAATAATTCAGGAAAACTCGATCGGAATAGCTACTGGAAGCTTGCTGGTCACAACGCATCGAGAATTGGCTTCGCCGGAATCCGAGAAATTTTTACGGATTTACCTAGGTGTACCACTAGGGAAAATCACCAAAATCGAGAAATCGTAAAAAGTGGTGAAATTTTGGATTCGAGCTCATAATTCAGGAAAACTCGATCGGAATAGCTATTGGAAGCTTGCCGGTCACAACGCATCGAGAATTGGCTTCGCCGGAATCCGACGAATTTTTACGGATTACCCTAGGGTGGTAACTAGGGAAAATCACCAAAATCGTAAAAAGTGGTGAAATTTCGGATCCGAGCCCAATAATTCAGGAAAACTCGATCGGAATAGCTACTGGAAGCTTGCTGGTCACAACGCATCGAGAATTGGCTTCGCCGGAATCCGAGGAATTTTTACGGATTTACCTAGGTGTACCACTAGGGAAAATCACCAAAATCGAGAAATCGTAAAAAGTGGTGAAATTTTGGATTCGAGCCCATAATTCAGGAAAACTCGATCGGAATAGCTATTGGAAGCTTGCCGGTCACAACGCATCGAGAATTGGCTTCGCCGGAATCCGACGAATTTTTGCGGATTACCCTAGGGTGGTAACTAGGGAAAATCACCAAAATCGTAAAAAGTGGTGAAATTTCGGATCCGAGCCCAATAATTCAGGAAAACTCGATCGGAATAGCTACTGGAAGCTTGCCGGTCACAACGCATAGAGAATTGGCTTCGCCGGAATCCGACGAATTTTTACGGATTTCCCTAGGGGTACCACTAGGGAAAATCACCAAAATCGTAAAAAGTGGTGAAATTTCGGATCCGAGCCCAATAATTCAGGAAAACTCGATCGGAATAGCTACTGGAAGCTTGCCGGTCACAACGCATCGAGAATTGGCTTCGCCGGAATCCGACGAATTTTTACGGATTTCCCTAGGGGTACCACTAGGGAAAATCACCAAAATCGTAAAAAGTGGTGAAATTTCGGATCCGAGCCCAATAATTCAGGAAAACTCGATCGGAATAGCTACTGAAAGCTTGCCGGTCACAACGCATCGAGAATTGGCTTCGCCGGAATCCGACGAATTTTTACGGATTTCCCTAGGTGTACCACTAGGGAAAATCACCAAAATCGAGAAATCGTAAAAAGTGGTGAAATTTCGGATTCGAGCCCATAATTCAGGAAAACTCGATCGGAATAGCTATTGGAAGCTTGCCGGTCACAACGCATCGAGAATTGGCTTCGCCGGAATCTGACGAATTTTTACGGATTTTCCTAGGGGTACCACTAGGGAAAATCACCAAAATCGAGAAATCGTAAAAAGTTGTGAAATTTCGGATTCGAGCCCAATAATTCAGGAAAAATCGATCGGAATAGCTACTGGAAGCTTGCCGGTCACAACGCATCGAGAATTGGCTTCGCCGGAATCCGACGAATTTTTACGGATTTCCCTAGGGGTACCACTAGGGGAAATCACCAAAATCGAGAAATCGTAAAAAGCGTTGAAATTTCGGATCCGATCCCAATAATTCAGGAAAACTCGATCGGAATAACTACTGGAAGCTTGCCGGTCACAACGCATCGAGAATTGGCTTCGCCGGAATCCGACGAATTTTTACGGATTACCCTAGGGTGGTAACTAGGGAAAATCACCAAAATCGTAAAAAGTGGTGAAATTTCGGATCCGAGCCCAATAATTCAGGAAAACTCGATCGGAATAGCTACTGGAAGCTTGCCGGTCACAACGCATCGAGAATTGGCTTCGCCGGAATCCGACGAATTTTTACGGATTTCCCTAGGGGTACCACTAGGGGAAATCCCCAAAATCGAGAAATCGTAAAAAGTTGTGAAATTTCGGATCCGAGCCCATAATTCAGGAAAACTCGATCGGAATAGCTACTGGAAGCTTGCCGGTCACAACGCATCGAGAATAGGCTTCGCCGGAATCCGACGAATTTTTACGGATTACCCTAGGGTGGTAACTAGGGAAAATCACCAAAATCGTAAAAAGTGGTGAAATTTCGGATCCGAGCCCAATAATTCAGGAAAACTCGATCGGAATAGCTACTGGAAGCTTGCCGGTCACAATGCATCGAGAATTAGCTTCGCCGGAATCCGACGAATTTTTACGGATTACCCTAGGGTGGGAACTAGGGAAAATCACCAAAATCGTAAAAAGTGGTGAAATTTCGGATCTGAGCCCAATAATTCAGGAAAACTCGATCGGAATAGCTACTGGAAGCTTGCCGGTCACAACGCATCGAGAAATGGCTTCGCCGGAATCCGACGAATTTTTACGGATTTTCCTAGGGGTACCACTAGGGAAAATCACCAAAATCGAGAAATCGTAAAAAGTGGTGAAATTTCGGATCCGAGCCAAATAATTCAGGAAAAATAGATCGGAATAGCTACTGGAAGCTTGCCGGTCACAACGCTTCGAGAATTGGCTTCGCCGGAATCCGACGAATTTCTGCGGATTACCCTAGGGGTACGTACCACTAGGAAAAATCACCAAAATCGAGAAATCATAAAAAGTGGTGAAATTTCCGATCCGAGCCCAATAATTCAGGAAAACTCGATCCGAATAGCTACTGGAAGCTTGCCGGTCACAACGCATCGAGAATTGGCTTCGCCGGAATCCGACGAATTTTTACGGATTTTCCTAGGGGTACCACTAGGAAAAATCACCAAAATCGAGAAATCGTAAAAAGTGGTGAAATTTCGGATCCGAGTCCAATAATTTAGGAAAAATCGATCGGAATAGCTACTGGAAGCTTGCCCGTCACAACGCATCGAGAATTGGCTTCGCCGGAATCCGACGAATTTCTACGGATTTCCCTAGGGGTACGTACCACTAGGAAAAATCACCAAAATCGAGAAATCGAAAAAAGTGGTGAAATTTCGGATCCGATCCCAATAATTCAGGAAAACTCGATCGAAATAGCTACTGGAAGCTTGCCAGTCACAATGCATCGAGAATTAGCTTCGCCGGAATCCGACGAATTTTTACGGATTACCCTAGGGTGGTAACTAGGGAAAATCACCAAAATCGTAAAAAGTGGTGAAATTTCGGATCTGAGCCCAATAATTCAGGAAAACTCGATCGGAATAGCTACTGGAAGCTTGCCGGTCACAACGCATCGAGAATTGGCTTCACCGAAATCAGACGAATTTTTACGGATTTCCCTAGGGGTACCACTAGGGAAAATCACCAAAATCGAGAAATCGTAAAAAGTGGTGAAATTTCGGATCCGAGCCCAATAATTCAGGAAAACTCGATCGAAATAGCTACTGGAAGCTTGCCGGTCACAACGCATCGAGAATTGGCTTCGCCGGAATCCGACAAATTTTTTCGGATTTCCCTAGGGGTACCACTAGGGAAAATCACCAAAATCGAGAAATCGTAAAAAGTGGTGAAATTTCGGATCCGAGCCCAATAATTCAGGAAAAATCGATCGGAATAGCTACTGGAAGTTTGCCGGTCACAACGCATCGAGAATTGGCTTCGCCGGAATCCGATGAATTTTTACGGATTTCCCTAGGGGTACGTACCACTAGGGAAAATCACCAAAATCGAGATATCGTAAAAAGTGGTAAAATTTCGGATCCGATCCCAATAATTCAAGAAAACTCGATCGGAATAGCTACTAGAAGCTTGCCGGTCACAACGCATCGAGAATTGGCTTCGCCGGAATCCGATGAATTTTTACGGATTTCCCTAGGGGTACCACTAGGGAAAATCACCAAAATCGAGAAATCGTAAAAAGTGGTGAAATTTCGGATCCGAGCCCAATAATTCAGGAAAACTCGATCGGAATAGCTACTGGAAGCTTGCCGGTCACAACGCATCGAGAATTGGCTTCGCCGGAATCCGACGAATTTTTACGGATTTCCCTAGGGGTACCACTAGGGAAAATCACCAAAATCGAGAAATCGTAAAAAGTGGTGAAATTTCGGATCCGAGCCCAATAATTCAGGAAAACTCGATCGGAATAGCTACTGGAAGCTTGCCGGTCACAACGCATCGAGAATTGGCTTCGCCGGAATCCGACGAATTTTTACGGATTTCCCTAGGTGTACCACTAGGGAAAATCACCAAAATCGAGAAATCATAAAAAGTGGTGAAATTTCGGATTCGAGCCCATAATTCAGGAAAACTCGATCGGAATAGCTACTGGAAGCTTGCCGGTCACAACGCATCGAGAATTGGCTTCGCCGGAATCCGACGAATTTTTACGGATTACCCTAGGGTGGTAACTAGGGAAAATCACCAAAATCGTAAAAAGTGGTGAAATTTCGGATCCGATCCCAATAATTTAGGAAAACTCGATCGGAATAGCTACTGGAAGCTTGCCGGTCACAACGCATAGAGAATTGGCTTCGCCGGAATCCGACGAATTTTTACGGATTTCCCTAGGGGTACCACTAGGGAAAATCACCAAAATCGTAAAAAGTGGTGAAATTTCGGATCCGAGCCCAATAATTCAGGAAAACTCGATCGGAATAGCTACTGGAAGCTTGCCGGTCACAACGCATCGAGAATTGGCTTCGCCGGAATCCGATGAATTTTTACGGATTTTCCTAGGGGTACCACCAGGGAAAATCACCAAAATCGAGAAATCGTAAAAAGTGGTGAAATTTCGGATTCGAGCCCAATAATTCAGGAAAAATCGATCGGAATAGCTACTGGAAGCTTGCCGGTCACAACGCATCGAGAATTGGCTTCGCCGGAATCCGACAAATTTCTACGGATTTCCCTAGGGGTACGTGCCACTAGGAAAAATCACTAAAATCGAGAAATCGTAAAAAGTGATGAAATTTCGGATTCGATCCCAATAATTCAGGAAAACTCGATCGGAATAGCTACTGGAAGCTTGCCGGTCACAACGCATCGAGAATTGGCTTCGCCGGAATCCGACGAATTTTTACGGATTACCCTAGGGTGGTAACTAGGGAAAATCACCAAAATCGTAAAAAGTGGTGAAATTTCGGATCCGAGCCCAATAATTTAGGAAAACTCGATCGGAATAGCTACTGGAAGCTTGTCGGTCATAACGCATCGAGAATTGGCTTCGCCGGAATCCGACGAATTTTTACGGATTTCCCTAGGGGTACCACTAGGGAAAATCACCAAAATCGAGAAATCGTAAAAAGTGGTGAAATTTCGGATCCGAGCACAATAATTCAGGAAAACTCGATCGGAATAGCTACTGGAAGCTTGCCGGTCACAACGCATCGAGAATTGGCTTCGCCGGAATCCGACGAATTTTTACGGATTTTCCTAGGGGTACCACTAGGGAAAATCACCAAAATCGTAAAAAGTGGTGAAATTTCGGATCCGAGCCCAATAATTCAGGAAAACTCGATCGGAATAGCTACTGGAAGCTTGCCGGTCACAACGCATCGAGAATTGGCTTCGCCGGAATCCGACGAATTTTTACGGATTTCCCTAGGGGCACCACTAGGGAAAATCACCAAAATCGAGAAATCGTAAAAAGTGGTGAAATTTCGGATCCGAGCCCAATAATTCAGGAAAACTCGATCAGAATAGCTACTGGAAGCTTGCCGGTCACAACGCATCGAGAAATGGCTTCGCCGGAATCCGACGAATTTTTACGGATTTTCCTAGGGGTACCACTAGGGAAAATCTCCAAAATCGAGAAATCGTAAAAAGTGGTGAAATTTCGGATTCGAGCCCAATAATTCAGGAAAAATCGATCGGAATAGCTACTGGAAGCTTGCCGGTCACAACGCATCGAGAATTGGCTTCGCTGGAATCCGACGAATTTTTACGGATTTTCCTAGGGGTACCACAAGGAAAAATCACCAAAATCGAGAAATCGTAAAAAGTGGTGAAATTTCGGATCCGAGTCCAATAATTCAGGAAAAATCGATCGGAATAGCTACTGGAAGCTTGCCCGTCATAACGCATCGAGAATTGGCTTCGCCGGAATCCGACGAATTTTTACGGATTATCCTAGGGTGATAACTAGGGAAAATCACCAAAATCGTAAAAAGTGGTGAAATTTCGGAATCGAGCCCAATAATTCAGGAAAACTCGATCGGAATAGCTACTGGAAGCTTGCTGGTCACAACGCATCGAGAATTGGTTTCGCCGGAATCCGACGAATTTTTACGGATTAACCTAGGGGTACCACTAGGAAAAATCACCAAAATCGAGAAATCGTAAAAAGTGGTGAAAGTTCGGATCCGAGCCAAATAATTCAGGAAAACTCGATCGAAATAGCTACTGAAAGCTTGCCGGTCACAACGCATCGAGAATTGGCTTCGCCGGAATCCGACGAATTTTTACGAATTTTCCTAGGGGTACCACTAGGGAAAATCTCCAAAATCGAGAAATCGTAAAAAGTGGTGAAATTTCGGATTCGAGCCCAATAATTCAGGAAAAATCGATCGGAATAGCTACTGGAAGCTTGCCGGTCACAACGCATCGAGAATTGGCTTCGCTGGAATCCGACGAATTTTTACGGATTTTCCTAGGGGTACCACAAGGAAAAATCACCAAAATCGAGAAATCGTAAAAAGTGGTGAAATTTCGGATCCGAGTCCAATAATTCAGGAAAAATCGATCGGAATAGCTACTGGAAGCTTGCCCGTCACAACGCATCGAGAATTGGCTTCGCCGGAATCCGACGAATTTTTACGGATTACCCTAGGGTGGTAACTAGGGAAAATCACCAAAATCGTAAAAAGTGGTGAAATTTCGGATCCGAGCCCAATAATTCAGGAAAACTCGATCGGAATAGCTACTGGAAGCTTGCCGGTCACAACGCATCGAGAATTGGTTTCGCCGGAATCCGACGAATTTTTACGGATTACCCTAGGGTGGTAACTAGGGAAAATCACCAAAATCGTAAAAAGTGGTGAAATTTCGGAATCGAGCCCAATAATTCAGGAAAACTCGATCGGAATAGCTACTGGAAGCTTGCCGGTCACAACGCATCGAGAATTGGCTTCGCCGGAATCCGACGATTTTTTACGGATTTCCCTAGGTGTACCACTAGGGAAAATCACCAAAATCGAGAAATCGTAAAAAGTGGTGAAATTTCGGATCCGAGCCCATAATTCAGGAAAACTCGATCGGAATAGCTACTGGAAGCTTGCCGGTCACAACGCATCGAGAATTGGCTTCGCCGGAATCCGACGAATTTTTACGGATTTCCCTAGGTGTACCACTAGGGAAAATCACCAAAATCGAGAAATCGTAAAAAGTGGTGAAATTTCGGATCCGAGCCCATAATTCAGGAAAACTCGATCGGAATAGCTACTTGAAGCTTGCCGGTCACAATGCATCGAGAAATGGCTTCGCCGGAATCCGACGAATTTTTACGGATTTTCCTAGGGGTACCACTAGGGAAAATCACCAAAATCGAGAAATCGTAAAAAGTGGTGAAATTTCGGATCCGAGCCCAATAATTCAGGAAAAATAGATCGGAATAGCTACTGGAAGCTTGCCGGTCACAACGCATCGAGAATTGGCTTCGCCGGAATCCGACGAATTTCTACGGATTTCCCTAGGGGTACGTACCACTAGGAAAAATCACCAAAATCGAGAAATCGTAAAAAGTGGTGAAAGTTCGGATCCGAGCCAAATAATTCAGGAAAACTCGATCGGAATAGCTACTGGAAGCTTGCCGGTCACAACGCATCGAGAATTGGCTTCGCCGGAATCCGACGAATTTTTACGGATTACCCTAGGGTGGTAACTAGGGAAAATCACCAAAATCGTAAAAAGTGGTGAAATTTCGGAATCGAGCCCAATAATTCAGGAAAACTCGATCGGAATAGCTACTGGAAGCTTGCCGGTCACAACGCATCGAGAATTGGTTTCGCCGGAATCCGACGAATTTTTACGGATTTTCCTAGGGGTACCACTAGGGAAAATCACCAAAATCGAGAAATCGTAAAAAGTGGTGAAATTTCGGATTCGAGCCCAATAATTCAGGAAAACTCGATCGGAATAGCTACTGGAAGCTTGCTGGTCACAACGCAACGAGAATTGGCTTCCGACGAATTTTTACGTATTTCCCTAGGGGTACCACTAGGGAAAATCACCAAAATCGAGAAATCGTAAAAAGTGGTGAAATTTCCGATCCGAGCCCAATAATTCAGGAAAACTCGATCGGAATAGCTACTGGAAGCTTGCCGGTCATAACGCATCGAGAATTGGCTTCGCCGGAATCCGACGAATTTTTACGGATTTCCCTAGGGGTACCACTAGGGAAAATCACCAAAATCGAGAAATCGTAAAAAGTGGTGAAATTTCGGATCCGAGCCCAATAATTCAGGAAAACTCGATCGGAATAGCTACTGGAAGCTTGCCGGTCACAACGCATCGAGAATTGGCTTCGTCGGAATCCGACGAATTTTTACGGATTACCCTAGGGTGGTAACTAGGGAAAATCACCAAAATCGTAAAAAGCGGTGAAATTTCGGATCCGAGCCCAATAATTCAGGAAAACTCGATCGGAATAGCTACTGGAAGCTTGCCGGTCACAACGCATCGAGAATTGGCTTCGCCGGAATCCGACGAATTTCTACGAATTTCCCTAGGGGTACCACTAGGGAAAATCACCAAAATCGAGAAATCGTAAAAAGTGGTGAAATTTCGGATCCGAGCCCAATAATTCAGGAAAACTCGATCGGAATAGCTACTGGAAGCTTGCCGGTCACAACGCATCGAGAATTGGCTTCGCCGGAATCCGACGAATTTTTACGGATTTCCCTAGGTGTACCACTAGGGAAAATCACCAAAATCGAGAAATCGTAAAAAGTGGTGAAATTTCGGATCCGAGCCCATAATTCAGGAAAACTCGATCGGAATAGCTACTGGAAGCTTGCCGGTCACAACACATCGAGAATTGGCTTCGCCGGAATCCGACGAATTTTTACGGATTTCCCTAGGTGTACCACTAGGGAAAATCACCAAAATCGAGAAATCGTAAAAAGTGGTGAAATTTCGGATCCGAGCCCATAATTCAGGAAAACTCGATCGGAATAGCTACTTGAAGCTTGCCGGTCACAATGCATCGAGAAATGGCTTCGCCGGAATCCGACGAATTTTTACGGATTTTCCTAGGGGTACCACTAGGGAAAATCACCAAAATCGAGAAATCGTAAAAAGTGGTGAAATTTCGGATCCGAGCCAAATAATTCAGGAAAACTCGATCGAAATAGCTACTGAAAGCTTGCCGGTCACAACGCATCGAGAATTGGCTTCGCCGGAATCCGACGAATTTTTACGAATTTTCCTAGGGGTACCACTAGAAAAAATCACCAAAATCGAGAAATCGTAAAAAGTGGTGAAATTTCGGATCCGAGTCCAATAATTCAGAAAAACTCGATCGGAATAGCTACTGGAAGCTTGCCGGTCACAACGCATCATGAATTGGCTTCGCCGGAATCCGACGAATTTTTACGGATTACCCTAGGGTGGTAACTAGGGAAAATCACCAAAATCGTAAAAAGTGGTGAAATTTCGGAATCGAGCCCAATAATTCAGGAAAACTCGATCGGAATAGCTACTGGAAGCTTGCCGGTCACAACGCATCGAGAATTGGTTTCGCCGGAATCCGACGAATTTTTACGGATTTTCCTAGGGGTACCACTAGGGAAAATCACCAAAATCGAGAAATCGTAAAAAGTGGTGAAATTTCGGATTCGAGCCCAATAATTTAGGAAAACTCGATCGGAATAGCTACTGGAAGCTTGACGGTCACAACGCATCGAGAATTGGCTTCCGATGAATTTTTACGTATTTCCCTAGTACCACTAGGAAAAATCACCAAAATCGAGAAATCGTAAAAAGTGGTGAAATTTCCGATCCGAGCCCAATAATTCAGGAAAACTCGATCGGAATAGCTACTGGAAGCTTGCCGGTCACAATGCATCGAGAAATGGCTTCGCCGGAATCCGACGAATTTTTACGGATTTTCCTAGGGGTACCACTAGGGAAAATCACCAAAATCGAGAAATCGTAAAAAGTGGTGAAATTTCGGATCCGAGCCCAATAATTCAGGAAAAATAGATCGGAATAGCTACTGGAAGCTTGCCGGTCACAACGCATCGAGAATTGGCTTCGCCGGAATCCGACGAATTTCTACGGATTTCCCTAGGGGTACGTACCACTAGGAAAAATCACCAAAATCGAGAAATCGTAAAAAAGTGGTGAAAGTTCGGATCCGAGCCAAATAATTCAGGAAAACTCGATCGGAATAGCTACTGGAAGCTTGCCGGTCACAACGCATTGAGAATTGGCTTCGCCGGAATCCGACGAATTTTTACGGATTACCCTAGGGTGGTAACTAGGGAAAATCACCAAAATCGTAAAAAGTGGTGAAATTTCGGAATCGAGCCCAATAATTCAGGAAAACTCGATCGGAATAGCTACTGGAAGCTTGCCGGTCACAACGCATCGAGAATTGGTTTCGCCGGAATCCAACGAATTTTTACGGATTTCCCTAGGGGTACCACTAGGGAAAATCACCAAAATCGAGAAATCGTAAAAAGTGGTGAAAGTTCGGATCCGAGCCAAATAATTCAGGAAAACTCGATCGAAATAGCTACTGGAAGCTTGCCGGTCACAACGCATCGAGAATTGGCTTCGCCGGAATCCGACGAATTTTTACGGATTTTCCTAGGGGTACCACTAGGGAAAATCACCAAAATCGAGAAATCGTAAAAAGTGGTGAAATTTCGGATCCGAGCCCAATAATTCAGGAAAACTCGATCGGAATAGCTACTGGAAGCTTGCCGGTCACAACGCATCGAGAATTGGCTTCGCCGGAATCCGACGAATTTTTACGGATTTTCCTAGGGGTACCACTAGGGAAAATCACCAAAATCGAGAAATCGTAAAAAGTGGTGAAATTTCGGATTCGAGCCTAATAATTCAGGAAAACTCGATCGGAATAGCTACTGGAAGCTTGCTGGTCACAACGCATCGAGAATTGGCTTCCGACGAATTTTTGCGTATTTCCCTAGGGGTACCACTAGGGAAAATCACCAAAATCGAGAAATCGTAAAAAGTGTTGAAATTTCCGATCCGAGCCCAATAATTCAGGAAAACTCGATCGGAATAGCTACTGGAAGCTTGCCGGTCACAACGCATCGAGAATTGGCTTCGCCGGAATCCGACGAATTTTTACGGATTTCCCTAGGTGTACCACTAGGGAAAATCACCAAAATCGAGAAATCGTAAAAAGTGGTGAAATTTCGGATCCGAGCCCATAATTCAGGAAAACTCGATCGGAATAGCTACTGGAAACTTGCCGGTCACAACGCATCGAGAATTGGCTTCGCCGGAATCCGACGAATTTTTACGGATTACCCTAGGGTGGTAACTAGGGAAAATCACCAAAATCGTAAAAAGTGGTGAAATTTCGGATCCGAGCCCAATAATTCAGGAAAACTCGATCGGAATAGCTACTGGAAGCTTGCCGGTCACAACGCATCGAGAATTGGCTTCGCCGGAATCCGACGAATTTCTACGAATTTCCCTAGGGGTACCACTAGGGAAAATCACCAAAATCGAGAAATCGTAAAAAGTGGTGAAATTTCGGATCCGAGCCCAATAATTCAGGAAAACTCGATCGGAATAGCTACTGGAAGCTTGCCGGTCACAACGCATCGAGAATTGGCTTCGCCGGAATCCGACGAATTTTTACGGATTTCCATAGGTGTACCACTAGGGAAAATCACCAAAATCGAGAAATCGTAAAAAGTGGTGAAATTTCGGATCCGAGCCCATAATTCAGGAAAACTCGATCGGAATAGCTACTGGAAGCTTGCCGGTCACAACGCATCGAGAATTGGCTTCGCCGGAATCCGACGAATTTTTACGGATTTCCCTAGGTGTACCACTAGGGAAAATAACCAAAATCGAGAAATCGTAAAAAGTGGTGAAATTTCGGATCCGAGCCCATAATTCAGGAAAACTCGATCGGAATAGCTACTTGAAGCTTGCCGGTCACAACGCATCGAGAATTGGCTTCGCCGGAATCCGACGAATTTTTACGGATTACCCTAGGGTGGTAACTAGGGAAAATCACCAAAATCGTAAAAAGTGGTGAAATTTCGGATCCGAGCCCAATAATTCAGGAAAACTCGATCGGAATAGCTACTGGAAGCTTGCCGGTCACAACGCGTCGAGAATTTTCTTCGCCGGAATCCGACGAATTTTAACGGATTTCCCTAGGGGTACCACTAGGGAAAATCACCAAAATCGAGAAATCGTAAAAAGTGGTGAAATTTCGGATCCGAGCCCAATAATTCAGGAAAACTCGATCGGAATAGCTACTGGAAGCTTGCCGGTCACAACGCATCGAGAATTGGTTTCGCCGGAATCCGACGAATTTTTACGGATTTTCCTAGGGGTACCACTAGGGAAAATCACCAAAATCGAGAAATCGTAAAAAGTGGTGAAATTTCGGATTCGAGCCCAATAATTCAGGAAAACTCGATCGGAATAGCTACTGGAAGCTTGCTGGTCACAACGCAACGAGAATTGGCTTCCGACGAATTTTTACGTATTTCCCTAGGGGTACAACTAGGGAAAATCACCAAAATCGAGAAATCGTAAAAAGTGGTGAAATTTCCGATCCGAGCCCAATAATTCAGGAAAACTCGATCGGAATAGCTACTGGAAGCTTGCCGGTCATAACGCATCGAGAATTGGCTTCGCCGGAATCCGACGAATTTTTACGGATTTCCCTAGGGGTACCACTAGGGAAAATCACCAAAATCGAGAAATCGTAAAAAGTGGTGAAATTTCGGATCCGAGCCCAATAATTCAGGAAAACTCGATCGGAATAGCTACTGGAAGCTTGCCGGTCACAACGCATCGAGAATTGGCTTCGCCGGAATCCGACGAATTTTTACGGATTACCCTAGGGTGGTAACTAGGGAAAATCACCAAAATCGTAAAAAGTGGTGAAATTTCGGATCCGAGCCCAATAATTCAGGAAAACTCGATCGGAATAGCTACTGGAAGCTTGCCGGTCACAACGCATCGAGAATTGGCTTCGCCGGAATCCGACAAATTTTTACGGATTTTCCTAGGGGTACCACTAGGGAAAATCACCAAAATCGAGAAATCGTAAAAAGTGGTGAAATTTCGGATTCGAGCCCAATAATTTAGGAAAACTCGATCGGAATAGCTACTGGAAGCTTGACGGTCACAACGCATCGAGAATTGGCTTCCGATGAATTTTTACGTATTTCCCTAGTACCACTAGGGAAAATCACCAAAATCGAGAAATCGTAAAAAGTGGTGAAATTTCCGATCCGAGCCCAATAATTCAGGAAAACTCGATCGGAATAGCTACTGGAAGCTTGCCGGTCACAATGCATCGAGAAATGGCTTCGCCGGAATCCGACGAATTTTTACGGATTTTCCTAGGGGTACCACTAGGGAAAATCACCAAAATCGAGAAATCGTAAAAAGTGGTGAAATTTCGGATCCGAGCCCAATAATTCAGGAAAAATAGATCGGAATAGCTACTGGAAGCTTGCCGGTCACAACGCATCGAGAATTGGCTTCGCCGGAATCCGACGAATTTCTACGGATTTCCCTAGGGGTACGTACCACTAGGAAAAATCACCAAAATCGAGAAATCGTAAAAAGTGGTGAAAGTTCGGATCCGAGCCAAATAATTCAGGAAAACTCGATCGGAATAGCTACTGGAAGCTTGCCGGTCACAACGCATCGAGAATTGGCTTCGCCGGAATCCGACGAATTTTTACGGATTTCCCTAGGGGTACCACTAGGAAAAATCACCAAAATCGAGAAATCGTAAAAAGTGGTGAAATTTCGGATCCGAGCCCAATAATTCAGGAAAAATCGATCGGAATAGCTACTGGAAGCTTGCCGGTCACAACGCATCGAGAATTGGCTTCGCCGGAATCCGACGAATTTTTACGGATTTCCCTAGGTGTACCACTAGGGAAAATCACCAAAATCGAGAAATCGTAAAAAGTGGTGAAATTTCGGATTCGAGCCCAATAATTCAGGAAAACTCGATCGGAATAGCTACTGGAAGCTTGCTGGTCACAACGCATCGAGAATTGGCTTCCGACGAATTTTTACGTATTTCCCTAGGGGTACCACTAGGGAAAATCACCAAAATCGAGAAATCGTAAAAAGTGGTGAAATTTCGGATCCGAGCCCAATAATTCAGGAAAACTCGATCGGAATAGCTACTGGAAGCTTGCCGGTCACAACGCATCGAGAAATGGCTTCGCCGAAATCCGACGAATTTCTACGAATTTCCCTAGGGGTACCACTAGGGAAAATCACCAAAATCGAGAAATCGTAAAAAGTGGTGAAATTTCGGATCCGAGCCCATTAATTCAGGAAAACTCGATCGGAATAGCTACTGGAAGCTTGCCGGTCACAACGCATCGAGAATTTGCTTCGCCGGAATCCGACGAATTTTTACGGATTTCCCTAGGTGTACCACTAGGGAAAATCACCAAAATCGAGAAATCGTAAAAAGTGGTGAAATTTCGGATCCGAGCCCATAATTCAGGAAAACTCGATCGGAATAGCTACTGGAAGCTTGCCGGTCACAACGCATCGAGAATTGGCTTCGCCGGAATCCGACGAATTTTTACGGATTACCCTAGGGTGGTAACTAGGGAAAATCACCAAAATCGTAAAAAGTGGTGAAATTTCGGATCCGAGCCCAATAATTCAGGAAAACTCGATCGGAATAGCTACTGGAAGCTTGCCGGACACAACGCATCGAGAATTGGCTTCGCCGGAATCCGACGAATTTTTACGGATTTCCCTAGGGGTACCACTAGGGAAAATCACCAAAATCGAGAAATCGTAAAAAGTGGTGAAATTTCGGATTCGAGCCCAATAATTTAGGAAAACTCGATCGGAATAGCTACTGGAAGCTTGACGGTCACAACGCATCGAGAATTGGCTTCCGACGAATTTTTACGTATTTCCCTAGGGGTACCACTAGGGAAAATCACCAAAATCGAGAAATCGTAAAAAGTGGTGAAATTTCGGATTCGAGCCCAATAATTTAGGAAAACTCGATCGGAATAGCTACTGGAAGCTTGACGGTCACAACGCATCGAGAATTGGCTTCCGACGAATTTTTACGTATTTCCCTAGGGGTACCACTAGGGAAAATCACCAAAATCGAGAAATCGTAAAAAGTGGTGAAATTTCGGATCCGAGCCCAATAATTCAGGAAAAATCGATCGGAATAGCTACTGGAAGCTTGCCGGTCACAACGCATCGAGAATTGGCTTCGCCGGAATCCGACGAATTTTTACGGATTTTCCTAGGGGTACCACTAGGGAAAATCACCAAAATCGAGAAATCGTAAAAAGTGGTGAAATTTCGGATTCGAGCCCAATAATTCAGGAAAACTCGATCGGAATAGCTACTGGAAGCTTGCTGGTCACAACGCATCGAGAATTGGCTTCCGACGAATTTTTACGTATTTCCCTAGGGGTACCACTAGGGAAAATCACCAAAATCGAGAAATCGTAAAAAGTGGTGAAATTTCGGATCCGAGCCCATAATTCAGGAAAACTCGATCGGAATAGCTACTGGAAGCTTACCGGTCACAACGCATCGAGAATTGGCTTCGCCGGAATCCGACGAATTTTTACGGATTACCCTAGGGTGGTAACTAGGGAAAATCACCAAAATCGTAAAAAGTGGTGAAATTTCGGATCCGAGCCCAATAATTCAGGAAAACTCGATCGGAATAGCTACTGGAAGCTTGCCGGTCACAACGCATCGAGAATTGGCTTCGCCGGAATCCGACGAATTTTTACGGATTTCCCTAGGGGTACCACTAGGCAAAATCACCAAAATCGAGAAATCGTAAAAAGTGGTGAAATTTCGGATTCGAGCCCAATAATTTAGGAAAACTCGATCGGAATAGCTACTGGAAGCTTGACGGTCACAACGCATCGAGAATTGGCTTCCGACGAATTTTTACGTATTTCCCTAGGGGTACCACTAGGAAAAATCACCAAAATCGAGAAATCGTAAAAAGTGGTGAAATTTCGGATTCGAGCCCAATAATTTAGGAAAACTCGATCGGAATAGCTACTGGAAGCTTGACGGTCACAACGCATCGAGAATTGGCTTCTGACGAATTTTTACGTATTTCCCTAGGGGTACCACTAGGGAAAATCACCAAAATCGAGAAATCGTAAATAGTGGTGAAATTTCGGATCCGAGCCCAATAATTCAGGAAAAATCGATCGGAATAGCTACTGGAAGCTTGCCGGTCACAACGCATCGAGAATTGGCTTCGCCGGAATCCGACGAATTTTTACGGATTTTCCTAGGGGTACCACTAGGGAAAATCACCAAAATCGAGAAATTGTAAAAAGTGGTGAAATTTGGGATTCGAGCCCAATAATTCAGGAAAACTCGATCGGAATAGCTACTGGAAGCTTGCTGGTCACAACGCATCGAGAATTGGCTTCCGACGAATTTTTACGTATTTCCCTAGGGGTACCACTAGGGAAAATCACCAAAATCGAGAAATCGTAAAAAGTGGTGAAATTTCCGATCCGAGCCCAATAATTCAGGAAAACTCGATCGGAATAGCTACTGGAAGCTTGCCGGTCACAACGCATCGAGAAATGGCTTCGCCGGAATCCGACGAATTTCTACGAATTTCCCTAGGGGTACCACTAGGGAAAATCACCAAAATCGAGAAATCGTAAAAACTGGTGAAATTTCGGATCCGAGCCCAATAATTCAGGAAAACTCGATCGGAATAGCTACTGGAAGCTTGCCGGTCACAACGCATCGAGAATTGGCTTCGCCGGAATCCGATGAATTTTTACGGATTTCCCTAGGTGTACCACTAGGGAAAATCACCAAAATCGAGAAATCGTAAAAAGTGGTGAAATTTCGTATCCGAGCCCATAAATCAGGAAAACTCGATCGGAATAGCTACTGGAAGCTTGCCGGTCACAACGCATCGAGAATTGGCTTCGCCGGAATCCGACGAATTTTTACGGATTACCCTAGGGTGGTAACTAGGGAAAATCACCAAAATCGTAAAAAGTGGTGAAATTTCGGATCCGAGCCCAATAATTCAGGAAAACTCGATCGGAATAGCTACTGGAAGCTTGCCGGTCACAACGCATCGAGAATTGGCTTCGCCGGAATCCGACGAATTTTTACGGATTTCCCTAGGGGTACCACTAGGGAAAATCACCAAAATCGAGAAATCGTAAAAAGTGGTGAAATTTCGGATTCGAGCCCAATAATTCAGGAAAACTCGATCGGAATAGCTACTGGAAGCTTGCTGGTCACAACGCATCGAGAATTGGCTTCCGACGAATTTTTACGTATTTCCCTAGGGGTACCACTAGGGAAAATCACCAAAATCGAGAAATCGTAAAAAGTGGTGAAATTTCCGATCCGAGCCCAATAATTCAGGAAAACTCGATCGGAATAGCTACTGGAAGCTTGCCGGTCACAACGCATCGAGAAATGGCTTCGCCGGAATCCGACGAATTTCTACGAATTTCCCTAGGGGTACCACTAGGGAAAATCACCAAAATCGAGAAATCGTAAAAAGTGGTAAAATTTCGGATCCGAGCCCAATAATTCAGGAAAACTCGATCGGAATAGCTACTGGAAGCTTGCCGGTCACAACGCATTGAGAATTGGCTTCGCCGGAATCCGACGAATTTTTACGGATTTCCCTAGGTGTACCACTAGGGAAAATCACCAAAATCGAGAAATCGTAAAAAGTGGTGAAATTTCGGATCCGAGCCCATAATTCAGGAAAACTCGATCGGAATAGCTACTGGAAGCTTGCCGGTCACAACGCATCGAGAATTGGCTTCGCCGGAATCCGACGAATTTTTACGGATTACCCTAGGGTGGTAACTAGGGAAAATCACCAAAATCGTAAAAAGTGGTGAAATTTCGGATCTGAGCCCAATAATTCAGGAAAACTCGATCGGAATAGCTACTGGAAGCTTGCCGGTCACAACGCATCGAGAATTGGCTTCGCCGGAATCCGACGAATTTTTACGGATTTCCCTAGGGGTACCACTAGGGAAAATCACCAAAATCGAGAAATCGTAAAAAGTGGTGAAATTTCGGATTCGAGCCCAATAATTTAGGAAAACTCGATCGGAATAGCTACTGGAAGCTTGATGGTCACAACGCATCGAGAATTGGCTTCCGACGAATTTTTACGTATTTCCCTAGGGGTACCACTAGGGAAAATCACCAAAATCGAGAAATCGTAAAAAGTGGTGAAATTTCGGATCCGAGCCCAATAATTCAGGAAAAATTGATCGGAATAGCTACTGGAAGCTTGCCGGTCACAACGCATCGAGAATTGGCTTCGCCGGAATCCGACGAATTTTTACGGATTTTCCTAGGGGTACCACTAGGGAAAATCACCAAAATCGAGAAATCGTAAAAAGTGGTGAAATTTCGGATTCGAGCCCAATAATTCAGGAAAACTCGATCGGAATAGCTATTGGAAGCTTGCTGGTCACAACGCATCGAGAATTGGCTTCCGACGAATTTTTACGTATTTCCCTAGGGGTACCACTAGGGAAAATCACCAAAATCGAGAAATCGTAAAAAGTGGTGAAATTTCGGATCCGAGCCCAATAATTCAGGAAAAATCGATCGGAATAGCTACTGGAAGCTTGCCAGTCACAACGCATCGAGAATTGGCTTCGCCGGAATCCGACGAATTTTTACGGATTTCCCTAGGTGTACCACTAGGGAAAATCACCAAAATCGAGAAATCGTAAAAAGTGGTGAAATTTCGGATCCGAGCCCATAATTCAGGAAAACTCGATCGGAATAGCTACTGGAAGCTTGCCGGTCACAACGCATCGAGAATTGGCTTCGCCGGAATCCGACGAATTTTTACGGATTACCCTAGGGTGGTAACTAGGGAAAATCACCAAAATCGTAAAAAGTGGTGAAATTTCGGATCCGAGCCCAATAATTCAGGAAAACTCGATCGGAATAGCTACTGGAAGCTTGCCGGTCACAACGCATCGAGAATTGGCTTCGCCGGAATCCGACGAATTTTTACGGATTTCCCTAGGGGTACCACTAGGGAAAATCACCAAAATCGAGAAATCGTAAAAAGTGGTGAAATTTCGGATTCGAGCCCAATAATTCAGGAAAACTCGATCGGAATAGCTACTGGAAGCTTGCTGGTCACAACGCATCGAGAATTGGCTTCCGACGAATTTTTACGTATTTCCCTAGGGGTACCACTAGGGAAAATCACCAAAATCGAGAAATCGTAAAAAGTGGTGAAATTTCCGATCCGAGCCCAATAATTCAGGAAAACTCGATCGGAATAGCTACTGGAAGCTTGCCGGTCACAACGCATCGAGAAATGGCTTCGCCGGAATCCGACGAATTTCTACGAATTTCCCTAGGGGTACCACTAGGGAAAATCACCAAAATCGAGAAATCGTAAAAAGTGGTAAAATTTCGGATCCGAGCCCAATAATTCAGGAAAACTCGATCGGAATAGCTACTGGAAGCTTGCCGGTCACAACGCATTGAGAATTGGCTTCGCCGGAATCCGACGAATTTTTACGGATTTCCCTAGGTGTACCACTAGGGAAAATCACCAAAATCGAGAAATCGTAAAAAGTGGTGAAATTTCGGATCCGAGCCCATAATTCAGGAAAACTCGATCGGAATAGCTACTGGAAGCTTGCCGGTCACAACGCATCGAGAATTGGCTTCGCCGGAATCCGACGAATTTTTACGGATTACCCTAGGGTGGTAACTAGGGAAAATCACCAAAATCGTAAAAAGTGGTGAAATTTCGGATCTGAGCCCAATAATTCAGGAAAACTCGATCGGAATAGCTACTGGAAGCTTGCCGGTCACAACGCATCGAGAATTGGCTTCGCCGGAATCCGACGAATTTTTACGGATTTCCCTAGGGGTACCACTAGGGAAAATCACCAAAATCGAGAAATCGTAAAAAGTGGTGAAATTTCGGATTCGAGCCCAATAATTTAGGAAAACTCGATCGGAATAGCTACTGGAAGCTTGATGGTCACAACGCATCGAGAATTGGCTTCCGACGAATTTTTACGTATTTCCCTAGGGGTACCACTAGGGAAAATCACCAAAATCGAGAAATCGTAAAAAGTGGTGAAATTTCGGATCCGAGCCCAATAATTCAGGAAAAATCGATCGGAATAGCTACTGGAAGCTTGCCGGTCACAACGCATCGAGAATTGGCTTCGCCGGAATCCGACGAATTTTTACGGATTTCCCTAGGTGTACCACTAGGGAAAATCACCAAAATCGAGAAATCGTAAAAAGTGGTGAAATTTTGGATCCGAGCCCATAATTCAGGAAAACTCGATCGGAATAGCTACTGGAAGCTTGCCGGTCACAACGCATCGAGAATTGGCTTCGCCGAAATCCGACGAATTTTTACGGATTACCCTAGGGTGGTAACTAGGGAAAATCACCAAAATCGTAAAAAGTGGTGAAATTTCGGATCCGAGCCCAATAATTCAGGAAAACTCGATCGGAATAGCTACTAGAAGCTTGCCGGTCACAACGCATCGAGAATTGGCTTCTCCGGAATCCGACGAATTTTTACGGATTTCCCTAGGGGTACCACTAGGGAAAATCACCAAAATCGAGAAATCGTAAAAAGTGGTGAAATTTCGGATTCGAGCCCAATAATTTAGGAAAACTCGATCAGAATAGCTACTGGAAGCTTGACGGTCACAACGCATCGAGAATTGGCTTCCGACGAATTTTTACGTATTTCCCTAGGGGTACCACTAGGGAAAATCACCAAAATCGAGAAATCGTAAAAAGTGGTGAAATTTCGGATCCGAGCCCAATAATTCAGGAAAAATCGATCGGAATAGCTACTGGAAGCTTGCCGGTCACAACGCATCGAGAATTGGCTTCGCCGGAATCCGACGAATTTTTACGGATTTTCCTAGGGGTACCACTAGGGAAAATCACCAAAATCGAGAAATCGTAAAAAGTGGTGAAATTTCGGATTCGAGCCCAATAATTCAGGAAAACTCGATCGGAATAGCGACTGGAAGCTTGCTGGTCACAACGCATTGAGAATTGGCTTCGCCGGAATCCGACGAATTTCTACGAATTTCCCTAGGGGTACCACTAGGGAAAATCACCAAAATCGAGAAATCGTAAAAAGTTGTGAAATTTCGGATCCGAGCCCAATAATTCAGGAAAACTCGATCGGAATAGCTACTGGAAGCTTGCCGGTCACAACGCATCGAGAATTGGCTTCGCCGGAATCCGACGAATTTTTACGGATTTCCCTAGGTGTACCACTAGGGAAAATCACCAAAATCGAGAAATCGTAAAAAGTGGTGAAATTTCGGATCCGAGCCCATAATTCAGGAAAACTCGATCGGAATAGCTACTGGAAGCTTGCCGGTCACAACGCATCGAGAATTGGCTTCGCCGGAATCCGACGAATTTTTACGGATTACCCTAGGGTGGTAACAAGGGAAAATCACCAAAATCGTAAAAAGTGGTGAAATTTCGGATCCGAGCCCAATAATTCAGGAAAACTCGATCGGAATAGCTACTAGAAGCTTGCCGGTCACAACGCATCGAGAATTGGCTTCGCCGGAATCCGACGAATTTTTACGGATTTCCCTAGGGGTACCACTAGGGAAAATCACCAAAATCGAGAAATCGTAAAAAGTGGTGAAATTTCGGATTCGAGCCCAATAATTTAGGAAAACTCGATCGGAATAGCTACTGGAAGCTTGACGGTCACAACGCATCGAGAATTGGCTTCCGACGAATTTTTACGTATTTCCCTAGGGGTACCACTAGGGAAAATCACCAAAATCGAGAAATCGTAAAAAGTGGTGAAATTTCGGATTCGAGCCCAATAAGTTAGGAAAACTCGATCGGAATAGCTACTGGAAGCTTGACGGTCACAACGCATCGAGAATTGGCTTCCGACGAATTTTTACGTATTTCCCTAGGGGTACCACTAGGAAAAATCACCAAAATCGAGAAATCGTAAAAAGTGGTGAAATTTCGGATTCGAGCCCAATAATTTAGGAAAACTCGATCGGAATAGCTACTGGAAGCTTGACGGTCACAACGCATCGAGAATTGGCTTCTGACGAATTTTTACGTATTTTCCTAGGGGTACCACTAGGGAAAATCACCAAAATCGAGAAATCGTAAATAGTGGTGAAATTTCGGATCCGAGCCCAATAATTCAGGAAAAATCGATCGGAATAGCTACTGGAAGCTTGCCGGTCACAACGCATCGAGAATTGGCTTCGCCGGAATCCGACGAATTTTTACGGATTTTCCTAGGGGTACCACTAGGGAAAATCACCAAAATCGAGAAATTGTAAAAAGTGGTGAAATTTTGGATTCGAGCCCAATAATTCAGGAAAACTCGATCGGAATAGCTACTGGAAGCTTGCTGGTCACAACGCATCGAGAATTGGCTTCCGACGAATTTTTACGTATTTCCCTAGGGGTACCACTAGGGAAAATCACCAAAATCGAGAAATCGTAAAAAGTGGTGAAATTTCCGATCCGAGCCCAATAATTCAGGAAAACTCGATCGGAATAGCTACTGGAAGCTTGCCGGTCACAACGCATCGAGAAATGGCTTCGCCGGAATCCGACGAATTTCCCTAGGGGTACCACTAGGGAAAATCACCAAAATCGAGAAATCGTAAAAACTGGTGAAATTTCGGATCCGAGCCCAATAATTCAGGAAAACTCGATCGGAATAGCTACTGGAAGCTTGCCGGTCACAACGCATCGAGAATTGGCTTCGCCGGAATCCGATGAATTTTTACGGATTTCCCTAGGTGTACCACTAGGGAAAATCACCAAAATCGAGAAATCGTAAAAAGTGGTGAAATTTCGTATCCGAGCCCATAAATCAGGAAAACTCGATCGGAATAGCTACTGGAAGCTTGCCGGTCACAACGCATCGAGAATTGGCTTCGCCGGAATCCGACGAATTTTTACGGATTACCCTAGGGTGGTAACTAGGGAAAATCACCAAAATCGTAAAAAGTGGTGAAATTTCGGATCCGAGCCCAATAATTCAGGAAAACTCGATCGGAATAGCTACTGGAAGCTTGCCGGTCACAACGCATCGAGAATTGGCTTCGCCGGAATCCGACGAATTTTTACGGATTTCCCTAGGGGTACCACTAGGGAAAATCACCAAAATCGAGAAATCGTAAAAAGTGGTGAAATTTCGGATTCGAGCCCAATAATTCAGGAAAACTCGATCGGAATAGCTACTGGAAGCTTGCTGGTCACAACGCATCGAGAATTGGCTTCCGACGAATTTTTACGTATTTCCCTAGGGGTACCACTAGGGAAAATCACCAAAATCGAGAAATCGTAAAAAGTGGTGAAATTTCCGATCCGAGCCCAATAATTCAGGAAAACTCGATCGGAATAGCTACTGGAAGCTTGCCGGTCACAACGCATCGAGAAATGGCTTCGCCGGAATCCGACGAATTTCTACGAATTTCCCTAGGGGTACCACTAGGGAAAATCACCAAAATCGAGAAATCGTAAAAAGTGGTAAAATTTCGGATCCGAGCCCAATAATTCAGGAAAACTCGATCGGAATAGCTACTGGAAGCTTGCCGGTCACAACGCATTGAGAATTGGCTTCGCCGGAATCCGACGAATTTTTACGGATTTCCCTAGGTGTACCACTAGGGAAAATCACCAAAATCGAGAAATCGTAAAAAGTGGTGAAATTTCGGATCCGAGCCCATAATTCAGGAAAACTCGATCGGAATAGCTACTGGAAGCTTGCCGGTCACAACGCATCGAGAATTGGCTTCGCCGGAATCCGACGAATTTTTACGGATTACCCTAGGGTGGTAACTAGGGAAAATCACCAAAATCGTAAAAAGTGGTGAAATTTCGGATCTGAGCCCAATAATTCAGGAAAACTCGATCGGAATAGCTACTGGAAGCTTGCCGGTCACAACGCATCGAGAATTGGCTTCGCCGGAATCCGACGAATTTTTACGGATTTCCCTAGGGGTACCACTAGGGAAAATCACCAAAATCGAGAAATCGTAAAAAGTGGTGAAATTTCGGATCCGAGCCCAATAATTCAGGAAAACTCGATCGGAATAGCTACTGGAAGCTTGCCGGTCACAACGCATCGAGAATTGGCTTCGCCGGAATCCGACGAATTTTTTCGGATTTTCCTAGGGGTACCACTAGGGAAAATCACCAAAATCGAGAAATCGTAAAAAGTGGTGAAATTTCGGATTCGAGCCCAATAATTCAGGAAAACTCGATCGGAATAGCTACTGGAAGCTTGCTGGTCACAACGCATCGAGAATTTGCTTCCGATGAATTTTTACGTATTTCCCTAGGGGTACCACTAGGGAAAATCACCAAAATCGAGAAATCGTAAAAAGTGGTGAAATTTCCGATCCGAGCCCAATAATTCAGGAAAACTCGATCGGAATAGCTACTGGAAGCTTGCCGGTCACAACGCATCGAGAAATGGCTTCGCCGGAATCCGACGAATTTCTACGAATTTCCCTTGGGGTACCACTAGGGAAAATCACCAAAATCGAGAAATCGTAAAAAGTGGTGAAATTTCGGATCCGAGCCCAATAATTCAGGAAAACTCGATCAGAATAGCTACTGGAAGCTTGCCGGTCACAACGCATCGAGAATTGGCTTCGCCGGAATCCGACGAATTTTTACGGATTTCCCTAGGTGTACCACTAGGGAAAATCACCAAAATCGAGAAATCGTAAAAAGTGGTGAAATTTCGTATCCGAGCCCATAATTCAGGAAAACTCGATCGGAATAGCTACTGGAAGCTTGCCGGTCACAACGCATCGAGAATTGGCTTCGCCGGAATCCGACGAATTTTTACGGATTACCCTAGGGTGGTAACTAGGGAAAATCACCAAAATCGTAAAAAGTGGTGAAATTTCGGATCCGAGCCCAATAATTCAGGAAAACTCGATCGGAATAGCTACTGGAAGCTTGCCGGTCACAACGCATCGAGAATTGGCTTCGCCGGAATCCGACGAATTTTTACGGATTTCCCTAGGGGTACCACTAGGGAAAATCACCAAAATCGTAAAAAGTGGTGAAATTTCGGATCCGAGCCCAATAATTCAGGAAAACTCGATCGGAATAGCTACTGGAAGCTTGCCGGTCACAACGCATCGAGAATTGGCTTCGCCGGAATCCGACGAATTTTTACGGATTTTCCTAGGGGTACCACTAGGGAAAATCACCAAAATCGAGAAATCGTAAAAAGTGGTGAAATTTCGGATTCGAGCCCAATAATTCAGGAAAACTCGATCGGAATAGCTACTGGAAGCTTGATGGTCACAACGCATCGAGAATTGGCTTCCGACGAATTTTTACGTATTTCCCTAGGGGTACCACTAGGGAAAATCACCAAAATCGAGAAATCGTAAAAAGTGGTGAAATTTCCGATCCGAGCCCAATAATTCAGGAAAACTCGATCGGAATAGCTACTGGAAGCTTGCCGGTCACAACGAATCGAGAAATGGCTTCGCCGGAATCCGACGAATTTCTACGAATTTCCCTAGGGGTACCACTAGGGAAAATCACCAAAATCGAGAAATCGTAAAAAGTGGTAAAATTTCGGATCCGAGCCCAATAATTCAGGAAAACTCGATCGGAATAGCTACTGGAAGCTTGCCGGTCACAACGCATTGAGAATTGGCTTCGCCGGAATCCGACGAATTTTTACGGATTTCCCTAGGTGTACCACTAGAAAAAATCACCAAAATCGAGAAATCGTAAAAAGTGGTGAAATTTCGGATCCGAGCCCATAATTCAGGAAAACTCGATCGGAATAGCTACTGGAAGCTTGCCGGTCACAACGCATCGAGAATTGGCTTCGCCGGAATCCGACGAATTTTTACGGATTACCCTAGGGTGGTAACTAGGGAAAATCACCAAAATCGTAAAAAGTGGTGAAATTTCGGATCCGAGCCCAATAATTCAGGAAAACTCGATCGGAATAGCTACTGGAAGCTTGCCGGTCACAACGCATCGAGAATTGGCTTCGCCGGAATCCGACGAATTTTTACGGATTTCCCTAGGGGTACCACTAGGGAAAATCACCAAAATCGAGAAATCGTAAAAAGTGGTGAAATTTCGGATCCGAGCCCAATAATTCAGGAAAACTCGATCGGAATAGCTACTGGAAGCTTGCCGGTCACAACGCATCGAGAATTGGCTTCGCCGGAATCCGACGAATTTTTACGGATTTTCCTAGGGGTACCACTAGGGAAAATCACCAAAATCGAGAAATCGTAAAAAGTGGTGAAATTTCGGATTCGAGCCCAATAATTCAGGAAAACTCGATCGGAATAGCTACTGGAAGCTTGCTGGTCACAACGCATCGAGAATTTGCTTCCGACGAATTTTTAAGGATTTCCCTAGGGGTACCACTAGGGAAAATCACCAAAATCGAGAAATCGTAAAAAGTGGTGAAATTTCCGATCCGAGCCCAATAATTCAGGAAAACTCGATCGGAATAGCTACTGGAAGCTTGCCGGTCACAACGCATCGAGAAATGGCTTCGCCGGAATCCGACGAATTTCCCTAGGGGTACCACTAGGGAAAATCACCAAAATCGAGAAATCGTAAAAACTGGTGAAATTTCGGATCCGAGCCCAATAATTCAGGAAAACTCGATCGGAATAGCTACTGGAAGCTTGCCGGTCACAACGCATCGAGAATTGGCTTCGCCGGAATCCGATGAATTTTTACGGATTTCCCTAGGTGTACCACTAGGGAAAATCACCAAAATCGAGAAATCGTAAAAAGTGGTGAAATTTCGTATCCGAGCCCATAAATCAGGAAAACTCGATCGGAATAGCTACTGGAAGCTTGCCGGTCACAACGCATCGAGAATTGGCTTCGCCGGAATCCGACGAATTTTTACGGATTACCCTAGGGTGGTAACTAGGGAAAATCACCAAAATCGTAAAAAGTGGTGAAATTTCGGATCCGAGCCCAATAATTCAGGAAAACTCGATCGGAATAGCTACTGGAAGCTTGCCGGTCACAACGCATCGAGAATTGGCTTCGCCGGAATCCGACGAATTTTTACGGATTTCCCTAGGGGTACCACTAGGGAAAATCACCAAAATCGAGAAATCGTAAAAAGTGGTGAAATTTCGGATTCGAGCCCAATAATTCAGGAAAACTCGATCGGAATAGCTACTGGAAGCTTGCTGGTCACAACGCATCGAGAATTGGCTTCCGACGAATTTTTACGTATTTCCCTAGGGGTACCACTAGGGAAAATCACCAAAATCGAGAAATCGTAAAAAGTGGTGAAATTTCCGATCCGAGCCCAATAATTCAGGAAAACTCGATCGGAATAGCTACTGGAAGCTTGCCGGTCACAACGCATCGAGAAATGGCTTCGCCGGAATCCGACGAATTTCTACGAATTTCCCTAGGGGTACCACTAGGGAAAATCACCAAAATCGAGAAATCGTAAAAAGTGGTAAAATTTCGGATCCGAGCCCAATAATTCAGGAAAACTCGATCGGAATAGCTACTGGAAGCTTGCCGGTCACAACGCATTGAGAATTGGCTTCGCCGGAATCCGACGAATTTTTACGGATTTCCCTAGGTGTACCACTAGGGAAAATCACCAAAATCGAGAAATCGTAAAAAGTGGTGAAATTTCGGATCCGAGCCCATAATTCAGGAAAACTCGATCGGAATAGCTACTGGAAGCTTGCCGGTCACAACGCATCGAGAATTGGCTTCGCCGGAATCCGACGAATTTTTACGGATTACCCTAGGGTGGTAACTAGGGAAAATCACCAAAATCGTAAAAAGTGGTGAAATTTCGGATCTGAGCCCAATAATTCAGGAAAACTCGATCGGAATAGCTACTGGAAGCTTGCCGGTCACAACGCATCGAGAATTGGCTTCGCCGGAATCCGACGAATTTTTACGGATTTCCCTAGGGGTACCACTAGGGAAAATCACCAAAATCGAGAAATCGTAAAAAGTGGTGAAATTTCGGATCCGAGCCCAATAATTCAGGAAAACTCGATCGGAATAGCTACTGGAAGCTTGCCGGTCACAACGCATCGAGAATTGGCTTCGCCGGAATCCGACGAATTTTTTCGGATTTTCCTAGGGGTACCACTAGGGAAAATCACCAAAATCGAGAAATCGTAAAAAGTGGTGAAATTTCGGATTCGAGCCCAATAATTCAGGAAAACTCGATCGGAATAGCTACTGGAAGCTTGCTGGTCACAACGCATCGAGAATTTGCTTCCGACGAATTTTTACGTATTTCCCTAGGGGTACCACTAGGGAAAATCACCAAAATCGAGAAATCGTAAAAAGTGGTGAAATTTCCGATCCGAGCCCAATAATTCAGGAAAACTCGATCGGAATAGCTACTGGAAGCTTGCCGGTCACAACGCATCGAGAAATGGCTTCGCCGGAATCCGACGAATTTCTACGAATTTCCCTAGGGGTACCACTAGGGAAAATCACCAAAATGAGAAATTGTAAAAAGTGGTGAAATTTCGGATCCGAGCCCAATAATTCAGGAAAACTCGATCGGAATAGCTACTGGAAGCTTGCCGGTCACAACGCATCGAGAATTGGCTTCGCCGAAATCCGACGAATTTTTACGGATTTCCCTAGGTGTACCACTAGGGAAAATCACCAAAATCGAGAAATCGTAAAAAGTGGTGAAATTTCGGATCCGAGCCCATAATTCAGGAAAACTCGATCGGAATAGCTACTGGAAGCTTGCCGGTCACAACGCATCGAGAATTTGCTTCGCCGGAATCCGACGAATTTTTACGGATTACCTTAGGGTGGTAACTAGGGAAAATCACCAAAATCGTAAAAAGTGGTGAAATTTCGGATCCGAGCCCAATAATTCAGGAAAACTCGATCGGAATAGCTACTGGAAGCTTGCCGGTCACAACGTATCGAGAATTGGCTTCGCCGGAATCCGACGAATTTTTACGGATTTCCCTAGGGGTACCACTCGGAAAAATCACCAAAATCGAGAAATCGTAAAAAGTGGTGAAATTTCGGATCCGAGCCCAATAATTCAGGAAAACTCGATCGGAATAGCTACTGGAAGCTTGCCGGTCACAACGCATCGAGAATTGGCTTCGCCGGAATCCGACGAATTTTTACGGATTTTCCTAGGGGTACCACTAGGGAAAATCACCAAAATCGAGAAATCGTAAAAAGTGGTGAAATTTCGGATCCGAGCCCAATAATTCAGGAAAACTCGATCGGAATAGCTACTGGAAACTTGCCGGTCACAACGCATCGAGAATTGGCTTCGCCGGAATCCGACGAATTTTTACGGATTTTCCTAGGGGTACCACTAGGGAAAATCACCAAAATCGAGAAATCGTAAAAAGTGGTGAAATTTCGGATTCGAGCCCAATAATTCAGGAAAACTCGATCGGAATAGCTACTGGAAGCTTGCTGGTCACAACGCATCGAGAATTGGCTTCCGACGAATTTTTACGTATTTCCCTAGGGGTACCACTAAGGAAAATCACCAAAATCGAGAAATCGTAAAAAGTGGTGAAATTTCCGATCCGAGCCCAATAATTCAGGAAAACTCGATCGGAATAGCTACTGGAAGCTTGCCGGTCATAACGCATCGAGAATTGGCTTCGCCGGAATCCGACGAATTTTTACGGATTTCCCTAGGGGTACCACTAGGGAAAATCACCAAAATCGAGAAATCGTAAAAAGTGGTGAAATTTCGGATCCGAGCCCAATAATTCAGGAAAACTCGATCGGAATAGCTACTGGAAGCTTGCCGGTCACAACGCATCGAGAATTGGCTTCGCCGGAATCCGACGAATTTTTACGGATTACCCTAGGGTGGTAACTAGGGAAAATCACCAAAATCGTAAAAAGTGGTGAAATTTCGGATCCGAGCCCAATAATTCAGGAAAACTCGATCGGAATAGCTACTGGAAGCTTGCCGGTCACAACGCATCGAGAATTGGTTTCGCCGGAATCCGATGAATTTTTACGGATTTCCCTAGGGGTACCACTAGGGAAAATCACCAAAATCGAGAAATCGTAAAAAGTGGTGAAATTTCGGATCCGAGCCCAATAATTCAGGAAAACTCGATCGGAATAGCTACTGGAAGCTTGCCGGTCACAACGCATCGAGAATTGGCTTCGCCGGAATCCGACGAATTTTTACGGATTTTCCTAAGGGTACCACAAGGGAAAATCACCAAAATCGAGAAATCGTAAAAAGTGGTGAAATTTCGGATTCGAGCCCAATAATTCAGGAAAACTCGATCGGAATAGCTACTGGAAGCTTGCTGGTCACAACGCATCGAGAATTGGCTTCCGACGAATTTTTACGTATTTCCCTAGGGGTACCACTAGGGAAAATCACCAAAATCGAGAAATCGTAAAAAGTGGTGAAATTTCCGATCCGAGCCCAATAATTCAGGAAAACTCGATCGGAATAGCTACTGGAAGCTTGCCGGTCACAACGCATCGAGAAATGGCTTCGCCGGAATCCGACGAATTTCTACGAATTTCCCTAGGGGTACCACTAGGGAAAATCACCAAAATCGAGAAATCGTAAAAAGTGGTGAAATTTCGGATCCGAGCCCAATAATTCAGGAAAACTCGATCGGAATAGCTACTGGAAGCTTGCCGGTCACAACGCATCGAGAATTGGCTTCGCCGGAATCCGACGAATTTTTACGGATTTCCCTAGGTGTACCACTAGGGAAAATCACCAAAATCGAGAAATCGTAAAAAGTGGTGAAATTTCGGATCCGAGCCCAGTAATTCAGGAAAACTCCATCGGAATAGCTAATGGAAGCTTGCAGGTCACAACGCATCGAGAATTGGCTTCGCCGGAATCCGACGAATTTTTACGGATTTCCCTAGGGGTACCAAAAGGAAAAATCACCAAAATCGAGAAAAGTGGTGAAATTTAGGATCCGAGCCCAATAATTCAGGAAAACTCGATCGGAATAGCTACTGGAAGCTTGCCGGTCACAACGTATCGAGAATTGGATTCGCCGGAATCCGACGAATTTTTACGGATTTCCCTAGGGGTACCACTAGGGAAAATCACCAAAATCGAGAAATCGTAAAAAGTGGTGAAATTTCGGATCCGAGCCCAATAATTCAGGAAAACTCGATCGGAATAGCTACTGGAAGCTTGCCGGTCACAACGCATCGAGAATTGGCTTCGCCGGAATCCGACGAATTTTTACGGATTTTTCTAGGGGTACCACTAGGGAAAATCACCAAAATCGAGAAATCGTAAAAAGTGGTGAAATTTCGGATTCGAGGCCAATAATTCAGGAAAACTCGATCAGAATAGCTACTGGAAGCTTGCTGGTCACAACGCATCGAGAATTGGCTTCTGACGAAATTTTACGTATTTCCCTAGGGGTACCACTAGGGAAAATCACCAAAATCGAGAAATCGTAAAAAGTGGTGAAATTTCCGATCCGAGCCCAATAATTCAGGAAAACTCGATCGGAATAGCTACTGGAAGCTTGCCGGTCATAACGCATCGAGAATTGGCTTCGCCGGAATCCGACGAATTTTTACGGATTTCCCTAGGGGTACCACTAGGGAAAATCACCAAAATCGAGAAATCGTAAAAAGTGGTGAAATTTCGGATCCGAGCCCAATAATTCAGGAAAACTCGATCGGAATAGCTACTGGAAGCTTGCCGGTCACAACGCATCGAGAATTGGCTTCGCCGGAATCCGACGAATTTTTACGAATTTTCCTAGGTGTACCACTAGGGAAAATCACCAAAATCGAGAAATAGTAAAAAGTGGTAAAATTTCGGATCCGAGCCCAATAATTTAGGAAAGCTCGATCGGAATAGCTACTGGAAGCTTGCCGGTCACAACGCATCGAGAATTGGCTTCCGATAAATTTTTACGGATTTTCCTAGGGGCACCACTAGGAAAAATCACCAAAATCGAGAAATCGTAAAAAGTGGTGAAATTTCGAATCCGAGCCCAATAATTCAGGAAAACTCGATCGGAATAGCTACTGGAAGCTTGCCGGTCACAACGCATCGAGAATTGGCTTCGCCGGAATCCGACGAATTTTTACGGATTTCCGTAGGGGTACCACTAGGAAAAATCACCAAAATCGAGAAATCGTAAAAAGTGGTGAAATTTCGGATCCGAGCCCAATAATTTAGGAAAACTCGATCGGAATAGCTACTGGAAGCTTGACGGTCACAACGCATCGAGAATTGGCTTCCGACGAATTTTTACGTATTTCCCTAGGGGTACCACTAGGGAAAATCACCAAAATCGAGAAATCGTAAAAAGTGGTGAAATTTCCGATTCGAGCCCAATAATTCAGGAAAACTCGATCGGAATAGCTACTGGAAGCTTGCCGGTCACAACGCATCGAGAAATGGCTTCGCCGGAATCCGACGAATTTTTACGGATTTTCCTAGGTGTACCACTAGGGAAAATCACCAAAATCGAGAAATCGTAAAAAGTGGTGATATTTCGGATCCGAGCCCAATAATTCAGGAAAAATAGATCGGAATAGCTACTGAAAGCTTGCCGGTCACAACGCATCGAGAATTGGCTTCGCCGGAATCCGACGAATTTCTACGGATTTCCCTAGGGGTACGTACCACTAGGAAAAATCACCAAAATCGAGAAATCGTAAAAAGTGGTGAAATTTCCGATCCGAGCCCAATAATTCAGGAAAACTCGATCGGAATAGCTACTGGAAGCTTGCCGGTCACAACGCATCGAGAATTGGCTTCGCCGGAATCCGACGAATTTTTACGGATTTTCCTAGGGGTACCACTAGGAAAAATCACCAAAATCGAGAAATCGTAAAAAGTGGTGAAATTTCGGATCCGAGTCCAATAATTCAGGAAAAATCGATCGGAATAGCTACTGGAAGCTTGCCCGTCACAACGCATCGAGAATTGGCATCGCCGGAATCCGACGAATTTCTACGGATTTCCCTAGGGGTACGTACCACTAGAAAAAATCACCAAAATCGAGAAATCGTAAAAAGTGGTGAAATTTTGGATTCGATCCCAATAATTCAGGAAAACTCAATCGAAATTGCTACTGGAAGCTTTCCGGTCACAACGCATCGATAATTGGCTTCGCCGGAATCCGACGAATTTTTACGGATTACCCTAGGGTGGTAACTAGGGAAAATCACCAAAATCGTAAAAAGTGGTGAAATTTCGGATCTGAGCCCAATAATTCAAAAAAACTCGATCGGAATAGCTACTGGAAGCTTGCCGGTCACAACGCATCGAGAATTGGCTTCGCCGGAATCAGACGAATTTTTACGGATTTCCCTAGGGGTACCACTAGGAAAAATCACCAAAATCGAGAAATCGTAAAAAGTGGTGAAATTTCGGATCCGAGCCCAATAATTCAGGAAAACTCGATCGGAATAGCTACTGGAAGCTTGCTGGTCACAACGCATCGAGAATTGGCTTCCGACGAATTTTTACGTATTTCCCTAGGGGTACCACTAGGGAAAATCACCAAAATCGAGAAATCGTAAAAAGTGGTGAAATTTCCGATCCGAGCCCAATAATTCAGGAAAACTCGATCGGAATAGCTACTGGAAGCTTGCCGGTCACAACGCATCGAGAATTGGCTTCGCCGGAATCCGACGAATTTTTTCGGATTTCCCTGGGGGTACCACTAGGGAAAATCACCAAAATCGAGAAATCGTAAAAAATGGTGAAATTTCGGATCCGAGCCCAATAATTCAGGAAAAATCGATCAGAATAGCTACTGGAAGTTTGCCGGTCACAACGCATCGAGAATTGGCTTCGCCGGAATCCGATGAATTTTTACGGATTTCCCTAGGGGTACGTACCACTAGGGAAAATCACTAAAATCGAGAAATCGTAAAAAGTGGTAAACTTTCGGATCCGATCCCAATAATTCAAGAAAACTCGATCGGAATAGCTACTGGAAGCCTGCCGGTCACAACGCATCGAGAATTGGCTTCCGACGAATTTTTACGGATTTCCCTAGAGGTACCACTAGGGAAAATCACCAAAATCGTAAAAAGTGGTGAAATTTCGGATGCGAGCCCAATAATTCAGGAAAACTCGATCGGAATAGCTACTGGAAGCTTGCCGGTCACAACGCATCGAGAATTGGTTTCGCCGGAATCCGACGAATTTTTACGGATTTCCCTAGGGGTACCACTAGGGAAAATCACCAAAATCGAGAAATCGTAAAAAGTGGTGAAATTTTGGATCCGAGCCCAATAATTCAGGAAAACTCGATCGGAATAGCTACTGGAAGCTTGCCGGTCACAACGCATTGAGAATTTGCTTCCGACGAATTTTTACGGATTTCCCTAGGGGTACCACTAGGGAAAATCACAAAAATCGAGAAATCGTAAAAAGTGGTGAAATTTCGGATCCGAACCCAATAATTCAGGAAAACTCGATCGGAATAGCTACTGGAAGCTTGCCGGTCACAACGTATCGAGAATTGGATTCGCCGGAATCCGACGAATTTTTACGGATTTCCCTAGGGGTACCACTAGGGAAAATCACCAAAATCGAGAAATCGTAAAAAGTGGTGAAATTTCGGATCCGAGCCCAATAATTCAGGAAAACTCGATCGGAATAGCTACTGGAAGCTTGCCGGTCACAACGCATCGAGAATTGGCTTCGCCGGAATCCGACGAATTTTTACGGATTTTTCTAGGGGTACCACTAGGGAAAATCACCAAAATCGAGAAATCGTAAAAAGTGGTGAAATTTCGGATTCGAGGCCAATAATTCAGGAAAACTCGATCAGAATAGCTACTGGAAGCTTGCTGGTCACAACGCATCGAGAATTGGCTTCTGACGAAATTTTACGTATTTCCCTAGGGGTACCACTAGGGAAAATCACCAAAATCGAGAAATCGTAAAAAGTGGTGAAATTTCCGATCCGAGCCCAATAATTCAGGAAAACTCGATCGGAATAGCTACTGGAAGCTTGCCGGTCATAACGCATCGAGAATTGGCTTCGCCGGAATCCGACGAATTTTTACGGATTTCCCTAGGGGTACCACTAGGGAAAATCACCAAAATCGAGAAATCGTAAAAAGTGGTGAAATTTCGGATCCGAGCCCAATAATTCAGGAAAACTCGATCGGAATAGCTACTGGAAGCTTGCCGGTCACAACGCATCGAGAATTGGCTTCGCCGGAATCCGACGAATTTTTACGGATTTTCCTAGGTGTACCACTAGGGAAAATCACCAAAATCGAGAAATAGTAAAAAGTGGTAAAATTTCGGATCCGAGCCCAATAATTTAGGAAAGCTCGATCGGAATAGCTACTGGAAGCTTGCCGGTCACAACGCATCGAGAATTGGCTTCCGATAAATTTTTACGGATTTTCCTAGGGGCACCACTAGGAAAAATCACCAAAATCGAGAAATCGTAAAAAGTGGTGAAATTTCGAATCCGAGCCCAATAATTCAGGAAAACTCGATCGGAATAGCTACTGGAAGCTTGCCGGTCACAACGCATCGAGAATTGGCTTCGCCGGAATCCGACGAATTTTTACGGATTTCCGTAGGGGTACCACTAGGAAAAATCACCAAAATCGAGAAATCGTAAAAAGTGGTGAAATTTCGGATCCGAGCCCAATAATTTAGGAAAACTCGATCGGAATAGCTACTGGAAGCTTGACGGTCACAACGCATCGAGAATTGGCTTCCGACGAATTTTTACGTATTTCCCTAGGGGTACCACTAGGGAAAATCACCAAAATCGAGAAATCGTAAAAAGTGGTGAAATTTCCGATTCGAGCCCAATAATTCAGGAAAACTCGATCGGAATAGCTACTGGAAGCTTGCCGGTCACAACGCATCGAGAAATGGCTTCGCCGGAATCCGACGAATTTTTACGGATTTTCCTAGGTGTACCACTAGGGAAAATCACCAAAATCGAGAAATCGTAAAAAGTGGTGATATTTCGGATCCGAGCCCAATAATTCAGGAAAAATAGATCGGAATAGCTACTGAAAGCTTGCCGGTCACAACGCATCGAGAATTGGCTTCGCCGGAATCCGACGAATTTCTACGGATTTCCCTAGGGGTACGTACCACTAGGAAAAATCACCAAAATCGAGAAATCGTAAAAAGTGGTGAAATTTCCGATCCGAGCCCAATAATTCAGGAAAACTCGATCGGAATAGCTACTGGAAGCTTGCCGGTCACAACGCATCGAGAATTGGCTTCGCCGGAATCCGACGAATTTTTACGGATTTTCCTAGGGGTACCACTAGGAAAAATCACCAAAATCGAGAAATCGTAAAAAGTGGTGAAATTTCGGATCCGAGTCCAATAATTCAGGAAAAATCGATCGGAATAGCTACTGGAAGCTTGCCCGTCACAACGCATCGAGAATTGGCTTCGCCGGAATCCGACGAATTTCTACGGATTTCCCTAGGGGTACGTACCACTAGAAAAAATCACCAAAATCGAGAAATCGTAAAAAGTGGTGAAATTTTGGATTCGATCCCAATAATTCAGGAAAACTCAATCGAAATTGCTACTGGAAGCTTTCCGGTCACAACGCATCGATAATTGGCTTCGCCGGAATCCGACGAATTTTTACGGATTACCCTAGGGTGGTAACTAGGGAAAATCACCAAAATCGTAAAAAGTGGTGAAATTTCGGATCTGAGCCCAATAATTCAAAAAAACTCGATCGGAATAGCTACTGGAAGCTTGCCGGTCACAACGCATCGAGAATTGGCTTCGCCGGAATCAGACGAATTTTTACGGATTTCCCTAGGGGTACCACTAGGAAAAATCACCAAAATCGAGAAATCGTAAAAAGTGGTGAAATTTCGGATCCGAGCCCAATAATTCAGGAAAACTCGATCGGAATAGCTACTGGAAGCTTGCTGGTCACAACGCATCGAGAATTGGCTTCCGATGAATTTTTACGTATTTCCCTAGGGGTACCACTAGGGAAAATCACCAAAATCGAGAAATCGTAAAAAGTGGTGAAATTTCCGATCCGAGCCCAATAATTCAGGAAAACTCGATCGGAATAGCTACTGGAAGCTTGCCGGTCACAACGCATCGAGAATTGGCTTCGCCGGAATCCGACGAATTTTTTCGGATTTCCCTGGGGGTACCACTAGGGAAAATCACCAAAATCGAGAAATCGTAAAAAATGGTGAAATTTCGGATCCGAGCCCAATAATTCAGGAAAAATCGATCAGAATAGCTACTGGAAGTTTGCCGGTCACAACGCATCGAGAATTGGCTTCGCCGGAATCCGATGAATTTTTACGGATTTCCCTAGGGGTACGTACCACTAGGGAAAATCACTAAAATCGAGAAATCGTAAAAAGTGGTAAACTTTCGGATCCGATCCCAATAATTCAAGAAAACTCGATCGGAATAGCTACTGGAAGCCTGCCGGTCACAACGCATCGAGAATTGGCTTCCGACGAATTTTTACGGATTTCCCTAGAGGTACCACTAGGGAAAATCACCAAAATCGTAAAAAGTGGTGAAATTTCGGATGCGAGCCCAATAATTCAGGAAAACTCGATCGGAATAGCTACTGGAAGCTTGCCGGTCACAACGCATCGAGAATTGGTTTCGCCGGAATCCGACGAATTTTTACGGATTTCCCTAGGGGTACCACTAGGGAAAATCACCAAAATCGAGAAATCGTAAAAAGTGGTGAAATTTTGGATCCGAGCCCAATAATTCAGGAAAACTCGATCGGAATAGCTACTGGAAGCTTGCCGGTCACAACGCATTGAGAATTTGCTTCCGACGAATTTTTACGGATTTCCCTAGGGGTACCACTAGGGAAAATCACAAAAATCGAGAAATCGTAAAAAGTGGTGAAATTTCGGATCCGAACCCAATAATTCAGGAAAACTCGATCGGAATAGCTACTGGAAGCTTGCCGGTCACAACGTATCGAGAATTGGATTCGCCGGAATCCGACGAATTTTTACGGATTTCCCTAGGGGTACCACTAGGGAAAATCACCAAAATCGAGAAATCGTAAAAAGTGGTGAAATTTCGGATCCGAGCCCAATAATTCAGGAAAACTCGATCGGAATAGCTACTGGAAGCTTGCCGGTCACAACGCATCGAGAATTGGCTTCGCCGGAATCCGACGAATTTTTACGGATTTTTCTAGGGGTACCACTAGGGAAAATCACCAAAATCGAGAAATCGTAAAAAGTGGTGAAATTTCGGATTCGAGGCCAATAATTCAGGAAAACTCGATCAGAATAGCTACTGGAAGCTTGCTGGTCACAACGCATCGAGAATTGGCTTCTGACGAAATTTTACGTATTTCCCTAGGGGTACCACTAGGGAAAATCACCAAAATCGAGAAATCGTAAAAAGTGGTGAAATTTCCGATCCGAGCCCAATAATTCAGGAAAACTCGATCGGAATAGCTACTGGAAGCTTGCCGGTCATAACGCATCGAGAATTGGCTTCGCCGGAATCCGACGAATTTTTACGGATTTCCCTAGGGGTACCACTAGGGAAAATCACCAAAATCGAGAAATCGTAAAAAGTGGTGAAATTTCGGATCCGAGCCCAATAATTCAGGAAAACTCGATCGGAATAGCTACTGGAAGCTTGCCGGTCACAACGCATCGAGAATTGGCTTCGCCGGAATCCGACGAATTTTTACGGATTTTCCTAGGTGTACCACTAGGGAAAATCACCAAAATCGAGAAATAGTAAAAAGTGGTAAAATTTCGGATCCGAGCCCAATAATTTAGGAAAGCTCGATCGGAATAGCTACTGGAAGCTTGCCGGTCACAACGCATCGAGAATTGGCTTCCGATAAATTTTTACGGATTTTCCTAGGGGCACCACTAGGAAAAATCACCAAAATCGAGAAATCGTAAAAAGTGGTGAAATTTCGAATCCGAGCCCAATAATTCAGGAAAACTCGATCGGAATAGCTACTGGAAGCTTGCCGGTCACAACGCATCGAGAATTGGCTTCGCCGGAATCCGACGAATTTTTACGGATTTCCGTAGGGGTACCACTAGGAAAAATCACCAAAATCGAGAAATCGTAAAAAGTGGTGAAATTTCGGATCCGAGCCCAATAATTTAGGAAAACTCGATCGGAATAGCTACTGGAAGCTTGACGGTCACAACGCATCGAGAATTGGCTTCCGACGAATTTTTACGTATTTCCCTAGGGGTACCACTAGGGAAAATCACCAAAATCGAGAAATCGTAAAAAGTGGTGAAATTTCCGATTCGAGCCCAATAATTCAGGAAAACTCGATCGGAATAGCTACTGGAAGCTTGCCGGTCACAACGCATCGAGAAATGGCTTCGCCGGAATCCGACGAATTTTTACGGATTTTCCTAGGTGTACCACTAGGGAAAATCACCAAAATCGAGAAATCGTAAAAAGTGGTGATATTTCGGATCCGAGCCCAATAATTCAGGAAAAATAGATCGGAATAGCTACTGAAAGCTTGCCGGTCACAACGCATCGAGAATTGGCTTCGCCGGAATCCGACGAATTTCTACGGATTTCCCTAGGGGTACGTACCACTAGGAAAAATCACCAAAATCGAGAAATCGTAAAAAGTGGTGAAATTTCCGATCCGAGCCCAATAATTCAGGAAAACTCGATCGGAATAGCTACTGGAAGCTTGCCGGTCACAACGCATCGAGAATTGGCTTCGCCGGAATCCGACGAATTTTTACGGATTTTCCTAGGGGTACCACTAGGAAAAATCACCAAAATCGAGAAATCGTAAAAAGTGGTGAAATTTCGGATCCGAGTCCAATAATTCAGGAAAAATCGATCGAAATAGCTACTGGAAGCTTGCCCGTCACAACGCATCGAGAATTGGCTTCGCCGGAATCCGACGAATTTCTACGGATTTCCCTAGGGGTACGTACCACTAGAAAAAATCACCAAAATCGAGAAATCGTAAAAAGTGGTGAAATTTTGGATTCGATCCCAATAATTCAGGAAAACTCAATCGAAATTGCTACTGGAAGCTTTCCGGTCACAACGCATCGATAATTGGCTTCGCCGGAATCCGACGAATTTTTACGGATTACCCTAGGGTGGTAACTAGGGAAAATCACCAAAATCGTAAAAAGTGGTGAAATTTCGGATCTGAGCCCAATAATTCAAAAAAACTCGATCGGAATAGCTACTGGAAGCTTGCCGGTCACAACGCATCGAGAATTGGCTTCGCCGGAATCAGACGAATTTTTACGGATTTCCCTAGGGGTACCACTAGGAAAAATCACCAAAATCGAGAAATCGTAAAAAGTGGTGAAATTTCGGATCCGAGCCCAATAATTCAGGAAAACTCGATCGGAATAGCTACTGGAAGCTTGCTGGTCACAACGCATCGAGAATTGGCTTCCGACGAATTTTTACGTATTTTCCTAGGGGTACCACTAGGGAAAATCACCAAAATCGAGAAATCGTAAAAAGTGGTGAAATTTCCGATCCGAGCCCAATAATTCAGGAAAACTCGATCGGAATAGCTACTGGAAGCTTGCCGGTCACAACGCATCGAGAATTGGCTTCGCCGGAATCCGACGAATTTTTTCGGATTTCCCTAGGGGTACCACTAGGGAAAATCACCAAAATCGAGAAATCGTAAAAAATGGTGAAATTTCGGATCCGAGCCCAATAATTCAGGAAAAATCGATCAGAATAGCTACTGGAAGTTTGCCGGTCACAACGCATCGAGAATTGGCTTCGCCGGAATCCGATGAATTTTTACGGATTTCCCTAGGGGTACGTACCACTAGGGAAAATCACCAAAATCGAGAAATCGTAAAAAGTGGTAAACTTTCGGATCCGATCCCAATAATTCAAGAAAACTCGATCGGAATAGCTACTAGAAGCCTGCCGGTCACAACGCATCGAGAATTGGCTTCCGACGAATTTTTACGGATTTCCCTAGAGGTACCACTAGGGAAAATCACCAAAATCGTAAAAAGTGGTGAAATTTCGGATGCGAGCCCAATAATTCAGTAAAACTCGATCGGAATAGCTACTGGAAGCTTGCCGGTCACAACGCATCGAGAATTGGTTTCGCCGGAATCCGACGAATTTTTACGGATTTGCCTAGGGGTACCACTAGAGAAAATCACCAAAATCGAGAAATCGTAAAAAGTGGTGAAATTTTGGATCCGAGCCCAATAATTCAGGAAAACTCGATCGGAATAGCTACTGGAAGCTTGCCGGTCACAACGCATCGAGAAATGGCTTCGCCGGAATCCGACGAATTTTTACGGATTTTCCTAGGTGTACCACTAGGGAAAATCACCAAAATCGAGAAATCGTAAAAAGTGGTGATATTTCGGATCCGAGCCCAATAATTCAGGAAAAATAGATCGGAATAGCTACTGAAAGCTTGCCGGTCACAACGCATCGAGAATTGGCTTCGCCGGAATCCGACGAATTTCTACGGATTTCCCTAGGGGTACGTACCACTAGGAAAAATCACCAAAATCGAGAAATCGTAAAAAGTGGTGAAATTTCCGATCCGAGCCCAATAATTCAGGAAAACTCGATCGGAATAGCTACTGGAAGCTTGCCGGTCACAACGCATCGAGAATTGGCTTCGCCGGAATCCGACGAATTTTTACGGATTTTCCTAGGGGTACCACTAGGAAAAATCACCAAAATCGAGAAATCGTAAAAAGTGGTGAAATTTCGGATCCGAGTCCAATAATTCAGGAAAAATCGATCGGAATAGCTACTGGAAGCTTGCCCGTCACAACGCATCGAGAATTGGCTTCGCCGGAATCCGACGAATTTCTACGGATTTCCCTAGGGGTACGTACCACTAGAAAAAATCACCAAAATCGAGAAATCGTAAAAAGTGGTGAAATTTTGGATTCGATCCCAATAATTCAGGAAAACTCAATCGAAATTGCTACTGGAAGCTTTCCGGTCACAACGCATCGATAATTGGCTTCGCCGGAATCCGACGAATTTTTACGGATTACCCTAGGGTGGTAACTAGGGAAAATCACCAAAATCGTAAAAAGTGGTGAAATTTCGGATCTGAGCCCAATAATTCAAAAAAACTCGATCGGAATAGCTACTGGAAGCTTGCCGGTCACAACGCATCGAGAATTGGCTTCGCCGGAATCAGACGAATTTTTACGGATTTCCCTAGGGGTACCACTAGGAAAAATCACCAAAATCGAGAAATCGTAAAAAGTGGTGAAATTTCGGATCCGAGCCCAATAATTCAGGAAAACTCGATCGGAATAGCTACTGGAAGCTTGCTGGTCACAACGCATCGAGAATTGGCTTCCGACGAATTTTTACGTATTTTCCTAGGGGTACCACTAGGGAAAATCACCAAAATCGAGAAATCGTAAAAAGTGGTGAAATTTCCGATCCGAGCCCAATAATTCAGGAAAACTCGATCGGAATAGCTACTGGAAGCTTGCCGGTCACAACGCATCGAGAATTGGCTTCGCCGGAATCCGACGAATTTTTTCGGATTTCCCTGGGGGTACCACTAGGGAAAATCACCAAAATCGAGAAATCGTAAAAAATGGTGAAATTTCGGATCCGAGCCCAATAATTCAGGAAAAATCGATCAGAATAGCTACTGGAAGTTTGCCGGTCACAACGCATCGAGAATTGGCTTCGCCGGAATCCGATGAATTTTTACGGATTTCCCTAGGGGTACGTACCACTAGGGAAAATCACCAAAATCGAGAAATCGTAAAAAGTGGTAAACTTTCGGATCCGATCCCAATAATTCAAGAAAACTCGATCGGAATAGCTACTAGAAGCCTGCCGGTCACAACGCATCGAGAATTGGCTTCCGACGAATTTTTACGGATTTCCCTAGAGGTACCACTAGGGAAAATCACCAAAATCGTAAAAAGTGGTGAAATTTCGGATGCGAGCCCAATAATTCAGTAAAACTCGATCGGAATAGCTACTGGAAGCTTGCCGGTCACAACGCATCGAGAATTGGTTTCGCCGGAATCCGACGAATTTTTACGGATTTGCCTAGGGGTACCACTAGAGAAAATCACCAAAATCGAGAAATCGTAAAAAGTGGTGAAATTTTGGATCCGAGCCCAATAATTCAGGAAAACTCGATCGGAATAGCTACTGGAAGCTTGCCGGTCACAACGCATTGAGAATTTGCTTCCGACGAATTTTTACGGATTTCCCTAGGGGTACCACTAGGGAAAATCACAAAAATCGAGAAATCGTAAAAAGTGGTGAAATTTCGGATCCGAACTCAATAATTCAGGAAAACTCGATCGGGATAGCTACTGGAAGCTTGCCGGTCACAACGCATCGAGAATTGGCTTCGCCGGAATCCGATAAATTTTTACGGATTTCCCTAGGTGTACCACTAAGGAAAATCACCAAAATCGAGAAATCGTAAAAAGTGGTGAAATTTCGGATCCGAGCCCAATAATTAAGGAAAACTCGATCGGAATAGCTACTGGAAGCTTGCCGATCACAACGCATCGAGAATTAGCTTCGCCGGAATCTGACGAATTTTTACGGATTACCCTATGGTGGTAACTAGGGAAAATCACCAAAATCGTAAAAAGTGGTGAAATTTCGGATCCGAGCCTAATAATTTAGGAAAACTCGATCGAAATAGCTATTGGAAGCTTGCCGGTCACAACGCATCGAGAATTGGCTTCGCCGAAATCCGACGAATTTTTACGGATTTCCCTAGGTGTACCACTAGGGAAAATCACCAAAATCGAACAATCGTAAAAAGTGGTGAAATTTCGGATCCGAGCCCAATAATTCAGGAAAACTCGATCGGAATAGCTACTGGAAGCTTGCCGGTCACAACGCATTGAGAATTTGCTTCCGACGAATTTTTACGGATTTCCCTAGGGGTACCACTAGGGAAAATCACCAAAATCGAGAAATCGTAAAAAGTGGTGAAATTTCGGATCCGAACCCAATAATTCAGGAAAACTCGATCGGAATAGCTACTGGAAGCTTGCCGGTCACAACGCATCGAGAATTGGCTTCGCCGGAATCCGACGAATTTTTTCGGATTTCCCTAGGGGTACCACTAGGGAAAATCACCAAAATCGAGAAATCGTAAAAAATGGTGAAATTTCGGATCCGAGCCCAATAATTCAGGAAAAATCGATCGGAATAGCTACTGGAAGTTTGCCGGTCACAACGCATCGAGAATTGGCTTCGCCGAAATCCGATGAATTTTTACGGATTTCCCTAGGGGTACGTACCACTAGGGAAAATCACCAAAATCGAGAAATCGTAAAAAGTGGTAAAATTTCGGATCCGATCCCAATAATTCAAGAAAACTCGATCGGAATAGCTACTGGAAGTTTGCCGGTCACAACGCATCGAGAATTGGCTTCCGACGAATTTTTACGGATTTCCCTAGAGGTACCACTAGGGAAAATCACCAAAATCGTAAAAAGTGGTGAAATTTCGGATGCGAGCCCAATAATTCAGGAAAACTCGATCGGAATAGCTACTGGAAGCTTGCCGGTCACAACGCATCGAGAATTATTTTCGCCGGAATCCGACGAATTTTTACGGATTTCCCTAGGGGTACCACTAGGGAAAATCACCAAAATCGAGAAATCGTAAAAAGTGGTGAAATTTCGGATCCGAGCCTAATAATTCAGGAAAACTCGATCGGAATAGCTACTGAAAGCTTGCCGGTCACAACGCATTGAGAATTTGCTTCCGACGAATTTTTACGGATTTTCCTAGGGGTACCACTAGGGAAAATCACCAAAATCGAGAAATCGTAAAAAGTTGTGAAATTTCGGATCCGAACCCTATAATTCAGGAAAACTCGATCGGAATAGCTACTGGAAGCTTGCCGGTCACAACGCATCGAGAATTGGCTTCGCCGGAATCCGATGAATTTTTACGGATTTCTCTAGGTGTACCACTAAGGAAAATCACCAAAATCGAGAAATCGTAAAAAGTGGTGAAATTTCGGATCCGAGCCCAATAATTAAGGAAAACTCGATCGGAATAGCTACTGGAAGCTTGCTGGTCACAACGCATCGAGAATTAGCTTCGCCGGAATCTGACGAATTTTTACGGATTACCCTAGGGTGGTAACTAGGGAAAATCACCAAAATCGTAAAAAGTGGTGAAATTTCGGATCCGAGCCTAATAATTTAGGAAAACTCGATCGGAATAGCTATTGGAAGCTTGCCGGTCACAACGCATCGAGAATTGGCTTCGCCGGAATCCGACGAATTTTTACGGATTTCCCTAGGTGTACCACTAGGGAAAATCACCAAAATCGAAAAATCGTAAAAAGTGGTGAAATTTCGGATCCGATCCCAATAATTCAAGAAAACTCGATCGGAATAGCTACTGGAAGCTTGCCGGTCACAACGCATCGAGAATTGGCTTCCGACGAATTTTTACGGATTTCCCTAGATGTACCACTAGGGAAAATCACCAAAATCGTAAAAAGTGGTGAAATTTCGGATGCGAGCCCAATAATTCAGGAAAACTCGATCGGAATAGCTACTGGAAGCTTGCCGGTCACAACGCATCGAGAATTGGTTTCGCCGGAATCCGACGAATTTTTACGGATTGCCCTAGGGGTACCACTAGGGAAAATCACCAAAATCGAGAAATCGTAAAAAGTGGTGAAATTTCGGATCCGAGCCCAATAATTCAGGAAAACTCGATCGGAATAGCTACTGGAAGCTTGCCGGTCACAACGCATTGAGAATTTGCTTCCGACGAATTTTTACGGATTTCCCTAGGGGTACCACTATGGAAAATCACCAAAATCGAGAAATCGTAAAAAGTGGTGAAATTTCGGATCCGAACCCAATAATTCAGGAAAACTCGATCGGAATAGCTACTGGAAGCTTGCCGGTCACAACGCATCGAGAATTGGCTTCGCCGGAATCCGATGAATTTTTACGGATTTCCCTAGGTGTACCACTAAGCAAAATCACCAAAATCGAGAAATCGTAAAAAGTGGTGAAATTTCGGATCCGAGCCCAATAATTAAGGAAAACTCGATCGGAATAGCTACTGGAAGCTTGCCGGTCACAACGCATCGAGAATTAGCTTCGCCGGAATCTGACGAATTTTTACGGATTACCCTAGGGTGGTAACTAGGGAAAATCACCAAAATCGTAAAAAGTGGTGAAATTTCGGATCCGAGCCTAATAATTTAGGAAAACTCGATCGGAATAGCTATTGGAAGCTTGCCGGTCACAACGCATCGAGAATTGGTTTCGCCGGAATCCGACGAATTTTTACGGATTTCCCTAGGTGTACCACTAGGGAAAATCACCAAAATCGAAAAATCGTAAAAAGTGGTGAAATTTCGGATCCGAGCCCAATAATTCAGGAAAACTCGATCGGAATAGCTACTGGAAGCTTGCCGGTCACAACGCATTGAGAATTTGCTTCCGACGAATTTTTACGGATTTCCCTAGGGGTACCACTAGGGAAAATCACCAAAATCGAGAAATCGTAAAAAGTGGTGAAATTTCGGATCCGAACCCAATAATTCAGGAAAACTCGATCGGAATAGCTACTGGAAGCTTGCCGGTCACAACGCATCGAGAATTGGCTTCGCCGGAATCCGACGAATTTTTTCGGATTTCCCTAGGGGTACCACTAGGGAAAATCACCAAAATCGAGAAATCGTAAAAAATGGTGAAATTTCGGATCCGAGCCCAATAATTCAGGAAAAATCGATCGGAATAGCTACTGGAAGTTTGCCGGTCACAACGCATCGAGAATTGGCTTCGCCGGAATCCGATGAATTTTTACGGATTTCCCTAGGGGTACGTACCACTAGGGAAAATCACCAAAATCGAGAAATCGTAAAAAGTGGTAAAATTTCGGATCCGATCCCAATAATTCAAGAAAACTCGATCGGAATAGCTACTGGAAGTTTGCCGGTCACAACGCATCGAGAATTGGCTTCCGACGAATTTTTACGGATTTCCCTAGAGGTACCACTAGGGAAAATCACCAAAATCGTAAAAAGTGGTGAAATTTCGGATGCGAGCCCAATAATTCAGGAAAACTCGATCGGAATAGCTACTGGAAGCTTGCCGGTCACAACGCATCGAGAATTGTTTTCGCCGGAATCCGACGAATTTTTACGGATTGCCCTAGGGGTACCACTAGGGAAAATCACCAAAATCGAGAAATCGTAAAAAGTGGTGAAATTTCGGATCCGAGCCCAATAATTCAGGAAAACTCGATCGGAATAGCTACTGGAAGCTTGCCGGTCACAACGCATTGAGAATTTGCTTCCGACGAATTTTTACGGATTTCCCTAGGGGTACCACTAGGGAAAATCACCAAAATCGAGAAATCGTAAAAAGTTGTGAAATTTCGGATCCGAACCCAATAATTCTGGAAAACTCGATCGGAATAGCTACTGGAAGCTTGCCGGTCACAACGCATCGAGAATTGGCTTCGCCGGAATCCGATGAATTTTTACGGATTTCCCTAGGTGTACCACTAAGGAAAATCACCAAAATCGAGAAATCGTAAAAAGTGGTGAAATTTCGGATCCGAGCCCAATAATTAAGGAAAACTCGATCGGAATAGCTACTGGAAGCTTGCCGGTCACAACGCATCGAGAATTAGATTCGCCGGAATCTGACGAATTTTTACGGATTACCCTAGGGTGGTAACTAGGGAAAATCACCAAAATCGTAAAAAGTGGTGAAATTTCGGATCCGAGCCTAATAATTTAGGAAAACTCGATCGGAATAGCTATTGGAAGCTTGCCGGTCACAACGCATCGAGAATTGGCTTCGCCGGAATCCGACGAATTTTTACGGATTTCCCTAGGTGTACCACTAGGGAAAATCACCAAAATCGAAAAATCGTAAAAAGTGGTGAAATTTCGGATCCGAGCCCAATAATTCAGGAAAACTCGATCGGAATAGCTACTGGAAGCTTGCCGGTCACAACGCATTGAGAATTTGCTTCCGACGAATTTTTACGGATTTTCCTAGGGGTACCACTAGGGAAAATCACCAAAATCGAGAAATCGTAAAAAGTGGTGAAATTTCGGATCCGAACCCAATAATTCAGGAAAACTCGATCGGAATAGCTACTGGAAGCTTGCCGGTCACAACGCATCGAGAATTGGCTTCGCCGGAATCCGACGAATTTTTTCGGATTTCCCTAGGGGTACCACTAGGGAAAATCACCAAAATCGAGAAATCGTAAAAAATGGTGAAATTTCGGATCCGAGCCCAATAATTCAGGAAAAATCGATCGGAATAGCTACTGGAAGTTTGCCGGTCACAACGCATCGAGAATTGGCTTCGCCGGAATCCGATGAATTTTTACGGATTTCCCTAGGGGTACGTACCACTAGGGAAAATCACAAAAATCGAGAAATCGTAAAAAGTGGTAAAATTTCGGATCCGATCCCAATAATTCAAGAAAACTCGATCGGAATAGCTACTGGAAGTTTGCCGGTCACAACGCATCGAGAATTGGCTTCCGATGAATTTTTACGGATTTCCCTAGAGGTACCACTAGGGAAAATCACCAAAATCGTAAAAAGTGGTGAAATTTCGGATGCGAGCCCAATAATTCAGGAAAACTCGATCGGAATAGCTACTGAAAGCTTGCCGGTCACAACGCATCGAGAATTGTTTTCGCCGGAATTCGACGAATTTTTACGGATTGCCCTAGGGGTACCACTAGGGAAAATCACCAAAATCGAGAAATCGTAAAAAGTGGTGAAATTTCGGATCCGAGCCCAATAATTCAGGAAAACTCGATCGGAATAGCTACTGGAAGCTTGCCGGTCACAACGCATTGAGAATTTGCTTCCGACGAATTTTTACGGATTTCCCTAGGGGTACCACTAGGGAAAATCACCAAAATCGAGAAATCGTAAAAAGTTGTGAAATTTCGGATCCGAACCCAATAATTCAGGAAAACTCGATCGGAATAGCTACTGGAAGCTTGCCGGTCACAACGCATCGAGAATTGGCTTCGCCGGAATCCGATGAATTTTTACGGATTTCCCTAGGTGTACCACTAAGGAAAATCACCAAAATCGAGAAATCGTAAAAAGTGGTGAAATTTCGGATCCAAGCCCAATAATTAAGGAAAACTCGATCGGAATAGCTACTGGAAGCTTGCCGGTCACAACGCATCGAGAATTAGCTTCGCCGAAATCTGACGAATTTTTACGGATTACCCTAGGGTGGTAACTAGGGAAAATCACCAAAATCGTAAAAAGTGGTGAAATTTCGGATCCGAGCCTAATAATTTAGGAAAACTCGATCGGAATAGCTATTGGAAGCTTGCCGGTCACAACGCATCGAGAATTGGCTTCGCCGGAATCCAACGAATTTTTACGGATTTCCCTAGGTGTACCACTAGGGAAAATCACAAAAATCGAAAAATCGTAAAAAGTGGTGAAATTTCGGATCCGAGCCCAATAATTCAGGAAAACTCGATCGGAATAGCTACTGGAAGCTTGCCGGTCACAACGCATTGAGAATTTGCTTCCGACGAATTTTTACGGATTTCCCTAGGGGTACCACTAGGGAAAATCACCAAAATCGAGAAATCGTAAAAAGTGGTGAAATTTCGGATTCGAACCCAATAATTCAGGAAAACTCGATCGGAATAGCTACTGGAAGCTTGCCGGTCACAACGCATCGAGAATTGGTTTCGCCGGAATCCGACGAATTTTTTCGGATTTCCCTAGGGGTACAACTAGGGAAAATCACCAAAATCGAGAAATCGTAAAAAATGGTGAAATTTCGGATCCGAGCCCAATAATTCAGGAAAAATCGATCGGAATAGCTACTGGAAGTTTGCCGGTCACAACGCATCGAGAATTGGCTTCGCCGGAATCCGATGAATTTTTACGGATTTCCCTAAGGGTACGTACCACTAGGGAAAATCACCAAAATCGAGAAATCGTAAAAAGTGGTAAAATTTCGGATCCGATCCCAATAATTCAAGAAAACTCGATCGGAATAGCTACTGGAAGTTTGCCGGTCACAACGCATCGAGAATTGGCTTCCGACGAATTTTTACGGATTTCCCTAGAGGTACCACTAGGGAAAATCACCAAAATCGTAAAAAGTGGTGAAATTTCGGATGCGAGCCCAATAATTCAGGAAAACTCGATCGGAATAGCTACTGGAAGCTTGCCGGTCACAACGCATCGAGAATTGTTTTCGCCGGAATCCGACGAATTTTTACGGATTGCCCTAGGGGTACCACTAGGGAAAATCACCAAAATCGAGAAATCGTAAAAAGTGGTGAAATTTCGGATCCGAGCCCAATAATTCAGGAAAACTCGATCGGAATAGCTACTGGAAGCTTGCCGGTCACAACGCATTGAGAATTTGCTTCCGACGAATTTTTACGGATTTCCCTAGGGGTACCACTAGGGAAAATCACCAAAATCGAGAAATCGTAAAAAGTTGTGAAATTTCGGATCCGAACCCAATAATTCAGGAAAACTCGATCGGAATAGCTACTGGAAGCTTGCCGGTCACAACGCATCGAGAATTGGCTTCGCCGGAATCCGATGAATTTTTACGGATTTTCCTAGGTGTACCACTAAGGAAAATCACCAAAATCGAGAAATCGTAAAAAGTGGTGAAATTTCGGATCCAAGCCCAATAATTAAGGAAAACTCGATCGGAATAGCTACTGGAAGCTTGCCGGTCACAACGCATCGAGAATTAGCTTCGCCGAAATCTGACGAATTTTTACGGATTACCCTAGGGTGGTAACTAGGGAAAATCACCAAAATCGTAAAAAGTGGTGAAATTTCGGATCCGAGCCTAATAATTTAGGAAAACTCGATCGGAATAGCTATTGGAAGCTTGCCGGTCACAACGCATCGAGAATTGGCTTCGCCGGAATCCAACGAATTTTTACGGATTTCCCTAGGTGTACCACTAGGGAAAATCACAAAAATCGAAAAATCGTAAAAAGTGGTGAAATTTCGGATCCGAGCCCAATAATTCAGGAAAACTCGATCGGAATAGCTACTGGAAGCTTGCCGGTCACAACGCATTGAGAATTTGCTTCCGACGAATTTTTACGGATTTCCCTAGGGGTACCACTAGGGAAAATCACCAAAATCGAGAAATCGTAAAAAGTGGTGAAATTTCGGATTCGAACCCAATAATTCAGGAAAACTTGATCGGAATAGCTACTGGAAGCTTGCCGGTCACAACGCATCCAGAATTGGCTTCGCCGGAATCCGACGAATTTTTTCGGATTTCCCTAGGGGTACCACTAGGGAAAATCACCAAAATCGAGAAATCGTAAAAAATGGTGAAATTTCGGATCCGAGCCCAATAATTCAGGAAAAATCGATCGGAATAGCTACTGGAAGTTTGCCGGTCACAACGCATCGAGAATTGGCTTCGCCGGAATCCGATGAATTTTACGGATTTCCCTAGGGGTACGTACCACTAGGGAAAATCACCAAAATCGAGAAATCGTAAAAAGTGGTAAAATTTCGGATCCGATCCCAATAATTCAAGAAAACTCGATCGGAATAGCTACTGGAAGCTTGCCGGTCACAACGCATCGAGAATTGGCTTCCGACGAATTTTTACGGATTTCCCTAGAGGTACCACTAGGGAAAATCACCAAAATCGTAAAAAGTGGTGAAATTTCGGATGCGAGCCCAATAATTCAGGAAAACTCGATCGAATAGCTACTGGAAACTTGCCGGTCACAACGCATCGAGAATTGGTTTCGCCGGAATCCGACGAATTTTTACGGATTGCCCTAGGGGGTACCACTAGGAAAATCACCAAAATCGCGAAATCGTAAAAAGTGGTGAAATTTCGGATCCGAGCCCAATAATTCAGGAAAACTCGATCGGAATAGCTACTGGAAGCTTACCGGTCACAACGCATTGAGAATTTGCTTCCGACGAATTTTACGGATTTCCCTAGGGGTACCACTAGGGAAAATCACCAAAATCGAGAAATCGTAAAAAGTGGTGAAATTTCGGATCCGAACCCAATAATTCAGGAAAACTCGATCGGAATAGCTACTGGAAGCTTGCCGGTCACAACGCATCGAGAATTGGCTTCGCCGGAATCCGATGAATTTTTACGGATTTCCCTAGGTGTACCACTAAGGAAAATCACCAAAATCGAGAAATCGTAAAAAGTGGTGAAATTTCGGATCCGAGCCCAATAATTAAGGAAAACTCGATCGAATAGCTACTGGAAGCTTGCCGGTCACAACGCATCGAGAATTAGCTTCGCCGGAATCGGACGAATTTTTACGGATTACCCTAGGGTGGTAACTAGGGAAAATCACCAAAATCGTAAAAAGTGGTGAAATTTCGGATCCGAGCCTAATAATTTAGGAAAACTCGATCGGAATAGCTATTGGAAGCTTGCCGGTCACAACGCATCGAGAATTGGTTTCGCCGGAATCCGACGAATTTTTACGGATTTCCCTAGGGGTACCACTAGGGAAAATCACCAAAATCGAGAAATCGTAAAAAGTGGTGAAATTTCCGATCCGAGTCCAATAATTCAGGAAAACTCGATCGGAATAGCTACTGGAAGCTTGCCGGTCACAACGCATCGAGAAATGGCTTCGCCGGAATCCGACGAATTTTTACGGATTTTCCTAGGGGTACCACTAGGGAAAATCACCAAAATCGAGAAATCGTAAAAAGTGTGAAATTTCGGATCCGAGCCCAATAATTCAGGAAAAATAGATCGGAATAGCTACTGGAAGCTTGCCGGTCACAACGCATCGAGAATTGGCTTCGCCGGAATCCGACGAATTTCTACGGATTTCCCTAGGGGTACGTACCACTAGGAAAAATCACCAAAATCGAGAAATCGTAAAAAGTCCGATCCGAGCCCAATAATTCAGAAAAACTCGATCGGAATAGCTACTGGAAGCTTACCGGTCACAACGCATCGAGAATTGGCTTCGCCGGAATCCGACGAATTTTTACGGATTTTCCTAGGGTACCACTAGGAAAAATTACCAAAATCGAGAAATCGTAAAAAGTGGTGAAATTTCGGATCTGAGTCCAATAATTCAGGAAAAATCGATCGGAATAGCTATTGGAAGCTTGCCCGTCACAACGCATCGAGAATTGGCTTCGCCGGAATCCGACGAATTTCTAGGGATTTCCCTAGGGGTACGTACCACTAGGAAAAATCACCAAAATCGAGAAATCGTAAAAAGTGGTGAAATTTCGGATCCGATCCCAATAATTCAGGAAAACTCGATCGAAATAGCTACTGGAAGCTTGCCGGTCACAACGCATCGAGAATTGGCTTCGCCGGAATCCGACGAATTTTTACGGATTACCCTAGGGTGGTAACTAGGGAAAATCACCAAAATCGTAAAAAGTGGTGAAATTTCGGATCTGAGCCCAATAATTCAGGAAAACTCGATCGGAATAGCTACTGGAAGCTTGCCGGTCACAACGCATCGAGAATTGGCTTCGCCGGAATCAGACGAATTTTTACGGATTTCCCTAGGGGTACCACTAGGGAAAATCACCAAAATCGAGAAATCGTAAAAAGTGGTGAAATTTCGGATCCTAGCCCAATAATTCAGGAAAACTCGATCAGAATAGATACTGGAAGCTTGCCGGTCACAACGCATCGAGAATTGGCTTCGCCGGAATCCGACCAATTTTTTCGGATTTTCCTAGGGGTACCACTAGGGAAAATCACCAAAATCGAGAAATCGTAAAAAGTGGTGAAATTTCGGATCCGAGCACAATAATTCAGGAAAAATCGATCGGAATAGCTACTGGAAGTTTGCCGGTCACAACGCATCGATAATTGGCTTCGCCGGAATCCGATGAATTTTTACGGATTTCCCTAGGGGTACGTACCACTAGGGAAAATCACCAAAATCGAGAAATCGTAAAAAGTGGTAAAATTTCGGATCCGATCCCAATTATTCAAGAAAACTCGATCGGAATAGCTACTGGAAGCTTGCCGGTCACAATGCATCGAGAATTGGCTTCCGACGAATTTTTACGGATTTCCCTAGAGGTACCACTAGGGAAAATCACCAAAATCGTAAAAAGTGGTGAAATTTCGGATGCGAGCCCAATAATTCAGGAAAACTCGATCGGAATAGCTACTGGAAGCTTTCCGGTCACAACGCATCGAGAATTAGTTTCGCCGGAATCCGACGAATTTTTACGGATTTCCCTAGGGGTACCACTAGGGAAAATCACCAAAATCGAGAAATCGTAAAAAGTGGTGAAATTTTGGATCCGAGCCCAATATTTCAGGAAAACTCGATCGGAATAGCTACTGGAAGCTTGCTGGTCACAACGCATCGAGAATTGGCTTCCGACGAATTTTTACGGATTTTCCTAGGGGTACCACTAGGGAAAATCACCAAAATCGTAAAAAGTGGTGAAATTTCGGATCCGAGCCCAATAATTCAGGAAAACTTGATCGGAATAGCTACTGAAAGCTTGCCGGTCACAACGCATCGAGAATTGGCTTCGCCGGAATTCGACGAATTTTTACGGATTTCCCTAGGTGTACCACTAGGGAAAATCACCAAAATCGAGAAATAGTAAAAAGTGGTGAAATTTCGGATCCGAGCCCAATAATTCAGGAAAGCTCGATCAGAATAGATACTGGAAGCTTGCCGGTCACAACGCATCGAGAATTGGCTTCCGATAAATTTTTACGGATTTCCCTAGGGGCACCACTAGGAAAAATCACTAAAATCGAAAAATCGTAAAAAGTGGTGAAATTTCGGATCCGAGCCCAATAATTCAGGAAAACTCGATCGGAATAGCTACTGGAAGCTTGCCGGTCACAACGCATCGAGAATTGGCTTCGCCGGAATCCGACGAATTTTAATGGATTTCCGTAGGGGTACCACTAGGGAAAATCACCAAATCGAGAAATCGTAAAAACTGGTGAAATTTCGGATCCGAGCCCAATAATTTAGGAAAACTCGATCGGAATAGCTACTGAAAGCTTGCCGGTCACAACGCATCGAGAATTGGCTTCCGACGAATTTTTACGGATTTCCCTAGGGGTACCACTAGGGAAAATCACCAAAATCGAGAAATCGTAAAAAGTGGTGAAATTTCCGATCCGAGCCCAATAATTCAGGAAAACTCGATCGGAATAGCTACTGGAAGCTTGCCGGTTACAACGCATCGAGAATTGGCTTCGCCAGAATCCGACGAATTTTTACGGATTTCCCTAGGTGTACCACTAGGGAAAATCACCAAAATCGAGAAATAGTAAAAAGTGGTGAAATTTTGAATCCGAGCCCAATAATTCAGGAAAACTCGATCGGAATAGCTACTGGAAGCTTGCCCGTCACAACGCATCGAGAATTGGCTTCCGACGAATTTTTACGGATTTCCCTAGGGGTACCACTAGGGAAAATCACCAAAATCGAGAAATCGTAAAAAGTGCTGAAATTTCGGATCCGAGCCCAATAATTCAGGAAAACTCGATCGGAATAGCTACTGGAAGCTTGCCAGTCACAACGCATCGATAATTGGCTTCTGACGAATTTTTACGGATTTTCCTAGGTGTACCACTAGGGAAAATCACCAAAATCGAGAAATCGTATAAAGTGGTGAAATTTTGGATCCGAGCCCAATAATTCGGGAAAACTCGATCGGAATAGCTACTGGAAGCTTGCCGGTCACAACGCATCGAGAATTGATTTCGCCGGAATCCGACGAATTTTTACGGATTTCCCTAGGTGTACCACTAGGAAAAATCACCAAAATCGAGAAATAGTAAAAAGTGGTGAAATTTCGAATCCGAGCCCAATAATTCAGGAAAACTCGATCGGAATAGCTACTGGAAGCTTACCAATCACAACGCATCGAGAATTGGCTTCGCCGGAATCCGACGAATTTTTACGGATTTCCCTAGGGGTACCACTATGGAAAATCACCAAAATCGAGAAATCGTAAAAAGTGCTGAAATTTCGGATCCGAGCCCAATAATTCAGGAAAACTCGATCGGAATAGCTACTGGAAGCTTGCCGGTCACAACGCATCGAGAATTGGCTTCGCCGGAATCCGACGAATTTTTACGGATTACCCTAGGGTGGTAACTAGGGAAAATCACTAAAATCGTAAAAAGTGGTGAAATTTCGGATCCGAGCCCAATAATTCAGGAAAACTCGATCGGAATAGCAACTGGAAGCTTGCCGGTCATAACGCATCGAGAATTGGCTTCGCCGGAATCCGACGAATTTTTACGGATTTCCCTAGGGGTATCACTAGGGAAAATCACCAAAATCGAGAAATCGTAAAAAGTGGTGAAATTTCGGATCCGAGCCCAATAATTCCGGAAAACTCGATCCGAATAGCTACTGGAAGTTTGCCGGTCACAACGCATCGAGAATTGGCTTCGCCTGAATCCGACGAATTTTTACGGATTTCCCTCGGTGTACCTCTAGGAAAAATCACCAAAATCGAGAAATAGTAAAAAGTGGTGAAATTTCGGATTCGAGCCCAATGATTCAAGAAAACTCGATCGGAATAGGTACTGGAAGCTTGCCGGTCACAACGCATCGAGAATTGGCTTCCGATGAATTTTTACGGATTTCCCTAGGGGTACCACTAGGGAAAATCACCAAAATCATAAAAAGTGGTGAAATTTCGGATCCGAGCCCAATAATTCAGGAAAACTCGATCGGAATAGCTACTGGAAGCTTGCCGGTCACAACGCATCGAGAATTGGCTTCCGACGAATTTTTACGGATTTCCCTAGGGGTACCACTAGGGAAAATCACCAAAATCGTAAAAAGTGGTGAAATTTCGGATCCGAGCCCAATAATTCAGGAAAACTCGATCGGAATTGCTACTGGAAGCTTGCCGGTCACAACGCATCGAGAATTGGCTTCGCCGGAATCCGACGAATTTTTACGGATTTTTATAGGGGTACCACTAGGGAAAATCACAAAATCGAGAAATCGTAAAAAGTGGTGAAATTTCGGATCCGAGCCCAATAATTCTGGAAAACTCGATCGGAATAGGTACTGGAAGCTTGCCGGTCACAACGCATCGAGAATTGGCTTCCGACGAATTTTTACGGATTTCCCTAGGGGTACCACTAGGAAAAATCACCAAAATCATAAAAAGTGGTGAAATTTCGGATCCGAGCCCAATAATTCAGGAAAACTCGATCGGAATAGCTACTGGAAGCTTGCCGGTCGCAACGCATCGAGAATTGGCTTCGCCGAAAACCGACGAATTTTTACGGATTTCCCTAGGGGTACCACTAGGGAAAATTACCAAAATCGAGAAATCGTAAAAAGTGGTGAAATTTCGGATTCAAGCCCAATAATTCAGGAAAACTCGATCGGAATAGCTACTGGAAGCTTGCAAGTCACAACGCATCGAGAATTAGCTTCCGACGAATTTTACGGATTTTCCTAGGGGTACCACTAGGGAAAATCACCAAAATCGAGAAATCGTAAAAAGTGGTGAAATTCCGGATCCGAGCCCAATAATTTACGAAAACTCGATCGGAATAGCTACTGGAAGCTTGCCGGTCACAACGCATCGAGAATTGGCTTCGCCGGAATCCGACGAATTTTTATGGATTTCCCTAGGGGTACCACTAGGGGAAATCACCAAAATCGAGAAATCGTAAAAACTGGTGAAATTTCGGATTCGAGCCCAATAATTCAGGAAAACTCGATCGGAATAGCTACTGGAAGCTTGCCGTTCACAACGCATCGAGAATTGGCTTCGCCGGAATCCGACGAATTTTTACGGATTTTCCTAGGTGTACCACTAGGGAAAATCACCAAAATCGAGAAATAGTAAAAAGTGGTGAAATTTCGAATCCGAGCCCAATAATTCAGGAAAACTCGATCGGAATAGCTACTGGAAGCTTGCTGGTCACAACGCATCGAGAATTGGCTTCCGACGAATTTTTACGGATTTTCCTAGGGGTACCACTAGGGAAAATCACCAAAATCGAGAAATCGTAAAAAGTGGTGAAATTTCGGATCCGAGCCCAATAATTCAGGAAAAATAGATCGGAATAGCTACTGGAAGCTTGCCGGTCACAACGCATCGAGAATTGGCTTCGCCGGAATCCAACGAATTTCTACGGATTTCCCTAGGGGTACGTACCACTAGGAAAAATCACCAAAATCGAGAAATCGTAAAAAGTGGTGAAATTTCCGATCCGAGCCCAATAATTCAGAAAAACTCGATCGGAATAGCTACTGGAAGCTTGCCGGTCACAACGCATCGAGAATTGGCTTCGCCGGAATCCAACGAAATTTTTACGGATTTTCCTAGGGTACCACTAGGAAAAATCACCAAAATCGAGAAATCGTAAAAAGTGGTGAAATTTCGGATCCGAGCCCAATAATTAAGGAAAACTCGATCGGAATAGCTACTGGAAGCTTGCCGGTCACAACGCATCGAGAATTAGATTCGCCGGAATCTGACGAATTTTTACGGATTACCCTAGGGTGGTAACTAGGGAAAATCACCAAAATCGTAAAAAGTGGTGAAATTTCGGATCCGAGCCTAATAATTTAGGAAAACTCGATCGGAATAGCTATTGGAAGCTTGCCGGTCACAACGCATCGAGAATTGGCTTCGCCGGAATCCGACGAATTTTTACGGATTTCCCTAGGTGTACCACTAGGAAAAATCACCAAAATCGAAAAATCGTAAAAAGTGGTGAAATTTCGGATCCGAGCCCAATAATTCAGGAAAACTCGATCGGAATAGCTACTGGAAGCTTGCCGGTCACAACGCATTGAGAATTTGCTTCCGACGAATTTTTACGGATTTTCCTAGGGGTACCACTAGGGAAAATCACCAAAATCGAGAAATCGTAAAAAGTGGTGAAATTTCGGATCCGAACCCAATAATTCAGGAAAACTCGATCGGAATAGCTACTGGAAGCTTGCCGGTCACAACGCATCGAGAATTGGCTTCGCCGGAATCCGACGAATTTTTTCGGATTTCCCTAGGGGTACCACTAGGAAAAATCACCAAAATCGAGAAATCGTAAAAAATGGTGAAATTTCGGATCCGAGCCCAATAATTCAGGAAAAATCGATCGGAATAGCTACTGGAAGTTTGCCGGTCACAACGCATCGAGAATTGGCTTCGCCGGAATCCGATGAATTTTTACGGATTTCCCTAGGGGTACGTACCACTAGGGAAAATCACCAAAATCGAGAAATCGTAAAAAGTGGTAAAATTTCGGATCCGATCCCAATAATTCAAGAAAACTCGATCGGAATAGCTACTGGAAGTTTGCCGGTCACAACGCATCGAGAATTGGCTTCCGACGAATTTTTACGGATTTCCCTAGAGGTACCACTAGGGAAAATCACCAAAATCGTAAAAAGTGGTGAAATTTCGGATGCGAGCCCAATAATTCAGGAAAACTCGATCGGAATAGCTACTGAAAGCTTGCCGGTCACAACGCATCGAGAATTGTTTTCGCCGGAATCCGACGAATTTTTACGGATTGCCCTAGGGGTACCACTAGGGAAAATCACCAAAATCGAGAAATCGTAAAAAGTGGTGAAATTTCGGATCCGAGCCCAATAATTCAGGAAAACTCGATCGGAATAGCTACTGGAAGCTTGCCGGTCACAACGCATTGAGAATTTGCTTCCGACGAATTTTTACGGATTTCCCTAGGGGTACCACTAGGGAAAATCACCAAAATCGAGAAATCGTAAAAAGTTGTGAAATTTCGGATCCGAACCCAATAATTCAGGAAAACTCGATCGGAATAGCTACTGGAAGCTTGCCGGTCACAACGCATCGAGAATTGGCTTCGCCGGAATTCGATGAATTTTTACGGATTTCCCTAGGTGTACCACTAAGGAAAATCACCAAAATCGAGAAATCGTAAAAAGTGGTGAAATTTCGGATCCAAGCCCAATAATTAAGGAAAACTCGATCGGAATAGCTACTGGAAGCTTGCCGGTCACAACGCATCGAGAATTAGCTTCGCCGAAATCTGACGAATTTTTACGGATTACCCTAGGGTGGTAACTAGGGAAAATCACCAAAATCGTAAAAAGTGGTGAAATTTCGGATCCGAGCCTAATAATTTAGGAAAACTCGATCGGAATAGCTATTGGAAGCTTGCCGGTCACAACGCATCGAGAATTGGCTTCGCCGGAATCCAACGAATTTTTACGGATTTCCCTAGGTGTACCACTAGGGAAAATCACAAAAATCGAAAAATCGTAAAAAGTGGTGAAATTTCGGATCCGAGCCCAATAATTCAGGAAAACTCGATCGGAATAGCTACTGGAAGCTTGCCGGTCACAACGCATTGAGAATTTGCTTCCGACGAATTTTTACGGATTTCCCTAGGGGTACCACTAGGGAAAATCACCAAAATCGAGAAATCATAAAAAGTGGTGAAATTTCGGATTCGAACCCAATAATTCAGGAAAACTCGATCGGAATAGCTACTGGAAGCTTGCCGGTCACAACGCATCGAGAATTGGTTTCGCCGGAATCCGACGAATTTTTTCGGATTTCCCTAGGGGTACCACTAGGGAAAATCACCAAAATCGAGAAATCGTAAAAAATGGTGAAATTTCGGATCCGAGCCCAATAATTCAGGAAAAATCGATCGGAATAGCTACTGGAAGTTTGCCGGTCACAACGCATCGAGAATTGGCTTCGCCGGAATCCGATGAATTTTTACGGATTTCCCTAGGGGTACGTACCACTAGGGAAAATCACCAAAATCGAGAAATCGTAAAAAGTGGTAAAATTTCGGATCCGATCCCAATAATTCAAGAAAACTCGATCGGAATAGCTACTGGAAGTTTGCCGGTCACAACGCATCGAGAATTGGCTTCCGACGAATTTTTACGGATTTCCCTAGAGGTACCACTAGGGAAAATCACCAAAATCGTAAAAAGTGGTGAAATTTCGGATGCGAGCCCAATAATTAAGGAAAACTCGATCGGAATAGCTACTGGAAGCTTGCCGGTCACAACGCATCGAGAATTGTTTTCGCCGGAATCCGACGAATTTTTACGGATTGCCCTAGGGGTACCACTAGGGAAAATCACCAAAATCGAGAAATCGTAAAAAGTGGTGAAATTTCGGATCCGAGCCCAATAATTCAGGAAAACTCGATCGGAATAGCTACTGGAAGCTTGCCGGTCACAACGCATTGAGAATTTGCTTCCGACGAATTTTTACGGATTTCCCTAGGGGTACCACTAGGGAAAATCACCAAAATCGAGAAATCGTAAAAAGTTGTGAAATTTCGGATCCGAACCCAATAATTCAGGAAAACTCGATCGGAATAGCTACTGGAAGCTTGCCGGTCACAACGCATCGAGAATTGGCTTCGCCGGAATCCGATGAATTTTTACGGATTTCCCTAGGTGTACCACTAAGGAAAATCACCAAAATCGAGAAATCGTAAAAAGTGGTGAAATTTCGGATCCAAGCCCAATAATTAAGGAAAACTCGATCGGAATAGCTACTGGAAGCTTGCCGGTCACAACGCATCGAGAATTAGCTTCGCCGAAATCTGACGAATTTTTACGGATTACCCTAGGGTGGTAACTAGGGAAAATCACCAAAATCGTAAAAAGTGGTGAAATTTCGGATCCGAGCCTAATAATTTAGGAAAACTCGATCGGAATAGCTATTGGAAGCTTGCCGGTCACAACGCATCGAGAATTGGCTTCGCCGGAATCCAACGAATTTTTACGGATTTCCCTAGGTGTACCACTAGGGAAAATCACAAAAATCGAAAAATCGTAAAAAGTGGTGAAATTTCGGATCCGAGCCCAATAATTCAGGAAAACTCGATCGGAATAGCTACTGGAAGCTTGCCGGTCACAACGCATTGAGAATTTGCTTCCGACGAATTTTTACGGATTTCCCTAGGGGTACCACTAGGGAAAATCACCAAAATCGAGAAATCGTAAAAAGTGGTGAAATTTCGGATTCGAACCCAATAATTCAGGAAAACTCGATCGGAATAGCTACTGGAAGCTTGCCGGTCACAACGCATCGAGAATTGGCTTCGCCGGAATCCGACGAATTTTTTCGGATTTCCCTAGGGGTACCACTAGGGAAAATCACCAAAATCGAGAAATCGTAAAAAATGGTGAAATTTCGGATCCGAGCCCAATAATTCAGGAAAAATCGATCGGAATAGCTACTGGAAGTTTGCCGGTCACAACGCATCGAGAATTGGCTTCGCCGGAATCCGATGAATTTTTACGGATTTCCCTAGGGGTACGTACCACTAGGGAAAATCACCAAAATCGAGAAATCGTAAAAAGTGGTAAAATTTCGGATCCGATCCCAATTATTCAAGAAAACTCGATCGGAATAGCTACTGGAAGTTTGCCGGTCACAACGCATCGAGAATTGGTTTCGCCGGAATCAGACGAATTTTTACGGATTTCCCTAGAGGTACCACTAGGGAAAATCACCAAAATCGTAAAAAGTGGTGAAATTTCGGATGCGAGCCCAATAATTCAGGAAAACTCGATCGGAATAGCTACTGGAAGCTTTCCGGTCACAACGCATCGAGAATTGGTTTCGCCGGAATCCGACGAATTTTTACGGATTTCCCTAGGGGTACCACTAGGGAAAATCACCAAAATCGAGAAATCGTAAAAAGTGGTGAAATTTTGGATCCGAGCCCAATAATTCAGGAAAACTCGATCGGAATAGCTACTGGAAGCTTGCTGGTCACAACGCATCGAGAATTGGCTTCCGACGAATTTTTACGGATTTTCCTAGGGGTACCACTAGGGAAAATCACCAAAATCGTAAAAAGTGGTGAAATTTCGGATCCGAGCCCAATAATTCAGGAAAACTTGATCGGAATAGCTACTGAAAGCTTGCCGGTCACAACGCATCGAGAATTGGCTTCGCCGAAATTCGACGAATTTTTACGGATTTCCCTAGGTGTACCACTAGGGAAAATCACCAAAATCGAGAAATAGTAAAAAGTGGTGAAATTTCGGATCCGAGCCCAATAATTCAGGAAAGCTCGATCAGAATAGATACTGGAAGCTTGCCGGTCACAACGCATCGAGAATTGGCTTCCGATAAATTTTTACGGATTTCCCTAGGGGCACCACTAGGAAAAATCACTAAAATCGAAAAATCGTAAAAAGTGGTGAAATTTCGGATCCGAGCCCAATAATTCAGGAAAACTCGATCGGAATAGCTACTGGAAGCTTGCCGGTCACAACGCATCGAGAATTGGCTTCGCCGGAATCCGACGAATTTTAATGGATTTCCGTAGGGGTACCACTAGGGAAAATCACCAAAATCGAGAAATCGTAAAAACTGGTGAAATTTCGGATCCGAGCCCAATAATTTAGGAAAACTCGATCGGAATAGCTACTGAAAGCTTGCCGGTCACAACGCATCGAGAATTGGCTTCCGACGAATTTTTACGGATTTCCCTAGAGGTACCACTAGGGAAAATCACCAAAATCGAGAAATCGTAAAAAGTGGTGAAATTTCCGATCCGAGCCCAATAATTCAGGAAAACTCGATCGGAATAGCTACTGGAAGCTTGCCGGTTACAACGCATCGAGAATTGGCTTCGCCAGAATCCGACGAATTTTTACGGATTTCCCTAGGTGTACCACTAGGGAAAATCACCAAAATCGAGAAATAGTAAAAAGTGGTGAAATTTTGAATCCGAGCCCAATAATTCAGGAAAACTCGATCGGAATAGCTACTGGAAGCTTGCCCGTCACAACGCATCGAGAATTGGCTTCCGACGAATTTTTACGGATTTCCCTAGGGGTACCACTAGGGAAAATCACCAAAATCGAGAAATCGTAAAAAGTGCTGAAATTTCGGATCCGAGCCCAATAATTCAGGAAAACTCGATCGGAATAGCTACTGGAAGCTTGCCAGTCACAACGCATCGATAATTGGCTTCTGACGAATTTTTACGGATTTTCCTAGGTGTACCACTAGGGAAAATCACCAAAATCGAGAAATCGTATAAAGTGGTGAAATTTTGGATCCGAGCCCAATAATTCGGGAAAACTCGATCGGAATAGCTACTGGAAGCTTGCCGGTCACAACGCATCGAGAATTGATTTCGCCGGAATCCGACGAATTTTTACGGATTTCCCTAGGTGTACCACTAGGAAAAATCACCAAAATCGAGAAATAGTAAAAAGTGGTGAAATTTCGAATCCGAGCCCAATAATTCAGGAAAACTCGATCGGAATAGCTACTGGAAGCTTACCAATCACAACGCATCGAGAATTGGCTTCGCCGGAATCCGACGAATTTTTACGGATTTCCCTAGGGGTACCACTATGGAAAATCACCAAAATCGAGAAATCGTAAAAAGTGCTGAAATTTCGGATCCGAGCCCAATAATTCAGGAAAACTCGATCGGAATAGCTACTGGAAGCTTGCCGGTCACAACGCATCGAGAATTGGCTTCGCCGGAATCCGACGAATTTTTACGGATTACCCTAGGGTGGTAACTAGGGAAAATCACTAAAATCGTAAAAAGTGGTGAAATTTCGGATCCGAGCCCAATAATTCAGGAAAACTCGATCGGAATAGCAACTGGAAGCTTGCCGGTCATAACGCATCGAGAATTGGCTTCGCCGGAATCCGACGAATTTTTACGGATTTCCCTAGGGGTATCACTAGGGAAAATCACCAAAATCGAGAAATCGTAAAAAGTGGTGAAATTTCGGATCCGAGCCCAATAATTCCGGAAAACTCGATCCGAATAGCTACTGGAAGTTTGCCGGTCACAACGCATCGAGAATTGGCTTCGCCTGAATCCGACGAATTTTTACGGATTTCCCTCGGTGTACCTCTAGGAAAAATCACCAAAATCGAGAAATAGTAAAAAGTGGTGAAATTTCGGATTCGAGCCCAATGATTCAAGAAAACTCGATCGGAATAGGTACTGGAAGCTTGCCGGTCACAACGCATCGAGAATTGGCTTCCGATGAATTTTTACGGATTTCCCTAGGGGTACCACTAGGGAAAATCACCAAAATCATAAAAAGTGGTGAAATTTCGGATCCGAGCCCAATAATTCAGGAAAACTCGATCGGAATAGCTACTGGAAGCTTGCCGGTCACAACGCATCGAGAATTGGCTTCGCCGGAATCCGACGAATTTTTACGGATTTCCCTAGGGGTACCACTAGGGAAAATCACCAAAATCGAGAAATCGTAAAAAGTGGTGAAATTTCGGATCCGAGCCCAATAATTTAGGAAAACTCGATCGGAATAGCTACTGGAAACTTGCCGGTCACAACGCATCGAGAATTGGCTTCCGACGAATTTTTACGGATTTTCCGAGGGGTACCACTAGGGAAAATCACCAAAATCGAGAAATCGTAAAAAGTGGTGAAATTTCCGATCCGAGCCCAATAATTCAGGAAAACTCAATCGGAATAGCTATTGGAAGCTTGCCGGTCACAACGCATCGAGAAATGGTTTCGCCGGAATCCGACGAATTTTTACGGATTTTCCTAGGGGTACCACTAGGGAAAATCACCAAAATCGAGAAATCGTAAAAAGTGGTGAAATTTCGGATCCGAGCCCAATAATTCAGGAAAAATAGATCGGAATAGCTACTGGAAGCTTGCCGGTCACAACGCATCGAGAATTGGCTTCGCCGGAATCCGACGAATTTTTACGGATTTCCCTAGGTGTACCACTAGGGAAAATCACCAAAATCGAGAAATAGTAAAAAGTGGTGAAATTTCGAATCCGAGCCCAATAATTCAGGAAAACTCGATCGGAATAGCTACTGGAAGCTTGCCGGTCACAACGCATCGAGAATTGGCTTCCGACGAATTTTTACGGATTTTCCTAGGGGTACCACTAGGAAAAATCACAAAAATCGAGAAATCGTAAAAAGTGGTGAAATTTCGGATCCGAGCCCAATAATTCAGGAAAACTCGATCGGAATAGCTACTGGAAGCTTGCCGGTCACAACGCATCGAGAATTGGCTTCCGACGAATTTTTACGGATTTCCCTTGGGGTACCACTAGGGAAAATCACCAAAATCGAGAAATCGTAAAAAGTTGTGAAATTTCGGATCCGAGCCCAATAATTCAGGAAAACTCGATCGGAATAGCTACTGGAAGCTTGCCGGTCACAACGCATCGAGAATTGGCTTCCGACGAATTTTTACGGATTTCCCTAGGGGTACCACTAGGGAAAATCACCAAAATCGTAAAAAGTGGTGAAATTTCGGATCCGAGCCCAATAATTCAGGAAAACTCGATCGGAATTGCTACTGGAAGCTTGCCGGTCACAACGCATCGAGAATTGGCTTCGCCGGAATCCGACGAATTTTTACGGATTTTTATAGGGGTACCACTAGGGAAAATCACAAAATCGAGAAATCGTAAAAAGTGGTGAAATTTCGGATCCGAGCCCAATAATTCTGGAAAACTCGATCGGAATAGGTACTGGAAGCTTGCCGGTCACAACGCATCGAGAATTGGCTTCCGACGAATTTTTACGGATTTCCCTAGGGGTACCACTAGGAAAAATCACCAAAATCATAAAAAGTGGTGAAATTTCGGATCCGAGCCCAATAATTCAGGAAAACTCGATCGGAATAGCTACTGGAAGCTTGCCGGTCGCAACGCATCGAGAATTGGCTTCGCCGAAAACCGACGAATTTTTACGGATTTCCCTAGGGGTACCACTAGGGAAAATTACCAAAATCGAGAAATCGTAAAAAGTGGTGAAATTTCGGATTCAAGCCCAATAATTCAGGAAAACTCGATCGGAATAGCTACTGGAAGCTTGCAAGTCACAACGCATCGAGAATTAGCTTCCGACGAATTTTTACGGATTTTCCTAGGGGTACCACTAGGGAAAATCACCAAAATCGAGAAATCGTAAAAAGTGGTGAAATTCCGGATCCAAGCCCAATAATTTACGAAAACTCGATCGGAATAGCTACTGGAAGCTTGCCGGTCACAACGCATCGAGAATTGGCTTCGCCGGAATCCGACGAATTTTTATGGATTTCCCTAGGGGTACCACTAGGGAAAATCACCAAAATCGAGAAATCGTAAAAACTGGTGAAATTTCGTATTCGAGCCCAATAATTCAGGAAAACTCGATCGGAATAGCTACTGGAAGCTTGCCGTTCACAACGCATCGAGAATTGGCTTCGCCGGAATCCGACGAATTTTTACGGATTTTCCTAGGTGTACCACTAGGGAAAATCACCAAAATCGAGAAATAGTAAAAAGTGGTGAAATTTCGAATCCGAGCCCAATAATTCAGGAAAACTCGATCGGAATAGCTACTGGAAGCTTGCTGGTCACAACGCATCGAGAATTGGCTTCCGACGAATTTTTACGGATTTTCCTAGGGGTACCACTAGGGAAAATCACCAAAATCGAGAAATCGTAAAAAGTGGTGAAATTTCGGATCCGAGCCCAATAATTCAGGAAAAATAGATCGGAATAGCTACTGGAAGCTTGCCGGTCACAACGCATCGAGAATTGGCTTCGCCGGAATCCAACGAATTTCTACGGATTTCCCTAGGGGTACGTACCACTAGGAAAAATCACCAAAATCGAGAAATCGTAAAAAGTGGTGAAATTTCCGATCCGAGCCCAATAATTCAGAAAAACTCGATCGGAATAGCTACTGGAAGCTTGCCGGTCACAACGCATCGAGAATTGGCTTCGCCGGAATCCGACGAATTTTTACGGATTTTCCTAGGGTACCACTAGGAAAAATCACCAAAATCGAGAAATCGTAAAAAGTGGTGAAATTTCGGATCTGAGTCCAATAATTCAGGAAAAATCGATCGGAATAGCTATTGGAAGCTTGCCCGTCACAACGCATCGAGAATTGGCTTCGCCGGAATCCGACGAATTTCTACGGATTTCCCTAGGGGTACGTACCACTAGGAAAAATCACCAAAATCGAGAAATCGTAAAAAGTGGTGAAATTTCGGATCCGATCCCAATAATTCAGGAAAACTCGATCGAAATAGCTACTGGAAGCTTGCCGGTCACAACGCATCGAGAATTGGCTTCGCCGGAATCCGACGAATTTTTACGGATTACCCTAGGGTGGTAACTAGGGAAAATCACCAAAATCGTAAAAAGTAGTGAAATTTCGGATCTGAGCCCAATAATTCAGGAAAACTCGATTGGAATAGCTACTGGAAGCTTGTCGGTCACAACGCATCGAGAATTGGCTTCGCCGGAATCAGACGAATTTTTACGGATTTCCCTAGGGGTACCACTAAGGAAAATCACCAAAATCGAGAAATCGTAAAAAGTGGTGAAATTTCGGATCCGAGCCCAATAATTCAGGAAAACTCGATCGGAATAGCTACTGGAAGCTTGCCGGTCACAACGCATCGAGAATTGGCTTCGCCGGAATCCGACGAATTTTTACGGATTTCCCTAGGGGTACCACTAAGGAAAATCACCAAAATCGAGAAATCGTAAAAACTGGTGAAATTTCGGATCCGAGCCCAATAATTCAGGAAAACTCGATCGGAATAGCTACTGGAAGCTTGCCGGTCACAACGCATCGAGAATTGGCTTCGCCGGAATCCGACGAATTTTTACGGATTTCCCTAGGTGTACCACTAGGGAAAATCACCAAAATCGAGAAATCGTAAAAAGTGGTGAAATTTCGGATCCGAGCCCAATAATTCAGGAAAACTCGATCGGAATAGCTACTGGAAGCTTGCCGGTCACAACGCATCGAGAATTGGCTTCGCCGGAATCCGACGAATTTTTACGGATTACCCTAGGTGTACCACTAGGGAAAATCACCAAAATCGAGAAATCGTAAAAAGTGGTGAAATTTCCGATCCGAGCCCAATAATTCAGGAAAACACGATCGGAATAGCTACTGGAAGCTTGCCGGTCACAACGCAACGAGAATTGGCTTCCGACGAATTTTTACGTATTTCCCTAGGGGTACCACTAGGGAAAATCACCAAAATCGAGAAATCGTAAAAAGTGGTGAAATTTCCGATCCGAGCCCAATAATTCAGGAAAACTCGATCGGAATAGCTACTGGAAGCTTGCCGGTCACAACGCATCGAGAATTGGCTTCCGACGAATTTTTACGGATTTCCCTAGGGGTACCACTAGGGAAAATCACCAAAATCGAGAAATCGTAAAAAGTTATGAAATTTCGGATCCGAGCCCAATAATTCAGGAAAACTCGATCGGAATAGCTACTGGAAGCTTGCCGGTCACAACGCATCGAGAATTGGCTTCCGACGAATTTTTACGGATTTCCCTAGGGGTACCACTAGGGAAAATCACCAAAATCGTAAAAAGTGGTGAAATTTCGGATCCGAGCCCAATAATTCAGGAAAACTCGATCGGAATTGCTACTGGAAGCTTGCCGGTCACAACGCATCGAGAATTGGCTTCACCGGAATCCGACGAATTTTTACAGATTTTTATAGGGGTACCACTAGGGAAAATCACCAAAGTCGAGAAATCGTAAAAAGTGGTGAAATTTCGGATCCGAGCCCAATAATTCTGGAAAACTCGATCGGAATAGGTACTGGAAGCTTGCCGGTCACAACGCATCGAGAATTGGCTTCCGACGAATTTTTACGGATTTCCCTAGGGGTACCACTAGGAAAAATCACCAAAATCATAAAAAGTGGTGAAATTTCGGATCCGAGCCCAATAATTCAGGAAAACTCGATCGGAATAGCTACTGGAAGCTTGCCGGTCGCAACGCATCGAGAATTGGCTTCGCCGAAAACCGACGAATTTTTACGGATTTCCCTAGGGGTACCACTAGGGAAAATTACCAAAATCGAGAAATCGTAAAAAGTGGTGAAATTTCGGATTCAAGCCCAATAATTCAGGAAAACTCGATCGGAATAGCTACTGGAAGCTTGCAAGTCACAACGCATCGAGAATTAGCTTCCGACGAATTTTTACGGATTTTCCTAGGGGTACCACTAGGGAAAATCACCAAAATCGAGAAATCGTAAAAAGTGGTGAAATTCCGGATCCGAGCCCAATAATTTACGAAAACTCGATCGGAATAGCTACTGGAAGCTTGCCGGTCACAACGCATCGAGAATTGGCTTCGCCGGAATCCGACGAATTTTTACGGATTTCCCTAGGGGTACGTACCACTAGGGAAAATCACCAAAATCGAGAAATCGTAAAAAGTGGTAAAATTTCGGATCCGATCCCAATAATTCAAGAAAACTCGATCAGAATAGCGACTGGAAGCTTGCCGGTCACAACGCATCGAGAATTGGCTTCCGACGAATTTTTACGGATTTCCCTAGAGGTACCACTAGGGAAAATCACCAAAATCGTAAAAAGTGGTGAAATTTCGGATGCGAGCCCAATAATTCAGGAAAACTCGATCGGAATAGCTACTGGAAGCTTGCCGGTCACAACGCATCGAGAATTGGTTTCGCCGGAATCCGACGAATTTTTACGGATTTCCCTAGGGGTACCACTAGGGAAAATCACCAAAATCAAGAAATCGTAAAAAGTGGTGAAATTTTGGATCCGAGCCCAATAATTCAGGAAAACTCGATCGGAATAGCTACTGGAAGCTTGCCGGTCACAACGCATTGAGAATTTGTTTCCGACGAATTTTTACGGATTTCCCTAGGGGTACCACTAGGGAAAATCACCAAAATCGAGAAATCGTAAAAAGTGGTGAAATTTCGGATCCGAACCCAATAATTCAGGAAAACTCGATCGGAATAGCTACTGGAAGCTTGCCGGTCACAACGCATCGAGAATTGGCTTCGCCGGAATCCGATGAATTTTTACGGATTTCCCTAGGTGTACCACTAAGGAAAATCACCAAAATCGAGAAATCGTAAAAAGTGGTGAAATTCCGGATCCGAGCCCAATAATTAAGGAAAACTCGATCGGAATAGCTACTGGAAGCTTGCCGGTCACAACGCATCGAGAATTAGCTTCGCCGGAATCTGACGAATTTTTACGGATTACCCTAGGGTGGTAACTAGGGAAAATCACCAAAATCGTAAAAAGTGGTGAAATTTCGGATCCGAGCCTAATAATTTAGGAAAACTCGATCGGAATAGCTATTGGAAGCTTGCCGGTCACAACGCATCGAGAATTGGCTTCGCCGGAATCCGACGAATTTTTACGGATTTCCCTAGGTGTACCACTAGGGAAAATCACCAAAATCGAAAAATCGTAAAAAGTGGTGAAATTTCGGATCCGAGCCCAATAATTCAGGAAAACTCGATCGGAATAGCTACTGGAAGCTTGCCGGTCACAACGCATCGAGAATTGGCTTCCGACGAATTTTTACGTATTTCCCTAGGGGTACCACTAGGGAAAATCACCAAAATCGAGAAATCGTAAAAAGTGGTGAAATTTCGGATCCGAGCCCAATAATTCAGGAAAACTCGATCGGAATAGCTACTGGAAGCTTGCCGGTCACAACGCATCGAGAATTGGCTTCCGACGAATTTTTACGGATTTCCCTTGGGGTACCACTAGGGAAAATCACCAAAATCGAGAAATCGTAAAAAGTTGTGAAATTTCGGATCCGAGCCCAATAATTCAGGAAAACTCGATCGGAATAGCTACTGGAAGCTTGCCGGTCACAACGCATCGAGAATTGGCTTCCGACGAATTTTTACGGATTTCCCTAGGGGTACCACTAGGGAAAATCCCCAAAATCGTAAAAAGTGGTGAAATTTCGGATCCGAGCCCAATAATTCAGGAAAACTCGATCGGAATTGCTACTGGAAGCTTGCCGGTCACAACGCATCGAGAATTGGCTTCGCCGGAATCCGACGAATTTTTACGGATTTTTATAGGGGTACCACTAGGGAAAATCACAAAATCGAGAAATCGTAAAAAGTGGTGAAATTTCGGATCCGAGCCCAATAATTCTGGAAAACTCGATCGGAATAGGTACTGGAAGCTTGCCGGTCACAACGCATCGAGAATTGGCTTCCGACGAATTTTTACGGATTTCCCTAGGGGTACCACTAGGAAAAATCACCAAAATCATAAAAAGTGGTGAAATTTCGGATCCGAGCCCAATAATTCAGGAAAACTCGATCGGAATAGCTACTGGAAGCTTGCCGGTCGCAACGCATCGAGAATTGGCTTCGCCGAAAACCGACGAATTTTTACGGATTTCCCTAGGGGTACCACTAGGGAAAATTACCAAAATCGAGAAATCGTAAAAAGTGGTGAAATTTCGGATTCAAGCCCAATAATTCAGGAAAACTCGATCGGAATAGCTACTGGAAGCTTGCAAGTCACAACGCATCGAGAATTAGCTTCCGACGAATTTTTACGGATTTTCCTAGGGGTACCACTAGGGAAAATCACCAAAATCGAGAAATCGTAAAAAGTGGTGAAATTCCGGATCCGAGCCCAATAATTCAGGAAAACTCGATCGGAATAGCTATTGGAAGCTTGCCGGTCACAACGCATCGAGAATTGGCTTCGCCGGAATCCGACGAATTTTTACGGATTTCCCTAGGTGTACCACTAGGGAAAATCACCAAAATCGAAAAATCGTAAAAAGTGGTGAAATTTCGGATCCGAGCCCAATAATTCAGGAAAACTCGATCGGAATAGCTACTGGAAGCTTGCCGGTCACAACGCATTGAGAATTTGCTTCCGACGAATTGTTACGGATTTCCCTAGGGGTACCACTAGGGAAAATCACCAAAATCGAGAAATCGTAAAAAGTGGTGAAATTTCGGATCCGAACCCAATAATTCAGGAAAACTCGATCGGAATAGCTACTGGAAGCTTGCCAGTCACAACGCATCGAGAATTGGCTTCGCCGGAATCCGACGAATTTTTTCGGATTTCCCTAGGGGTACCACTAGGGAAAATCACCAAAATCGAGAAATCGTAAAAAATGGTGAAATTTCGGATCCGAGCCCAATAATTCAGGAAAAATCGATCGGAATAGCTACTGGAAGTTTGCCGGTCACAACGCATCGAGAATTGGCTTCGCCGGAATCCGATGAATTTTTACGGATTTCCCTAGGGGTACGTACCACTAGGGAAAATCACCAAAATCGAGAAATCGTAAAAAGTGGTAAAATTTCAGATCCGATCCCAATAATTCAAGAAAATTCGATCGGAATAGCTACTGGAAGCTTGCCGGTCACAACGCATCGAGAATTGGCTTCCGACGAATTTTTACAGATTTCCCTAGAGGTGCCACTAGGGAAAATCACCAAAATCGTAAAAAGTGGTGAAATTTCGGATGCGAGCCCAATAATTCAGGAAAACTCGATCGGAATAGCTACTGGAAGCTTGCCGGTCACAACGCATCGAGAATTGGTTTCGCCGGAATCCGACGAATTTTTACGGATTTCCCTAGGGGTACCACTAGGGAAAATCACCAAAATCGAAAAATCGTAAAAAGTGGTGAAATTTCGGATCCGAGCCCAATAATTCAGGAAAACTCGATCGGAATAGCTACTGGAAGCTTGCCGGTCACAACGCATTGAGAATTTGCTTCCGACGAATTTTTACGGATTTCCCTAGGGGTACCACTAGGGAAAATCACCAAAATCGAGAAATCGTAAAAAGTGGTGAAATTTCCGATCCGAGCCCAATAATTCAGGAAAACTCGATCGGAATAGCTACTGGAAGCTTGCCTGTCACAACGCATTGAGAATTTGCTTCCGACGAATTTTTACGGATTTCCCTAGGGGTACCACTAGGGAAAATCACCAAAATCGAGAAATCGTAAAAAGTGGTGAAATTTCGGATCCGAACCCAATAATTCAGGAAAACTCGATCGGAATAACTACTGGAAGCTTGCCGGTCACAACGCATCGAGAATTGGCTTCGCCGGAATCCGATGAATTTTTACGGATTTCCCTAGGTGTACCACTAAGGAAAATCACCAAAATCGAGAAATCGTAAAAAGTGGTGAAATTTCGGATCCGAGCCCAATAATTAAAGAAAACTCGATCGGAATAGCTACTGGAAGCTTGCCGGTCACAACGCATCGAGAATTGGCTTCCGACGAATTTTTACGGATTTCCCTAGGGGTACCACTAGGGAAAATCACCAAAATCGTAAAAAGTGGTGAAATTTCGGATCCGAGCCCAATAATTCAGGAAAACTCGATCGGAATAGCTACTGGAAGCTTGCCGGTTACAACGCATCGAGAATTGGCTTCGCCGGAATCCGACGAATTTTTACGGATTTCCCTAGGTGTACCACTAAGGAAAATCACCAAAATCGAGAAATCGTAAAAAGTGGTAAAATTTCAGATCCGAGCCCAATAATTAAGGAAAACTCGATCGGAATAGCTACTGGAAGCTTGCCGGTCACAACGCATCGAGAATTAGCTTCGCCGGAATCCGACGAATTTTTACGGATTGCCCTAGGGTGGTACTTAGGGAAAATCACCAAAATCGTAAAAAGTGGTGAAATTTCGGATCCGAGCCCAATAATTCAGGAAAACTCGATCGGAATAGCTACTGGAAGCTTGCCGGTCACAACGCATTGAGAAATGGCTTCGCCGGAATCCGATGAAATTTTACGGATTTCCGTAGGGGTACCACTAGGGAAAATCACCAAAATCGAGAAATCGTAAAAAGTGGTGAAATTTCGGATCCGAGCCCACTAATTTAGGAAAACTCGATCAGAATAGCTACTGGAAGCTTGCCGGTCACAACGCATTGAGAAATGGCTTCGCCGGAATCCAATGAATTTTTACGGATTTCCGTAGGGGTACCACTAGGGAAAATCACCAAAATCGAGAAATCGTAAAAAGTAGTGAAATTTCGGATCCGAGCCCAATAATTCAGGAAAACTCGATCGGAATAGCTACTGGAAGCTTGCCGGTCACAACGCATCGAGAATTGGCTTCGCCGGAATCCGACGAATTTTTACGGATTTTCCTAGGGGTACCACTAGGGAAAATCACCAAAATCGAGAAATCGTAAAAAGTGGTGAAATTTCGGATCCGAGCCCAATAATTCTGGAAAAATAGATCGGAATAGCTACTGGAAGCTTGCCGGTCACAACGCATCGAGAATTGGCTTCGCCGGAATCCGACGAATTTCTACGGATTTCCCTAGGGGTACGTACCACTAGGAAAAATCACCAAAATCGAGAAATCGTAAAAAGTGGTGAAATTTCCGATCCGAGCCCAATAATTCAGGAAAACTCGATCGGAATAGCTACTGGAAGCTTGCCGGTCACAACGCATCGAGAATTTGCTTGCGACGAATTTTTACGGATTTCCCTAGAGGTACCACTAGGGAAAATAACCAAAATCGTAAAAAGTGGTGAAATTTCAGATGCGAGCCCAATAATTCAGGAAAACTCGATCGGAATAGCTACTGGAAGCTTGCCGGTCACAACGCATCGAGAATTGGCTTCGCCGAAATCCGACGAATTTTTACGGATTTCCCTAGGGGTACCACTAGGGAAAATCACCAAAATCGAGAAATCGTAAAAAGTGGTGAAATTTCGGATCCGAGCCCAATAATTCAGGAAAACTCGATCGGAATAGCTACTGGAAGCTTGCCGGTCACAACGCATCGAGAATTGGCTTCGCCGGAATCCGACGAATTTTTACGGATTTTCCTAGGGGTACCACTAGGAAAAATCACCAAAATCGAGAAATCGTAAAAAGTGGTGAAATTTCGGATCCGAGTCTAATAATTCAGGAAAAATCGATCGGAATAGCTACTGGAAGCTTGCCCGTCACAACGCATCGAGAATTGGCTTCGCCGGAATCCGACGAATTTCTACGGATTTCCCTAGGGGTACGTACCACTAGGAAAAATCACCAAAATCGAGAAATCGTAAAAAGTGGTGAAATTTCGGATCCGATCCCAATAATTCAGGAAAACTCGATCGAAATAGCTACTGGAAGCTTGCCGGTCACAACGCATCGAGAATTGGCTTCGCCGGAATCCGACGAATTTTTACGGATTACCCTAGGGTGGTAACTAGGGAAAATCACCAAAATCGTAAAAAGTAGTGAAATTTCGGATCTGAGCCCAATAATTCAGGAAAACTCGATCGGAATAGCTACTGGAAGCTTGCCGGTCACAACGCATCGAGAATTGGCTTCGCCGGAATCAGACGAATTTTTACGGATTTTCCTAGGGGTACCACTAGGGAAAATCACCAAAATCGAGAAATCGTAAAAAGTGGTGAAATTTCGGATCCGAGCCCAATAATTAAATAAAACTCGATCGGAATAGATACTGGAAGCTTGCCGGTCACAACGCATCGAGAATTGGCTTCGCCGGAATCCGACGAATTTTTTCGGATTTCCCTAAGGGTATCACTAGGGAAAATCACCAAAATCGAGAAATCGTAAAAAGTGGTGAAATTTCGGATCCGAGCCCAATAATTCAGGAAAAATCGATCGGAATAGCTACTGGAAGTTTGCCGGTCACAACGCATCGAGAATTGGCTTTGCCGGAATCCGATGAATTTTTACGGATTTCCCTAGGGGTACGTACCATTAGGGAAAATCACCAAAATCGAGAAATCGTAAAATGTGGTAAAATTTCGGATCCGATCCCAATAATTCAAGAAAACTCGATCGGAATAGCTACTGGAAGCTTGCCGGTCACAACGCATCGAGAATTGGCTTGCGACGAATTTTTACGGATTTCCCTAGAGGTACCACTAGGGAAAATCACCAAAATCGTAAAAAGTGGTGAAATTTCGGATGCGAGCCCAATAATTCAGGAAAACTCGATCGGAATAGCTACTGGAAGCTTGCCGGTCACAACGCATCGAGAATTGGCTTCGCCGGAATCAGACGAATTTTTACGGATTTTCCTAGGGGTACCACTAGGGAAAATCACCAAAATCGAGAAATCGTAAAAAGTGGTGAAATTTCGGATCCGAGCCCAATAATTAAGGAAAACTCGATCGGAATAGATACTGGAAGCTTGCCGGTCACAACGCATCGAGAATTGGCTTCGCCGGAATCCGACGAATTTTTTCGGATTTCCCTAAGGGTACCACTAGGGAAAATCACCAAAATCGAGAAATCGTAAAAAGTGGTGAAATTTCGGATCCGAGCCCAATAATTCAGGAAAAATCGATCGGAATAGCTACTGGAAGTTTGCCGGTCACAACGCATCGAGAATTGGCTTCGCCGGAATACGATGAATTTTTACGGATTTCCCTAGGGGTACGTACCACTAGGGAAAATCACCAAAATCGAGAAATCGTAAAATGTGGTAAAATTTCGGATCCGATCCCAATAATTCAAGAAAACTCGATCGGAATAGCTACTGGAAGCTTGCCGGTCACAACGCATCGAGAATTGGCTTGCGACGAATTTTTACGGATTTCCCTAGAGGTACCACTAGGGAAAATCACCAAAATCGTAAAAAGTGATGAAATTTCGGATGCGAGCCCAATAATTCAGGAAAACTCGATCGGAATAGCTACTGGAAGCTTGCCGGTCACAACGCATTGAGAATTGGTTTCGCCGGAATCCGACGAATTTTTACGGATTTTCCTAGGGGTACCACTAGGGAAAATCACCAAAATCGAGAAATCGTAAAAAGTGGTGAAATTTTGGGATCCGAGCCCAATAATTCAGGAAAACTCGATCGGAATAGCTATTGGAAGCTTGCTGGTCACAACGCATCGAGAATTGGCTTCCGACGAATTTTTACGGATTTTCCTAGGGGTACCACTAGGGAAAATCACCAAAATCGTAAAAAGTGGTGAAATTTCGGATCCGAGCCCAATAATTCAGGAAAACTTGATCGGAATAGCTACTGGAAGCTTGCCGGTCACAACGCATCGAGAATTGGCTTCGCCGGAATTCGACGAATTTTTACGGATTTCCCTCAGTGTACCACTAGGAAAAATCACCAAAATCGAGAAATAGTAAAAAGTGGTCAAATTTCGGATCCGAGCCCAATAATTCAGGAAAGCTCGATCGGAATAGCTACTGGAAGCTTGCCGGTCACAACGCATCGAGAATTGGCTTCCGATGAATTTTTACGGATTTTCCTAGAGGCACCACTAGGAAAAATTACTAAAATCGAGAAATCGTAAAAAGTGGTGAAATTTCGGATCCGAGCCCAATAATTCAGGAAAACTCGATCGGAATAGCTACTGGAAGCTTGCCGGTCACAACGCATCGAGAATTGGCTTCGCCGGAATCCGACGAATTTTTACGGATTACCCTAGGTGTACCACTAGGGAAAATCACCAAAATCGAGAAATCGTAAAAAGTGGTGAAATTTCCGATCCGAGCCCAATAATTCAGGAAAACACGATCGGAATAGCTACTGGAAGCTTGCCGGTCACAACGCAACGAGAATTGGCTTCCGACGAATTTTTACGTATTTCCCTAGGGGTACCACTAGGGAAAATCACCAAAATCGAGAAATCGTAAAAAGTGGTGAAATTTCCGATCCGAGCCCAATAATTCAGGAAAACTCGATCGGAATAGCTACTGGAAGCTTGCCGGTCACAACGCATCGAGAATTGGCTTCCGACGAATTTTTACGGATTTCCCTAGGGGTACCACTAGGGAAAATCACCAAAATCGAGAAATCGTAAAAAGTTATGAAATTTCGGATCCGAGCCCAATAATTCAGGAAAACTCGATCGGAATAGCTACTGGAAGCTTGCCGGTCACAACGCATCGAGAATTGGCTTCCGACGAATTTTTACGGATTTCCCTAGGGGTACCACTAGGGAAAATCACCAAAATCGTAAAAAGTGGTGAAATTTCGGATCCGAGCCCAATAATTCAGGAAAACTCGATCGGAATTGCTACTGGAAGCTTGCCGGTCACAACGCATCGAGAATTGGCTTCACCGGAATCCGACGAATTTTTACAGATTTTTATAGGGGTACCACTAGGGAAAATCACCAAAGTCGAGAAATCGTAAAAAGTGGTGAAATTTCGGATCCGAGCCCAATAATTCTGGAAAACTCGATCGGAATAGGTACTGGAAGCTTGCCGGTCACAACGCATCGAGAATTGGCTTCCGACGAATTTTTACGGATTTCCCTAGGGGTACCACTAGGAAAAATCACCAAAATCATAAAAAGTGGTGAAATTTCGGATCCGAGCCCAATAATTCAGGAAAACTCGATCGGAATAGCTACTGGAAGCTTGCCGGTCGCAACGCATCGAGAATTGGCTTCGCCGAAAACCGACGAATTTTTACGGATTTCCCTAGGGGTACCACTAGGGAAAATTACCAAAATCGAGAAATCGTAAAAAGTGGTGAAATTTCGGATTCAAGCCCAATAATTCAGGAAAACTCGATCGGAATAGCTACTGGAAGCTTGCAAGTCACAACGCATCGAGAATTAGCTTCCGACGAATTTTTACGGATTTTCCTAGGGGTACCACTAGGGAAAATCACCAAAATCGAGAAATCGTAAAAAGTGGTGAAATTCCGGATCCGAGCCCAATAATTTACGAAAACTCGATCGGAATAGCTACTGGAAGCTTGCCGGTCACAACGCATCGAGAATTGGCTTCGCCGGAATCCGACGAATTTTTACGGATTTCCCTAGGGGTACGTACCACTAGGGAAAATCACCAAAATCGAGAAATCGTAAAAAGTGGTAAAATTTCGGATCCGATCCCAATAATTCAAGAAAACTCGATCAGAATAGCGACTGGAAGCTTGCCGGTCACAACGCATCGAGAATTGGCTTCCGACGAATTTTTACGGATTTCCCTATAGGTACCACTAGGGAAAATCACCAAAATCGTAAAAAGTGGTGAAATTTCGGATGCGAGCCCAATAATTCAGGAAAACTCGATCGGAATAGCTACTGGAAGCTTGCCGGTCACAACGCATCGAGAATTGGTTTCGCCGGAATCCGACGAATTTTTACGGATTTCCCTAGGGGTACCACTAGGGAAAATCACCAAAATCAAGAAATCGTAAAAAGTGGTGAAATTTTGGATCCGAGCCCAATAATTCAGGAAAACTCGATCGGAATAGCTACTGGAAGCTTGCCGGTCACAACGCATTGAGAATTTGTTTCCGACGAATTTTTACGGATTTCCCTAGGGGTACCACTAGGGAAAATCACCAAAATCGAGAAATCGTAAAAAGTGGTGAAATTTCGGATCCGAACCCAATAATTCAGGAAAACTCGATCGGAATAGCTACTGGAAGCTTGCCGGTCACAACGCATCGAGAATTGGCTTCGCCGGAATCCGATGAATTTTTACGGATTTCCCTAGGTGTACCACTAAGGAAAATCACCAAAATCGAGAAATCGTAAAAAGTGGTGAAATTCCGGATCCGAGCCCAATAATTAAGGAAAACTCGATCGGAATAGCTACTGGAAGCTTGCCGGTCACAACGCATCGAGAATTAGCTTCGCCGGAATCTGACGAATTTTTACGGATTACCCTAGGGTGGTAACTAGGGAAAATCACCAAAATCGTAAAAAGTGGTGAAATTTCGGATCCGAGCCTAATAATTTAGGAAAACTCGATCGGAATAGCTATTGGAAGCTTGCCGGTCACAACGCATCGAGAATTGGCTTCGCCGGAATCCGACGAATTTTTACGGATTTCCCTAGGTGTACCACTAGGGAAAATCACCAAAATCGAAAAATCGTAAAAAGTGGTGAAATTTCGGATCCGAGCCCAATAATTCAGGAAAACTCGATCGGAATAGCTACTGGAAGCTTGCCGGTCACAACGCATCGAGAATTGGCTTCCGACGAATTTTTACGTATTTCCCTAGGGGTACCACTAGGGAAAATCACCAAAATCGAGAAATCGTAAAAAGTGGTGAAATTTCGGATCCGAGCCCAATAATTCAGGAAAACTCGATCGGAATAGCTACTGGAAGCTTGCCGGTCACAACGCATCGAGAATTGGCTTCCGACGAATTTTTACGGATTTCCCTTGGGGTACCACTAGGGAAAATCACCAAAATCGAGAAATCGTAAAAAGTTGTGAAATTTCGGATCCGAGCCCAATAATTCAGGAAAACTCGATCGGAATAGCTACTGGAAGCTTGCCGGTCACAACGCATCGAGAATTGGCTTCCGACGAATTTTTACGGATTTCCCTAGGGGTACCACTAGGGAAAATCCCCAAAATCGTAAAAAGTGGTGAAATTTCGGATCCGAGCCCAATAATTCAGGAAAACTCGATCGGAATTGCTACTGGAAGCTTGCCGGTCACAACGCATCGAGAATTGGCTTCGCCGGAATCCGACGAATTTTTACGGATTTTTATAGGGGTACCACTAGGGAAAATCACAAAATCGAGAAATCGTAAAAAGTGGTGAAATTTCGGATCCGAGCCCAATAATTCTGGAAAACTCGATCGGAATAGGTACTGGAAGCTTGCCGGTCACAACGCATCGAGAATTGGCTTCCGACGAATTTTTACGGATTTCCCTAGGGGTACCACTAGGAAAAATCACCAAAATCATAAAAAGTGGTGAAATTTCGGATCCGAGCCCAATAATTCAGGAAAACTCGATCGGAATAGCTACTGGAAGCTTGCCGGTCGCAACGCATCGAGAATTGGCTTCGCCGAAAACCGACGAATTTTTACGGATTTCCCTAGGGGTACCACTAGGGAAAATTACCAAAATCGAGAAATCGTAAAAAGTGGTGAAATTTCGGATTCAAGCCCAATAATTCAGGAAAACTCGATCGGAATAGCTACTGGAAGCTTGCAAGTCACAACGCATCGAGAATTAGCTTCCGACGAATTTTTACGGATTTTCCTAGGGGTACCACTAGGGAAAATCACCAAAATCGAGAAATCGTAAAAAGTGGTGAAATTCCGGATCCGAGCCCAATAATTCAGGAAAACTCGATCGGAATAGCTATTGGAAGCTTGCCGGTCACAACGCATCGAGAATTGGCTTCGCCGGAATCCGACGAATTTTTACGGATTTCCCTAGGTGTACCACTAGGGAAAATCACCAAAATCGAAAAATCGTAAAAAGTGGTGAAATTTCGGATCCGAGCCCAATAATTCAGGAAAACTCGATCGGAATAGCTACTGGAAGCTTGCCGGTCACAACGCATTGAGAATTTGCTTCCGACGAATTGTTACGGATTTCCCTAGGGGTACCACTAGGGAAAATCACCAAAATCGAGAAATCGTAAAAAGTGGTGAAATTTCGGATCCGAACCCAATAATTCAGGAAAACTCGATCGGAATAGCTACTGGAAGCTTGCCAGTCACAACGCATCGAGAATTGGCTTCGCCGGAATCCGACGAATTTTTTCGGATTTCCCTAGGGGTACCACTAGGGAAAATCACCAAAATCGAGAAATCGTAAAAAATGGTGAAATTTCGGATCCGAGCCCAATAATTCAGGAAAAATCGATCGGAATAGCTACTGGAAGTTTGCCGGTCACAACGCATCGAGAATTGGCTTCGCCGGAATCCGATGAATTTTTACGGATTTCCCTAGGGGTACGTACCACTAGGGAAAATCACCAAAATCGAGAAATCGTAAAAAGTGGTAAAATTTCAGATCCGATCCCAATAATTCAAGAAAATTCGATCGGAATAGCTACTGGAAGCTTGCCGGTCACAACGCATCGAGAATTGGCTTCCGACGAATTTTTACAGATTTCCCTAGAGGTGCCACTAGGGAAAATCACCAAAATCGTAAAAAGTGGTGAAATTTCGGATGCGAGCCCAATAATTCAGGAAAACTCGATCGGAATAGCTACTGGAAGCTTGCCGGTCACAACGCATCGAGAATTGGTTTCGCCGGAATCCGACGAATTTTTACGGATTTCCCTAGGGGTACCACTAGGGAAAATCACCAAAATCGAAAAATCGTAAAAAGTGGTGAAATTTCGGATCCGAGCCCAATAATTCAGGAAAACTCGATCGGAATAGCTACTGGAAGCTTGCCGGTCACAACGCATTGAGAATTTGCTTCCGACGAATTTTTACGGATTTCCCTAGGGGTACCACTAGGGAAAATCACCAAAATCGAGAAATCGTAAAAAGTGGTGAAATTTCCGATCCGAGCCCAATAATTCAGGAAAACTCGATCGGAATAGCTACTGGAAGCTTGCCTGTCACAACGCATTGAGAATTTGCTTCCGACGAATTTTTACGGATTTCCCTAGGGGTACCACTAGGGAAAATCACCAAAATCGAGAAATCGTAAAAAGTGGTGAAATTTCGGATCCGAACCCAATAATTCAGGAAAACTCGATCGGAATAACTACTGGAAGCTTGCCGGTCACAACGCATCGAGAATTGGCTTCGCCGGAATCCGATGAATTTTTACGGATTTCCCTAGGTGTACCACTAAGGAAAATCACCAAAATCGAGAAATCGTAAAAAGTGGTGAAATTTCGGATCCGAGCCCAATAATTAAAGAAAACTCGATCGGAATAGCTACTGGAAGCTTGCCGGTCACAATGAATCGAGAATTAGCTTCGCCGGAATCTGACGAATTTTTACGGATTACCCTAGGGTGGTAACTAGGGAAAATCACCAAAATCGTAAAAAGTGAGGAAATTTCGGATCCGAGCCTAATAATTTAGGAAAACTCGATCGGAATAGATATTGGAAGCTTGCCGGTCACAACGCATCGAGAATTGGCTTCGCCGGAATCCGACGAATTTTTATGGATTTCCCTAGGTGTACCACTAGGGAAAATCACCAAAATCGAAAAATCGTAAAAAGTGGTGAAATTTCGGATCCGAGCCCAATAATTCAGGAAAACTCGATCGGAATAGCTACTGGAAGCTTGCCGGTCACAACGCATTGAGAATTTGCTTCCGACGAATTTTTACGGATTTCCCTAGGGGTACCACTAGGGAAAATCACCAAAATCGAGAAATCGTAAAAAGTGGTGAAATTTCGGATCCGAACCCAATAATTCAGGAAAACTCGATCGGAATAGCTACTGGAAGCTTGCCGGTTACAACGCATCGAGAATTGGCTTCGCCGGAATCCGACGAATTTTTACGGATTTCCCTAGGTGTACCACTAAGGAAAATCACCAAAATCGAGAAATCGTAAAAAGTGGTAAAATTTCAGATCCGAGCCCAATAATTAAGGAAAACTCGATCGGAATAGCTACTGGAAGCTTGCCGGTCACAACGCATCGAGAATTAGCTTCGCCGGAATCCGACGAATTTTTACGGATTGCCCTAGGGTGGTACTTAGGGAAAATCACCAAAATCGTAAAAAGTGGTGAAATTTCGGATCCGAGCCCAATAATTCAGGAAAACTCGATCGGAATAGCTACTGGAAGCTTGCCGGTCACAACGCATTGAGAAATGGCTTCGCCGGAATCCGATGAAATTTTACGGATTTCCGTAGGGGTACCACTAGGGAAAATCACCAAAATCGAGAAATCGTAAAAAGTGGTGAAATTTCGGATCCGAGCCCACTAATTTAGGAAAACTCGATCAGAATAGCTACTGGAAGCTTGCCGGTCACAACGCATTGAGAAATGGCTTCGCCGGAATCCAATGAATTTTTACGGATTTCCGTAGGGGTACCACTAGGGAAAATCACCAAAATCGAGAAATCGTAAAAAGTAGTGAAATTTCGGATCCGAGCCCAATAATTCAGGAAAACTCGATCGGAATAGCTACTGGAAGCTTGCCGGTCACAACGCATCGAGAATTGGCTTCGCCGGAATCCGACGAATTTTTACGGATTTTCCTAGGGGTACCACTAGGGAAAATCACCAAAATCGAGAAATCGTAAAAAGTGGTGAAATTTCGGATCCGAGCCCAATAATTCTGGAAAAATAGATCGGAATAGCTACTGGAAGCTTGCCGGTCACAACGCATCGAGAATTGGCTTCGCCGGAATCCGACGAATTTCTACGGATTTCCCTAGGGGTACGTACCACTAGGAAAAATCACCAAAATCGAGAAATCGTAAAAAGTGGTGAAATTTCCGATCCGAGCCCAATAATTCAGGAAAACTAGATCGGAATAGCTACTGGAAGCTTGCCGGTCACAACGCATCGAGAATTTGCTTGCGACGAATTTTTACGGATTTCCCTAGAGGTACCACTAGGGAAAATAACCAAAATCGTAAAAAGTGGTGAAATTTCAGATGCGAGCCCAATAATTCAGGAAAACTCGATCGGAATAGCTACTGGAAGCTTGCCGGTCACAACGCATCGAGAATTGGCTTCGCCGAAATCCGACGAATTTTTACGGATTTCCCTAGGGGTACCACTAGGGAAAATCACCAAAATCGAGAAATCGTAAAAAGTGGTGAAATTTCGGATCCGAGCCCAATAATTCAGGAAAACTCGATCGGAATAGCTACTGGAAGCTTGCCGGTCACAACGCATCGAGAATTGGCTTCGCCGGAATCCGACGAATTTTTACGGATTTTCCTAGGGGTACCACTAGGAAAAATCACCAAAATCGAGAAATCGTAAAAAGTGGTGAAATTTCGGATCCGAGTCTAATAATTCAGGAAAAATCGATCGGAATAGCTACTGGAAGCTTGCCCGTCACAACGCATCGAGAATTGGCTTCGCCGGAATCCGACGAATTTCTACGGATTTCCCTAGGGGTACGTACCACTAGGAAAAATCACCAAAATCGAGAAATCGTAAAAAGTGGTGAAATTTCGGATCCGATCCCAATAATTCAGGAAAACTCGATCGAAATAGCTACTGGAAGCTTGCCGGTCACAACGCATCGAGAATTGGCTTCGCCGGAATCCGACGAATTTTTACGGATTACCCTAGGGTGGTAACTAGGGAAAATCACCAAAATCGTAAAAAGTAGTGAAATTTCGGATCTGAGCCCAATAATTCAGGAAAACTCGATCGGAATAGCTACTGGAAGCTTGCCGGTCACAACGCATCGAGAATTGGCTTCGCCGGAATCAGACGAATTTTTACGGATTTTCCTAGGGGTACCACTAGGGAAAATCACCAAAATCGAGAAATCGTAAAAAGTGGTGAAATTTCGGATCCGAGCCCAATAATTAAATAAAACTCGATCGGAATAGATACTGGAAGCTTGCCGGTCACAACGCATCGAGAATTGGCTTCGCCGGAATCCGACGAATTTTTTCGGATTTCCCTAAGGGTATCACTAGGGAAAATCACCAAAATCGAGAAATCGTAAAAAGTGGTGAAATTTCGGATCCGAGCCCAATAATTCAGGAAAAATCGATCGGAATAGCTACTGGAAGTTTGCCGGTCACAACGCATCGAGAATTGGCTTTGCCGGAATCCGATGAATTTTTACGGATTTCCCTAGGGGTACGTACCATTAGGGAAAATCACCAAAATCGAGAAATCGTAAAATGTGGTAAAATTTCGGATCCGATCCCAATAATTCAAGAAAACTCGATCGGAATAGCTACTGGAAGCTTGCCGGTCACAACGCATCGAGAATTGGCTTGCGACGAATTTTTACGGATTTCCCTAGAGGTACCACTAGGGAAAATCACCAAAATCGTAAAAAGTGGTGAAATTTCGGATGCGAGCCCAATAATTCAGGAAAACTCGATCGGAATAGCTACTGGAAGCTTGCCGGTCACAACGCATCGAGAATTGGCTTCGCCGGAATCAGACGAATTTTTACGGATTTTCCTAGGGGTACCACTAGGGAAAATCACCAAAATCGAGAAATCGTAAAAAGTGGTGAAATTTCGGATCCGAGCCCAATAATTAAGGAAAACTCGATCGGAATAGATACTGGAAGCTTGCCGGTCACAACGCATCGAGAATTGGCTTCGCCGGAATCCGACGAATTTTTTCGGATTTCCCTAAGGGTACCACTAGGGAAAATCACCAAAATCGAGAAATCGTAAAAAGTGGTGAAATTTCGGATCCGAGCCCAATAATTCAGGAAAAATCGATCGGAATAGCTACTGGAAGTTTGCCGGTCACAACGCATCGAGAATTGGCTTCGCCGGAATACGATGAATTTTTACGGATTTCCCTAGGGGTACGTACCACTAGGGAAAATCACCAAAATCGAGAAATCGTAAAATGTGGTAAAATTTCGGATCCGATCCCAATAATTCAAGAAAACTCGATCGGAATAGCTACTGGAAGCTTGCCGGTCACAACGCATCGAGAATTGGCTTGCGACGAATTTTTACGGATTTCCCTAGAGGTACCACTAGGGAAAATCACCAAAATCGTAAAAAGTGATGAAATTTCGGATGCGAGCCCAATAATTCAGGAAAACTCGATCGGAATAGCTACTGGAAGCTTGCCGGTCACAACGCATTGAGAATTGGTTTCGCCGGAATCCGACGAATTTTTACGGATTTTCCTAGGGGTACCACTAGGGAAAATCACCAAAATCGAGAAATCGTAAAAAGTGGTGAAATTTTGGATCCGAGCCCAATAATTCAGGAAAACTCGATCGGAATAGCTATTGGAAGCTTGCTGGTCACAACGCATCGAGAATTGGCTTCCGACGAATTTTTACGGATTTTCCTAGGGGTACCACTAGGGAAAATCACCAAAATCGTAAAAAGTGGTGAAATTTCGGATCCGAGCCCAATAATTCAGGAAAACTTGATCGGAATAGCTACTGGAAGCTTGCCGGTCACAACGCATCGAGAATTGGCTTCGCCGGAATTCGACGAATTTTTACGGATTTCCCTCAGTGTACCACTAGGAAAAATCACCAAAATCGAGAAATAGTAAAAAGTGGTCAAATTTCGGATCCGAGCCCAATAATTCAGGAAAGCTCGATCGGAATAGCTACTGGAAGCTTGCCGGTCACAACGCATCGAGAATTGGCTTCCGATGAATTTTTACGGATTTTCCTAGAGGCACCACTAGGAAAAATCACTAAAATCGAGAAATCGTAAAAAGTGGTGAAATTTCGGATCCGAGCCCAATAATTCAGGAAAACTCGATCGGAATAGCTACTGGAAGCTTGCCGGTCACAACGCATCGAGAATTGGCTTCGCTGGAATCCGACGAATTTTAATGGATTTCCGTAGGGGTACCACTAGGGAAAATCACCAAAATCGAGAAATCGTAAAAAGTGGTGAAATTTCGGATCCGAGCCCAATAATTCAGGAAAACTCGATCGGAATAGCTACTGGAAGCTTGCCGGTCACAACGCATCGAGAATTGGCTTCCGACGAATTTTTACGGATTTCCCTAGTGGTACCTCTAGGGAAAATCACCAAAATCGAGAAATCGTAAAAAGTGGTGAAATTTCCGATCCGAGCCCAATAATTCAGGAAAACTCGATCGGAATAGCTACTGGAAGCTTGCCGGTCACAACGCATCGAGAATTGGCTACGCCGGAATCCGACGAATTTTTACGGATTTCCCTAGGGGTACCACTAGGGAAAATCACCAAAATCGAGAAATCGTAAAAAGTGGTGAAATTTCGGATCCGAGCCCAATAATTTAGGAAAACTCGATCGGAATAGCTACTGGAAGCTTGCCGGTCACAACGCATCGAGAATTGGCTTCCGACGAATTTTTACGGATTTCCCTAGGGGTACCACTAGGAAAAATCACCAAAATCGAGAAATCGTAAAAAGTGGTGAAATTTCCGATCCGAGCCCAATAATTCAGGAAAACTCGATCGGAATAGCTACTGGAAGCTTGCCGGTCACATCGCATCGAGAAATGGCTTCGCCGGAATCCGACGAATTTTTACGGATTTTCCTAGGGGTACCACTAGGGAAAATCACCAAAATCGAGAAATCGTAAAAAGTGTTGAAATTTCGGATCCGAGCCCAATAATTCAGGAAAAATAGATCGGAATAGCTACTGGAAGCTTGCCGGTCACAACGCATCGAGAATTGGCTTCGCCGGAATCCGACGAATTTCTACGGATTTCCCTAGGGGTACGTACCACTAGGAAAAATCACCAAAATCGAGAAATCGTAAAAAGTGGTGAAATTTCCGATCCGAGCCCAATAATTCAGAAAAACTCGATCGGAATAGCTACTGGAAGCTTGCCGGTCACAACGCATCGAGAATTGGCTTCGCCGGAATCCGACGAATTTTTACGGATTTTCCTAGGGTACCACTAGGAAAAATCACCAAAATCGAGAAATCGTAAAAAGTGGTGAAATTTCGGATCCGAGTCCAATAATTCAGGAAAAATCGATCGGAATAGCTACTGGAAGCTTGCCCGTCACAATGCATCGAGAATTGGCTTCGCCGGAATCCGACGAATTTCTACGGATTTCCCTAGGGGTACGTACCACTAGGAAAAATCACCAAAATCGAGAAATCGTAAAAAGTGGTGAAATTTCGGATCCGATCCCAATAATTCAGGAAAACTCGATCGAAATAGCTACTGGAAGCTTGCCGGTCACAAAGCATCGAGAATTGGCTTCGCCGGAATCCGATGAATTTTTACGGATTACCCTAGGGTGGTAACTAGGGAAAATCACCAAAATCGTAAAAAGTGGTGAAATTTTGGATCTGAGCCCAATAATTCAGGAAAACTCGATCGGAATAGCTACTGGAAGCTTGCCGGTCACAACGCATCGAGAATTGGCTTCGCCGGAATCAGATGAATTTTTACGGATTTCTCTAGGGGTACCACTAGGGAAAATCACCAAAATCGAGAAATCGTAAAAAGTGGTGAAATTTCGGATCCGAGCCCAATAATTCAGGAAAACTCGATCGGAATAGATACTGGAAGCTTGCCGGTCACAACGCATCGAGAATTGGCTTCGCCGGAATCCGACGAATTTTTTCGGATTTCCCTAGGGGTACCACTAGGGAAAATCACCAAAATCGAGAAATCGTAAAAAGTGGTGAAATTTCGGATCCGAGCCCAATAATTCAGGAAAAATCGATCGGAATAGCTACTGGAAGTTTGCCGGTCACAACGCATCGAGAATTGGCTTCGCCGGAATCCGATGAATTTTTACGGATTTCCCTAGGGGTACGTACCACTAGGGAAAATCACCAAAATCGAGAAATCGTAAAAAGTGGTAAAATTTCGGATCCGATCCCAATAATTCAAGAAAACTCGATCGGAATAGCTACTGGAAGCTTGCCGGTCACAATGCATCGAGAATTGGCTTCCGACGAATTTTTACGGATTTCCCTAGAGGTACCACTAGGGAAAATCAACAAAATCGTAAAAAGTGGTGAAATTTCGGATGCGAGCCCAATAATTCAGGAAAAATCGATCGGAATAGCTACTGGAAGCTTGCCGGTCACAACGCATCGAGAATTGGCTTCGCCGGAATTCGACGAATTTTTACGGATTTCCCTAGGTGTACCACTAGGGAAAATCACCAAAATCGAGAAATAGTAAAAAGTGGTGAAATTTCGGATCCGAGCCCAATAATTCAGGAAAGCTCGATCGGAATAGCTACTGGAAGCTTGCCGGTCACAACGCATCGAGAATTGGCTTCCGATAAATTTTTACGGATTTCCCTAGGGGCACCACTAGGAAAAATCACTAAAATCGAGAAATCGTAAAAAGTGGTGAAATTTCGGATCCGAGCCCAATAATTCAGGAAAACTCGATCGGAATAGCTACTGGAAGCTTGCCGGTCACAACGCATCGAGAATTGGCTTCGCCGGAATCCGACGAATTTTAATGGATTTCCGTAGGGGTACCACTAGGGAAAATCACCAAAATCGAGAAATCGTAAAAATTGGTGAAATTTTGGATCCGAGCCCAATAATTTTGGAAAAATCGATCGGAATAGCTACTGGAAGCTTGCCGGTCACAACGCATCGACAATTGGCTTCCGACGAATTTTTACGGATTTCCCTAGGGGTACCACTAGGGAAAATCACCAAAATCGAGAAATCGTAAAAAGTGTTGAAATTTCCGATCCGAGCCCAATAATTCAAGAAAACTAGATCGGAATAGCTACTGGAAGCTTGCCGGTCACAACGCATCGAGAATTGGCTTCGCCGGAATCCGACGAATTTTTACGGATTTCCCTAGGTGTACCACTAGGGAAAATCACCAAAATCGAGAAATAGTAAAAAGTGGTGAAATTTCGAATCCGAGCCCAATAATTCAGGAAAACTCGATCGGAATAGCTACTGGAAGCTTGCCCTTCACAACGCATCGAGAATTGGCTTCCGACGAATTTTTACGAATTTCCCTAGGGGTACCACTAGGGAAAATCACCAAAATCGAGAAATCGTAAAAAGTGCTGATATTTCGGATCCGAGCCCAATAATTCAGGAAAACTCGATCGGAATAGCTACTGGAAGCTTGCCAGTCACAACGCATCGATAATTGGCTTCTGACGAATTTTTACGGATTTTCCTAGGTGTACCACTAGGGAAAATCACCAAAATCGAGAAATCGTAAAAAGTGGTGAAATTTCGGATCCGAGCCCAATAATTCAGGAAAACTCGATCGGAATAGCTACTGGAAGCTTGCCGGTCACAACGCATCGAGAATTGGTTTCGCCGGAATCCGACGAATTTTTACGGATTTCCCTAGGTGTACCACTAGGAAAAATCACCAAAATCGAGAAATAGTAAAAAGTGGTGAAATTTCGAATCCGAGCCCAATAATTCAGGAAAACTCGATCGGAATAGCTACTGGAAGCTTACCGGTCACAACGCAGTGAGAATTGGCTTCGCCGGAATCCGACGAATTTTTACGGATTTCCCTAGGGGTACCACTATGGAAAATCACCAAAATCGAGAAATCGTAAAAAGTGCTGAAATTTCGGATCCGAGCCCAATAATTCAGGAAAACTCGATCGGAATAGCTACTGGAAGCTTGCCGGTCACAACGCATCGAGAATTGGCTTCGCCGGAATCCGACGAATTTTTACGGATTACCCTAGGGTGGTAACTAGGGAAAATCACCAAAATCGTAAAAAGTGGTGAAATTTCGGATCCGAGCCCAATAATTCAGGAAAACTCGATCGGAATAGCAACTGGAAGCTTGCCGGTCATAACGCATCGAGAATTGGCTTCGCCGGAATCCGACGAATTTTTACGGATTTCCCTAGGGGTATCACTAGGGAAAATCACCAAAATCGAGAAATCGTAAAAAGTGGTGAAATTTCGGATCCGAGCCCAATAATTCCGGAAAACTCGATCCGAATAGCTACTGAAAGTTTGCCGGTCACAACGCATCGAGAATTGGCTTCGCCTGAATCCGACGAATTTTTACGGATTTCCCTCGGTGTACCTCTAGGAAAAATCACCAAAATCGAGAAATAGTAAAAAGTGGTGAAATTTCGGATCCGAGCCCAATGATTCAAGAAAACTCGATCGGAATAGGTACTGGAAGCTTGCCGGTCACAACGCATCGATAATTGGCTTCCGACGAATTTTTACGGATTTCCCTAGGGGTACCACTAGGGAAAATCACCAAAATCATAAAAAGTGGTGAAATTTCGGATCCGAGCCCAATAATTCAGGAAAACTCGATCGGAATAGCTACTGGAAGCTTGCCGGTCACAACGCATCGAGAATTGGCTTCGCCGAAATCCGACGAATTTTTACGGATTTCCCTAGGGGTACCACTAGGGAAAATCACCAAAATCGAGAAATCGTAAAAAGTGGTGAAATTTCGGATCCGAGCCCAATAATTTAGGAAAACTCGATCGGAATAGCTACTGGAAGCTTACCGGTCACAACGCATCGAGAATTGGCTTCCGACGAATTTTTACGGATTTCCCTAGGGGTACCACTAGGGAAAATCACCAAAATCGAGAAATCGTAAAAAGTGGTAAAATTTCCGATCCGAGCCCAATAATTCAGGAAAACTCGATCGGAATAGCTACTGGAAGCTTGCCGGTCACAACGCATCGAGAAATGGCTTCGCCGGAATCCGACGAATTTTTACGGATTTTCCTAGGGGTACCACTAGGGAAAATCACCAAAATCGAGAAATCGTAAAAAGTGTTGAAATTTCGGATCCGAGCCCAATAATTCAGGAAAAATAGATCGGAATAGCTACTGGAAGCTTGCCGGTCACAACGCATCGAGAATTGGCTTCGCCGGAATCCGACGAATTTCTACGGATTTCCCTAGGGGTACGTACCACTAGGAAAAATCACCAAAATCGAGAAATCGTAAAAAGTGGTGAAATTTCCGATCCGAGCCCAATAATTCAGGAAAACTCGATCGGAATAGCTACTGGAAGCTTGCCGGTCACAACGCATCGAGAATTGGCTTCCGACGAATTTTTACGGATTTCCCTAGGGGTACCACTAGGGAAAATCACCAAAATCGAGAAATCGTAAAAAGTGTTGAAATTTCCGATCCGAGCCCAATAATTCAGGAAAACTCGATCGGAATAGCTACTGGAAGCTTGCCGGTCACAACGCATCGAGAATTGGCTTCGCCGGAATCCGACGAATTTTTACGGATTTCCCTAGGTGTACCACTAGGGAAAATCACCAAAATCGAGAAATAGTAAAAAGTGGTGAAATTTCGAATCCGAGCCCAATAATTCAGGAAAACTCGATCGGAATAGCTACTGGAAGCTTGCCCGTCACAACGCATCGAGAATTGGCTTCCGACGAATTTTTACGAATTTCTCTAGGGGTACCACTAGGGAAAATCACCAAAATCGAGAAATCGTAAAAAGTGCTGATATTTCGGATCCGAGCCCAATAATTCAGGAAAACTCGATCGGAATAGCTACTGGAAGCTTGCCAGTCACAACGCATCGATAATTGGTTTCGGACGAATTTTTACGGATTTTCCTAGGTGTACCACTAGGAAAAATCACCAAAATCGAGAAATCGTAAAAAGTGGTGAAATTTCGGATCCGAGCCCAATAATTCAGGAAAACTCGATCGGAATAGCTACTGGAAGCTTGCCGGTCACAACGCATCGAGAATTGGCTTCGCCGGAATCCGACGAATTTTTACGGATTTCCCTAGGTGTACCACTAGGAAAAATCACCAAAATCGAGAAATAGTAAAAAGTGGTGAAATTTCGAATCCGAGCCCAATAATTCAGGAAAACTCGATCGGAATAGCTACTGGAAGCTTACCGGTCACAACGCAGTGAGAATTGGCTTCGCCGGAATCCGACGAATTTTTACGGATTTCCCTAGGGGTACCACTATGGAAAATCACCAAAATCGAGAAATCGTAAAAAGTGCTGAAATTTCGGATCCGAGCCCAATAATTCAGGAAAACTCGATCGGAATAGCTACTGGAAGCTTGCCGGTCACAACGCATCGAGAATTGGTTTCGCCGGAATCCGACGAATTTTTACGGATTTCCCTAGGTGTACCACTAGGAAAAATCACCAAAATCGAGAAATAGTAAAAAGTGGTGAAATTTCGAATCCGAGCCCAATAATTCAGGAAAACTCGATCGGAATAGCTACTGGAAGCTTACCGGTCACAACGCAGTGAGAATTGGCTTCGCCGGAATCCGACGAATTTTTACGGATTTCCCTAGGGGTACCACTATGGAAAATCACCAAAATCGAGAAATCGTAAAAAGTCCTGAAATTTCGGATCCGAGCCCAATAATTCAGGAAAACTCGATCGGAATAGCTACTGGAAGCTTGCCGGTCACAACGAATCGAGAATTGGCTTCGCCGGAATCCGACGAATTTTTACGGATTACCCTAGGGTGGTAACTAGGGAAAATCACCAAAATCGTAAAAAGTGGTGAAATTTCGGATCCGAGCCCAATAATTCAGGAAAACTCGATCGGAATAGCAACTGGAAGCTTGCCGGTCATAACGCATCGAGAATTGGCTTCGCCGGAATCCGACGAATTTTTACGGATTTCCCTAGGGGTATCACTAGGGAAAATCACCAAAATCGAGAAATCGTAAAAGTGGTGAAATTTCGGATCCGAGCCCAATAATTCCGGAAAACTCGATCCGAATAGCTACTGGAAGTTTGCCGGTCACAACGCATCGAGAATTGGCTTCGCCTGAATCCGACGAATTTTTACGGATTTCCCTCGGTGTACCTCTAGGAAAAATCACCAAAATCGAGAAATAGTAAAAAGTGATGAAATTTCGGATCCGAGCCCAATGATTCAAGAAAACTCGATCGGAATAGGTACTGGAAGCTTGCCGGTCACAACGCATCGAGAATTGGCTTCCGACGAATTTTTACGGATTTCCCTAGGGGTACCACTAGGAAAAATCACCAAAATCATAAAAAGTGGTGAAATTTCGGATCTGAGCCCAATAATTCAGGAAAACTCGATCGGAATAGCTACTGGAAGCTTGCCGGTCACAACGCATCAAGAATTGGCTTCGCCGGAATCCGACGAATTTTTACGGATTTCCCTAGGGGTACCACTAGGGAAAATCACCAAAATCGAGAAATCGTAAAAAGTGGTGAAATTTTGGATCCGAGCCCAATAATTTAGGAAAACTCGATCGGAATAGCTACTGGAAGCTTACCGGTCACAACGCATCGAGAATTGGCTTCCGACGAATTTTTACGGATTTCCCTAGGGGTACCACTAGGGAAAATCACCAAAATCGAGAAATCGTAAAAAGTGGTAAAATTTTCGATCCGAGCCCAATAATTCAGGAAAACTCGATCGGAAGAGCTACTGGAAGCTTGCCGGTCACAATGCATCGAGAAATGGCTTCGCCGGAATCCGACGAATTTTTACGGATTTTCCTAGGGGTACCACTAGGGAAAATCACCAAAATCGAGAAATCGTAAAAAGTGGTGAAATTTCGGATCCGAGCCCAATAATTCAGGAAAAATAGATCGGAATAGCTACTGGAAGCTTGCCGGTCACAACGCATCGAGAATTGGCTTCGCCGGAATCCGACGAATTTTTACGGATTTCCCTAGGTGTACCACTAGGGAAAATCACCAAAATCGAGAAATAGTAAAAAGTGGTGAAATTTCGAATCCAAGCCCAATAATTCAGGAAAACTCGATCGGAATAGCTACTGGAAGCTTGCCGGTCCCAACGCATCGAGAATTGGCTTCCGACGAATTTTTACGGATTTCCCTAGGGGTACCACTAGGAAAAATCACCAAAATCGAGAAATCGTAAAATGTGGTAAAATTTCGGATCCGATCCCAATAATTCAAGAAAACTCGATCGGAATAGCTACTGGAAGCTTGCCGGTCACAACGCATCGAGAATTGGCTTGCGACGAATTTTTACGGATTTCCCTAGAGGTACCACTAGGGAAAATCACCAAAATCGTAAAAAGTGGTGAAATTTCGGATGCGAGCCCAATAATTCAGGAAAACTCGATCGGAATAGCTACTGGAAGCTTGTCGGTCACAACGCATCGAGAATTGGCTTCGCCGGAATCAGACGAATTTTTACGGATTTCCCTAGGGGTACCACTAGGGAAAATCACCAAAATCGAGAAATCGTAAAAAGTGGTGAAATTTCGGATCCGAGCCCAATAATTAAGGAAAACTCGATCGGAATAGATACTGAAAGCTTGCCGGTCACAACGCATCGAGAATTGGCTTCGCCGGAATCCGACGAATTTTTTCGGATTTCCCTAAGGGTACCACTAGGGAAAATCACCAAAATCGAGAAATCGTAAAAAGTGGTGAAATTTCGGATCCGAGCCCAATAATTCAGGAAAAATCGATCGGAATAGCTACTGGAAGTTTGCCGGTCACAACGCATCGAGAATTGGCTTCGCCGGAATCCGATGAATTTTTACGGATTTCCCTAGGGGTACGTACCACTAGGGAAAATCACCAAAATCGAGAAATCGTAAAATGTGGTAAAATTTCGGATCCGATCCCAATAATTCAAGAAAACTCGATCGGAATAGCTACTGGAAGCTTGCCGGTCACAACGCATCGAGAATTGGCTTGCGACGAATTTTTACGGATTTCCCTAGAGGTACCACTAGGGAAAATCACCAAAATCGTAAAAAGTGGTGAAATTTCGGATGCGAGCCCAATAATTCAGGAAAACTCGATCGGAATAGCTACTGGAAGCTTGCCGGTCACAACGCATTGAGAATTGGTTTCGCCGGAATCCGACGAATTTTTACGGATTTCCCTAGGGGTACCACTAGGAAAAATCACCAAAATCGAGAAATCGTAAAAAGTGGTGAAATTTTGGATCCAAGCCCAATAATTCAGGAAAACTCGATCGGAATAGCTATTGGAAGCTTGCTGGTCACAACGCATCGAGAATTGGCTTCCGACGAATTTTTACGGATTTTCCTAGGGGTACCACTAGGGAAAATCACCAAAATCGAGAAATCGTAAAAAGTGGTAAAATTTCGGATCCGAGCCCAATAATTCTGGAAAACTCGATCGGAATAGGTACTGGAAGCTTGCCGGTCACAACGCATCGAGAATTGGCTTCCGACGAATTTTTACGGATTTCCCTAGGGGTACCACTAGGAAAAATCACCAAAATCATAAAAAGTGGTGAAATTTCGGATCCGAGCCCAATAATTCAGGAAAACTCGATCGGAATAGCTACTGGAAGCTTGCCGGTCGCAACGTATCGAGAATCGGCTACGCAGAAAACCGACGAATTTTTACGGATTTCCCTAGGGGTACCACTAGGGAAAATTACCAAAATCGAGAAATCGTAAAAAGTGGTGAAATTTCGGATTCAAGCCCAATAATTCAGGAAAACTCGATCGGAATAGCTACTGGAAGCTTGCACGTCACAACGCATCGAGAATTAGCTTCCGACGAATTTTTACGGATTTTCCTAGGGATACCACTAGGGAAAATCACCAAAATCGAGAAATCGTAAAAAGTGGTGAAATTTCGGATCCGAGCCCAATAATTCAGGAAAACTCGATCGGAATAGCTACTGGAAGCTTGCCGGTCACAACGCATCGAGAATTGGCTTCCGACGAATTTTTACGGATTTCCCTAGGGGTACCACTAGGGAAAATCATCAAAATCGTAAAAAGTGGTGAAATTTCGGATCCGAGCCCAATAATTAAGGAAAACTCGATCGGAATTGTTAATGGAAGCTTGCCGGTCACAACGCATCGAAAATTGGCTTCGCCGGAATCCGACGAATTTTTACGGATTTTCCTAGGTGTACCACTAGGGAAAATCACCAAAATCGAGAAATAGTAAAAAGTGGTGAAATTTCGAATCCGAGCCCAATAATTCAGGAAAACTCGATCGGAATAGCTACTGGAAGCTTGCCGGTCACAACGCATCGAGAATTGGCTTCCGACGAATTTTTACGGATTTCCCTAGGGGTACCACTAGGGAAAATCACAAAAATCGAGAAATAGTAAAAAGTGGTGAAATTTCGAATCCGAGCCCAATAATTCAGGAAAACTCGATCGGAATAGCTACTGGAAGCTTGCCGGTCACAACGCATCGAGAATTGGCTTCCGACGAATTTTTACGGATTTCCCTAGGGGTACCACTAGGGAAAATCACCAAAATCGAGAAATCGTAAAAAGTGGTGAAATTTCGGATCCGAGCCCAATAATTCAGGAAAACTCGATCGGAATAGGTACTGGAAGCTTGCCGGTCACAACGCATCGAGAATTGGCTTCCGACGAATTTTTACGGATTTCCCTAGGGGTACCACTAGGGAAAATCACCAAAATCATAAAAAGTGGTGAAATTTCGGATCCGAGCCCAATAATTCAGGAAAACTCGATCGGAATTGCTACTGGAAGCTTGCCGGTCACAACGCATCGAAAATTGGCTTCGCCGGAATCCGACGAATTTTTACGGATTTTCCTAGGGGTACCACTAGGGAAAATCACCAAAATCGAGAAATCGTAAAAAGTGGTGAAATTTCGGATCCGAGCCCAATAATTCAGGAAAACTCGATCGGAATAGGAACTGGAAGCTTGCCGGTCACAACGCATCGAGAATTGGCTTCCGACGAATTTTTACGGATTTCCCTAGGGGTACCACTAGGGAAAATCACCAAAATCATAAAAAGTGGTGAAATTTCGGATCCGAGCCCAATAATTCAGGAAAACTCGATCGGAATAGCTACTGGAAGCTTGTCGGTCGCAACGCATCGAGAATTGGCTTCGCCGGAATCCGACGAATTTTTACGGATTTCTCTAGGGGTACCACTAGGGAAAATCACCAAAATCGAGAAATCGTAAAAAGTGGTGAAATTTCGGATTCGAGCCCAATAATTCAGGAAAACTCGATCGGAATAGCTACTGGAAGCTTGCCGTTCACAACGCATCGAGAATTGGCTTCGCCGGAATCCGACGAATTTTTACGGATTTTCCTAGGTGTACCACTAGGGAAAATCACCAAAATCGAGAAATAGTAAAAAGTGGTGAAATTTCGAATCCGAGCCCAATAATTCAGGAAAACTCGATCGGAATAGCTACTGGAAGCTTGCCGGTCACAACGCATCGAGAATTGGCTTCCGACGAATTTTTACGGATTTCCCTAGGTGTACCACTAGGGAAAATCACCAAAATCGAGAAATCGTAAAAAGTGGTGAAATTTCGGATCCGAGCCCAATAATTCAGGAAAACTCGATCGGAATAGCTACTGGAAGCTTGCCGGTCACAACGCATCGAGAATTGGCTTCCGCCGAATTTTTACGGATTTCCCTAGGGGTACCACTAGGGAAAATCACCAAAATCGAGAAATCGTAAAAAGTGGTGAAATTTCGGATCCGAGCCCAATAATTCAGGAAAACTCGATCGGAATAGCTACTGGAAGCTTGCCGGTCACAACGCATCGAGAATTGGCTTCCGACGAATTTTTACGGATTTCCCTAGGGGTACCACTAGGGAAAATCACCAAAATCGAGAAATCGTAAAAAGTGGTGAAATTTCCGATCCGAGCCCAATAATTCAGGAAAACTCGATCGGAATAGCTACTGGAAGCTTGCCGGTTACAACGCATCGAGAATTGGCTTCGCCGGAATCCGACGAATTTTTACGGATTTCCCTAAGGGTACCACTAGGGAAAATCACCAAAATCGAGAAATCGTAAAAAGTGGTGAAATTTCCGATCCGAGCCCAATAATTCAGGAAAACTCGATCGGAATAGCTACTGGAAGCTTGCCGGTTACAACGCATCGAGAATTGGCTTCGCCGGAATCCGACGAATTTTTACGGATTTCCCTAGGTGTACCACTAGGGAAAATCACCAAAATCGAGAAATAGTAAAAAGTGGTGAAATTTCGAATCCGAGCCCAATAATTCAGGAAAACTCGATCGGAATAGCTACTGGAAGCTTGCCCGTCACAACGCATCGAGAATTGGCTTCCGACGAATTTTTATGGATTTCCCTAGGGGTACCACTAGGGAAAATCACCAAAATCGAGAAATCGTAAAAAGTGCTGAAATTTCGGATCCGGGCCCAATAATTCAGGAAAACTCGATCGGAATAGCTACTGGAAGCTTGCCAGTCACAACGCATCGATAATTGGCTTCTGACAAATTTTTACGGATTTTCCTAGGTGTACCACTAGGGAAAATCACCAAAATCGAGAAATCGTATAAAGTGGTGAAATTTCGGATCCGAGCCCAATAATTCAGGAAAACTCGATCGGAATAGCTACTGGAAGCTTGCCGGTCACAACGCATCGAGAATTGGTTTCGCCGGAATCCGACGAATTTTTACGGATTTCCCTCGGTGTACCACTAGGAAAAATCACCAAAATCGAGAAATAGTAAAAAGTGGTGAAATTTCGAATCCGAGCCCAATAATTCAGGAAAACTCGATCGGAATAGCTACTGGAAGCTTTCCAATCACAACGCATCGAGAATTGGCTTCGCCGGAATCCGATGAATTTTTACGGATTTCCCTAGGGGTACCACTATGGAAAATCACCAAAATCGAGAAATCGTAAAAAGTGCTGAAATTTCGGATCCGAGCCCAATAATGCAGGAAAACTCGATCGGAATAGCTACTGGAAGCTTGCCGGTCACAACGCATCGAGAATTGGCTTCGCCGGAATCCGACGAATTTTTACGGATTACCCTAGGGTGGTAACTAGGGAAAATCACTAAAATCGTAAAAAGTGGTGAAATTTCGGATCCGAGCCCAATAATTCAGGAAAACTCGATCGGAATAGCAACTGGAAGCTTGCCGGTCATAACGCATCGAGAATTGGCTTCGCCGGAATCCGACGAATTTTTACGGATTTCCCTAGGGGTATCACTAGGGAAAATCACCAAAATCGAGAAATCGTAAAAAGTGGTGAAATTTCGGATCCGAGCCCAATAATTCCGGAAAACTCGATCCGAATAGCTACTGGAAGTTTGCCGGTCACAACGCATCGAGAATTGGCTTCGCCTGAATCCGACGAATTTTTACGGATTTCCCTTGGTGTACCTCTAGGAAAAATCACCAAAATCGAGAAATAGTAAAAAGTGGTGAAATTTCGGATTCGAGCCCAATGATTCAAGAAAACTCGATTGGAATAGGTACTGGAAGCTTGCCGGTCACAACGCATCGAGAATTGGCTTCCGATGAATTTTTACGGATTTCCCTAGGGGTACCACTAGGGAAAATCACCAAAATCATAAAAAGTGGTGAAATTTCGGATCCGAGCCCAATAATTCAGGAAAACTCGATCGGAATAGCTACTGGAAGCTTGCCGGTCACAACGCATCGAGAATTGGCTTCGCCGGAATCCGACGAATTTTTACGGATTTTCCTAGGGGTACCACTAGGGAAAATCACCAAAATCGAGAAATCGTAAAAAGTGGTGAAATTTCGGATCCGAGCCCAATAATTTAGGAAAACTCGATCGGAATAGCTACTGGAAACTTGCCGGTCACAACGCATCGAGAATTGGCTTCCGACGAATTTTTACGGATTTCCCTAGGGGTACCACTAGGGAAAATCACCAAAATCGAGAAATCGTAAAAAGTGGTGAAATTTCCGATCCGAGCCCAATAATTCAGGAAAACTCAATCGGAATAGCTACAGGAAGCTTGCCGGTCACAATGCATCGAGAAATGGCTTCGCCGGAATCCGACGAATTTTTACGGATTTTCCTAGGGGTACCACTAGGGAAAATCACCAAAATCGAGAAATCGTAAAAAGTGGTGAAATTTCGGATCCGAGCCCAATAATTCAGGAAAAATAGATCGGAATAGCTACTGGAAACTTGCCGGTCACAACGCATCGAGAATTGGCTTCGCCGGAATCCGACGAATTTTTACGGATTTCCCTAGGTGTACCACTAGGGAAAATCACCAAAATCGAGAAATAGTAAAAAGTGGTGAAATTTCGAATCCGAGCCCAATAATTCAGGAAAACTCGATCGGAATAGCTACTGGAAGCTTGCCGGTCACAACGCATCGAGAATTGGCTTCCGACGAATTTTTACGGATTTCCCTAGGGGTACCACTAGGAAAAATCACCAAAATCGAGAAATCGTAAAAAGTGGTGAAATTTCGGATCCGAGCCCAATAATTCAGGAAAACTCGATCGGAATAGCTACTGGAAGCTTGCCGGTCTTAACGCATCGAGAATTGGCTTCCGCCGAATTTTTACGGATTTCCCTAGGGGTACCACTAGGAAAAATCACCAAAATCGAGAAATCGTAAAAAGTGGTGAAATTTCGGATCCGAGCCCAATAATTCAGGAAAACTCGATCGGAATAGCTACTGGAAGCTTGCCGGTCACAACGCATCGAGAATTGGCTTCCGACGAATTTTTACGGATTTCCCTAGGGGTACCACTAGGGAAAATCACCAAAATCGAGAAATCGTAAAAAGTGGTGAAATTTCCGATCCGAGCCCAATAATTCAGGAAAACTCGATCGGAATAGCTACTGGAAGCTTGCCGGTTACAACGCATCGAGAATTGGCTTCGCCGGAATCCGACGAATTTTTACGGATTTCCCTAGGTGTACCACTAGGGAAAATCACCAAAATCGAGAAATAGTAAAAAGTGGTGAAATTTCGAATCCGAGCCCAATAATTCAGGAAAACTCGATCGGAATAGCTACTGGAAGCTTGCCCGTCACAACGCATCGAGAATTGGCTTCCGACGAATTTTTACGGATTTCCCTAGGGGTACCACTAGGGAAAATCACCAAAATCGAGAAATCGTAAAAAGTGCTGAAATTTCGGATCCGGGCCCAATAATTCAGGAAAACTCGATCGGAATAGCTACTGGAAGCTTGCCAGTCACAACGCATCGATAATTGGCTTCTGACGAATTTTTACGGATTTTCCTAGGTGTACCACTAGGGAAAATCACCAAAATCGAGAAATCGTATAAAGTGGTGAAATTTCGGATCCGAGCCCAATAATTCAGGAAAACTCGATCGGAATAGCTACTGGAAGCTTGCCGGTCACAACGCATCGAGAATTGGTTTCGCCGGAATCCGACGAATTTTTACGGATTTCCCTCGGTGTACCACTAGGAAAAATCACCAAAATCGAGAAATAGTAAAAAGTGGTGAAATTTCGAATCCGAGCCCAATAATTCAGGAAAACTCGATCGGAATAGCTACTGGAAGCTTTCCAATCTTAACGCATCGAGAATTGGCTTCGCCGGAATCCGACGAATTTTTACGGATTTCCCTAGGGGTACCACTATGGAAAATCACCAAAATCGAGAAATCGTAAAAAGTGCTGAAATTTCGGATCCGAGCCCAATAATTCAGGAAAACTCGATCGGAATAGCTACTGGAAGCTTGCCGGTCACAACGCATCGAGAATTGGCTTCGCCGGAATCCGACGAATTTTTACGGATTACCCTAGGGTGGTAACTAGGGAAAATCACTAAAATCGTAAAAAGTGGTGAAATTTCGGATCCGAGCCCAATAATTCAGGAAAACTCGATCGGAATAGCAACTGGAAGCTTGCCGGTCATAACGCATCGAGAATTGGCTTCGCCGGAATCCGACGAATTTTTACGGATTTCCCTAGGGGTATCACTAGGGAAAATCACCAAAATCGAGAAATCGTAAAAAGTGGTGAAATTTCGGATCCGAGCCCAATAATTCCGGAAAACTCGATCCGAATAGCTACTGGAAGTTTGCCGGTCACAACGTATCGAGAATTGGCTTCGCCTGAATCCGACGAATTTTTACGGATTTCCCTCGGTGTACCTCTAGGAAAAATCACCAAAATCGAGAAATAGTAAAAAGTGGTGAAATTTCGGATTCGAGCCCAATGATTCAAGAAAACTCGATTGGAATAGGTACTGGAAGCTTGCCGGTCACAACGCATCGAGAATTGGCTTCCGATGAATTTTTACGGATTTCCCTAGGGGTACCACTAGGGAAAATCACCAAAATCATAAAAAGTGGTGAAATTTCGGATCCGAGCCCAATAATTCAGGAAAACTCGATCGGAATAGCTACTGGAAGCTTGCCGGTCACAACGCATCGAGAATTGGCTTCGCCGGAATCCGACGAATTTTTACGGATTTTCCTAGGGGTACCACTAGGGAAAATCACCAAAATCGAGAAATCGTAAAAAGTGGTGAAATTTCGGATCCGAGCCCAATAATTTAGGAAAACTCGATCGGAATAGCTACTGGAAACTTGCCGGTCACAACGCATCGAGAATTGGCTTCCGACGAATTTTTACGGATTTCCCTAGGGGTACCACTAGGGAAAATCACCAAAATCGAGAAATCGTAAAAAGTGGTGAAATTTCTGATCCGAGCCCAATAATTCAGGAAAACTCAATCGGAATAGCTACAGGAAGCTTGCCGGTCACAACGCATCGAGAAATGGCTTCGCCGGAATCCGACGAATTTTTACGGATTTTCCTAGGGGTACCACTAGGGAAAATCACCAAAATCGAGAAATCGTAAAAAGTGGTGAAATTTCGGATCCGAGCCCAATAATTCAGGAAAAATAGATCGGAATAGCTACTGGAAGCTTGCCGGTCACAACGCATCGAGAATTGGCTTCGCCGGAATCCGACGAATTTTTACGGATTTCCCTAGGTGTACCACTAGGGAAAATCACCAAAATCGAGAAATAGTAAAAAGTGGTGAAATTTCGAATCCGAGCCCAATAATTCAGGAAAACTCGATCGGAATAGCTACTGGAAGCTTGCCGGTCACAACGCATCGAGAATTGGCTTCCGACGAATTTTTACGGATTTCCCTAGGGGTACCACTAGGAAAAATCACCAAAATCGAGAAATCGTAAAAAGTGGTGAAATTTCGGATCCGAGCCCAATAATTCAGGAAAACTCGATCGGAATAGCTACTGGAAGCTTGCCGGTCACAACGCATCGAGAATTGGCTTCCGACGAATTTTTACGGATTTCCCTAGGGGTACCACTAGGGAAAATCACCAAAATCGAGAAATCGTAAAATGTTGTGAAATTTCGGATCCGAGCCCAATAATTCAGGAAAACTCGATCGGAATAGCTACTGGAAGCTTGCCGGTCACAACGCATCGAGAATTGGCTTCCGACGAATTTTTACGGATTTCCCTAGGGGTACCACTAGGGAAAATCACCAAAATCGTAAAAAGTGGTGAAATTTCGGATCCGAGCCCAATAATTCAGGAAAACTCGATCGGAATTGCTACTGGAAGCTTGCCGGTCACAACGCATCGAGAATTGGTTTCGCCGGAATCCGACGAATTTTTACGGATTTTTATAGGGGTACCACTAGGGAAAATCACAAAATCGAGAAATCGTAAAAAGTGGTGAAATTTCGGATCCGAGCCCAATAATTCTGGAAAACTCGATCGGAATAGGTACTGGAAGCTTGCCGGTCACAACGCATCGAGAATTGGCTTCCGACGAATTTTTACGGATTTCCCTAGGGGTACCACTAGGAAAAATCACCAAAATCATAAAAAGTGGTGAAATTTCGGATCCGAGCCCAATAATTCAGGAAAACTCGATCGGAATAGCTACTGGAAGCTTGCCGGTCGCAACGCATCGAGAATTGGCTTTGCCGAAAACCGACGAATTTTTACGGATTTCCCTAGGGGTACCACTAGGGAAAATTACCAAAATCGAGAAATCGTAAAAAGTGGTGAAATTTCGGATTCAAGCCCAATAATTCAGGAAAACTCGATCGGAATAGCTACTGGAAGCTTGCAAGTCACAACGCATCGAGAATTAGCTTCCGACGAATTTTTACGGATTTTCCTAGGGGTACCACTAGGGAAAATCACCAAAATCGAGAAATCGTAAAAAGTGGTGAAATTCCGGATCCGAGCCCAATAATTTACGAAACCTCGATCGGAATAGCTACTGGAAGCTGACCGGTCACAACGCATCGAGAATTGGCTTCGCCGGAATCCGAGGAATTTTTATGGATTTCCCTAGGGGTACCACTAGGGAAAATCACCAAAATCGAGAAATCGTAAAAAGTGGTGAAATTTCGGATTCGAGCCCAATAATTCAGGAAAACTCGATCGGAATAGCTACTGGAAGCTTGCCGTTCACAACGCATCGAGAATTGGCTTCGCCGGAATCCGACGAATTTTTACGGATTTTCCTAGGTGTACCACTAGGGAAAATCACCAAAATCGAGAAATAGTAAAAAGTGGTGAAATTTCGAATCCGAGCCCAATAATTCAGGAAAACTCGATCGGAATAGCTACTGGAAGCTTGCCGGTCACAACGCATCGAGAATTTGCTTCCGACGAATTTTTACGGATTTTCCTAGGGGTACCACTAGGGAAAATCACCAAAATCGAGAAATCGTAAAAAGTGGTGAAATTTCGGATCCGAGCCCAATAATTCAGGAAAAATAGATCGGAATAGCTACTGGAAGCTTGCCGGTCACAACGCATCGAGAATTGGCTTCGCCGGAATCCGACGAATTTCTACGGATTTCCCTAGGGGTACGTACCACTAGGAAAAATCACCAAAATCGAGAAATCGTAAAAAGTGGTGAAATTTCCGATCCGAGCCCAATAATTCAGAAAAACTCGATCGGAATAGCTACTGGAAGCTTGCCGGTCACAACACATCGAGAATTGGCTTCGCCGGAATCCGACGAATTTTTACGGATTTTCCTAGGGTACCACTAGGAAAAATCACCAAAATCGAGAAATCGTAAAAAGTGGTGAAATTTCGGATCTGAGTCCAATAATTCAGGAAAAATCGATCGGAATAGCTATTGGAAGCTTGCCCGTCACAACGCATCGAGAATTGGCTTCGCCGGAATCCGACGAATTTCTACGGATTTCCCTAGGGGTACGTACCACTAGGAAAAATCACCAAAATCGAGAAATCGTAAAAAGTGGTGAAATTTCGGATCCGATCCCAATAATTCAGGAAAACTCGATCGAAATAGCTACTGGAAGCTTGCCGGTCACAACGCATCGAGAATTGGCTTCGCCGGAATCCGACGAATTTTTACGGATTACCCTAGGGTGGTAACTAGGGAAAATCACCAAAATCGTAAAAAGTAGTGAAATTTCGGATCTGAGCCCAATAATTCAGGAAAACTCGATTGGAATAGCTACTGGAAGCTTGCTGGTCACAACGCATCGAGAATTGGTTTCGCCGGAATCAGACGAATTTTTACGGATTTCCCTAGGGGTACCACTAGGGAAAATCACCAAAATCGAGAAATCGTAAAAAGTGGTGAAATTTCGGATCCGAGCCCAATAATTAAGGAAAACTCGATCGGAATAGATACTGGAAGCTTGCCGGTCACAACGCATCGAGAATTGGCTTCGCCGGAATCCGACGAATTTTTTCGGATTTCCCTAAGGGTACCACTAGGGAAAATCACCAAAATCGAGAAATCGTAAAAAGTGATGAAATTTCGGATCCGAGCCCAATAATTCAGGAAAAATCGATCGGAATAGCTACTGGAAGTTTGCCGGTCACAACGCATCGAGAATTGGCTTCGCCGGAATCCGATGAATTTTTACGGATTTCCCTAGGGGTACGTACCACTAGGGAAAATCACCAAAATCGAGAAATCGTAAAATGTGGTAAAATTTCGGATCCGATCCCAATAATTCAAGAAAACTCGATCGGAATAGCTAATGGAAGCTTGCCGGTCACAACGCATCGAGAATTGGCTTGCGAAGAATTTTTACGGATTTTCCTAGAGGTACCACTAGGGAAAATCACCAAAATCGTAAAAAGTGGTGAAATTTCGGATGCGAGCCCAATAATTCAGGAAAACTCGATCGGAATAGCTATTGGAAGCTTGCCGGTCACAACGCATCGAGAATTGGTTTCGCCGGAATCCGATGAATTTTTACGGATTTTCCTAGGGGTACCACTAGGGAAAATCACCAAAATCGAGAAATCGTAAAAAGTGGTGAAATTTCGGATTCGAGCACAATAATTCAGGAAAACTCGATCGGAATAGCTACTGGAAGCTTGCCGGTCACAACGCATCGAGAATTGGCTTCCGACGAATTTTTATGTATTTCCCTAGAGGTACCACTAGGGAAAATCACCAAAATCGAGAAATCGTAAAAAGTGGTGAAATTTCCGATCCGAGCCCAATAATTCAGGAAAACTCGATCGGAATAGCTACTGGAAGCTTGCTGGTCACAACGCATCGACAATTGGCTTCCGACGAATTTTTACGTATTTCCCTAGGGGTACCACTAGGGAAAATCACCAAAATCGAGAAATCGTAAAAAGTGGTGAAATTTCCGATCCGAGCCCAATAATTCAGGAAAACTCGATCGGAATAGCTACTGGAAGCTTGCCGGTCACAACGCATCGAGAATTGGTTTCGCCGGAATCCGACGAATTTTTACGGATTTCCCTAGGTGTACCACTAGGAAAAATCACCAAAATCGAGAAATAGTAAAAAGTGGTGAAATTTCGAATCCGAGCCCAATAATTCAGGAAAACTCGATCGGAATAGCTACTGGAAGCTTACCAATCACAACGCATCGAGAATTGGCTTCGCCGGAATCCGACGAATTTTTACGGATTTCCCTAGGGGTACCACTATGGAAAATCACCAAAATCGAGAAATCGTAAAAAGTGCTGAAATTTCGGATCCGAGCCCAATAATTCAGGAAAACTCGATCGGAATAGCTACTGGAAGCTTGCCGGTCACAACGCATCGAGAATTGGCTTCGCCGGAATCCGACGAATTTTTACGGATTACCCTAGGGTGGTAACTAGGGAAAATCACTAAAATCGTAAAAAGTGGTGAAATTTCGGATCCGAGCCCAATAATTCAGGAAAACTCGATCGGAATAGCAACTGGAAGCTTGCCGGTCATAACGCATCGAGAATTGGCTTCGCCGGAATCCGACGAATTTTTACGGATTTCCCTAGGGGTATCACTAGGGAAAATCACCAAAATCGAGAAATCGTAAAAAGTGGTGAAATTTCCGATCCGAGCCCAATAATACCGGAAAACTCGATCCGAATAGCTACTGGAAGTTTGCCGGTCACAACGCATCGAGAATTGGCTTCGCCTGAATCCGACGAATTTTTACGGATTTCCCTCGGTGTACCTCTAGGAAAAATCACCAAAATCGAGAAATAGTAAAAAGTGGTGAAATTTCAGATTCGAGCCCAATGATTCAAGAAATCTCGATCGGAATAGGTACTGGAAGCTTGCCGGTCACAACGCATCGAGAATTGGCTTCCGACGAATTTTTACGGATTTCCCTAGGGGTACCACTAGGGAAAATCACCAAAATCATAAAAAGTGGTGAAATTTCGGATCCGAGCCCAATAATTCATGAAAACTCGATCGGAATAGCTACTGGAAGCTTGCCGGTCACAACGCATCGAGAATTGGCTTCGCCGGAATCCGACGAATTTTTACGGATTTCCCTTGGGGTACCACTAGGGAAAATCACCAAAATCGTGAAATCGCAAAAAGTGGTGAAATTTCGGATCCGAGCCCAATAATTTAGGAAAACTCGATCGGAATACCTACTGGAAGCTTGCCGGTCACAACGCATCGAGAATTGGCTTCCGACGAATTTTTACGGATTTCCCTAGGGGTACCACTAGGGAAAATCACCAAAATCGTGAAATCGTAAAAAGTGGTGAAATTTCGGATCCGAGCCCAATAATTTAGGAAAACTCGATCGGAATACCTACTGGAAGCTTGCCGGTCACAACGCATCGAGAATTGGCTTCCGACGAATTTTTACGGATTTCCCTAGGGGTACCACTAGGAAAAATCACCAAAATCGAGAAATCGTAAAAAGTGGTGAAATTTCGGATCCGAGCCCAATAATTCAGGAAAACTCGATCGGAATAGCTACTGGAAGCTTGCCGGTCACTACGCATCGAGAATTGGCTTCCGACGAATTTTTACGGATTTCCCTAGGGGTACCACTAGGGAAAATCACCAAAATCGAGAAATCGTAAAAAGTTGTGAAATTTCGGATCCGAGCCCAATAATTCAGGAAAACTCGATCGGAATAGCTACTGGAAGCTTGCCGGTCACAACGCATCGAGAATTGGCTTCCGACGAATTTTTACGGATTTCCCTAGGGGTACCACTAGGGAAAATCACCAAAATCGTAAAAAGTGGTGAAATTTCGGATCCGAGCCCAATAATTCAGGAAAACTCGATCAGAATTGCTACTGGAAGCTTGCCGGTCACAACACATCGAGAATTGACTTCGCCGGAATCCGACGAATTTTTACAGATTTTTATAGGGGTACCACTAGGGAAAATCACCAAAGTCGAGAAATCGTAAAAAGTGGTGAAATTTCGGATCCGAGCCCAATAATTCTGGAAAACTCGATCGGAATAGGTACTGGAAGCTTGCCGGTCACAACGCATCGAGAATTGGCTTCCGACGAATTTTTACGGATTTCCCTAGGGGTACCACTAGGAAAAATCACCAAAATCATAAAAAGTGGTGAAATTTCGGATCCGAGCCCAATAATTCAGGAAAACTCGATCGGAATAGCTACTGGAAGCTTGCCGGTCGCAACGCATCGAGAATTGGCTTCGCCGAAAACCGACGAATTTTTACGGATTTCCCTAGGGGTACCACTAGGGAAAATTACCAAAATCGAGAAATCGTAAAAAGTGGTGAAATTTCGGATTCAAGCCCAATAATTCAGGAAAACTCGATCGGAATAACTACTGGAAGCTTGCAAGTCACAACGCATCGAGAATTAGCTTCCGACGAATTTTTACGGATTTTCCTAGGGGTACCACTAGAGAAAATCACCAAAATCGAGAAATCGTAAAAAGTGGTGAAATTCCGGATCCGAGCCCAATAATTTACGAAAACTCGATCGGAATAGCTACTGGAAGCTTGCCGGTCACAACGCATCGAGAATTGGCTTCGCCGGAATCCGACGAATTTTTACGGATTTCCCTAGGGGTACGTACCACTAGGGAAAATCACCAAAATCGAGAAATCGTAAAAAGTGGTAAAATTTCGGATCCGATCCCAATAATTCAAGAAAACTCGATCAGAATAGCGACTGGAAGCTTGCCGGTCACAACGCATCGAGAATTGGCTTCCGACGAATTTTTACGGATTTCCCTAGAGGTACCACTAGGGAAAATCACCAAAATCGTAAAAAGTGGTGAAATTTCGGATGCGAGCCCAATAATTCAGGAAAACTCGATCGGAATAGCTACTGGAAGCTTGCCGGTCACAACGCATCGAGAATTGGTTTCGCCGGAATCCGACGAATTTTTACGGATTTTCCTAGGGGTACCACTAGGGAAAATCACCAAAATCAAGAAATCGTAAAAAGTGGTGAAATTTTGGATCCGAGCCCAATAATTCAGGAAAACTCGATCGGAATAGCTACTGGAAGCTTGCCGGTCACAACGCATTGAGAATTTGTTTCCGACGAATTTTTACGGATTTCCCTAGGGGTACCACTAGGGAAAATCACCAAAATCGAGAAATCGTAAAAAGTGGTGAAATTTCGGATCCGAACCCAATAATTCAGGAAAACTCGATCGGAATAGCTACTGGAAGCTTGCCGGTCACAACGCATCGAGAATTGGCTTCGCCGGAATCCGATGAATTTTTACGGATTTCCCTAGGTGTACCACTAAGGAAAATCACCAAAATCGAGAAATCGTAAAAAGTGGTGAAATTCCGGATCCGAGCCCAATAATTAAGGAAAACTCGATCGGAATAGCTACTGGAAGCTTGCCGGTCACAACGCATCGAGAATTAGCTTCGCCGGAATCTGACGAATTTTTACGGATTACCCTAGGGTGGTAACTAGGGAAAATCACAAAAATCGTAAAAAGTGGTGAAATTTCGGATCCGAGCCCAATAATTCAGGAAAACTCGATCGGAATAGCTACTGGAAGCTTGCCGGTCACAACGCATTGAGAATTTGCTTCCGATGAATTTTTACGGATTTCCCTAGGGGTACCACTAGGGAAAATCACTAAAATTGAGAAATCGTAAAAAGTGGTGAAATTTCGGATCCGAACCCAATAATTCAGGAAAACTCGATCGGAATAGCTACTGGAAGTTTGCCGGTCACAACGCATCGAGAATTGGCTTCGCCGGAATCCGATGAATTTTTACGGATTTCCCTAGGGGTACGTACCACTAGGGAAAATCACCAAAATCGAGAAATCGTAAAAAGTGGTAAAATTTCGGATCCGATCCCAATAATTCAAGAAAATTCGATCGGAATAGCTACTGGAAGCTTGCCGGTCACAACGCATCGAGAATTGGCTTCCGACGAATTTTTACAGATTTCCCTAGAGGTGCCACTAGGGAAAATCACCAAAATCGTAAAAAGTGGTGAAATTTCGGATGCGAGCCCAATAATTCAGGAAAACTCGATCGGAATAGCTACTGGAAGCTTGCCGGTCACAACGCATCGAGAATTGGTTTCGCCGGAATCCGACGAATTTTTACGGATTTTCCTAGGGGTACCACTAGGGAAAATCACCAAAATCGAGAAATCGTAAAAAGTGGTGAAATTTCGGATCCGAGCCCAATAATTCAGGAAAACTCGATCGGAATAGCTACTGGAAGCTTGCCGGTCACAACGCATTGAGAATTTGCTTCCGACGAATTTTTACGGATTTCCCTAGGGGTACCACTAGGGAAAATCACCAAAATCGAGAAATCGTAAAAAGTGGTGAAATTTCGGATCCGAACCCAATAATTCAGGAAAGCTCGATCGGAATAACTACTGGAAGCTTGCCGGTCACAACGCATCGAGAATTGGCTTCGCCGAAATCCGATGAATTTTTACGGATTTCCCTAGGTGTACCACTAAGGAAAATCACCAAAATCGAGAAATCGTAAAAAGTGGTGAAATTTCGGATCCGAGCCCAATAATTAAAGAAAACTCGATCGGAATAGCTACTGGAAGCTTGCCGGTCACAACGAATCGAGAATTAGTTTCGCCGGAATCTGACGAATTTTTACGGATTACCCTAGGGTGGTAACTAGGGAAAATCACCAAAATCGTAAAAAGTGAGGAAATTTCGGATCCGAGCCTAATAATTTAGGAAAACTCGATCGGAATAGCTATTGGAAGCTTGCCGGTCACAACGCATCGAGAATTGGCTTCGCCGGAATCCGACGAATTTTTATGGATTTCCCTAGGTGTACCACTAGGGAAAATCACCAAAATCGAAAAATCGTAAAAAGTGGTGAAATTTCGGATCCGAGCCCAATAATTCAGGAAAACTCGATCGGAATAGCTACTGGAAGCTTGCCGGTCACAACGCATTGAGAATTTGCTTCCGACGAATTTTTACGGATTTCCCTAGGGGTACCACTAGGGAAAATCACCAAAATCGAGAAATCGTAAAAAGTAATGAAATTTCGGATCCGAACCCAATAATTAAGGAAAACTCGATCGGAATAGCTACTGGAAGCTTGCCGGTCACAACGCATCGAGAATTGGCTTCGCCGGAATCCGACGAATTTTTACGGATTTCCCTAGGTGTACCACTAAGGAAAATCACCAAAATCGAGAAATCGTAAAAAGTGGTAAAATTTCGGATCCGAGCCCAATAATTAAGGAAAACTCGATCGGAATAGCTACTGGAAGCTTGCCGGTCACAACGCATCGAGAATTAGCTTCGCCGGAATCCGACGAATTTTTACGGATTACCCTAGGGTGGTAACTAGGGAAAATCACCAAAATCGTAAAAAGTGGTGAAATTTCGGATCCGAGCCCAATAATTCAGGAAAACTCGATCGGAATAGCTACTGGAAGCTTGCCGGTCACAACGCATTGAGAAATGGCTTCGCCGGAATCCGATGAAATTTTACGGATTTCCGTAGGGGTACCACTAGGGAAAATCACAAAAATCGAGAAATCGTAAAAAGTGGTGAAATTTCGGATCCGAGCCCACTAATTTAGGAAAACTCGATCAGAATAGCTACTGGAAGCTTGCCGGTCACAACGCATTGAGAAATGGCTTCGCCGGAATCCAATGAATTTTTACGGATTTCCGTAGGGGTACCACTAGGGAAAATCACCAAAATCGAGAAATCGTAAAAAGTGGTGAAATTTCGGATCCGAGCCCAATAATTCAGGAAAACTCGATCGGAATAGCTACTGGAAGCTTGCCGGTCACAACGCATCGAGAATTGGCTTCGCCGGAATCCGACGAATTTTTACGGATTTTCCTAGGGGTACCACTAGGGAAAATCACCAAAATCGAGAAATCGTAAAAAGTAGTGAAATTTCGGATCCGAGCCCAATAATTCTGGAAAAATAGATCGGAATAGCTACTGGAAGCTTGCCGGTCACAACGCATCGAGAATTGGCTTCGCCGGAATCCGACGAATTTCTACGGATTTCCCTAGGGGTACGTACCACTAGGAAAAATCACCAAAATCGAGAAATCGTAAAAAGTGGTGAAATTTCCGATCCGAGCCCAATAATTCAGGAAAACTCGATCGGAATAGCTACTGGAAGCTTGCCGGTCACAACGCATCGAGAATTGGCTTGCGACGAATTTTTACGGATTTCCCTAGAGGTACCACTAGGGAAAATCACCAAAATCGTAAAAAGTGGTGAAATTTCGGATGCGAGCCCAATAATTCAGGAAAACTCGATCGGAATAGCTACTGGAAGCTTGCCGGTCACAACGCATCGAGAATTGGCTTCGCCGAAATCCGACGAATTTTTACGGATTTCCCTAGGGGTACCACTAGGGAAAATCACCAAAATCGAGAAATCGTAAAAAGTGGTGAAATTTCGGATCCGAGCCCAATAATTCAGGAAAACTCGATCGGAATAGCTACTGGAAGCTTGCCGGTCACAACGCATCGAGAATTGACTTCGCCGGAATCCGACGAATTTTTACGGATTTTCTTAGGGGTACCACTAGGAAAAATCACCAAAATCGAGAAATCGTAAAAAGTGGTGAAATTTCGGATCCGAGTCTAATAATTCAGGAAAAATCGATCGGAATAGCTACTGGAAGCTTGCCCGTCACAACGCATCGAGAATTGGCTTCGCCGGAATCCGACGAATTTCTACGGATTTCCCTAGGGGTACGTACCACTAGGAAAAATCACCAAAATCGAGAAATCGTAAAAAGTGGTGAAATTTCGGATCCGATCCCAATAATTCAGGAAAACTCGATCGAAATAGCTACTGGAAGCTTGCCGGTCACAACGCATCGAGAATTGGCTTCGCCGGAATCCGACGAATTTTTACGGATTACCCTAGGGTGGTAACTAGGGAAAATCACCAAAATCGTAAAAAGTAGTGAAATTTCGGATCTGAGCCCAATAATTCAGGAAAACTCGATCGGAATAGCTACTGGAAGCTTGCCGGTCACAACGCATCGAGAATTGGCTTCGCCGGAATCAGACGAATTTTTACGGATTTCCCTAGGGGTACCACTAGGGAAAATCACCAAAATCGAGAAATCGTAAAAAGTGGTGAAATTTCGGATCCGAGCCCAATAATTAAGGAAAACTCGATCGGAATAGATACTGGAAGCTTGCCGGTCACAACGCATCGAGAATTGGCTTCACCGGAATCCGACGAATTTTTTCGGATTTCCCTAAGGGTATCACTAGGGAAAATCACCAAAATCGAGAAATCGTAAAAGGTGGTGAAATTTCGGATCCGAGCCCAATAATTCAGGAAAAATCGATCGGAATAGCTACTGGAAGTTTGCCGGTCACAACGCATCGAGAATTGGCTTCGCCGGAATCCGATGAATTTTTACGGATTTCCCTAGGGTACGTACCATTAGGGAAAATCACCAAAATCGAGAAATCGTAAAATGTGGTAAAATTTCGGATCCGATCCCAATAATTCAAGAAAACTCGATCGGAATAGCTACTGGAAGCTTGCCGGTCACAACGCATCGAGAATTGGCTTGCGACGAATTTTTACGGATTTCCCTAGAGGTACCACTAGGGAAAATCACCAAAATCGTAAAAAGTGGTGAAATTTCGGATGCGAGCCCAATAATTCAGGAAAACTCGATCGGAATAGCTACTGGAAGCTTGCCGGTCACAACGCATCGAGAATTGGCTTCGCCGGAATCAGACGAATTTTTACGGATTTCCCTAGGGGTACCACTAGGGAAAATCACCAAAATCGAGAAATCGTAAAAAGTGGTGAAATTTCGGATCCGAGCCCAATAATTAAGGAAAACTCGATCGGAATAGATACTGGAAGCTTGCCGGTCACAACGCATCGAGAATTGGCTTCGCCGGAATCCGACGAATTTTTTCGGATTTCCCTAAGGGTACCACTAGGGAAAATCACCAAAATCGAGAAATCGTAAAAAGTGGTGAAATTTCGGATCCGAGCCCAATAATTCAGGAAAAATCGATCGGAATAGCTACTGGAAGTTTGCCGGTCACAACGCATCGAGAATTAGCTTCGCCGGAATACGATAAATTTTTACGGATTTCCCTAGGGGTACGTACCACTAGGGAAAATCACCAAAATCGAGAAATCGTAAAATGTGGTAAAATTTCGGATCCGATCCCAATAATTCAAGAAAACTCGATCGGAATAGCTACTGGAAGCTTGCCGGTCACAACGCATCGAGAATTGGCTTGCGACGAATTTTTACGGATTTCCCTAGAGCTACCACTAGGGAAAATCACCAAAATCGTAAAAAGTGGTGAAATTTCGGATGCGAGCCCAATAATTCAGGAAAACTCGATCGGAATAGCTACTGGAAGCTTGCCGGTCACAACGCATCGAGAATTGGCTTCGCCGAAATCCGACGAATTTTTACGGATTTCCCTAGGGGTACCACTAGGGAAAATCACCAAAATCGAGAAATCGTAAAAAGTGGTGAAATTTTGGATCCGAGCCCAATAATTCAGGAAAACTCGATCGGAATAGCTATTGGAAGCTTGCTGGTCACAACGCATCGAGAATTGGCTTCCGACGAATTTTTACGGATTTTCCTAGGGGTACCACTAGGGAAAATCACCAAAATCGTAAAAAGTGGTGAAATTTCGGATCCGAGCCCAATAATTCAGGAAAACTTGATCGGAATAGCTACTGGAAGCTTGCCGGTCACAACGCATCGAGAATTGGCTTCGCCGGAATTCGACCAATTTTTACGGATTTCCCTCAGTGTACCACTAGGGAAAATCACCAAAATCGAGAAATAGTAAAAAGTGGTGAAATTTCGGATCCGAGCCCAATAATTCAGGAAAGCTCGATCGGAATAGCTACTGGAAGCTTGCCGGTCACAACGCATCGAGAATTGGCTTCCGATGAATTTTTACGGATTTCCCTAGAGGCACCACAAGGAAAAATCACTAAAATCGAGAAATCGTAAAAAGTGGTGAAATTTCGGATCCGAGCCCAATAATTCAGGAAAACTCGATCGGAATAGCTACTGGAAGCTTGCCGGTCACAACGCATCGAGAATTGGCTTCGCTGGAATCCGACGAATTTTAATGGATTTCCGTAGGGGTACCACTAGGGAAAATTACCAAAATCGAGAAATCGTAAAAAGTGGTGAAATTTCGGATCCGAGCCCAATAATTCAGGAAAACTCGATCGGAATAGCTACTGGAAGCTTGCCGGTCACAACGCATCGAGAATTGGCTTCCGACGAATTTTTACGGATTTCCCTAGTGGTACCTCTAGGGAAAATCACCAAAATCGAGAAATCGTAAAAAGTGGTGAAATTTCCGATCCGAGCCCAATAATTCAGGAAAACTCGATCGGAATAGCTACTGGAAGCTTGCCGGTCACAACGCATCGAGAATTGGCTTCGCCGGAATCCGACGAATTTTTACGGATTTTCCTAGGGGTACCACTAGGGAAAATCACCAAAATCGAGAAATCGTAAAAAGTGGTGAAATTTCGGATCCGAGCCCAATAATTTAGGAAAACTCGATCGGAATAGCTACTGGAAGCTTGCCGGTCACAACGCATCGAGAATTGGCTTCCGACGAATTTTTACGGATTTCCCTAGGGGTACCACTAGGGAAAATCACCAAACTCCAGAAATCGTAAAAAGTGGTGAAATTTCCGATCCGAGCCCAATAATTCAGGAAAACTCGATCGGAATAGCTACTGGAAGCTTGCCGGTCACAACGCATCGAGAAATGGCTTCGCCGGAATCCGACGAATTTTTACGGATTTTCCTAGGGGTACCACTAGGGAAAATCACCAAAATCGAGAAATCGTAAAAAGTGGTGAAATTTCCGATCCGAGCCCAATAATTCAGAAAAACTCGATCGGAATAGCTACTGGAAGCTTGCCGGTCACAACGCATCGAGAATTGGCTTCGCCGGAATCCGACGAATTTTTACGGATTTTCCTAGGGTACCACTAGGAAAAATCACCAAAATCGAGAAATCGTAAAAAGTGGTGAAATTTCGGATCCGAGTCCAATAATTCAGGAAAAATCGATCGGAATAGCTACTGGAAGCTTGCCCGTCACAACGCATCGAGAATTGGCTTCGCCGGAATCCGACGAATTTCTACGGATTTCCCTAGGGGTACGTACCACTAGGAAAAATCACCAAAATCGAGAAATCGTAAAAAGTGGTGAAATTTCGGATCCGATCCCAATAATTCAGGAAAACTCGATCGAAATAGCTACTGGAAGCTTGCCGGTCACAACGCATCGAGAATTGGCTTCGCCGGAATCCGACGAATTTTTACGGATTACCCTAGGGTGGTAACTAGGGAAAATCACCAAAATCGTAAAAAGTGGTGAAATTTCGGATCTCAGCCCAATAATTCAGGAAAACTCGATCGGAATAGCTACTGGAAGCTTGCCGGTCACAACGCATCGAGAATTGGCTTCGCCGAAATCAGACGAATTTTTACGGATTTCTCTAGGGGTACCACTCGGGAAAATCACCAAAATCGAGAAATCGTAAAAAGTGGTGAAATTTCGGATCCGAGCCCAATAATTCAGGAAAACTCGATCGGAATAGATACTGGAAGCTTGCCGGTCACAACGCATCGAGAATTGGCTTCGCCGGAATCCGACGAAATTTTTCGGATTTCCCTAGGGGTACCACTAGGGAAAATCACCAAAATCGAGAAATCGTAAAAAGTGGTGAAATTTCGGATCCGAGCCCAATAATTCAGGAAAAATCGATCGGAATAGCTACTGGAAGTTTGCCGGTCACAACGCATCGAGAATTGGCTTCGCCGGAATCCGATGAATTTTTACGGATTTCCCTAGGGGTACGTACCACTAGGAAAAATCACCAAAATCGAGAAATCGTAAAAAGTGGTAAAATTTCGGATCCGATCCCAATAATTCAAGAAAACTCGATCGGAATAGCTACTGGAAGCTTGCCGGTCACAATGCATCGAGAATTGGCTTCCGACGAATTTTTACGGATTTCCCTAGAGGTACCACTAGGGAAAATCAACAAAATCGTAAAAAGTGGTGAAATTTCGGATGCGAGCCCAATAATTCAGGAAAAATCGATCGGAATAGCTACTGGAAGATTGCCGGTCACAACGCATCGAGAATTGGCTTCGCCGGAATTCGACGAATTTTTACGTATTTCCCTAGGTGTACCACTAGGGAAAATCACCAAAATCGAGAAATAGTAAAAAGTGGTGAAATTTCGGATCCGAGCCCAATAATTCAGGAAAGCTCGATCGGAATAGCTACTGGAAGCTTGCCGGTCACAACGCATCGAGAATTGGCTTCCGATAAATTTTTACGGATTTTCCTAGGGGCACCACTAGGAAAAATCACTAAAATCGAGAAATCGTAAAAAGTGGTGAAATTTCGGATGCGAGCCCAATAATTCAGGAAAACTCGATCGGAATAGCTACTGGAAGCTTGCCGGTCACAACGCATCGAGAATTGGCTTCGCCGGAATCCGACGAATTTTTACGGATTACCCTAGGGTGGTAACTAGGGAAAATCACCAAAATCGTAAAAAGTGGTGAAATTTCGGATCCGAGCCCAATAACTCGATCGGAATAGCAACTGGAAGCTTGCCGGTCATAACGCATCGAGAATTGGCTTCGCCGGAATCCGACGAATTTTTACGGATTTCCCTAGGGGTATCACTAGGGAAAATCACCAAAATCGAGAAATCGTAAAAAGTGGTGAAATTTCGGATCCGAGCCCAATAATTCCGGAAAACTCGATCCGAATAGCTACTGGAAGTTTGCCGGTCACAACGCATCGAGAATTTGCTTCGCCTGAATCCGACGAATTTTTACGGATTTCCCTCGGTGTACCTCTAGGAAAAATCACCAAAATCGAGAAATAGTAAAAAGTGGTGAAATTTCGGATCCGAGCCCAATGATTCAAGAAAACTCGATCGGAATAGGTACTGGAAGCTTGCCGGTCACAACGCATCGAGAATTGGCTTCCGACGAATTTTTACGGATTTCCCTAGGGGTACCACTAGGGAAAATCACCAAAATCATAAAAAGTGGTGAAATTTCGGATCCGAGCCCAATAATTCAGGAAAACTCGATCGGAATAGCTACTGGAAGCTTGCTGGTCACAACGCATCGAGAATTGGCTTCGCCGGAATCCGACGAATTTTTACGGATTTCCCTAGGGGTACCACTAGGGAAAATCACCAAAATCGAGAAATCGTAAAAAGTGGTGAAATTTCGGATCCGAGCCCAATAATTTAGGAAAACTCGATCGGAATAGCTACTGGAAGCTTACCGGTCACAACGCATCGAGAATTGGCTTCCGACGAATTTTTACGGATTTCCCTAGGGGTACCACTAGGGAAAATCACCAAAATCGAGAAATCGTAAAAAGTGGTAAAATTTCCGATCCGAGCCCAATAATTCAGGAAAACTCGATCGGAATAGCTACTGGAAGCTTGCCGGTCACAACGCATCGAGAAATGGCTTCGCCGGAATCCGACGAATTTTTACGGATTTTCCTAGGGGTACCACTAGGGAAAATCACCAAAATCGAGAAATCGTAAAAAGTGGTGAAATTTCGGATCCGAGCCCAACAATTCAGGAAAAATAGATCGGAATAGCTACTGGAAGCTTGCCGGTCACAACGCATCGAGAATTGGCTTCGCCGGAATCCGACGAATTTTTACGGATTTCCCTAGGTGTACCACTAGGGAAAATCACCAAAATCGAGAAATAGTAAAAAGTGGTGAAATTTCGAATCCAAGCCCAATAATTCAGGAAAACTCGATCGGAATAGCTACTGGAAGCTTGCCGGTCCCAACGCATCGAGAATTGGCTTGCGACGAATTTTTACGGATTTCCCTAGGGGTACCACTAGGAAAAATCACCAAAATCGAGAAATCGTAAAAAGTGGTGAAATTTCGGATCCGAGCCCAATAATTCAGGAAAACTCGATCGGAATAGCTACTGGAAGCTTGCCGGTCACAACGCATCGAGAATTGGCTTCCGACGAATTTTTACGGATTTCCCTAGGGGTACCACTAGGGAAAATCACCAAAATCGAGAAATCGTAAAAAGTTGTGAAATTTCGGATCCGAGCCCAATAATTCAGGAAAACTCGATCGGAATAGCTACTGGAAGCTTGCCGGTCACAACGCATCGAGAATTGGCTTCCGACGAATTTTTACGGATTTCCCTAGGGGTACCACTAGGGAAAATCACCAAAATCGTAAAAAGTGGTGAAATTTCGGATCCGAGCCCAATAATTCAGGAAAACTCGATCGGAATTGCTACTGGAAGCTTGCCGGTCACAACGCATCGAGAATTGGCTTCCCCGGAATCCGACGAATTTTTACGGATTTTTATAGGGGTACCACTAGGGAAAATCACCAAAATCGAGAAATCGTAAAAAGTGGTGAAATTTCGGATCCGAGCCCAATAATTCTGGAAAACTCGATCGGAATAGGTACTGGAAGCTTGCCGGTCACAACGCATCGAGAATTGGCTTCCGACGAATTTTTACGGATTTCCCTAGGGGTACCACTAGGAAAAATCACCAAAATCATAAAAAGTGGTGAAATTTCGGATCCGAGCCCAATAATTCAGGAAAACTCGATCGGAATAGCTACTGGAAACTTGCCGGTCGCAACGCATCGAGAATTGGCTTCGCCGAAAACCGACGAATTTTTACGGATTTCCCTAGGGGTACCACTAGAGAAAATTACAAAAATCGAGAAATCGTAAAAAGTGGTGAAATTTCGGATTCAAGCCCAATAATTCAGGAAAACTCGATCGGAATAGCTACTGGAAGCTTGCAAGTCACAACGCATCGAGAATTAGCTTCCGACGAATTTTTACGGATTTTCCTAGGGGTACCACTAGGGAAAATCACCAAAATCGAGAAATCGTAAAAAGTGGTGAAATTCCGGATCCGAGCCCAATAATTTACGAAAACTCGATCGGAATAGCTACTGGAAGCTTGCCGGTCACAACGCATCGAGAATTGGCTTCGCCGGAATCCGACGAATTTTTATGAATTTCCCTAGGGGTACCACTAGGGAAAATCACCAAAATCGAGAAATCGTAAAAAGTGGTGAAATTTCGGATTCGAGACCAATAATTCAGGAAAACTCGATCGGAATAGCTACTGGAAGCTTGCCGTTCACAACGCATCGAGAATTGGCTTCGCCGGAATCCGACGAATTTTTACGGATTTTCCTAGGTGTACCACTAGGGAAAATCACCAAAATCGAGAAATAGTAAAAAGTGGTGAAATTTCGAATCCGAGCCCAATAATTCAGGAAAACTCGATCGGAATAGCTACTGGAAGCTTGCCGGTCACAACGCATCGAGAATTGGCTTCCGACGAATTTTTACGGATTTCCCTAGGGGTACCACTAGGGAAAATCACCAAAATCGAGAAATCGTAAAAAGTGGTGAAATTTTGGATCCGAGCCCAATAATTCAGGAAAACTCGATCGGAATAGCTACTGGAAGCTTGCCGGTCACAACGCATCGAGAATTGGCTTCCGACGAATTTTTACGGATTTCCCTAGGGGTACCACTAGGGAAAATCACCAAAATCGAGAAATCGTAAAAAGTGGTGAAATTTCGGATCCGAGCCCAATAATTCAGGAAAACTCGATCGGAATAGCTACTGGAAGCTTGCCGGTCACAACGCATCGAGAATTGGCTTCCGACGAATTTTTACGGATTTCCCTAGGGGTACCACTAGGGAAAATCACCAAAATCGAGAAATCGTAAAAAGTGGTGAAATTTCGGATCCGAGCCCAATAATTCTGGAAAACTCGATCGGAATAGGTACTGGAAGCTTGCCGGTCACAACGCATCGAGAATTGGCTTCCGACGAATTTTTACGGATTTCCCTAGGGGTACCACTAGGAAAAATCACCAAAATCATAAAAAGTGGTGAAATTTCGGATCCGAGCCCAATAATTCAGGAAAACTCGATCGGAATAGCTACTGGAAGCTTGCCGGTCGCAACGCATCGAGAATCGGCTTCGCCGAAAACCGACGAATTTTTACGGATTTCCCTAGGGGTACGTACCATTAGGGAAAATCACCAAAATCGAGAAATCGTAAAATGTGGTAAAATTTCGGATCCGATCCCAATAATTCAAGAAAACTCGATCGGAATAGCTACTGGAAGCTTGCCGATCACAACGCATCGAGAATTGGCTTGCGACGAATTTTTACGGATTTCCCTAGAGGTACCACTAGGGAAAATCACCAAAATCGTAAAAAGTGGTGAAATTTCGGATGCGAGCCCAATAATTCAGGAAAACTCGATCGGAATAGCTACTGGAAGCTTGCCGGTCACAACGCATCGAGAATTGGCTTCGCCGGAATCAGACGAATTTTTACGGATTTCCCTAGGGCTACCACTAGGGAAAATCACCAAAATCGAGAAATCGTAAAAAGTGGTGAAATTTCGGATCCGAGCCCAATAATTCAGGAAAACTCGATCGGAATAGCTACTGGAAGCTTGCCGGTCACAACGCATCGAGAATTGGCTTCCGACGAATTTTTACGGATTTCCCTAGGGGTACCACTAGGGAAAATCACCAAAATCGAGAAATCGTAAAAAGTTGTGAAATTTCGGATCCGAGCCCAATAATTCAGGAAAACTCGATCGGAATAGCTACTGGAAGCTTGCCGGTCACAACGCATCGAGAATTGGCTTCCGACGAATTTTTACGGATTTCCCTAGGGGTACCACTAGGGAAAATCACCAAAATCGTAAAAAGTGGTGAAATTTCGGATCCGAGCCCAATAATTCAGGAAAACTCGATCGGAATTGCTACTGGAAGCTTGCCGGTCACAACGCATCGAGAATTGGCTTCCCCGGAATCCGACGAATTTTTACGGATTTTTATAGGGGTACCACTAGGGAAAATCACCAAAATCGAGAAATCGTAAAAAGTGGTGAAATTTCGGATCCGAGCCCAATAATTCTGGAAAACTCGATCGGAATAGGTACTGGAAGCTTGCCGGTCACAACGCATCGAGAATTGGCTTCCGACGAATTTTTACGGATTTCCCTAGGGGTACCACTAGGAAAAATCACCAAAATCATAAAAAGTGGTGAAATTTCGGATCCGAGCCCAATAATTCAGGAAAACTCGATCGGAATAGCTACTGGAAACTTGCCGGTCGCAACGCATCGAGAATTGGCTTCGCCGAAAACCGACGAATTTTTACGGATTTCCCTAGGGGTACCACTAGAGAAAATTACAAAAATCGAGAAATCGTAAAAAGTGGTGAAATTTCGGATTCAAGCCCAATAATTCAGGAAAACTCGATCGGAATAGCTACTGGAAGCTTGCAAGTCACAACGCATCGAGAATTAGCTTCCGACGAATTTTTACGGATTTTCCTAGGGGTACCACTAGGGAAAATCACCAAAATCGAGAAATCGTAAAAAGTGGTGAAATTCCGGATCCGAGCCCAATAATTTACGAAAACTCGATCGGAATAGCTACTGGAAGCTTGCCGGTCACAACGCATCGAGAATTGGCTTCGCCGGAATCCGACGAATTTTTATGAATTTCCCTAGGGGTACCACTAGGGAAAATCACCAAAATCGAGAAATCGTAAAAAGTGGTGAAATTTCGGATTCGAGACCAATAATTCAGGAAAACTCGATCGGAATAGCTACTGGAAGCTTGCCGTTCACAACGCATCGAGAATTGGCTTCGCCGGAATCCGACGAATTTTTACGGATTTTCCTAGGTGTACCACTAGGGAAAATCACCAAAATCGAGAAATAGTAAAAAGTGGTGAAATTTCGAATCCGAGCCCAATAATTCAGGAAAACTCGATCGGAATAGCTACTGGAAGCTTGCCGGTCACAACGCATCGAGAATTGGCTTCCGACGAATTTTTACGGATTTCCCTAGGGGTACCACTAGGGAAAATCACCAAAATCGAGAAATCGTAAAAAGTGGTGAAATTTCGGATCCGAGCCCAATAATTCTGGAAAACTCGATCGGAATAGGTACTGGAAGCTTGCCGGTCACAACGCATCGAGAATTGGCTTCCGACGAATTTTTACGGATTTCCCTAGGGGTACCACTAGGAAAAATCACCAAAATCATAAAAAGTGGTGAAATTTCGGATCCGAGCCCAATAATTCAGGAAAACTCGATCGGAATAGCTACTGGAAGCTTGCCGGTCGCAACGCATCGAGAATCGGCTTCGCCGAAAACCGACGAATTTTTACGGATTTCCCTAGGGGTACGTACCATTAGGGAAAATCACCAAAATCGAGAAATCGTAAAATGTGGTAAAATTTCGGATCCGATCCCAATAATTCAAGAAAACTCGATCGGAATAGCTACTGGAAGCTTGCCGATCACAACGCATCGAGAATTGGCTTGCGACGAATTTTTACGGATTTCCCTAGAGGTACCACTAGGGAAAATCACCAAAATCGTAAAAAGTGGTGAAATTTCGGATGCGAGCCCAATAATTCAGGAAAACTCGATCGGAATAGCTACTGGAAGCTTGCCGGTCACAACGCATCGAGAATTGGCTTCGCCGGAATCAGACGAATTTTTACGGATTTCCCTAGGGGTACCACTAGGGAAAATCACCAAAATCGAGAAATCGTAAAAAGTGGTGAAATTTCGGATCCGAGCCCAATAATTAAGGAAAACTCGATCGGAATAGATACTGAAAGCTTGCCGGTCACAACGCATCGAGAATTGGCTTCGCCGGAATCCGACGAATTTTTTCGGATTTCCCTAAGGGTACCACTAGGGAAAATCACCAAAATCGAGAAATCGTAAAAAGTGGTGAAATTTCGGATCCGAGCCCAATAATTCAGGAAAAATCGATCGGAATAGCTACTGGAAGTTTGCCGGTCACAACGCATCGAGAATTGGCTTCGCCGGAATCCGATGAATTTTTACGGATTTCCCTAGGGGTACGTACCACTAGGGAAAATCACCAAAATCAAGAAATCGTAAAATGTGGTAAAATTTCGGATCCGATCCCAATAATTCAAGAAAACTCGATCGGAATAGCTACTGGAAGCTTGCCGGTCACAACGCATCGAGAATTGGCTTGCGACGAATTTTTACGGATTTCCCTAGAGGTACCACTAGGGAAAATCACCAAAATCGTAAAAAGTGGTGAAATTTCGGATGCGAGCCCAATAATTCAGGAAAACTCGATCGGAATAGCTACTGGAAGCTTGCCGGTCACAACGCATTGAGAATTGGTTTCGCCGGAATCCGACGAATTTTTACGGATTTCCCTAGGGGTACCACTAGGGAAAATCACCAAAATCGAGAAATCGTAAAAAGTTGTGAAATTTTGGATCCGAGCCCAATAATTCAGGAAAACTCGATCGGAATAGCTATTGGAAGCTTGCTGGTCACAACGCATCGAGAATTGGCTTCCGACGAATTTTTACGGATTTTCCTAGGGGTACCACTAGGGAAAATCACCAAAATCGTAAAAAGTGGTGAAATTTCGGATCCGAGCCCAATAATTCAGGAAAACTTGATCGGAATAGCTACTGGAAGCTTGCCGGTCACAACGCATCGAGAATTGGCTTCGCCGGAATTCGACGAATTTTTACGGATTTCCCTCAGTGTACCACTAGGAAAAATCACCAAAATCGAGAAATAGTAAAAAGTGGTGAAATTTCGGATCCGAGCCCAATAATTCAGGAAAAATCGATCGGAATAGCTACTGGAAGCTTGCCGGTCACAACGCATCGAGAATTGGCTTCCGATGAATTTTTACGGATTTCCCTAGAGGCACCACTAGGAAAAATCACTAAAATCGAGAAATCGTAAAAAGTGGTGAAATTTCGGATCCGAGCCCAATAATTCAGGAAAACTCGATCGGAATAGCTACTGGAAGCTTGCCGGTCACAACGCATCGAGAAATGGCTTCGCCGGAATCCGACGAATTTTTACGGATTTTCCTAGGGGTACCACTAGGGAAAATCACCAAAATCGAGAAATCGTAAAAAGTGTTGAAATTTCGGATCCGAGCCCAATAATTCAGGAAAACTCGATCGGAATAGCTACTGGAAGCTTGCCGGTCACAACGCATCGAGAATTGGCTTCCGACGAATTTTTACGGATTTCCCTAGTGGTACCTCTAGGGAAAATCACCAAAATCGAGAAATCGTAAAAAGTGGTGAAATTTCCGATCCGAGCCCAATAATTCAGGAAAACTCGATCGGAATAGCTACTGGAAGCTTGCCGGTCACAACGCATCGAGAATTGGCTTCGCCGAAATCCGACGAATTTTTACGGATTTCCCTAGGGGTACCACTAGGAAAAATCACCAAAATCGAGAAATCGTAAAAAGTGGTGAAATTTCGGATCCGAGCCCAATAATTTAGGAAAACTCGATCGGAATAGCTACTGGAAGCTTGCCGGTCACAACGCATCGAGAATTGGCTTCCGACGAATTTTTACGGATTTCCCTAGGGGTACCACTAGGGAAAATCACCAAAATCGAGAAATCGTAAAAAGTGGTGAAATTTCCGATCCGAGCCCAATAATTCAGGAAAACTCGATCGGAATAGCTACTGGAAGCTTGCCGGTCACAACGCATCGAGAAATGGCTTCGCCGGAATCCGACGAATTTTTACGGATTTTCCTAGGGGTACCACTAGGGAAAATCACCAAAATCGAGAAATCGTAAAAAGTGTTGAAATTTCGGATCCGAGCCCAATAATTCAGGAAAAATAGATCGGAATAGCTACTGGAAGCTTGCCGGTCACAACGCATCGAGAATTGGCTTCGCCGGAATCCGACGAATTTCTACGGATTTCCCTAGGGGTACGTACCACTAGGAAAAATCACCAAAATCGAGAAATCGTAAAAAGTGGTGAAATTTCCGATCCGAGCCCAATAATTCAGAAAAACTCGATCGGAATAGCTACTGGAAGCTTGCCGGTCACAACGCATCGAGAATTGGCTTCGCCGGAATCCGACGAATTTTTACGGATTTTCCTAGGGTACCACTAGGAAAAATCACCAAAATCGAGAAATCGTAAAAAGTGGTGAAATTTCGGATCCGAGTCGAATAATTCAGGAAAAATCGATCGGAATAGCTACTGGAAGCTTGCCCGTCACAACGCATCGAGAATTGGCTTCGCCGGAATCCGACGAATTTCTACGGATTTCCCTAGGGGTACGTACCACTAGGAAAAATCACCAAAATCGAGAAATCGTAAAAAGTGGTGAAATTTCGGATCCGATCCCAATAATTCAGGAAAACTCGATCGAAATAGCTACTGGAAGCTTGCCGGTCACAACGCATCGAGAATTGGCTTCGCCGGAATCCGACGAATTTTTACGGATTACCCTAGGGTGGTAACTAGGGAAAATCACCAAAATCATAAAAAGTGGTGAAATTTCGGATCTGAGCCCAATAATTCAGGAAAACTCGATCGGAATAGCTACTGGAAGCTTGCCGGTCACAACGCATCGAGAATTGGCTTCGCCGGAATCAGACGAATTTTTACGGATTTCTCTAGGGGTACCACTAGGAAAAATCACCAAAATCGAGAAATCGTAAAAAGTGGTGAAATTTCGGATCCGAGCCCAATAATTCAGGAAAAATCGATCGGAATAGCTACTGGAAGTTTGCCGGTCACAACGCATCGAGAATTGGCTTCGCCGGAATCCGATGAATTTTTACGGATTTCCCTAGGGGTACGTACCACTAGGGAAAATCATCAAAATCGAGAAATCGTAAAAAGTGGTAAAATTTCGGATCCGATCCCAATAATTCAAGAAAACTCGATCGGAATAGCTACTGGAAGCTTGCCGGTCACAATGCATCGAGAATTGGCTTCCGACGAATTTTTACGGATTTCCCTAGAGGTACCACTAGGGAAAATCAACAAAATCGTAAAAAGTGGTGAAATTTCGGATGCGAGCCCAATAATTAAGGAAAAATCGATCGGAATAGCTACTGGAAGCTTGCCGGTCACAACGCATCGAGAATTGGCTTCGCCGGAATTCGACGAATTTTTACGGATTTCCCTAGGTGTACCACTAGGGAAAATCACCAAAATCGAGAAATAGTAAAAAGTGGTGAAATTTCGGATCCGAGCCCAATAATTCAGGAAAGCTCGATCGGAATAGCTACTGGAAGCTTGCCGGTCACAACGCATCGAGAATTGGCTTCCGATAAATTTTTACGGATTTCCCTAGGGGCACCACTAGGAAAAATCACTAAAATCGAGAAATCGCAAAAAGTGGTGAAATTTCGGATCCGAGCCCAATAATTCAGGAAAACTCGATCGGAATAGCTACTGGAAGCTTGCCGGTCACAACGCATCGAGAATTGGCTTCGCCGGAATCCGACGAATTTTAATGGATTTCCGTAGGGGTACCACTAGGGAAAATCACAAAAATCGAGAAATCGTAAAAATTGGTGAAATTTTGGATCCGAGCCCAATAATTTTGGAAAACTCGATCGGAATAGCTACTGGAAGCTTGCCAGTCACAACGCATCGAGAATTGGCTTCCGACGAATTTTTACGGATTTCCCTAGGGGTACCACTAGGGAAAATCACCAAAATCGAGAAATCGTAAAAAGTGTTGAAATTTCCGATCCGAGCCCAATAATTCAGGAAAACTCGATCGGAATAGCTACTGGAAGCTTGCCGGTCACAACGCATCGAGAATTGGCTTCGCCGGAATCCGACGAATTTTTACGGATTTCCCTAGGTGTACCACTAGGGAAAATCACCAAAATCGAGAAATAGTAAAAAGTGGTGAAATTTCGAATCCGAGCCCAATAATTCAGGAAAACTCGATCGGAATAGCTACTGGAAGCTTGCCCGTCACAACGCATCGAGAATTGGCTTCCGACGAATTTTTACGAATTTCCCTAGGGGTACCACTAGGGAAAATCAACAAAATCGAGAAATCGTAAAAAGTGCTGATATTTCGGATCCGAGCCCAATAATTCAGGAAAACTCGATCGGAATAGCTACTGGAAGCTTGCCAGTCACAACGCATCGATAATTGGCTTCTGACGAATTTTTACGGATTTTCCTAGGTGTACCACTAGGGAAAATCACCAAAATCGAGAAATCGTAAAAAGTGGTGAAATTTCGGATCCGAGCCCAATAATTCAGGAAAACTCGATCGGAATAGCTACTGGAAGCTTGCCGGTCACAACGCATCGAGAATTGGTTTCGCCGGAATCCGACGAATTTTTACGGATTTCCCTAGGTGTACCACTAAGAAAAATCACCAAAATCGAGAAATAGTAAAAAGTGGTGAAATTTCGAATCCGAGCCCAATAATTCAGGAAAACTCGATCGGAATAGCTACTGGAAGCTTACCGGTCACAACGCAGTGAGAATTGGCTTCGCCGGAATCCGACGAATTTTTACGGATTTCCCTAGGGGTACCACTATGGAAAATCACCAAAATCGAGAAATCGTAAAAAGTGCTGAAATTTCGGATCCGAGCCCAATAATTCGGGAAAACTCGATCGGAATAGCTACTGGAAGCTTGCCGGTCACAACGCATCGAGAATTGGCTTCGCCGGAATCCGACGAATTTTTACGGATTACCCTAGGGTGGTAACTAGGGAAAATCACCAAAATCGTAAAAAGTGGTGAAATTTCGGATCCGAGCCCTATAATTCAGGAAAACTCGATCGGAATAGCAACTGGAAGCTTGCCGGTCATAACGCATCGAGAATTGGCTTCGCCGGAATCCGACGAATTTTTACGGATTTCCCTAGGGGTATCACTAGAGAAAATCACCAAAATCGAGAAATCGTAAAAAGTGGTGAAATTTCGGATCCGAGCCTAATAATTCCGGAAAACTCGATCCGAATAGCTACTGGAAGTTTGCCGGTCACAACGCATCGAGAATTGGCTTCGCCTGAATCCGACGAATTTTTACGGATTTCCCTCGGTGTACCTCTAGGAAAAATCACCAAAATCGAGAAATAGTAAAAAGTGGTGAAATTTCGGATCCGAGCCCAATGATTCAAGAAAACTCGATCGGAATAGGTACTGGAAGCTTGCCGGTCACAACGCATCGAGAATTGGCTTCCGACGAATTTTTACGGATTTCCCTAGGGGTACCACTAGGGAAAATCACCAAAATCATAAAAAGTGGTGAAATTTCGGATCCGAGCCCAATAATTCAGGAAAACTCGATCGGAATAGCTACTGGAAGCTTGCCGGTCACAACGCATCGAGAATTGGCTTCGCCGGAATCCGACGAATTTTTACGGATTTCCCTAGGGGTACCACTAGGGAAAATCACCAAAATCGAGAAATCGTAAAAAGTGGTGAAATTTCGGATCCGAGCCCAATAATTTAGGAAAACTCGATCGGAATAGCTACTGGAAGCTTACCGGTCACAACGCATCGAGAATTGGCTTCCGACGAATTTTTACGGATTTCCCTAGGGGTACCACTAGGGAAAATCACCAAAATCGAGAAATCGTAAAAAGTGGTAAAATTTCCGATCCGAGCCCAATAATTCAGGAAAACTCGATCGGAATAGCTACTGGAAGCTTGCCGGTCACAACGCATCGAGAAATGGCTTCGCCGGAATCCGACGAATTTTTACGGATTTTCCTAGGGGTACCACTAGGGAAAATCACCAAAATCGAGAAATCGTAAAAAGTGGTGAAATTTCGGATCCGAGCCCAATAATTCAGGAAAAATAGATCGGAATAGCTACTGGAAGCTTGCCGGTCACAACGCATCGAGAATTGGCTTCGCCGGAATCCGACGAATTTTTACGGATTTCCCTAGGTGTACCACTAGGGAAAATCACCAAAATCGAGAAATAGTAAAAAGTGGTGAAATTTCGGATCCGAGCCCAATAATTCAGGAAAGCTCGATCGGAATAGCTACTGGAAGCTTGCCGGTCACAACGCATCGAGAATTGGCTTCCGATAAATTTTTACGGATTTCCCTAGGGGCACCACTAGGAAAAATCACTAAAATCGAGAAATCGCAAAAAGTGGTGAAATTTCGGATCCGAGCCCAATAATTCAGGAAAACTCGATCGGAATAGCTACTGGAAGCTTGCCGGTCCCAACGCATCGAGAATTGGCTTCCGACGAATTTTTACGGATTTCCCTAGGGGTACCACTAGGAAAAATCACCAAAATCGAGAAATCGTAAAATGTGGTAAAATTTCGGATCCGATCCCAATAATTCAAGAAAACTCGATCGGAATAGCTACTGGAAGCTTGCCGGTCACAACGCATCTAGAATTGGCTTGCGACGAATTTTTACGGATTTCCCTAGAGGTACCACTAGGGAAAATCACCAAAATCGTAAAAAGTGGTGAAATTTCGGATGCGAGCCCAATAATTCAGGAAAACTCGATCGGAATAGCTACTGGAAGCTTGCCGGTCACAACGCATCGAGAATTGGCTTCGCACGACTTTTTACGGATTTCCCTAGGGGTACCACTAGGAAAAATCACCAAAATCATAAAAAGTGGTGAAATTTCGGATCCGAGCCCAATAATTCAGGAAAACTCGATCGGAATAGCTACTGGAAGCTTGCCGGTCGCAACGCATCGAGAATCGGCTTCGCCGAAAACCGACGAATTTTTACGGATTTCCCTAGGGGTACCACTAGGGAAAATTACCAAAATCGAGAAATCGTAAAAAGTGGTGAAATTTCGGATTCAAGCCCAATAATTCAGGAAAACTCGATCGGAATAGCTACTGGAAGCTTGCACGTCACAACGCATCGAGAATTAGCTTCCGACGAATTTTTACGGATTTTCCTAGAGATACCACTAGGGAAAATCACCAAAATCGAGAAATCGTAAAAATTGGTGAAATTCCGGATCCGAGCCCAATAATTTACGAAAACTCGATCGGAATAGCTACTGGAAGCTTGCCGGTCACAACGCATCGAGAATTGGCTTCGCCGGAATCCGACGAATTTTTATGAATTTCCCTAGGGGTACCACTAGGGAAAATCACCAAAATCGAGAAATCGTAAAAAGTGGTGAAATTTCGGATTCGAGCCCAATAATTCAGGAAAACTCGATCGGAATAGCTACTGGAAGCTTGCCGTTCACAACGCATCGAGAATTGGCTTCGCCGGAATCCGACGAATTTTTACGGATTTTCCTAGGTGTACCACTAGGGAAAATCACCAAAATCGAGAAATAGTAAAAAGTGGTAAAATTTCGAATCCGAGCCCAATAATTCAGGAAAACTCGATCGAAATAGCTACTGGAAGCTTGCCGGTCACAACGCATCGAGAATTGGCTTCCGACGAATTTTTACGGATTTCCCTAGGGGTACCACTAGGGAAAATCACCAAAATCGAGAAATCGTAAAAAGTGGTGAAATTTTGGATCCGAGCCCAATAATTCAGGAAAACTCGATCGGAATAGCTACTGGAAGCTTGCCGGTCACAACGCATCGAGAATTGGCTTCCGACGAATTTTTACGGATTTCCCTAGGGGTACCACTAGGGAAAATCACCAAAATCGAGAAATCGTAAAAAGTGGTGAAATTTCGGATCCGAGCCCAATAATTCAGGAAAACTCAATCGGAATAGCTACTGGAAGCTTGCCGGTCACAACGCATCGAGAATTGGCTTGCGACGAATTTTTACGGATTTCCCTAGGGGTACCACTAGGGAAAATCACCAAAATCGAGAAATCGTAAAAAGTGGTGAAATTTCGGATCCGAGCCCAATAATTCTGGAAAACTCGATCGGAATAGGTACTGGAAGCTTGCCGGTCACAACGCATCGAGAATTGGCTTCCGACGAATTTTTACGGATTTCCCTAGGGGTACCACTAGGAAAAATCACCAAAATCATAAAAAGTGGTGAAATTTCGGATCCGAGCCCAATAATTCAGGAAAACTCGATCGGAATAGCTACTGGAAGCTTGCCGGTCACAACGCATCGAGAATTTGCTTCCGACGAATTTTTACGGATTTCCCTAGGGGTACCACTAGGGAAAATTACCAAAATCGAGAAATCGTAAAAAGTGGTGAAATTTCGGATTCAAGCCCAATAATTCAGGAAAACTCGATCGCAATAGCTACTGGAAGCTTGCAAGTCACAACGCATCGAGAATTAGCTTCCGACGAATTTTTACGGATTTTCCTAGGGGTACCACTAGGAAAAATCACCAAAATCGAGAAATCGTAAAAAGTGGTGAAATTCCGGATCCGAGCCCAATAATTTACGAAAACTCGATCGGAATAGCTACTGGAAGCTTGCCGGTCACAACGCATCGAGAATTGGCTTCGCCGGAATCCGACGAATTTTTATGGATTTCCCTAGGGGTACCACTAGGGAAAATCACCAAAATCGAGAAATCGTAAAAAGTGGAGAAATTTCGGATTCGAGCACAATAATTCAGGAAAACTCGATCGGAATAGCTACTGGAAGCTTGCCGTTCACAACGCATCGAGAATTGGATTCGCCGGAATCCGACGAATTTTTACGGATTTTCCTAGGTGTACCACTAGGGAAAATCACCAAAATCGAAAAATAGTAAAAAGTGGTGAAATTTCGAATCCGAGCCCAATAATTCAGGAAAACTCGATCGGAATAGCTACTGGAAGCTTGCCGGTCACAACGCATCGAGAATTTGCTTCCGACGAATTTTTACGGATTTCCCTAGGGGTACCACTAGGGAAAATCACCAAAATCGAGAAATCGTAAAAAGTGGTGAAATTTCGGATCCGAGCCCAATAATTCTGGAAAACTCGATCGGAATAGGTACTGGAAGCTTGCCGGTCACAACGCATCGAGAATTGGCTTCCGACGAATTTTTACGGATTTCCCTAGGGGTACCACTAGGAAAAATCACCAAAATCATAAAAAGTGGTGAAATTTCGGATCCGAGCCCAATAATTCAGGAAAACTCGATCGGAATAGCTACTGGAAGCTTGCCGGTCGCAACGCATCGAGAATCGGCTTCGCTGAAAACCGACGAATTTTTACGGATTTCCCTAGGGGTACCACTAGGGAAAATTACCAAAATCGAGAAATCGTAAAAAGTGGTGAAATTTCGGATTCAAGCCCAATAATTCAGGAAAACTCGATCGGAATAGCTACTGGAAGCTTGCAAGTCACAACGCATCGAGAATTAGCTTCCGACGAATTTTTACGGATTTTCCTAGGGGTACCACTAGGAAAAATCACCAAAATCGAGAAATCGTAAAAAGTGGTGAAATTCCGGATCCGAGCCCAATAATTTACGAAAACTCGATCGGAATAGCTACTGGAAGCTTGCCGGTCACAACGCATCGAGAATTGGCTTCGCCGGAATCCGACGAATTTTTATGGATTTCCCTAGGGGTACCACTAGGGAAAATCACCAAAATCGAGAAATCGTAAAAAGTGGAGAAATTTCGGATTCGAGCACAATAATTCAGGAAAACTCGATCGGAATAGCTACTGGAAGCTTGCCGTTCACAACGCATCGAGAATTGGATTCGCCGGAATCCGACGAATTTTTACGGATTTTCCTAGGTGTACCACTAGGGAAAATCACCAAAATCGAAAAATAGTAAAAAGTGGTGAAATTTCGAATCCGAGCCCAATAATTCAGGAAAACTCGATCGGAATAGCTACTGGAAGCTTGCCGGTCACAACGCATCGAGAATTTGCTTCCGACGAATTTTTACGGATTTCCCTAGGGGTACCACTAGGGAAAATCACCAAAATCGAGAAATCGTAAAAAGTGGTGAAATTTCGGATCCGAGCCCAATAATTCAGGAAATCTCGATTGGAATAGCTACTGGAAGCTTGCCGGTCACAACGCATCGAGAATTGGCTTCCGACGAATTTTTACGGATTTTCCTAGGGGTACCACTAGGGAAAATCACCAAAATCGAGAAATCGTAAAAAGTGGTGAAATTTCGGATCCGAGCCCAATAATTCAGGAAAACTCGATCGGAATAGCTACTGGAAGCTTGCCGGTCACAACGCATCGAGAATTGGCTTCCGACGAATTTTTACGGATTTCCCTAGGGGTACCACTAGGGAAAATCATCAAAATCGTAAAAAGTGGTGAAATTTCGGATCCGAGCCCAATAATTAAGGAAAACTCGATCGGAATTGTTAATGGAAGCTTGCCGGTCACAACGCATCGAAAATTGGCTTCGCCGGAATCCGACGAATTTTTACGGATTTTCCTAGGGGTACCACTAGGGAAAATCACCAAAATCGAGAAATCGTAAAAAGTGGTGAAATTTCGGATCCGAGCCCAATAATTCAGGAAAACTCGATCGGAATAGGTACTGGAAGCTTGCCGGTCACAACGCATCGAGAATTGGCTTCGCCGGAATCCGACGAATTTTTACGGATTTTCCTAGGTGTACCACTAGGGAAAATCACCAAAATCGAGAAATAGTAAAAAGTGGTGAAATTTCGAATCCGAGCCCAATAATTCAGGAAAACTCGATCGGAATAGCTACTGGAAGCTTGCCGTTCACAACGCATCGAGAATTGGCTTCGCCGGAATCCGACGAATTTTTACGGATTTTCCTAGGTGTACCACTAGGGAAAATCACCAAAATCGAGAAATAGTAAAAAGTGGTGAAATTTCGGATTCGAGCCCAATAATTCAGGAAAACTCGATCGGAATAGCTACTGAAAGCTTGCCGGTCACAACGCATCGAGAATTGGCTTCCGACGAATTTTTACGGATTTCCCTAGGGGTACCACTAGGGAAAATCACCAAAATCGAGAAATCGTAAAAAGTGGTGAAATTTTAGATCCGAGCCCAATAATTCAGGAAAACTCGATCGGAATAGCTACTGGAAGCTTGCCGGTCACAACGCATCGAGAATTGGCTTCCGACGAATTTTTACGGATTTCCCTAGGGGTACCACTAGGGAAAATCACCAAAATCGAGAAATCGTAAAAAGTGGTGAAATTTCGGATCCGAGCCCAATAATTCAGGAAAACTCAATCGGAATAGCTACTGGAAGCTTGCCGGTCACAACGCATCGAGAATTGGCTTCCGACGAATTTTTACGGATTTCCCTAGGGGTACCACTAGGGAAAATCACCAAAATCGAGAAATCGTAAAAAGTGGTGAAATTTCGGATCCGAGCCCAATAATTCTGGAAAACTCGATCGGAATAGGTACTGGAAGCTTGCCGGTCACAACGCATCGAGAATTGGCTTCCGACGAATTTTTACGGATTTCCCTAGGGGTACCACTAGGAAAAATCACCAAAATCGAGAAATCGTAAAAATTGGTGAAATTCCGGATCCGAGCCCAATAATTCTGGAAAACTCGATCGGAATAGGTACTGGAAGCTTGCCGGTCACAACGCATCGAGAATTAGCTTCCGACGAATTTTTACGGATTTTCCTAGGGGTACCACTAGGAAAAATCACCAAAATCGAGAAATCGTAAAAATTGGTGAAATTCCGGATCCGAGCCCAATAATTTACGAAAACTCGATCGGAATAGCTACTGGAAGCTTGCCGGTCACAACGCATCGAGAATTGGCTTCGCCGGAATCCGACGAATTTTTATGAATTTCCCTAGGGGTACCACTAGGAAAAATCACCAAAATCGAGAAATCGTAAAAAGTGGTGAAATTTCGGATTCGAGCCCAATAATTCAGGAAAACTCGATCGGAATAGCTACTGGAAGCTTGCCGTTCACAACGCATCGAGAATTGGCTTCGCCGGAATCCGACGAATTTTTACGGATTTTCCTAGGTGTACCACTAGGGAAAATCACCAAAATCGAGAAATAGTAAAAAGTGGTGAAATTTCGAATCCGAGCCCAATAATTCAGGAAAACTCGATCGGAATAGCTACTGAAAGCTTGCCGGTCACAACGCATCGAGAATTGGCTTCCGACGAATTTTTACGGATTTCCCTAGGGGTACCACTAGGGAAAATCACCAAAATCGAGAAATCGTAAAAAGTGGTGAAATTTTAGATCCGAGCCCAATAATTCAGGAAAACTCGATCGGAATAGCTACTGGAAGCTTGCCGGTCACAACGCATCGAGAATTGGCTTCCGACGAATTTTTACGGATTTCCCTAGGGGTACCACTAGGGAAAATCACCAAAATCGAGAAATCGTAAAAAGTGGTGAAATTTCGGATCCGAGCCCAATAATTCAGGAAAACTCAATCGGAATAGCTACTGGAAGCTTGCCGGTCACAACGCATCGAGAATTGGCTTCCGACGAATTTTTACGGATTTCCCTAGGGGTACCACTAGGGAAAATCACCAAAATCGAGAAATCGTAAAAAGTGGTGAAATTTCGGATCCGAGCCCAATAATTCAGGAAAACTCGATCGGAATAGCTACTGGAAGCTTGCCGGTCACAACGCATCGAGAATTGGCTTCCGACGAATTTTTACGGATTTCCCTAGGGGTACCACTAGGGAAAATCATCAAAATCGTAAAAAGTGGTGAAATTTCGGATCCGAGCCCAATAATTAAGGAAAACTCGATCGGAATTGTTAATGGAAGCTTGCCGGTCACAACGCATCGAAAATTGGCTTCGCCGGAATCCGACGAATTTTTACGGATTTTCCTAGGGGTACCACTAGGGAAAATCACCAAAATCCAGAAATCGTAAAAAGTGGTGAAATTTCGGATCCGAGCCCAATAATTCAGGAAAACTCGATCGGAATAGGTACTGGAAGCTTGCCGGTCACAACGCTTCGAGAATTGGCTTCGCCGGAATCCGATGAATTTTTACGGATTTTCCTAGGTGTACCACTAGGGAAAATCACCAAAATCGAGAAATAGTAAAAAGTGGTGAAATTTCGAATCCGAGCCCAATAATTCAGGAAAACTCGATCGGAATAGCTACTGGAAGCTTGCCGTTCACAACGCATCGAGAATTGGCTTCGCCGGAATCCGACGAATTTTTACGGATTTTCCTAGGTGTACCACTAGGGAAAATCACCAAAATCGAGAAATAGTAAAAAGTGGTGAAATTTCGGATTCGAGCCCAATAATTCAGGAAAACTCGATCGGAATAGCTACTGAAAGCTTGCCGGTCACAACGCATCGAGAATTGGCTTCCGACGAATTTTTACGGATTTCCCTAGGGGTACCACTAGGGAAAATCACCAAAATCGAGAAATCGTAAAAAGTGGTGAAATTTTAGATCCGAGCCCAATAATTCAGGAAAACTCGATCGGAATAGCTACTGGAAGCTTGCCGGTCACAACGCATCGAGAATTGGCTTCCGACGAATTTTTACGGATTTCCCTAGGGGTACCACTAGGGAAAATCACCAAAATCGAGAAATCGTAAAAAGTGGTGAAATTTCGGATCCGAGCCCAATAATTCAGGAAAACTCAATCGGAATAGCTACTGGAAGCTTGCCGGTCACAACGCATCGAGAATTGGCTTCCGACGAATTTTTACGGATTTCCCTAGGGGTACCACTAGGGAAAATCACCAAAATCGAGAAATCGTAAAAAGTGGTGAAATTTCGGATCCGAGCCCAATAATTCTGGAAAACTCGATCGGAATAGGTACTGGAAGCTTGCCGGTCACAACGCATCGAGAATTGGCTTCCGACGAATTTTTACGGATTTCCCTAGGGGTACCACTAGGAAAAATCACCAAAATCGAGAAATCGTAAAAATTGGTGAAATTCCGGATCCGAGCCCAATAATTCTGGAAAACTCGATCGGAATAGGTACTGGAAGCTTGCCGGTCACAACGCATCGAGAATTAGCTTCCGACGAATTTTTACGGATTTTCCTAGGGGTACCACTAGGAAAAATCACCAAAATCGAGAAATCGTAAAAATTGGTGAAATTCCGGATCCGAGCCCAATAATTTACGAAAACTCGATCGGAATAGCTACTGGAAGCTTGCCGGTCACAACGCATCGAGAATTGGCTTCGCCGGAATCCGACGAATTTTTATGAATTTCCCTAGGGGTACCACTAGGAAAAATCACCAAAATCGAGAAATCGTAAAAAGTGGTGAAATTTCGGATTCGAGCCCAATAATTCAGGAAAACTCGATCGGAATAGCTACTGGAAGCTTGCCGTTCACAACGCATCGAGAATTGGCTTCGCCGGAATCCGACGAATTTTTACGGATTTTCCTAGGTGTACCACTAGGGAAAATCACCAAAATCGAGAAATAGTAAAAAGTGGTGAAATTTCGAATCCGAGCCCAATAATTCAGGAAAACTCGATCGGAATAGCTACTGAAAGCTTGCCGGTCACAACGCATCGAGAATTGGCTTCCGACAAATTTTTACGGATTTCCCTAGGGGTACCACTAGGGAAAATCACCAAAATCGAGAAATCGTAAAAAGTGGTGAAATTTTAGATCCGAGCCCAATAATTCAGGAAAACTCGATCGGAATAGCTACTGGAAGCTTGCCGGTCACAACGCATCGAGAATTGGCTTCCGACGAATTTTTACGGATTTCCCTAGGGGTACCACTAGGGAAAATCACCAAAATCGAGAAATCGTAAAAAGTGGTGAAATTTCGGATCCGAGCCCAATAATTCAGGAAAACTCAATCGGAATAGCTACTGGAAGCTTGCCGGTCACAACGCATCGAGAATTGGCTTCCGACGAATTTTTACGGATTTTCCTAGGTGTACCACTAGGGAAAATCACCAAAATCGAAAAATAGTAAAAAGTGGTGAAATTTCGAATCCGAGCCCAATAATTCAGGAAAACTCGATCGGAATAGCTACTGGAAGCTTGCCGGTCACAACGCATCGAGAATTTGCTTCCGACGAATTTTTACGGATTTCCCTAGGGGTACCACTAGGGAAAATCACCAAAATCGAGAAATCGTAAAAAGTGGTGAAATTTCGGATCCGAGCCCAATAATTCAGGAAATCTCGATTGGAATAGCTACTGGAAGCTTGCCGGTCACAACGCATCGAGAATTGGCTTCCGACGAATTTTTACGGATTTTCCTAGGGGTACCACTAGGGAAAATCACCAAAATCGAGAAATCGTAAAAAGTGGTGAAATTTCGGATCCGAGCCCAATAATTCAGGAAAACTCGATCGGAATAGCTACTGGAAGCTTGCCGGTCACAACGCATCGAGAATTGGCTTCCGACGAATTTTTACGGATTTCCCTAGGGGTACCACTAGGGAAAATCATCAAAATCGTAAAAAGTGGTGAAATTTCGGATCCGAGCCCAATAATTAAGGAAAACTCGATCGGAATTGTTAATGGAAGCTTGCCGGTCACAACGCATCGAAAATTGGCTTCGCCGGAATCCGACGAATTTTTACGGATTTTCCTAGGGGTACCACTAGGGAAAATCACCAAAATCGAGAAATCGTAAAAAGTGGTGAAATTTCGGATCCGAGCCCAATAATTCAGGAAAACTCGATCGGAATAGGTACTGGAAGCTTGCCGGTCACAACGCATCGAGAATTGGCTTCGCCGGAATCCGACGAATTTTTACGGATTTTCCTAGGTGTACCACTAGGGAAAATCACCAAAATCGAGAAATAGTAAAAAGTGGTGAAATTTCGAATCCGAGCCCAATAATTCAGGAAAACTCGATCGGAATAGCTACTGGAAGCTTGCCGTTCACAACGCATCGAGAATTGGCTTCGCCGGAATCCGACGAATTTTTACGGATTTTCCTAGGTGTACCACTAGGGAAAATCACCAAAATCGAGAAATAGTAAAAAGTGGTGAAATTTCGGATTCGAGCCCAATAATTCAGGAAAACTCGATCGGAATAGCTACTGAAAGCTTGCCGGTCACAACGCATCGAGAATTGGCTTCCGACGAATTTTTACGGATTTCCCTAGGGGTACCACTAGGGAAAATCACCAAAATCGAGAAATCGTAAAAAGTGGTGAAATTTTAGATCCGAGCCCAATAATTCAGGAAAACTCGATCGGAATAGCTACTGGAAGCTTGCCGGTCACAACGCATCGAGAATTGGCTTCCGACGAATTTTTACGGATTTCCCTAGGGGTACCACTAGGGAAAATCACCAAAATCGAGAAATCGTAAAAAGTGGTGAAATTTCGGATCCGAGCCCAATAATTCAGGAAAACTCAATCGGAATAGCTACTGGAAGCTTGCCGGTCACAACGCATCGAGAATTGGCTTCCGACGAATTTTTACGGATTTCCCTAGGGGTACCACTAGGGAAAATCACCAAAATCGAGAAATCGTAAAAAGTGGTGAAATTTCGGATCCGAGCCCAATAATTCTGGAAAACTCGATCGGAATAGGTACTGGAAGCTTGCCGGTCACAACGCATCGAGAATTAGCTTCCGACGAATTTTTACGGATTTTCCTAGGGGTACCACTAGGAAAAATCACCAAAATCGAGAAATCGTAAAAATTGGTGAAATTCCGGATCCGAGCCCAATAATTTACGAAAACTCGATCGGAATAGCTACTGGAAGCTTGCCGGTCACAACGCATCGAGAATTGGCTTCGCCGGAATCCGACGAATTTTTATGAATTTCCCTAGGGGTACCACTAGGAAAAATCACCAAAATCGAGAAATCGTAAAAAGTGGTGAAATTTCGGATTCGAGCCCAATAATTCAGGAAAACTCGATCGGAATAGCTACTGGAAGCTTGCCGTTCACAACGCATCGAGAATTGGCTTCGCCGGAATCCGACGAATTTTTACGGATTTTCCTAGGTGTACCACTAGGGAAAATCACCAAAATCGAGAAATAGTAAAAAGTGGTGAAATTTCGAATCCGAGCCCAATAATTCAGGAAAACTCGATCGGAATAGCTACTGAAAGCTTGCCGGTCACAACGCATCGAGAATTGGCTTCCGACGAATTTTTACGGATTTCCCTAGGGGTACCACTAGGGAAAATCACCAAAATCGAGAAATCGTAAAAAGTGGTGAAATTTTAGATCCGAGCCCAATAATTCAGGAAAACTCGATCGGAATAGCTACTGGAAGCTTGCCGGTCACAACGCATCGAGAATTGGCTTCCGACGAATTTTTACGGATTTCCCTAGGGGTACCACTAGGGAAAATCACCAAAATCGAGAAATCGTAAAAAGTGGTGAAATTTCGGATCCGAGCCCAATAATTCAGGAAAACTCAATCGGAATAGCTACTGGAAGCTTGCCGGTCACAACGCATCGAGAATTGGCTTCCGACGAATTTTTACGGATTTCCCTAGGGGTACCACTAGGGAAAATCACCAAAATCGAGAAATCGTAAAAAGTGGTGAAATTTCGGATCCGAGCCCAATAATTCTGGAAAACTCGATCGGAATAGGTACTGGAAGCTTGCCGGTCACAACGCATCGAGAATTGGCTTCCGACGAATTTTTACGGATTTCCCTAGGGGTACCACTAGGAAAAATCACCAAAATCATAAAAAGTGGTGAAATTTCGGATCCGAGCCCAATAATTAAGGAAAACTCGATCGGAATAGCTACTGGAAGCTTGCCGGTCGCAACGCATCGAGAATCGGCTTCGCTGAAAACCGACGAATTTTTACGGATTTCCCTAGGGGTACCACTAGGGAAAATTACCAAAATCGAGAAATCGTAAAAAGTGGTGAAATTTCGGATTCAAGCCCAATAATTCAGAAAAACTCGATCGGAATAGCTACTGGAAGCTTGCAAGTCACAACGCATCGAGAATTAGCTTCCGACGAATTTTTACGGATTTTCCTAGGGGTACCACTAGGGAAAATCACCAAAATCGAGAAATCGTAAAAAGTGGTGAAATTCCGGATCCGAGCCCAATAATTTACGAAAACTCGATCGGAATAGCTACTGGAAGCTTGTCGGTCACAACGCATCGAGAATTGGCTTCGCCGGAATCCGACGAATTTTTATGGATTTCCCTAGGGGTACCACTAGGGAAAATCACCAAAATCGAGAAATCGTAAAAAGTGGAGAAATTTCGGATTCAAGCCCAATAATTCAGGAAAACTCGATCGGAATAGCTCCTGGAAGCTTGCAAGTCACAACGCATCGAGAATTAGCTTCCGATGAATTTTTACGGATTTTCCTAGGGGTACCACTAGGGAAAATCACCAAAATCGAGAAATCGTAAAAAGTGGTGAAATTCCGGATCCGAGCCCAATAATTTACGAAAACTCGATCGGAATAGCTACTGGAAGCTTGCCGGTCACAACGCATCGAGAATTGGCTTCGCCGGAATCCGACGAATTTTTATGGATTTCCCTAGGGGTACCACTAGGGAAAATCACCAAAATCGAGAAATCGTAAAAAGTGGAGAAATTTCGGATTCGAGCACAATAATTCAGGAAAACTCGATCGGAATAGCTACTGGAAGCTTGCCGTTCACAACGCATCGAGAATTGGCTTCGCCGGAATCCGACGAATTTTTACGGATTTTCCTAGGTGTACCACTAGGGAAAATCACCAAAATCGAGAAATAGTAAAAAGTGGTGAAATTTCGAATCCGAGCCCAATAATTCAGGAAAACTCGATCGGAATAGCTACTGGAAGCTTGCCGGTCACAACGTATCGAGAATTGGCTTCCGACGAATTTTTACGGATTTCCCTAGGGGTACCACTAGGAAAAATCACCAAAATCGAGAAATCGTAAAAAGTGGTGAAATTTCGGATCCGAGCCCAATAATTCAGGAAAACTCGATCGGAATAGCTACTGGAAGCTTGCCGGTCACAACGCATCGAGAATTGGCTTCCGACGAATTTTTACGGATTTCCCTAGGGGTACCACTAGGGAAAATCACCAAAATCGAGAAATCGTAAAAAGTGGTGAAATTTCGGATCCGAGCCCAATAATTCAGGAAAACTCGATCGGAATAGCTACTGGAAGCTTGCCGGTCACAACGCATCGAGAATTGACTTCCGACGAATTTTTACGGATTTCCCTAGGGGTACCACTAGGGAAAATCATCAAAATCGTAAAAAGTGGTGAAATTTCGGATCCGAGCCCAATAATTCAGGAAAACTCGATCGGAATTGCTACTGGAAGCTTGCCGGTCACAACGTATCGAAAATTGGCTTCGCCGAAATCCGACGAATTTTTACGGATTTTCCTAGGGGTACCACTAGGGAAAATCACCAAAATCGAGAAATCGTAAAAAGTGGTGAAATTTCGGATCCGAGCCCAATAATTCAGGAAAACTCGATCGGAATAGGTACTGGAAGCTTGCCGGTCACAACGCATCGAGAATTGGCTTCCGACGAATTTTTACGGATTTCCCTAGGGGTACCACTAGGGAAAATCACCAAAATCATAAAAAGTGGTGAAATTTCGGATCCGAGCCCAATAATTCAGGAAAACTCGATCGGAATTGCTACTGGAGGCTTGCCGGTCACAACGCATCGAAAATTGGCTTCGCCGGAATCCGACGAATTTTTACGGATTTTCCTAGGGGTACCACTAGGGAAAATCACCAAAATCGAGAAATCGTAAAAAGTGGTGAAATTTCGGATCCGAGCCCAATAATTCAGGAAAACTCGATCGGAATAGGTACTGGAAGCTTGCCGGTCACAACGCATCGAGAATTGGCTTCCGACGAATTTTTACGGATTTCCCTAGGGGTACCACTAGGGAAAATCACCAAAATCATAAAAAGTGGTGAAATTTCGGATCCGAGCCCAATAATTCAGGAAAACTCGATCGGAATAGCTACTGGAAGCTTGCCGGTCGCAACGCATCGAGAATTGGCTTCGCCGGAATCCGACGAATTTTTACGGATTTCTCTAGGGGTACCACTAGGGAAAATCACCAAAATCGAGAAATCGTAAAAAGTGGTGAAATTTCGGATTCGAGCCCAATAATTCAGGAAAACTCGATCGGAATAGCTACTGGAAGCTTGCCGTTCACAACGCATCGAGAATTGGCTTCGCCGGAATCCGACGAATTTTTACGGATTTTCCTAGGTGTACCACTAGGGAAAATCACCAAAATCGAAAAATAGTAAAAAGTGGTGAAATTTCGAATCCGAGCCCAATAATTCAGGAAAACTCGATCGGAATAGCTACTGGAAGCTTGCCGGTCACAACGCATCGAGAATTGGCTTCCGACGAATTTTTACGGATTTCCCTAGGGGTACCACTAGGGAAAATCACCAAAATCGAGAAATCGTAAAAAGTGGTGAAATTTCGGATCCGAGCCCAATAATTCAGGAAAACTCGATTGGAATAGCTACTGGAAGCTTGCTGGTCACAACGCATCGAGAATTGGCTTCCGACGAATTTTTACGGATTTCCCTAGGGGTACCACTAGGGAAAATCACCAAAATCGAGAAATCGTAAAAAGTGGTGAAATTTCGGATCCGAGCCCAATAATTCAGGAAAACTCGATCGGAATAGCTACTGGAAGCTTGCCGGTCACAACGCATCGAGAATTGGCTTCCGACGAATTTTTACGGATTTCCCTAGGGGTACCACTAGGGAAAATCATCAAAATCGTAAAAAGTGGTGAAATTTCGGATCCGAGCCCAATAATTAAGGAAAACTCGATCGGAATTGTTAATGGAAGCTTGCCGGTCACAACGCATCGAAAATTGGCTTCGCCGGAATCCGACGAATTTTTACGGATTTTCCTAGGGGTACCACTAGGGAAAATCACCAAAATCGAGAAATCGTAAAAAGTGGTGAAATTTCGGATCCGAGCCCAATAATTCTGGAAAACTCGATCGGAATAGGTACTGGAAGCTTGCCGGTCACAACGCATCGAGAATTGGCTTCCGACGAATTTTTACGGATTTCCCTAGGGGTACCACTAGGAAAAATCACAAAAATCATAAAAATTGGTGAAATTTCGGATCCGAGCCCAATAATTCAGGAAAACTCGATCGGAATAGCTACTGGAAGCTTGCCGGTCGCAACGCATCGAGAATTGGCTTCGCCGGAATCCGACGAATTTTTACGGATTTCCCTAGGGGTACCACTAGGGAAAATTACCAAAATCGAGAAATCGTAAAAAGTGGTGAAATTTCGGATTCAAGCCCAATAATTCAGGAAAACTCGATCGGAATAGCTCCTGGAAGCTTGCAAGTCACAACGCATCGAGAATTAGCTTCCGATGAATTTTTACGGATTTTCCTAGGGGTACCACTAGGGAAAATCACCAAAATCGAGAAATCGTAAAAAGTGGTGAAATTCCGGATCCGAGCCCAATAATTTACGAAAACTCGATCGGAATAGCTACTGGAAGCTTGCCGGTCACAACGCATCGAGAATTGGCTTCGCCGGAATCCGACGAATTTTTATGGATTTCCCTAGGGGTACCACTAGGGAAAATCACCAAAATCGAGAAATCGTAAAAAGTGGAGAAATTTCGGATTCGAGCACAATAATTCAGGAAAACTCGATCGGAATAGCTACTGGAAGCTTGCCGTTCACAACGCATCGAGAATTGGCTTCGCCGGAATCCGACGAATTTTTACGGATTTTCCTAGGTGTACCACTAGGGAAAATCACCAAAATCGAGAAATAGTAAAAAGTGGTGAAATTTCGAATCCGAGCCCAATAATTCAGGAAAACTCGATCGGAATAGCTACTGGAAGCTTGCCGGTCACAACGTATCGAGAATTGGCTTCCGACGAATTTTTACGGATTTCCCTAGGGGTACCACTAGGAAAAATCACCAAAATCGAGAAATCGTAAAAAGTGGTGAAATTTCGGATCCGAGCCCAATAATTCAGGAAAACTCGATCGGAATAGCTACTGGAAGCTTGCCGGTCACAACGCATCGAGAATTGGCTTCCGACGAATTTTTACGGATTTCCCTAGGGGTACCACTAGGGAAAATCACCAAAATCGAGAAATCGTAAAAAGTGGTGAAATTTCGGATCCGAGCCCAATAATTCAGGAAAACTCGATCGGAATAGCTACTGGAAGCTTGCCGGTCACAACGCATCGAGAATTGACTTCCGACGAATTTTTACGGATTTCCCTAGGGGTACCACTAGGGAAAATCATCAAAATCGTAAAAAGTGGTGAAATTTCGGATCCGAGCCCAATAATTCAGGAAAACTCGATCGGAATTGCTACTGGAAGCTTGCCGGTCACAACGTATCGAAAATTGGCTTCGCCGAAATCCGACGAATTTTTACGGATTTTCCTAGGGGTACCACTAGGGAAAATCACCAAAATCGAGAAATCGTAAAAAGTGGTGAAATTTCGGATCCGAGCCCAATAATTCAGGAAAACTCGATCGGAATAGGTACTGGAAGCTTGCCGGTCACAACGCATCGAGAATTGGCTTCCGACGAATTTTTACGGATTTCCCTAGGGGTACCACTAGGGAAAATCACCAAAATCATAAAAAGTGGTGAAATTTCGGATCCGAGCCCAATAATTCAGGAAAACTCGATCGGAATTGCTACTGGAGGCTTGCCGGTCACAACGCATCGAAAATTGGCTTCGCCGGAATCCGACGAATTTTTACGGATTTTCCTAGGGGTACCACTAGGGAAAATCACCAAAATCGAGAAATCGTAAAAAGTGGTGAAATTTCGGATCCGAGCCCAATAATTCAGGAAAACTCGATCGGAATAGGTACTGGAAGCTTGCCGGTCACAACGCATCGAGAATTGGCTTCCGACGAATTTTTACGGATTTCCCTAGGGGTACCACTAGGGAAAATCACCAATATCATAAAAAGTGGTGAAATTTCGGATCCGAGCCCAATAATTCAGGAAAACTCGATCGGAATAGCTACTGGAAGCTTGCCGGTCGCAACGCATCGAGAATTGGCTTCGCCGGAATCCGACGAATTTTTACGGATTTCTCTAGGGGTACCACTAGGGAAAATCACCAAAATCGAGAAATCGTAAAAAGTGGTGAAATTTCGGATTCGAGCCCAATAATTCAGGAAAACTCGATCGGAATAGCTACTGGAAGCTTGCCGTTCACAACGCATCGAGAATTGGCTTCGCCGGAATCCGACGAATTTTTACGGATTTTCCTAGGTGTACCACTAGGGAAAATCACCAAAATCGAGAAATAGTAAAAAGTGGTGAAATTTCGAATCCGAGCCCAATAATTCAGGAAAACTCGATCGGAATAGCTACTGGAAGCTTGCCGGTCACAACGCATCGAGAATTGGCTTCCGACGAATTTTTACGGATTTCCCTAGGTGTACCACTAGGGAAAATCACCAAAATCGAGAAATCGTAAAAAGTGGTGAAATTTCGGATCCGAGCCCAATAATTCAGGAAAACTCGATCGGAATAGCTACTGGAAGCTTGCCGGTCACAACGAATCGAGAATTGGCTTCCGCCGAATTTTTACGGATTTCCCTAGGGGTACCACTAGGGAAAATCACCAAAATCGAGAAATCGTAAAAAGTGGTGAAATTTCGGATCCGAGCCCAATAATTCAGGAAAACTTGATCGGAATAGCTACTGGAAGCTTGCCGGTCACAACGCATCGAGAATTGGCTTCCGACGAATTTTTACGGATTTCCCTAGGGGTACCACTAGGGAAAATCATCAAAATCGTAAAAAGTGGTGAAATTTCGGATCCGAGCCCAATAATTCAGGAAAACTCGATCGGAATTGCTACTGGAAGCTTGCCGGTCATAACGCATCGAAAATTGGCTTCGCCGGAATCCGACGAATTTTTACGGATTTTCCTAGGGGTACCACTAGTGAAAATCACCAAAATCGAGAAATCGTAAAAAGTGGTGAAATTTCGGATCCGAGCCCAATAATTCTGGAAAACTCAATCGGAATAGGTACTGGAAGCTTGCCGGTCACAACGCATCGAGAATTGGCTTCCGACGAATTTTTACGGATTTCCCTAGGGGTACCACTAGGAAAAATCACAAAAATCATAAAAATTGGTGAAATTTCGGATCCGAGCCCAATAATTCAGGAAAACTCGATCGGAATAGCTACTGGAAGCTTGCCGGTCGCAACGCATCGAGAATTGGCTTCGCCGGAATCCGACGAATTTTTACGGATTTCCCTAGCGGTACCACTAGGGAAAATTACCAAAATCGAGAAATCGTAAAAAGTGGTGAAATTTCGGATTCAAGCCCAATAATTCAGGAAAACTCGATCGGAATAGCTCCTGTAAGCTTGCAAGTCACAACGCATCGATAATTAGCTTCCGACGAATTTTTACGGATTTTCCTAGGGGTACCACTAGGGAAAATCACCAAAATCGAGAAATCGTAAAAAGTGGTGAAATTCCGGATCCGAGCCCAATAATTTACGAAAACTCGATCGGAATAGCTACTGGAAGCTTGCCGGTCACAACGCATCGAGAATTGGCTTCGCCGGAATCCGACGAATTTTTATGGATTTCCCTAGGGGTACCACTAGGGAAAATCACCAAAATCGAGAAATCGTAAAAAGTGGTGAAATTTCGGATTCGAGCACAATAATTCAGGAAAACTCGATCGGAATAGCTACTGGAAGCTTGCCGTTCACAACGCATCGAGAATTGGCTTCGCCGGAATCCGACGAATTTTTACGGATTTTCCTAGGTGTACCACTAGGGAAAATCACCAAAATCGAGAAATAGTAAAAAGTGGTGAAATTTCGAATCCGAGCCCAATAATTCAGGAAAACTCGATCGGAATAGCTACTGGAAGCTTGCCGGTCACAACGCATCGAGAATTGGCTTCCGACGAATTTTTACGGATTTCCCTAGGGGTACCACTAGGGAAAATCACCAAAATCGAGAAATCGTAAAAAGTGGTGAAATTTCGGATCCGAGCCCAATAATTCAGGAAAACTCGATCGGAATAGCTACTGGAAGCTTGCCGGTCACAACGCATCGAGAATTGGCTTCCGACGAATTTTTACGGATTTCCCTAGGGGTACCACTAGGAAAAATCACCAAAATCGAGAAATCGTAAAAAGTGGTGAAATTTCGGATCCGAGCCCAATAATTAAGGAAAACTCGATCGGAATAGCTACTGGAAGCTTGCCGGTCACAACGCATCGAGAATTGACTTCCGACGAATTTTTACGGATTTCCCTAGGGGTACCACTAGGGAAAATCATCAAAATCGTAAAAAGTGGTGAAATTTCGGATCCGAGCCCAATAATTCAGGAAAACTCGATCGGAATTGCTACTGGAAGCTTGCCGGTCACAACGCATTGAAAATTGGCTTCGCCGAAATCCGACGAATTTTTACGGATTTTCCTAGGGGTACCACTAGGGAAAATCACCAAAATCGAGAAATCGTAAAAAGTGGTGAAATTTCGGATCCGAGCCCAATAATTCAGGAAAACTCGATCGGAATAGGTACTGGAAGCTTGCCGGTCACAACGCATCGAGAATTGGCTTCCGATGAATTTTTACGGATTTCCCTAGGGGTACCACTAGGGAAAATCACCAAAATCATAAAAAGTGGTGAAATTTCGGATCCGAGCCCAATAATTCAGGAAAACTCGATCGGAATAGCTACTGGAAGCTTGCCGGTCACAACGCATCGAGAATTGGCTTCGCCGGAATCCGACGAATTTTTACGGATTTCCCTAGGGGTACCACTAGGGAAAATCACCAAAATCGAGAAATCGTAAAAAGTGGTGAAATTTCGGATGCAAGCCCAATAATTCAGGAAAAATCGATCGGAATAGCTACTGGAAGCTTGCCGGTCATAACGCTTCGAGAATTAGCTTCCGACGAATTTTTACGAATTTTCCTAGGGGTACCACTAGGGAAAATTACCAAAATCGAGAAATTTTAAAAAGTGGTGAAATTTCGGATCCGAGCCCAATAATTTAGGAAAACTCGATCGGAATAGCTACTGGAAGCTTACCGGTCACAACGCATCGAGAATTGGCTTCGCCGGAATCCGACGAATTTTTACGGATTTCCCTAGGGGTACCACTAGGGAAAATCACCAAAATCGAGAAATCGTAAAAAGTCGTGAAATTTCGGATTCGAGCCCAATAATTCAGGAAAACTCGATCGGAATAGCTACTGGAAGCTTGTCGTTCACAACGCATCGAGAATTGGCTTCGCCGGAATTCGACGAATTTTTACGGATTTTCCTAGGTGTACCACTAGGGAAAATCACCAAAATCGAGAAATAGTAAAAAGTGGTGAAATTTCGAATCCGAGCCCAATAATTCAGGAAAACTCGATCGGAATAGCTACTGGAAGCTTGCCGGTCACAACGCATCGAGAATTGGCTTCCGACGAATTTTTACGGATTTCCCTAGGTGTACCACTAGGGAAAATTACCAAAATCGAGAAATCGTAAAAAGTGGTGAAATTTCGGATCCGAGCCAAATAATTCAGGAAAACTCGATCGCAATAGCTACTGGAAGCTTGCCGGTCACAACGCATCGAGAATTGGCTTCCGACGAATTTTTACGGATTTCCCTAGGGGTACCACTAGGGAAAATCACCAAAATCGAGAAATCGTAAAAAGTGGTGAAATTTCGGATCCGAGCCCAATAATTCAGGAAAACTCGATCGGAATAGGTACTGGAAGCTTGCCGGTCACAACGCATCGAGAATTGGCTTCCGACGAATTTTTACGGATTTCCCTAGGGGTACCACTAGGGAAAATCATCAAAATCATAAAAAGTGGTGAAATTTCGGATCCGAGCCCAATAATTCAGGAAAACTCGATCGGAATTGCTACTGGAAGCTTGCCGGTCACAACGCATTGAAAATTGGTTTCGCCGGAATCCGACGAATTTTTACGGATTTTCCTAGGGGTACCACTAGGGAAAATCACCAAAATCGAGAAATCGTAAAAAGTGGTGAAATTTCGGATCCGAGCCCAATAATTCTGGAAAACTCGATCGGAATAGGTACTGGAAGCTTGCCGGTCACAACGCATCGAGAATTGGCTTCGGACGAATTTTTACGGATTTCCCTAGGGGCACCACTAGGAAAAATCACCAAAATCATAAAAATTGGTGAAATTTCGGATCCGAGCCCAATAATTCAGGAAAACTCGATCGGAATAGCTACTGGAAGCTTGCCGGTCGCAACGCATCGAGAATTGGCTTCGCCGGAATCCGACGAATTTTTACGGATTTCCCTAGGGGTACCACTAGGGAAAATTACCAAAATCGAGAAATCGTAAAAAGTGGTGAAATTTCGGATTCAAGCCCAATAATTCAGGAAAACTCGATCGGAATAGCTCCTGAAAGCTTGCAAGTCACAACGCATCGAGAATTAGCTTCCGACGAATTTTTACGGATTTTCCTAGGGGTACCACTAGGGAAAATCACCAAAATCGAGAAATCGTAAAAAATGGTGAAATTCCGGATCCGAGCCCAATAATTTACGAAAACTCGATCGGAATAGCTACTGGAAGCTTGCCGGTCACAACGCATCGAGAATTGGCTTCGCCGGAATCCGTCGAATTTTTATGGATTTCCCTAGGGGTACCACTAGGGAAAATCACCAAAATCGAGAAATCGTAAAAAGTGGTGAAATTTCGGATTCGAGCACAATAATTCAGGAAAACTCGATCGGAATAGCTATTGGAAGCTTGCCGTTCACAACGCATCGAGAATTGGCTTCGCCGGAATCCGACGAATTTTTACGGATTTTCCTAGGTGTACCACTAGGGAAAATCACCAAAATCGAGAAATAGTAAAAAGTGGTGAAATTTCGAATCCGAGCCCAATAATTCAGGAAAACTCGATCGGAATAGCTACTGGAAGCTTGCCAGTCACAACGCATCGAGAATTGGCTTCCGACGAATTTTTACGGATTTCCCTAGGGGTACCACTAGGGAAAATCACCAAAATCGAGAAATCGTAAAAAGTGGTGAAATTTCGGATCCGAGCCCAATAATTCAGGAAAACTCGATCGGAATAGCTACTGGAAGCTTGCCGGTCACAACGCATCGAGAATTGGCTTCCGACGAATTTTTACGGATTTCCCTAGGGGTACCACTAGGGAAAATCACCAAAATCGAGAAATCGTAAAAAGTGGTGAAATTTCGGATCCGAGCCCAATAATTCAAGAAAACTCGATCGGAATAGCTACTGGAAGCTTGCCAGTCACAACGCATTGAGAATTGACTTCCGACGAATTTTTACGGATTTTCCTAGGGGTACCACTAGGGAAAATCATCAAAATCGTAAAAAGTGGTGAAATTTCGGATCCGAGCCAAATAATTCAGGAAAACTCGATCGGAATTGCTACTGGAAGCTTGTCGGTCACAACGCATCGAAAATTGGCTTCGCCGAAATCCGACGAATTTTTACGGATTTTCCTAGGGGTAACACTAGGAAAAATCACCAAAATCGAGAAATCGTAAAAAGTGGTGAAATTTCGGATCTGAGCCCAATAATTCAGGAAAACTCGATCGGAATAGGTACTGGAAGCTTGCCGGTCACAACGCATCGAGAATTGGCTTCCGACGAATTTTTACGGATTTCCCTAGGGGTACCACTAGGGAAAATCACCAAAATCATAAAAAGTGGTGAAATTTCGGATCCGAGCCCAATAATTCAGGAAAACTCGATCGGAATTGCTACTGGAAGCTTGCCGGTCACAACGCATTGAAAATTGGCTTCGCCGGAATCCGACGAATTTTTACGGATTTTCCTAGGGGTACCACTAGGGAAAATCACCAAAATCGAGAAATCGTAAAAAGTGGTGAAATTTCGGATCCGAGCCCAATAATTCAGGAAAACTCGATCGGAATAGGTACTGGAAGCTTGCCGGTCACAACGCATCGAGAATTGGCTTCCGACGAATTTTTACGGATTTCCCTAGGGGTACCACTAGGGAAAATCACCAAAATCATAAAAAGTGGTGAAATTTCGGATCCGAGCCCAATAATTCAGGAAAACTCGATCGGAATAGCTACTGGAAGCTTGCCGTTCGCAACGCATCGAGAATTGGCTTCGCCGGAATCCGACGAATTTTTACGGATTTCCCTAGGGGTACCACTAGGGAAAATCACCAAAATCGAGAAATCGTAAAAAGTGGTGAAATTTCGGATTCGAGCCCAATAATTCAGGAAAACTCGATCGGAATAGCTACTGGAAGCTTGCCGTTCACAACGCATCGAGAATTGGCTTCGCCGGAATCCGACGAATTTTTACGGATTTTCCTAGGTGTACCACTAGGGAAAATCACCAAAATCGAGAAATAGTAAAAAGTGGTGAAATTTCGAATCCGAGCCCAATAATTCAGGAAAACTCGATCGGAATAGCTACTGGAAGCTTGCCGGTCACAACGCATCGAGAATTGGCTTCCGACGAATTTTTACGGATTTCCCTAGGTGTACCACTAGGGAAAATCACCAAAATCGAGAAATCATAAAAAGTGGTGAAATTTCGGATCCGAGCCCAATAATTCAGGAAAACTCGATCGGAATAGCTACTGGAAGCTTGCCGGTCACAACGCATCGAGAATTGGCTTCCGACGAATTTTTACGGATTTCCCTAGGGGTACCACTAGGGAAAATCACCAAAATCATAAAAAGTGGTGAAATTTCGGATCCGAGCCCAATAATTCAGGAAAACTCGATCGGAATAGCTACTGGAAGCTTGCCGTTCGCAACGCATCGAGAATTGGCTTCGCCGGAATCCGACGAATTTTTACGGATTTCCCTAGGGGTACCACTAGGGAAAATCACCAAAATCGAGAAATCGTAAAAAGTGGTGAAATTTCGGATTCGAGCCCAATAATTCAGGAAAACTCGATCGGAATAGCTACTGGAAGCTTGCCGTTTACAACGCATCGAGAATTGGCTTCGCCGGAATCCGACGAATTTTTACGGATTTTCCTAGGTGTACCACTAGGGAAAATCACCAAAATCGAGAAATAGTAAAAAGTGGTGAAATTTTGAATCCGAGCCCAATAATTCAGGAAAACTCGATCGGAATAGCTACTGGAAGCTTGCCGGTCACAACGCATCGAGAATTGGCTTCCGACGAATTTTTACGGATTTCCCTAGGTGTACCACTAGGAAAAATTACCAAAATCGAGAAATCATAAAAAGTGGTGAAATTTCGGATCCGAGCCCAATAATTCAGGAAAACTCGATCGGAATAGCTACTGGAAGCTTGCCGGTCACAACGCATCGAGAATTGGCTTCCGACGAATTTTTACGGATTTTCCTAGGGGTACCACTAGGGAAAATCACCAAAATCGAGAAATCGTAAAAAGTGGTGAAATTTCGGATCCGAGCCCAATAATTCAGGAAAACTCGATCGGAATAGCTACTGGAAGCATGCCGGTCACAACGCATCTGGAATTGGCTTCCGACGAATTTTTACGGATTTCCCTAGGGGTACCACTAGGGAAAATCACCAAAATCATAAAAAGTGGTGAAATTTCGGATCCGAGCCCAATAATTCAGGAAAACTCGATCGGAATAGCTACTGGAAGCTTGCCGGTCGCAACGCATCGAGAATTGGCTACGCCGGAATCTGACGAATTTTTACGGATTTCCCTAGGGGTACCACTAGGGAAAATCACCAAAATCGAGAAATCGTAAAAAGTGGTGAAATTTTGGATTCGAGCCCAATAATTCAGGAAAACTCGATCGGAATAGCTACTGGAAGCTTGCCGTTCACAACGCATCGAGAATTGGCTTCGCCGGAATCCGACGAATTTTTACGGATTTTCCTAGGTGTACCACTAGGGAAAATCACCAAAATCGAGAAATAGTAAAAAGTGGTGAAATTTCGAATCCGAGCCCAATAATTCAGGAAAACTCGATCGGAATAGCTACTGGAAGCTTGCCGGTCACAACGCATCGAGAATTGGCTTCCGACGAATTTTTACGGATTTCCCTAGGTGTACCACTAGGGAAAATCACCAAAATCGAGAAATCATAAAAAGTGGTGAAATTTCGGATCCGAGCCCAATAATTCAGGAAAACTCGATCGGAATAGCTACTGGAAGCTTGCCGGTCACAACGCATCGAGAATTGGCTTCCGACGAATTTTTACGGATTTCCCTAGGGGTACCACTAGGGAAAATCACCAAAATCGAGAAATCGTAAAAAGTGGTGAAATTTCGGATCCGAGCCCAATAATTCAGGAAAACTCGATCGGAATAGCTACTGGAAGCATGCCGGTCACAACGCATCGAGAATTGGCTTCCGACGAATTTTTACGGATTTCCCTAGGGGTACCACTAGGGAAAATCATCAAAATCGTAAAAAGTGGTGAAATTTCGGATCCGAGCCCAATAATTCAGGAAAACTCGATCGGAATTGCTACTGGAAGCTTGCCGGTCACAACGCATCGAAAATTGGCTTCGCCGGAATCCGACGAATTTTTACGGATTTTCCTAGGGGTACCACTAGGGAAAATCACCAAAATCGAGAAATCGTAAAAAGTGGTGAAATTTCGGATCCGAGCCCAATAATTCTGGAAAACTCGATCGGAATAGGTACTGGAAGCTTGCCGGTCACAACGCATCGAGAATTGGCTTCCGACGAATTTTTACGGATTTCCCTAGGGGTACCACTAGGAAAAATCACCAAAATCATAAAAATTGGTGAAATTTCGGATCCGAGCCCAATAATTCAGGAAAACTCGATCGGAATAGCTACTGGAAGCTTGCCGGTCGCAACGCATCGAGAATTGGCTTCGCCGGAATCCGACGAATTTTTACGGATTTCCCTAGGGGTACCACTAGGGAAAATTACCAAAATCGAGAAATCGTAAAAAGTGGTGAAATTTCGGATTCAAGCCCAATAATTCAGGAAAACTCGATCGGAATAGCTCCTGGAAGCTTGCAAGTCACAACGCATCGAGAATTAGCTTCCGACGAATTTTTACGGATTTTCCTAGTGGTACCACTAGTGAAAATCACCAAAATCGAGAAATCGTAAAAAGTGGTGAAATTCCGGATCCGAGCCCAATAATTTACGAAAACTCGATCGGAATAGCTACTGGAAGCTTGCCGGTCACAACGCATCGAGAATTGGCTTCGCCGGAATCCGACGAATTTTTATGGATTTCCCTAGGGGTACCACTAGGGAAAATCACCAAAATCGAGAAATCGTAAAAAGTGGTGAAATTTCGGATTCGAGCACAATAATTCAGGAAAACTCGATCGGAATAGCTACTGGAAGCTTGCCGTTCACAACGCATCGAGAATTGGCTTCGCCGGAATCCGACGAATTTTTACGGATTTTCCTAGGTGTACCACTAGGGAAAATCACCAAAATCAAGAAATAGTAAAAAGTGGTGAAATTTCGAATCCGAGCCCAATAATTCAGGAAAACTCGATCGGAATAGCTACTGGAAGCTTGCCGGTCACAACGCATCGAGAATTGGCTTCCGACGAATTTTTACGGATTTCCCTAGGGGTACCACTAAGGAAAATCACCAAAACCGAGAAATCGTAAAAAGTGGTGAAATTTCGGATCCGAGCCCAATAATTCAGGAAAACTCGATCGGAATAGCTACTGGAAGCTTGCCGGTCACAACGCATCGAGAATTGGCTTCCGACGAATTTTTACGGATTTCCCTAGGGGTACCACTAGGGAAAATCACCAAAATCGAGAAATCGTAAAAAGTGGTGAAATTTCGAATCCGAGCCCAATAATTCAGGAAAACTCGATCGGAATAGCTACTGGAAGCTTGCCGGTCACAACGCATCGAGAATTGGCTTCCGACGAATTTTTACGGATTTCCCTAGGGGTACCACTAGGGAAAATCATCAAAATCGTAAAAAGTGGTGAAATTTCGGATCCGAGCCCAATAATTCAGGAAAACTCGATCGGAATTGCTACTGGAAGCTTGCCGGTCACAACGCATCGAGAATTGGCTTCGCCGGAATCCGACGAATTTTTACGGATTTCCCTAGGGGTACCACTAGGGAAAATCACCAAAATCGAGAAATCGTAAAAAGTGGTGAAATTTCGGATCCGAGCCCAATAATTCTGGAAAACTCGATCGGAATAGGTACTGGAAGCTTGCCGGTCACAACGCATCGAGAATTGGCTTCCGACGAATTTTTACGGATTTCCCTAGGGGTACCACTAGGAAAAATCACCAAAATCATAAAAATTGGTGAAATTTCGGATCCGAGCCCAATAATTCAGGAAAACTCGATCGGAATAGCTACTGGAAGCTTGCCGGTCGCAACGCATCGAGAATTGGCTTCGCCGGAATCCGACGAATTTTTACGGATTTCCCTAGGGGTACCACTAGGGAAAATTACCAAAATCGAAAAATCGTAAAAAGTGGTGAAATTTCGGATTCAAGCCCAATAATTCAGGAAAACTCGATCGGAATAGCTCCTGGAAGCTTGCAAGTCACAACGCATCGAGAATTAGCTTCCGATGAATTTTTACGGATTTTCCTAGGGGTACCACTAGGGAAAATCACCAAAATCGAGAAATCGTAAAAAGTGGTGAAATTCCGGATCCGAGCCCAATAATTTACGAAAACTCGATCGGAATAGCTACTGGAAGCTTGCCGGTCACAACGCATCGAGAATTGGCTTCGCCGGAATCCGACGAATTTTTATGGATTTCCCTAGGGGTACCACTAGGGAAAATCACCAAAATCGAGAAATCGTAAAAAGTGGTGAAATTTTGGATTCGAGCACAATAATTCAGGAAAACTCGATCGGAATAGCTACTGGAAGCTTGCCGTTCACAACGCATCGAGAATTGGCTTCGCCGGAATCCGACGAATTTTTACGGATTTTCCTAGGTGTACCACTAGGGAAAATCACCAAAATCAAGAAATAGTAAAAAGTGGTGAAATTTCGAATCCGAGCCCAATAATTCAGGAAAACTCGATCGGAATAGCTACTGGAAGCTTGCCGGTCACAACGCATCGAGAATTGGCTTCCGACGAATTTTTACGGATTTCCCTAGGGGTACCACTAAGGAAAATCACCAAAATCGAGAAATCGTAAAAAGTGGTGAAATTTCGGATCCGAGCCCAATAATTCAGGAAAACTCGATCGGAATAGCTACTGGAAGCTTGCCGGTCACAACGCATCGAGAATTGGCTTCCGACGAATTTTTACGGATTTTCCTAGGGGTACCACTAGGGAAAATCACCAAAATCGAGAAATCGTAAAAAGTGGTGAAATTTCGGATCCGAGCCCAATAATTCAAGAAAACTCGATCGGAATAGCTACTGGAAGCTTGCCGGTCACAACGCATCGAGAATTGACTTCCGACGAATTTTTACGGATTTTCCTAGGGGTACCACTAGGGAAAATCACCAAAATCATAAAAAGTGGTGAAATTTCGGATCCGAGCCCAATAATTCAGGAAAACTCGATCGGAATTGCTACTGGAAGCTTGCCGGTCACAACGCATCGAAAATTGGCTTCGCCGAAATCCGACGAATTTTTACGGATTTTCCTAGGGGTACCACTAGGGAAAATCACCAAAATCGAGAAATCGTAAAAAGTGGTGAAATTTCGGATCCGAGCCCAATAATTCAGGAAAACTCGATCGGAATAGGTACTGGAAGCTTGCCGGTCACAACGCATCGAGAATTGGCTTCCGACGAATTTTTACGGATTTCCCTAGGGGTACCACTAGTGAAAATCACCAAAATCATAAAAAGTGGTGAAATTTCGGATCCGAGCCCAATAATTCAGGAAAACTCGATCGGAATTGCTACTGGAAGCTTGCCGGTCACAACGCATCGAAAATTGGCTTCGCCGGAATCCGACGAATTTTTACGGATTTTCCTAGGGGTACCACTAGGGAAAATCACCAAAATCGAGAAATCGTAAAAAATGGTGAAATTTCGGATCCGAGCCCAATAATTCAGGAAAACTCGATCAGAATAGGTACTGGAAGCTTGCCGGTCACAACGCATCGAGAATTGGCTTCCGACGAATTTTTACGGATTTCCCTAGGGGTACCACTAGGGAAAATCACCAAAATCATAAAAAGTGGTGAAATTTCGGATCCGAGCCCAATAATTCAGGAAAACTCGATCGGAATAGCTACTGGAAGCTTGCCGGTCGCAACGCATCGAGAATTGGCTTCGCCGGAATCCGACGAATTTTTACGGATTTCCCTAGGGGTACCACTAGGGAAAATCACCAAAATCGAGAAATCGTAAAAAGTGGTGAAATTTCGGATTCGAGCCCAATAATTCAGGAAAACTCGATCGGAATAGCTACTGGAAGCTTGCCGTTCACAACGCATCGAGAATTGTCTTCGCCGGAATCCGACGAATTTTTATGGATTTTCCTAGGTGTACCACTAGGGAAAATCACCAAAATCGAGAAATAGTAAAAAGTGGTGAAATTTCGAATCCGAGCCCAATAATTCAGGAAAACTCGATCGGAATAGCTACTGGAAGCTTGCCGGTCACAACGCATCGAGAATTGGCTTCCGATGAATTTTTACGGATTTCCCTAGGTGTACCACTAGGGAAAATCACCAAAATCGAGAAATCGTAAAAAGTGGTGAAATTTCGGATCCGAGCCCAATAATTCAGGAAAACTCGATCGAAATAGTTACTGGAAGCTTGCCGGTCACAACGCATCGAGAATTGGCTTCCGACAAATTTTTACGGATTTCCCTAGGGGTACCGCTAGGGAAAATCACCAAAATCGAGAAATCGTAAAAAGTGGTGAAATTTCGGATCCGAGCCCAATAATTCAGGAAAACTCGATCGGAGTAGCTACTGGAAGCTTGCCGGTCACAACGCATCGAGAATTGGCTTCCGACGAATTTTTACGGATTTTCCTAGGGGTACCACTAGGGAAAATCATCAAAATCGTAAAAAGTGGTGAAATTTCGGATCCGAGCCCAATAATTCAGGAAAACTCGATCGGAATTGCTACTGGAAGCTTGCCGGTCACAACGCATCGAAAATTGGCTTCGCCGGAATCCGACGAATTTTTACGGATTTTCCTAGGGGTACCACTAGGGAAAATCACCAAAATCGAGAAATTGTAAAAAGTGGTGAAATTTCGGATCCGAGCCCAATAATTCTGGAAAACTCGATCGGAATAGGTACTGGAAGCTTGCCGGTCACAACGCATCGAGAATTGGCTTCCGACGAATTTTTAGGAATTTCCCTAGGGGTACCACTATGAAAAATCACCAAAATCATAAAAATTGGTGAAATTTCGGATCCGAGCCCAATAATTCAGGAAAACTCGATCGGAATAGCTACTGGAAGCTTGCCGGTCGCAACGCATCGAGAATTGGCTTCGCCGGAATCCGACGAATTTTTACGGATTTCCCTAGGGGTACCACTAGGGAAAATTACCAAAATCGAGAAATCGTAAAAAGTGGTGAAATTTCGGATTCAAGCCCAATAATTCAGGAAAACTCGATCGGAATAGCTCCTGGAAGCTTGCAAGTCACAACGCATCGAGAATTAGCTTCCGACGAATTTTTACGGATTTTCCTAGGGGTACCACTAGGGAAAATCACCAAAATCGAGAAATCGTAAAAAGTGGTGAAATTCCGGATACGAGCCCAATAATTCTGGAAAACTCGATCGGAATAGGTACTGGAAGCTTGCCGGTCACAACGCATCGAGAATTGGCTTCCGACGAATTTTTACGGATTTCCCTAGGGGTACCACTAGGAAAAATCACCAAAATCATAAAAATTGGTGAAATTTCGGATCCGAACCCAATAATTCAGGAAAACTCGATCGGAATAGCTACTGGAAGCTTGCCGGTCGCAACGCATCGAGAATTGGCTTCGCCGGAATCCGACGAATTTTTACGGATTTCCCTAGGGGTACCACTAGGAAAAATTACCAAAATCGAGAAATCGTAAAAAGTGGTGAAATTTCGGATTCAAGCCCAATAATTCAGGAAAACTCGATCGGAATAGCTCCTGGAAGCTTGCAAGTCACAACGCATCGAGAATTAGCTTCCGACGAATTTTTACGGATTTTCCTAGGGGTACCACTAGGGAAAATCACCAAAATCGAGAAATCGTAAAAAGTGGTGAAATTCCGGATCCGAGCCCAATAATTTACGAAAACTCGATCGGAATAGCTACTGGAAGCTTGCCGGTCACAACGCATCGAGAATTGGCTTCGCCGGAATCCGACGAATTTTTACGGATTTCCCTAGGGGTACCACTAGGGAAAATCACCAAAATCGAGAAATCGTAAAAAGTGGTGAAATTTCGGATCCGAGCCCAATAATTCAGGAAAACTCGATCGGAATAGCTACTGGAAGCTTGCCGGTCACAACGCATCGAGAATTGGCTTCCGACGAATTTTTACGGATTTCCCTAGGGGTACCACTAGGGAAAATCACCAAAATCGAGAAATCGTAAAAAGTGGTGAAATTTCGGATCCGAGCCCAATAATTCAAGAAAACTCGATCGGAATAGCTACTGGAAGCTTGCCGGTCACAACGCATCGAGAATTGACTTCCGACGAATTTTTACGGATTTCCCTAGGGGTACCACTAGGAAAAATCATCAAAATCGTAAAAAGTGGTGAAATTTCGGATCCGAGCCCAATAATTCAGGAAAACTCGATCGGAATTGCTACTGGAAGCTTGTCGGTCACAACGCATCGAAAATTGGCTTCGCCGAAATCCGACGAATTTTTACGGATTTTCCTAGGGGTACCACTAGGAAAAATCACCAAAATCGAGAAATCGTAAAAAGTGGTGAAATTTCGGATCTGAGCCCAATAATTCAGGAAAACTCGATCGGAATAGGTACTGGAAGCTTGCCGGTCACAACAAATCGAGAATTGGCTTCCGACGAATTTTTACGGATTTCCCTAGGGGTACCACTAGGGAAAATCACCAAAATCATAAAAAGTGGTGAAATTTCGGATCCGAGCCCAATAATTCAGGAAAACTCGATCGGAATAGCTACTGGAAGCTTGCCGTTCGCAACGCATCGAGAATTGGCTTCGCCGGAATCCGACGAATTTCCCTAGGGGTACCACTAGGGAAAATCACCAAAATCGAGAAATCGTAAAAAGTGGTGAAATTTCGGATTCGAGCCCAATAATTCAGGAAAACTCGATCGGAATAGCTACTGGAAGCTTTCCGTTCACAACGCATCGAGAATTGGCTTCGCCGGAATCCGACAAATTTTTACGGATTTTCCTAGGTGTACCACTAGGGAAAATCACCAAAATCGAGAAATAGTAAAAAGTGGTGAAATTTCGAATCCGAGCCCAATAATTCAGGAAAACTCGATCGGAATAGCTACTGGAAGCTTGCCGGTCACAACGCATCGAGAATTGGCTTCCGACGAATTTTTACGGATTTCCCTAGGTGTACCACTAGGGAAAATCACCAAAATCGAGAAATCATAAAAAGTGGTGAAATTTCGGATTCGAGCCCAATAATTCAGGAAAACTCGATCGGAATAGCTACTGGAAGCTTGCCGGTCACAACGCATCGAGAATTGGCTTCCGACGAATTTTTACGGATTTCCCTAGGGGTACCACTAGGGAAAATCACCAAAATCGAGAAATCGTAAAAAGTGGTGAAATTTCGGATCCGAGCCCAATAATTCAGGAAAACTCGATCGGAATAGCTACTGGAAGCATGCCGGTCACAACGCATCGAGAATTGGCTTCCGACGAATTTTTACGGATTTCCCTAGGGGTACCACTAGGGAAAATCATCAAAATCGTAAAAAGTGGTGAAATTTCGGATCCGAGCCCAATAATTCAGGAAAACTCGATCGGAATTGCTACTGGAAGCTTGCCGGTCACAACGCATCGAAAATTGGCTTCGCCGGAATCCGACGAATTTTTACGGATTTTCCTAGGGGTACCACTAGGGAAAATCACCAAAATCGAGAAATCGTAAAAAGTGGTGAAATTTCGGATCCGAGCCCAATAATTCTGGAAAACTCGATCGGAATAGGTACTGGAAGCTTGCCGGTCACAACGCATCGAGAATTGGCTTCCGACGAATTTTTACGAATTTCCCTAGGGGTACCACTAGGAAAAATCACCAAAATCATAAAAATTGGTGAAATTTCGGATCCGAGCCCAATAATTCAGGAAAACTCGATCGGAATAGCTACTGGAAGCTTGCCGGTCGCAACGCATCGAGAATTGGCTTCACCGGAATCCGACGAATTTTTACGGATTTCCCTAGGGGTACCACTAGGGAAAATTACCAAAATCGAGAAATCGTAAAAAGTGGTGAAATTTTGGATTCAAGCCCAATAATTCAGGAAAACTCGATCGGAATAGCTCCTGGAAGCTTGCAAGTCACAACGCATCGAGAATTAGCTTCCGACGAATTTTTACGAATTTTCCTAGGGGTACCACTAGGGAAAATCACCAAAATCGAGAAATCGTAAAAAGTGGTGAAATTCCGGATCCGAGCCCAATAATTTATGAAAACTCGATCGGAATAGCTACTGGAAGCTTGCCGGTCACAACGCATCGAGAATTGGCTTTGCCGGAATCCGACGAATTTTTATGGATTTCCCTAGGGGTACCACTAGGGAAAATCACCAAAATCGAGAAATCGTAAAAAGTGGTGAAATTTCGGATTCGAGCACAATAATTCAGGAAAACTCGATCGGAATAGCTACTGGAAGCTTGCCGTTCACAACGCATCGAGAATTGGCTTCGCCGGAATCCGACGAATTTTTACGGATTTTCCTAGGTGTACCACTAGGGAAAATCACCAAAATCAAGAAATAGTAAAAAGTGGTGAAATTTCGAATCCGAGCCCAATAATTCAGGAAAACTCGATCGGAATAGCTACTGGAAGCTTGCCGGTCACAACGCATCGAGAATTGGCTTCCGACGAATTTTTACGGATTTCCCTAGGGGTACCACTAAGGAAAATCACCAAAACCGAGAAATCGTAAAAAGTGGTGAAATTTCGGATCCGAGCCCAATAATTCAGGAAAACTCGATCGGAATAGCTACTGGAAGCTTGCCGGTCACAACGCATCGAGAATTGGCTTCCGACGAATTTTTACGGATTTCCCTAGGGGTACCACTAGGGAAAATCACCAAAATCGAGAAATCGTAAAAAGTGGTGAAATTTCGGATCCGAGCCCAATAATTCAAGAAAACTCGATCGGAATAGCTACTGGAAGCTTGCCGGTCACAACGCATCGAGAATTGACTTCCGACGAATTTTTACGGATTTCCCTAGGGGTACCACTAGGAAAAATCATCAAAATCGTAAAAAGTGGTGAAATTTCGGATCCGAGCCCAATAATTCAGGAAAACTCGATCGGAATTGCTACTGGAAGCTTGTCGGTCACAACGCATCGAAAATTGGCTTCGCCGAAATCCGACGAATTTTTACGGATTTTCCTAGGGGTACCACTAGGAAAAATCACCAAAATCGAGAAATCGTAAAAAGTGGTGAAATTTCGGATCTGAGCCCAATAATTCAGGAAAACTCGATCGGAATAGGTACTGGAAGCTTGCCGGTCACAACAAATCGAGAATTGGCTTCCGACGAATTTTTACGGATTTCCCTAGGGGTACCACTAGGGAAAATCACCAAAATCATAAAAAGTGGTGAAATTTCGGATCCGAGCCCAATAATTCAGGAAAACTCGATCGGAATAGCTACTGGAAGCTTGCCGTTCGCAACGCATCGAGAATTGGCTTCGCCGGAATCCGACGAATTTCCCTAGGGGTACCACTAGGGAAAATCACCAAAATCGAGAAATCGTAAAAAGTGGTGAAATTTCGGATTCGAGCCCAATAATTCAGGAAAACTCGATCGGAATAGCTACTGGAAGCTTTCCGTTCACAACGCATCGAGAATTGGCTTCGCCGGAATCCGATAAATTTTTACGGATTTTCCTAGGTGTACCACTAGGGAAAATCACCAAAATCGAGAAATAGTAAAAAGTGGTGAAATTTCGAATCCGAGCCCAATAATTCAGGAAAACTCGATCGGAATAGCTACTGGAAGCTTGCCGGTCACAACGCATCGAGAATTGGCTTCCGACGAATTTTTACGGATTTCCCTAGGTGTACCACTAGGGAAAATCACCAAAATCGAGAAATCATAAAAAGTGGTGAAATTTCGGATCCGAGCCCAATAATTCAGGAAAACTCGATCGGAATAGCTACTGGAAGCTTGCCGGTCACAACGCATCGAGAATTGGCTTCCGACGAATTTTTACGGATTTCCCTAGGGGTACCACTAGGGAAAATCACCAAAATCGAGAAATCGTAAAAAGTGGTGAAATTTCGGATCCGAGCCCAATAATTCAGGAAAACTCGATCGGAATAGCTACTGGAAGCATGCCGGTCACAACGCATCGAGAATTGGCTTCCGACGAATTTTTACGGATTTCCCTAGGGGTACCACTAGGGAAAATCATCAAAATCGTAAAAAGTGGTGAAATTTCGGATCCGAGCCCAATAATTCAGGAAAACTCGATCGGAATTGCTACTGGAAGCTTGCCGGTCACAACGCATCGAAAATTGGCTTCGCCGGAATCCGACGAATTTTTACGGATTTTCCTAGGGGTACCACTAGGGAAAATCACAAAAATCGAGAAATCGTAAAAAGTGGTGAAATTTCGGATCCGAGCCCAATAATTCTGGAAAACTCGATCGGAATAGGTACTGGAAGCTTGCCGGTCACAACGCATCGAGAATTGGCTTCCGACGAATTTTTACGGATTTCCCTAGGGGTACCACTAGGAAAAATCACCAAAATCATAAAAATTGGTGAAATTTCGGATCCGAGCCCAATAATTCAGGAAAACTCGATCGGAATAGCTACTGGAAGCTTGCCGGTCGCAACGCATCGAGAATTGGCTTCACCGGAATCCGACGAATTTTTACGGATTTCCCTAGGGGTACCACTAGGGAAAATTACCAAAATCGAGAAATCGTAAAAAGTGGTGAAATTTTGGATTCAAGCCCAATAATTCAGGAAAACTCGATCGGAATAGCTCCTGGAAGCTTGCAAGTCACAACGCATCGAGAATTAGCTTCCGACGAATTTTTACGAATTTTCCTAGGGGTACCACTAGGGAAAATCACCAAAATCGAGAAATCGTAAAAAGTGGTGAAATTCCGGATCCGAGCCCAATAATTTATGAAAACTCGATCGGAATAGCTACTGGAAGCTTGCCGGTCACAACGCATCGAGAATTGGCTTTGCCGGAATCCGACGAATTTTTATGGATTTCCCTAGGGGTACCACTAGGGAAAATCACCAAAATCGAGAAATCGTAAAAAGTGGTGAAATTTCGGATTCGAGCACAATAATTCAGGAAAACTCGATCGGAATAGCTACTGGAAGCTTGCCGTTCACAACGCATCGAGAATTGGCTTCGCCGGAATCCGACGAATTTTTACGGATTTTCCTAGGTGTACCACTAGGGAAAATCACCAAAATCAAGAAATAGTAAAAAGTGGTGAAATTTCGAATCCGAGCCCAATAATTCAGGAAAACTCGATCGGAATAGCTACTGGAAGCTTGCCGGTCACAACGCATCGAGAATTGGCTTCCGACGAATTTTTACGGATTTCCCTAGGGGTACCACTAAGGAAAATCACCAAAACCGAGAAATCGTAAAAAGTGGTGAAATTTCGGATCCGAGCCCAATAATTCAGGAAAACTCGATCGGAATAGCTACTGGAAGCTTGCCGGTCACAACGCATCGAGAATTGGCTTCCGACGAATTTTTACGGATTTCCCTAGGGGTACCACTAGGGAAAATCACCAAAATCGAGAAATCGTAAAAAGTGGTGAAATTTCGGATCCGAGCCCAATAATTCAAGAAAACTCGATCGGAATAGCTACTGGAAGCTTGCCGGTCACAACGCATCGAGAATTGACTTCCGACGAATTTTTACGGATTTCCCTAGGGGTACCACTAGGAAAAATCATCAAAATCGTAAAAAGTGGTGAAATTTCGGATCCGAGCCCAATAATTCAGGAAAACTCGATCGGAATTGCTACTGGAAGCTTGTCGGTCACAACGCATCGAAAATTGGCTTCGCCGAAATCCGACGAATTTTTACGGATTTTCCTAGGGGTACCACTAGGAAAAATCACCAAAATCGAGAAATCGTAAAAAGTGGTGAAATTTCGGATCTGAGCCCAATAATTCAGGAAAACTCGATCGGAATAGGTACTGGAAGCTTGCCGGTCACAACAAATCGAGAATTGGCTTCCGACGAATTTTTACGGATTTCCCTAGGGGTACCACTAGGGAAAATCACCAAAATCATAAAAAGTGGTGAAATTTCGGATCCGAGCCCAATAATTCAGGAAAACTCGATCGGAATAGCTACTGGAAGCTTGCCGTTCGCAACGCATCGAGAATTGGCTTCGCCGGAATCCGACGAATTTCCCTAGGGGTACCACTAGGGAAAATCACCAAAATCGAGAAATCGTAAAAAGTGGTGAAATTTCGGATTCGAGCCCAATAATTCAGGAAAACTCGATCGGAATAGCTACTGGAAGCTTTCCGTTCACAACGCATCGAGAATTGGCTTCGCCGGAATCCGATAAATTTTTACGGATTTTCCTAGGTGTACCACTAGGGAAAATCACCAAAATCGAGAAATAGTAAAAAGTGGTGAAATTTCGAATCCGAGCCCAATAATTCAGGAAAACTCGATCGGAATAGCTACTGGAAGCTTGCCGGTCACAACGCATCGAGAATTGGCTTCCGACGAATTTTTACGGATTTCCCTAGGTGTACCACTAGGGAAAATCACCAAAATCGAGAAATCATAAAAAGTGGTGAAATTTCGGATCCGAGCCCAATAATTCAGGAAAACTCGATCGGAATAGCTACTGGAAGCTTGCCGGTCACAACGCATCGAGAATTGGCTTCCGACGAATTTTTACGGATTTCCCTAGGGGTACCACTAGGGAAAATCACCAAAATCGAGAAATCGTAAAAAGTGGTGAAATTTCGGATCCGAGCCCAATAATTCAGGAAAACTCGATCGGAATAGCTACTGGAAGCATGCCGGTCACAACGCATCGAGAATTGGCTTCCGACGAATTTTTACGGATTTCCCTAGGGGTACCACTAGGGAAAATCATCAAAATCGTAAAAAGTGGTGAAATTTCGGATCCGAGCCCAATAATTCAGGAAAACTCGATCGGAATTGCTACTGGAAGCTTGCCGGTCACAACGCATCGAAAATTGGCTTCGCCGGAATCCGACGAATTTTTACGGATTTTCCTAGGGGTACCACTAGGGAAAATCACAAAAATCGAGAAATCGTAAAAAGTGGTGAAATTTCGGATCCGAGCCCAATAATTCTGGAAAACTCGATCGGAATAGGTACTGGAAGCTTGCCGGTCACAACGCATCGAGAATTGGCTTCCGACGAATTTTTACGGATTTCCCTAGGGGTACCACTAGGAAAAATCACCAAAATCATAAAAATTGGTGAAATTTCGGATCCGAGCCCAATAATTCAGGAAAACTCGATCGGAATAGCTACTGGAAGCTTGCCGGTCGCAACGCATCGAGAATTGGCTTCACCGGAATCCGACGAATTTTTACGGATTTCCCTAGGGGTACCACTAGGGAAAATTACCAAAATCGAGAAATCGTAAAAAGTGGTGAAATTTTGGATTCAAGCCCAATAATTCAGGAAAACTCGATCGGAATAGCTCCTGGAAGCTTGCAAGTCACAACGCATCGAGAATTAGCTTCCGACGAATTTTTACGAATTTTCCTAGGGGTACCACTAGGGAAAATCACCAAAATCGAGAAATCGTAAAAAGTGGTGAAATTCCGGATCCGAGCCCAATAATTTATGAAAACTCGATCGGAATAGCTACTGGAAGCTTGCCGGTCACAACGCATCGAGAATTGGCTTTGCCGGAATCCGACGAATTTTTATGGATTTCCCTAGGGGTACCACTAGGGAAAATCACCAAAATCGAGAAATCGTAAAAAGTGGTGAAATTTCGGATTCGAGCACAATAATTCAGGAAAACTCGATCGGAATAGCTACTGGAAGCTTGCCGTTCACAACGCATCGAGAATTGGCTTCGCCGGAATCCGACGAATTTTTACGGATTTTCCTAGGTGTACCACTAGGGAAAATCACCAAAATCAAGAAATAGTAAAAAGTGGTGAAATTTCGAATCCGAGCCCAATAATTCAGGAAAACTCGATCGGAATAGCTACTGGAAGCTTGCCGGTCACAACGCATCGAGAATTGGCTTCCGACGAATTTTTACGGATTTCCCTAGGGGTACCACTAAGGAAAATCACCAAAACCGAGAAATCGTAAAAAGTGGTGAAATTTCGGATCCGAGCCCAATAATTCAGGAAAACTCGATCGGAATAGCTACTGGAAGCTTGCCGGTCACAACGCATCGAGAATTGGCTTCCGACGAATTTTTACGGATTTCCCTAGGGGTACCACTAGGAAAAATCACCAAAATCGAGAAATCGTAAAAAGTGGTGAAATTTCGGATCCGAGCCCAATAATTCAAGAAAACTCGATCGGAATAGCTACTGGAAGCTTGCCGGTCACAACGCATCGAGAATTGACTTCCGACGAATTTTTACGGATTTCCCTAGGGGTACCACTAGGAAAAATCATCAAAATCGTAAAAAGTGGTGAAATTTCGGATCCGAGCCCAATAATTCAGGAAAACTCGATCGGAATTGCTACTGGAAGCTTGTCGGTCACAACGCATCGAAAATTGGCTTCGCCGAAATCCGACGAATTTTTACGGATTTTCCTAGGGGTACCACTAGGAAAAATCACCAAAATCGAGAAATCGTAAAAAGTGGTGAAATTTCGGATCTGAGCCCAATAATTCAGGAAAACTCGATCGGAATAGGTACTGGAAGCTTGCCGGTCACAACAAATCGAGAATTGGCTTCCGACGAATTTTTACGGATTTCCCTAGGGGTACCACTAGGGAAAATCACCAAAATCATAAAAAGTGGTGAAATTTCGGATCCGAGCCCAATAATTCAGGAAAACTCGATCGGAATAGCTACTGGAAGCTTGCCGTTCGCAACGCATCGAGAATTGGCTTCGCCGGAATCCGACGAATTTCCCTAGGGGTACCACTAGGGAAAATCACCAAAATCGAGAAATCGTAAAAAGTGGTGAAATTTCGGATTCGAGCCCAATAATTCAGGAAAACTCGATCGGAATAGCTACTGGAAGCTTTCCGTTCACAACGCATCGAGAATTGGCTTCGCCGGAATCCGATAAATTTTTACGGATTTTCCTAGGTGTACCACTAGGGAAAATCACCAAAATCGAGAAATAGTAAAAAGTGGTGAAATTTCGAATCCGAGCCCAATAATTCAGGAAAACTCGATCGGAATAGCTACTGGAAGCTTGCCGGTCACAACGCATCGAGAATTGGCTTCCGACGAATTTTTACGGATTTCCCTAGGTGTACCACTAGGGAAAATCACCAAAATCGAGAAATCATAAAAAGTGGTGAAATTTCGGATCCGAGCCCAATAATTCAGGAAAACTCGATCGGAATAGCTACTGGAAGCTTGCCGGTCACAACGCATCGAGAATTGGCTTCCGACGAATTTTTACGGATTTCCCTAGGGGTACCACTAGGGAAAATCACCAAAATCGAGAAATCGTAAAAAGTGGTGAAATTTCGGATCCGAGCCCAATAATTCAGGAAAACTCGATCGGAATAGCTACTGGAAGCATGCCGGTCACAACGCATCGAGAATTGGCTTCCGACGAATTTTTACGGATTTCCCTAGGGGTACCACTAGGGAAAATCATCAAAATCGTAAAAAGTGGTGAAATTTCGGATCCGAGCCCAATAATTCAGGAAAACTCGATCGGAATTGCTACTGGAAGCTTGCCGGTCACAACGCATCGAAAATTGGCTTCGCCGGAATCCGACGAATTTTTACGGATTTTCCTAGGGGTACCACTAGGGAAAATCACAAAAATCGAGAAATCGTAAAAAGTGGTGAAATTTCGGATCCGAGCCCAATAATTCTGGAAAACTCGATCGGAATAGGTACTGGAAGCTTGCCGGTCACAACGCATCGAAAATTGGCTTCCGACGAATTTTTACGGATTTCCCTAGGGGTACCACTAGGAAAAATCACCAAAATCATAAAAATTGGTGAAATTTCGGATCCGAGCCCAATAATTCAGGAAAACTCGATCGGAATAGCTACTGGAAGCTTGCCGGTCGCAACGCATCGAGAATTGGCTTCACCGGAATCCGACGAATTTTTACGGATTTCCCTAGGGGTACCACTAGGGAAAATTACCAAAATCGAGAAATCGTAAAAAGTGGTGAAATTTTGGATTCAAGCCCAATAATTCAGGAAAACTCGATCGGAATAGCTCCTGGAAGCTTGCAAGTCACAACGCATCGAGAATTAGCTTCCGACGAATTTTTACGAATTTTCCTAGGGGTACCACTAGGGAAAATCACCAAAATCGAGAAATCGTAAAAAGTGGTGAAATTCCGGATCCGAGCCCAATAATTTATGAAAACTCGATCGGAATAGCTACTGGAAGCTTGCCGGTCACAACGCATCGAGAATTGGCTTTGCCGGAATCCGACGAATTTTTATGGATTTCCCTAGGGGTACCACTAGGGAAAATCACCAAAATCGAGAAATCGTAAAAAGTGGTGAAATTTCGGATTCGAGCACAATAATTCAGGAAAACTCGATCGGAATAGCTACTGGAAGCTTGCCGTTCACAACGCATCGAGAATTGGTTTCGCCGGAATCCGACGAATTTTTACGGATTTTCCTAGGTGTACCACTAGGGAAAATCACCAAAATCAAGAAATAGTAAAAAGTGGTGAAATTTCGAATCCGAGCCCAATAATTCAGGAAAACTCGATCGGAATAGCTACTGGAAGCTTGCCGGTCATAACGCATCGAGAATTGGCTTCCGACGAATTTTTACGGATTTCCCTAGGGGTACCACTAAGGAAAATCACCAAAACCGAGAAATCGTAAAAAGTGGTGAAATTTCGGATCCGAGCCCAATAATTCAGGAAAACTCGATCGGAATAGCTACTGGAAGCTTGCCGGTCACAACGCATCGAGAATTGGCTTCCGACGAATTTTTACGGATTTCCCTAGGGGTACCACTAGGGAAAATCACCAAAATCGAGAAATCGTAAAAAGTGGTGAAATTTCGAATCCGAGCCCAATAATTCAGGAAAACTCGATCGGAATAGCTACTGGAAGCTTGCCGGTCACAACGCATCGAGAATTGGCTTCCGACGAATTTTTACGGATTTCCCTAGGGGTACCACTAGGGAAAATCACCAAAATCGAGAAATCGTAAAAAGTGGTGAAATTTCGGATCCGAGCCCAATAATTCAGGAAAACTCGATCGGAATTGCTACTGGAAGCTTGCCGGTCACAACGCATCGAAAATTGGCTTCGCCGGAATCCGACGAATTTTTACGGATTTTCCTAGGGGTACCACTAGGGAAAATCACCAAAATCGAGAAATCGTAAAAAGTGGTGAAATTTCGGATCCGAGCCCAATAATTCTGGAAAACTCGATCGGAATAGGTACTGGAAGCTTGCCGGTCACAACGCATCGAGAATTGGCTTCCGACGAATTTTTACGGATTTCCCTAGGGGTACCACTAGGAAAAATCACCAAAATCATAAAAATTGGTGAAATTTCGGATCCGAGCCCAATAATACAGGAAAACTCGATCGGAATAGCTACTGGAAGCTTGCCGGTCGCAACGCATCGAGAATTGGCTTCGCCGGAATCCGACGAATTTTTACGGATTTCCCTAGGGGTACCACTAGGGAAAATTACCAAAATCGAGAAATCGTAAAAAGTGGTGAAATTTCGGATTCAAGCCCAATAATTCAGGAAAACTCGATCGGAATAGCTCCTGGAAGCTTGCAAGTCACAACGCATCGAGAATTAGCTTCCGATGAATTTTTACGGATTTTCCTAGGGGTACCACTAGGGAAAATCACCAAAATCGAGAAATCGTAAAAAGTGGTGAAATTCCGGATCCGAGCCCAATAATTTACGAAAACTCGATCGGAATAGCTACTGGAAGCTTGCCGGTCACAACGCATCGAGAATTGGCTTCGCCGGAATCCGACGAATTTTTATGGATTTCCCTAGGGGTACCACTAGGGAAAATCACCAAAATCGAGAAATCGTAAAAAGTGGTGAAATTTTGGATTCGAGCACAATAATTCAGGAAAACTCGATCGGAATAGCTACTGGAAGCTTGCCGTTCACAACGCATCGAGAATTGGCTTCGCCGGAATCCGACGAATTTTTATGGATTTCCCTAGGGGTACCACTAGGGAAAATCACCAAAATCGAGAAATCGTAAAAAGTGGTGAAATTTTGGATTCGAGCACAATAATTCAGGAAAACTCGATCGGAATAGCTACTGGAAGCTTGCCGTTCACAACGCATCGAGAATTGGCTTCGCCGGAATCCGACGAATTTTTACGGATTTTCCTAGGTGTACCACTAGGGAAAATCACCAAAATCAAGAAATAGTAAAAAGTGGTGAAATTTCGAATCCGAGCCCAATAATTCAGGAAAACTCGATCGGAATAGCTACTGGAAGCTTGCCGGTCACAACGCATCGAGAATTGGCTTCCGACGAATTTTTACGGATTTCCCTAGGGGTACCACTAAGGAAAATCACCAAAATCGAGAAATCGTAAAAAGTGGTGAAATTTCGGATCCGAGCCCAATAATTCAGGAAAACTCGATCGGAATAGCTACTGGAAGCTTGCCGGTCACAACGCATCGAGAATTGGCTTCCGACGAATTTTTACGGATTTCCCTAGGGGTACCACTAGGGAAAATCACCAAAATCGAGAAATCGTAAAAAGTGGTGAAATTTCGGATCCGAGCCCAATAATTCAAGAAAACTCGATCGGAATAGCTACTGGAAGCTTGTCGGTCACAACGCATCGAGAATTGACTTCCGACGAATTTTTACGGATTTCCCTAGGGGTACCACTAGGGAAAATCACCAAAATCATAAAAAGTGGTGAAATTTCGGATCCGAGCCCAATAATTCAGGAAAACTCGATCGGAATTGCTACTGGAAGCTTGCCGGTCACAACGCATCGAAAATTGGCTTCGCCGAAATCCGACGAATTTTTACGGATTTTCCTAGGGGTACCACTAGGAAAAATCACCAAAATCGAGAAATCGTAAAAAGTGGTGAAATTTCGGATCCGAGCCCAATAATTCAGGAAAACTCGATCGGAATAGGTACTGGAAGCTTGCCGGTCACAACGCATCGAGAATTGGCTTCCGACGAATTTTTACGGATTTCCCTAGGGGTACCACTAGGGAAAATCACCAAAATCATAAAAAGTGGTGAAATTTCGGATCCGAGCCCAATAATTCAGGAAAACTCGATCGGAATTGCTACTGGAAGCTTGCCGGTCACAACGCATCGAAAATTGGCTTCGCCGGCATCCAACGAATTTTTACGGATTTTCCTAGGGGTACCACTAGGGAAAATCACCAAAATCGAGAAATCGTAAAAAGTGGTGAAATTTCGGATCCGAGCCCAATAATTCAGGAAAACTCGATCGGAATAGGTACTGGAAGCTTGCCGGTCACAACGCATCGAGAATTGGCTTCCGACGAATTTTTACGGATTTCCCTAGGGGTACCACTAGGGAAAATCACCAAAATCATAAAAAGTGGTGAAATTTCGGATCCGAGCCCAATAATTCAGGAAAACTCGATCGGAATAGCTACTGGAAGCTTGCCGGTCGCAACGCATCGAGAATTGGCTTCGCCGGAATCCGACGAATTTTTACGGATTTCCCTAGGGGTACCACTAGGGAAAATCACCAAAATCGAGAAATCGTAAAAAGTGGTGAAATTTCGGATTCGAGCCCAATAATTCAGGAAAACTCGATCGGAATAGCTACTGGAAGCTTGCCGTTCACAACGCATCGAGAATTGTCTTCGCCGGAATCCGACGAATTTTTACGGATTTTCCTAGGTGTACCACTAAGGAAAATCACCAAAATCGAGAAATAGTAAAAAGTGGTGAAATTTCGAATCCGAGCCCAATAATTCAGGAAAACTCGATCGGAATAGCTACTGGAAGCTTGCCGGTCACAACGCATCGAGAATTGGCTTCCGACGAATTTTTACGGATTTCCCTAGGTGTACCACTAGGGAAAATCACCAAAATCGAGAAATCGTAAAAAGTGGTGAAATTTCGGATCCGAGCCCAATAATTCAGGAAAACTCGATCGAAATAGTTACTGGAAGCTTGCCGGTCACAACGCATCGAGAATTGGCTTCCGACGAATTTTTACGGATTTCCCTAGGGGTACCACTAGGGAAAATCACCAAAATCGAGAAATCGTAAAAAGTGGTGAAATTTCGGATCCGAGCCCAATAATTCAGGAAAACTCGATCGGAGTAGCTACTGGAAGCTTGCCGGTCACAACGCATCGAGAATTGGCTTCCGACGAATTTTTACGGATTTTCCTAGGGGTACCACTAGGGAAAATCATCAAAATCGTAAAAAGTGGTGAAATTTCGGATCCGAGCCCAATAATTAAGGAAAACTCGATCGGAATTGCTACTGGAAGCTTGCCGGTCACAATGCATCGAAAATTGGCTTCGCCGGAATCCGACGAATTTTTACGGATTTTCCTAGGGGTACCACTAGGGAAAATCACCAAAATCGAGAAATCGTAAAAAGTGGTGAAATTTCGGATCCGAGCCCAATAATTCTGGAAAACTCGATCGGAATAGGTACTGGAAGCTTGCCGGTCACAACGCATCGAGAATTGGCTTCCGACGAATTTTTACGGATTTCCCTAGGGGTAACACTAGGAAAAATCACCAAAATCATAAAAATTGGTGAAATTTCGGATCCGAGCCCAATAATTCTGGAAAACTCGATCGGAATAGCTACTGGAAGCTTGCCAGTCGCAACGCATCGAGAATTGGCTTCGCCGGAATCCTACGAATTTTTACGGATTTCCCTAGGGGTACCACTAGGGAAAATTACCAAAATCGAGAAATCGTAAAAAGTGGTGAAATTTCGGATTCAAGCCCAATAATTCAGGAAAACTCGATCGGAATAGCTCCTGGAAGCTTGCAAGTCACAACGCATCGAGAATTAGCTTCCGACGAATTTTTACGGATTTTCCTAGGGGTACCACTAGGAAAAATCACCAAAATCGAGAAATCGTAAAAAGTGGTGAAATTCCGGATCCGAGCCCAATAATTTACGAAAACTCGATCGGAATAGCTACTGGAAGCTTGCCGGTCACAACGCATCGAGAATTGGCTTCGCCGGAATCCGACGAATTTTTATGGATTTCCCTAGGGGTACCACTAGGGAAAATCACCAAAATCGAGAAATCGTAAAAAGTGGTGAAATTTCGGATTCGAGCACAATAATTCAGGAAAACTCGATCGGAATAGCTACTGGAAGCTTGCCGTTCACAACGCATCGAGAATTGGCTTCGCCGGAATCCGACGAATTTTTACGGATTTTCCTAGGTGTACCACTAGGGAAAATCACCAAAATCGTGAAATAGTAAAAAGTGGTGAAATTTCGAATCCGAGCCCAATAATTCAGGAAAACTCGATCGGAATAGCTACTGGAAGCTTGCCGGTCACAACGCATCGAGAATTGGCTTCCGACGAATTTTTACGGATTTCCCTAGGGGTACCACTAGGGAAAATCACCAAAATCGAGAAATCGTAAAAAGTGGTGAAATTTCGGATCCGAGCCCAATAATTCAGGAAAACTCGATCGGAATAGCTACTGGAAGCTTGCCGGTCACAACGCATCGAGAATTGGCTTCCGACGAATTTTTACGGATTTCCCTAGGGGTACCACTAGGGAAAATCACCAAAATCGGGAAATCGTAAAAAGTGGTGAAATTTCGGATCCGAGCCAAATAATTCAGGAAAACTCGATCGGAATAGCTACTGGAAGCTTGCCGGTCACAACGCATCGAGAATTGGCTTCCGACGAATTTTTACGGATTTTCCTAGGGGTACCACTAGAGAAAATCACCAAAATCGAGAAATCGTAAAAAGTGGTGAAATTTCGGATCCGAGCCCAATAATTCAGGAAAACTCGATCGGAATAGCTACTGGAAGCTTGCCGGTCACAACGCATCGAGAATTGTCTTCCGACGAATTTTTACGGATTTCCCTAGGGGTACCACTAGGGAAAATCACCAAAATCATAAAAAGTGGTGAAATTTCGGATCCGAGCCCAATAATTCAGGAAAACTCGATCGGAATAGCTACTGGAAGCTTGCTGGTCGCAACGCATCGAGAATTGGCTTCGCCGGAATCCGACGAATTTTTACGGATTTCCCTAGGGGTACCACTAGGGAAAATCACCAAAATCGAGAAATCTTAAAAAGTGGTGAAATTTCGGATCCTATACCAATAATTCAAGAAAACTCGATCGGAATTGCTACTGGAAGCTTGCTGGTCACAACGCATCGAAAATTGGCTTCGCCGGAATCCGACGAATTTTTACGGATTTTCCTAGGGGTACCACTAGGGAAAATCACCAAAATCGAGAAATCGTAAAAAGTGGTGAAATTTCGGATCCGAGCCCAATAATTCAGGAAAACTCGATCGGAATAGGTACTGGAAGCTTGCCGGTCACAACGCATCGAGAATTGGCTTCCGACGAATTTTTACGGATTTCCCTAGGGGTACCACTAGGGAAAATCACCAAAATCATAAAAAGTGGTGAAATTTCGGATCCGAGCCCAATAATTCAGGAAAACTCGATCGGAATAGCTACTGGAAGCTTGCCGGTCGCAACGCATCGAGAATTGGCTTCGCCGGAATCCGACGAATTTTTACGGATTTCCCTAGGGGTACCACTAGGGAAAATCACCAAAATCGAGAAATCGTAAAAATTGGTGAAATTTCGGATTCGAGCCCAATAATTCAGGAAAACTCGATCGGAATAGCTACTGGAAGCTTGCCGTTCACAACGCATCGAGAATTGTCTTCGCCGGAATCCGACGAATTTTTACGGATTTTCCTAGGTGTACCACTAGGGAAAATCACCAAAATCGAGAAATCGTAAAAAGTGGTGAAATTTCGGATTCGAGCACAATAATTCAGGAAAACTCGATCGGAATAGCTACTGGAAGCTTGCCGTTCACAACGCATCGAGAATTGGCTTCGCCGGAATCCGACGAATTTTTACGGATTTTCCTAGGTGTACCACTAGGGAAAATCACCAAAATCGAGAAATAGTAAAAAGTGGTGAAATTTCGAATCCGAGCCCAATAATTCAGGAAAACTCGATCGGAATAGCTACTGGAAGCTTGCTGGTCACAACGTATCGAGAATTGGCTTCCGACGAATTTTTACGGATTTCCCTAGGGGTACCACTAGGAAAAATCACCAAAATCGAGAAATCGTAAAAAGTGGTGAAATTTCGGATCCGAGCCCAATAATTCAGGAAAACTCGATCGGAATAGCTACTGGAAGCTTGCCGGTCACAACGCATCGAGAATTGGCTTCCGACGAATTTTTACGGATTTCCCTAGGTGTACCACTAGGGAAAATCACCAAAATCGAGAAATCGTAAAAAGTGGTGAAATTTCGGATCCGAGCCCAATAATTCAGGAAAACTCGATCGAAATAGTTACTGGAAGCTTGCCGGTCACAACGCATCGAGAATTGGCTTCCGACGAATTTTTACGGATTTCCCTAGGGGTACCACTAGGGAAAATCACCAAAATCGAGAAATCGTAAAAAGTGGTGAAATTTCGGATCCGAGCCCAATAATTCAGGAAAACTCGATCGGAGTAGCTACTGGAAGCTTGCCGGTCACAACGCATCGAGAATTGGCTTCCGACGAATTTTTACGGATTTTCCTAGGGGTACCACTAGGGAAAATCATCAAAATCGTAAAAAGTGGTGAAATTTCGGATCCGAGCCCAATAATTAAGGAAAACTCGATCGGAATTGCTACTGGAAGCTTGCCGGTCACAACGCATCGAAAATTGGCTTCGCCGGAATCCGACGAATTTTTACGGATTTTCCTAGGGGTACCACTAGGGAAAATCACCAAAATCGAGAAATCGTAAAAAGTGGTGAAATTTCGGATCCGAGCCCAATAATTCTGGAAAACTCGATCGGAATAGGTACTGGAAGCTTGCCGGTCACAACGCATCGAGAATTGGCTTCCGACGAATTTTTACGGATTTCCCTAGGGGTAACACTAGGAAAAATCACCAAAATCATAAAAATTGGTGAAATTTCGGATCCGAGCCCAATAATTCTGGAAAACTCGATCGGAATAGCTACTGGAAGCTTGCCAGTCGCAACGCATCGAGAATTGGCTTCGCCGGAATCCTACGAATTTTTACGGATTTCCCTAGGGGTACCACTAGGGAAAATTACCAAAATCGAGAAATCGTAAAAAGTGGTGAAATTTCGGATTCAAGCCCAATAATTCAGGAAAACTCGATCGGAATAGCTCCTGGAAGCTTGCAAGTCACAACGCATCGAGAATTAGCTTCCGACGAATTTTTACGGATTTTCCTAGGGGTACCACTAGGGAAAATCACCAAAATCGAGAAATCGTAAAAAGTGGTGAAATTCCGGATCCGAGCCCAATAATTTACGAAAACTCGATCGGAATAGCTACTGGAAGCTTGCCGGTCACAACGCATCGAGAATTGGCTTCGCCGGAATCCGACGAATTTTTATGGATTTCCCTAGGGGTACCACTAGGGAAAATCACCAAAATCGAGAAATCGTAAAAAGTGGTGAAATTTCGGATTCGAGCACAATAATTCAGGAAAACTCGATCGGAATAGCTACTGGAAGCTTGCCGTTCACAACGCATCGAGAATTGGCTTCGCCGGAATCCGACGAATTTTTACGGATTTTCCTAGGTGTACCACTAGGGAAAATCACCAAAATCGTGAAATAGTAAAAAGTGGTGAAATTTCGAATCCGAGCCCAATAATTCAGGAAAACTCGATCGGAATAGCTACTGGAAGCTTGCCGGTCACAACGCATCGAGAATTGGCTTCCGACGAATTTTTACGGATTTCCCTAGGGGTACCACTAGGGAAAATCACCAAAATCGAGAAATCGTAAAAAGTGGTGAAATTTCGGATCCGAGCCCAATAATTCAGGAAAACTCGATCGGAATAGCTACTGGAAGCTTGCCGGTCACAACGCATCGAGAATTGGCTTCCGACGAATTTTTACGGATTTCCCTAGGGGTACCACTAGGGAAAATCACCAAAATCGGGAAATCGTAAAAAGTGGTGAAATTTCGGATCCGAGCCAAATAATTCAGGAAAACTCGATCGGAATAGCTACTGGAAGCTTGCCGGTCACAACGCATCGAGAATTGGCTTCCGACGAATTTTTACGGATTTTCCTAGGGGTACCACTAGAGAAAATCACCAAAATCGAGAAATCGTAAAAAGTGGTGAAATTTCGGATCCGAGCCCAATAATTCAGGAAAACTCGATCGGAATAGCTACTGGAAGCTTGCCGGTCACAACGCATCGAGAATTGTCTTCCGACGAATTTTTACGGATTTCCCTAGGGGTACCACTAGGGAAAATCACCAAAATCATAAAAAGTGGTGAAATTTCGGATCCGAGCCCAATAATTCAAGAAAACTCGATCGGAATAGCTACTGGAAGCTTGCTGGTCGCAACGCATCGAGAATTGGCTTCGCCGGAATCCGACGAATTTTTACGGATTTCCCTAGGGGTACCACTAGGGAAAATCACCAAAATCGAGAAATCTTAAAAAGTGGTGAAATTTCGGATCCTATACCAATAATTCAAGAAAACTCGATCGGAATTGCTACTGGAAGCTTGCTGGTCACAACGCATCGAAAATTGGCTTCGCCGGAATCCGACGAATTTTTACGGATTTTCCTAGGGGTACCACTAGGGAAAATCACCAAAATCGAGAAATCGTAAAAAGTGGTGAAATTTTGGATCCGAACCCAATAATTCATGAAAACTCTATCGGAATAGGTACTGGAAGCTTGCCGGTCACAACGCATCGAGAATTGGCTTCCGATAAATTTTTACGGATTTCCCTAGGGGTACCACTATGGAAAATCACCAAAATCATAAAAAGTGGTGAAATTTCGGATCCGAGCCCAATAATTCAGGAAAACTCGATCGGAATAGCTACTGGAAGCTTGCCGGTCGCAACGCATCGAGAATTGACTTCGCCGGAATCCGACGAATTTTTACGGATTTCCCTAGGGGTACCACTAGGGAAAATCACCAAAATCGAGAAATCATAAAAAGTGGTGAAATTTCGGATCCGAGACCAATAATTTAAGAAAACTCGATCGGAATTGCTACTGGAAGCTTGCCGGTCACAACGCATCGAAAATTGGCTTCGCCGGAATCCGACGAATTTTTACGGATTTTCCTAGGGGTACCACTAGGGAAAATCACCAAAATCGAGAAATCGTAAAAAGTGGTGAAATTTCGGATCCGAGCCCAATAATTCAGGAAAACTCGATCGGAATAGGTATTGGAAGCTTGCCGGTCACAACGCATCGAGAATTGGCTTCCGACGAATTTTTACGGATTTACCTAGGGGTACCACTAGGGAAAATCACCAAAATCATAAAAAGTGGTGAAATTTCGGATCCGAGCCCAATAATTCAGGAAAACTCGATCGGAATAGCTACTGGAAGCTTGCCGGTCGCAACGCATCGAGAATTGGCTTCGCCGGAATCCGACGAATTTTTACGGATTTTCCTAGGGGTACCACTAGGGAAAATCACCAAAATCGAGAAATCGTAAAAAGTGGTTAAATTTCGGATGCAAGCCCAATAATTCAGGAAAACTCGATCGGAATAGCTACTGGAAGCTTGCCGGTCACAACGCTTCGAGAATTAGCTTCCGACGAATTTTTACGGATTTTCCTAGGGGTAACACTAGGGAAAATTACCAAAATCGAGAAATTGTAAAAAGTGCTGAAATTTCGGATCCGAGCCCAATAATTTAGAAAAACTCGATCGGAATAGCTACTGGAAGCTTGCCGGTCACAACGCATCGAGAATTGGCTTCGCCGGAATCCGACGAATTTTTACGGATTTCCCTAGGGGTACCACTAGGGAAAATCACCAAAATCAAGAAATCGTAAAAAGTGGTGAAATTTCGGATTCGAGCCCAATAATTCAGGAAAACTCGATCGGAATAGCTACTGGAAGCTTGTCGTTCACAACGCATCGAGAATTGGCTTCGCCGGAATCCGACGAATTTTTACGGATTTTCCTAGGTGTACCACTAGGGAAAATCACCAAAATCGAGAAATAGTAAAAAGTGGTGAAATTTCGAATCCGAGCCCAATAATTCAGGAAAACTAGATCGGAATAGCTACTGGAAGCTTGCCGGTCACAACGCATCGAGAATTGGCTTCCGACGAATTTTTACGGATTTCCCTAGGGGTACCACTAGGGAAAATCACCAAAATCGAGAAATCGTAAAAAGTGGTGAAATTTCGGATCCGAGCCCAATAATTCAGGAAAACTCGATCGGAATAGCTACTGGAAGCTTGCCGGTCACAACGCATCGAGAATTGGCTTCCGACGAATTTTTACGGATTTCCCTAGGGGTACCACTAGGGAAAATCACCAAAATCGAGAAATCGTAAAAAGTGGTGAAATTTCGGATCCGAGCCCAATAATTCAGGAAAACTCGATCGGAATTGCTACTGGAAGCTTGCCGGTCACAATGCATCGAAAATTGGCTTCGCCGAAATCCGACGAATTTTTACGGATTTTCCTAGGGGTACCACTAGGGAAAATCACCAAAATCGAGAAATCATAAAAAGTGGTGAAATTTCGGATCCGAGCCCAATAATTCAGGAAAACTCGATCGGAATAGGTACTGGAAGCTTGCCGGTCACAACGCATCGAGAATTGGCTTCCGACGAATTTTTACGGATTTCCCTAGGGGTACCACTAGGAAAAATCACCAAAATCATAAAAAGTGGTGAAATTTCGGATCCGAGCCCAATAATTCAGGAAAACTCGATCGGAATAGCTACTGGAAGCTTGCCGGTCGCAACGCATCGAGAATTGGCTTCGCCGGAATCCGACGAATTTTTACGGATTTCCCTAGGGGTACCACTAGGGAAAATCACCAAAATCGAGAAATCGTAAAAAGTGGTGAAATTTCGGATTCAAGCCCAATAATTCAGGAAAACTCGATCGGAATAGCTACTGGAAGCTTGCCGTTCACAACGCATCGAGAATTGGCTTCGCCGGAATCCGACGAATTTTTACGGATTTCCCTAGGGGTACCACTAGGGAAAATCACCAAAATCGAGAAATCGTAAAAAGTGGTGAAATTTCGGATTCGAGCCCAATAATTCAGGAAAACTCGATCGGAATAGCTACTGGAAGCTTGCCGTTCACAACGCATCGAGAATTGGCTTCGCCGGAATCTGACGAATTTTTACGGATTTCCCTAGGGGTACCACTAGGGAAAATCACCAAAATCGAGAAATCGTAAAAAGTGGTGAAATTTCGGATCCGAGCCCAATAATTCTGGAAAACTCGATCGGAATAGGTACTGGAAGCTTGCCGGTCACAACGCATCGAGAATTGGCTTCCGACGAATTTTTACGGATTTCCTTAGGGGTAACACTAGGAAAAATCACCAAAATCATAAAAAGTGGTGAAATTTCGGATCCGAGCCCAATAATTCAGGAAAACTCGATCGGAAGAGCTACTGGAAGCTTGCCGGTCACAACGCATCGAGAATTGGCTTCCGATGAATTTTTAAGGATTTCTCTAGGGGTACCACTAGGGAAAATCACCAAAATCGAGAAATCGTAAAAAGTGCTGAAATTTCGGATCCGAGCCCACTAATTCAGGAAAACTCGATCGGAATAGCTACTGGAAGCTTTTCGGTCACAACGCATCGAGAATTGGCTTCCGACGAATTTTTACGGATTTCTCTAGGGGTACCACTAGGGAAAATCACCAAAATCGAGAAATCGTAAAAAGTGCTGAAATTTCGGATCCGAGCCCAATAATTCAGGAAAACTCGATCGGAATAGCTACTGGAAGCTTGCCGGTCACAACGCATCGAGAATTGGCTTCCAACGAATTTTTACGGATTTCCCTAGGGGTACCACTAGGGAAAATCACCAAAATCGAGAAATCGTAAAAAGTGGTGAAATTTCGGATCCGAGCCCAATAATTCAGGAAAACTCGATCGGAATAGCTACTGGAAGCTTGCCGGTCACAACGAATCGAGAATTGGCTTCCGACGAATTTTTACGGATTTCCTTAGTGACGAATTTTTACGGATTTCCCTAGTGGTACCACTAGGGAAAATCACCAAAATCGAGAAATCGTAAAAAGTGGTGAAATTTCGGATTCGAGCCCAATAATTCAGGAAAACTCGATCGGAATAGCTACTGGAAGCTTGCCGGTCACAACGCATCGAGAATTGGCTTCCGAAGAATTTTTACGGATTTTCCTAGGGGTACCACTAGGGAAAATCACAAAAATCGAGAAATCGTAAAAAGTGCTGAAATTTCAGATCCGAGCCCAATAATTCAGGAAAACTCGATCGGAATAGCTACTGGAAGCTTGCCGGTCAAAACGCATCGAGAATTTGCTTCCGACGAATTTTTACGGATTTCCCTAGGGGTACCACTAGGGAAAATCACCAAAATCGAGAAATCGTAAAAAGTGGTGAAATTTCGGATCCAAGCCCAATAATTCAGGAAAACTCGATCGGAATAGCTAATGGAAGCTTGCCGGCCACAACGCATCGAGAATTGACTTCCGACGAATTTTTACGGATTTTCCTAGGGGTACCACTAGAGAAAATCACCAAAATCGAGAAATCGTAAAAAGTGCTGAAATTTCAGATCCGAGCCCAATAATTCAGGAAAACTCGATCGGAATAGCTACTAGAAGCTTGCCGGTCACAACGCATCGAGAATTGGCTTCGCCGGAATCCGATGAATTTTTACGGAATTCCCTAGGGGTACCACTAGGGAAAATCACCAAAATCGAGAAATCGTAAAAAGTGGTGAAATTTCGGATCCGAGCCCAATAATTCAGGAAAACTCGATCGGAATAGCTACTGGAAGCTTGCCGGTCACAACGCATCGAGAATTGGCTTCCAACGAATTTTTACGGATTTCCCTAGGGGTACCACTAGGGAAAATCACCAAAATCGAGAAATCGTAAAAAGTGGTGAAATTTCGGATCCGAGCCCAATAATTCAGGAAAACTCGATCGGAATAGCTACTGGAAGCTTGCCGGTCACAACGCATCGAGAATTGGCTTCCAACGAATTTTTACGGATTTCCCTAGGGGTACCACTAGGGAAAATCACCAAAATCGAGAAATCGTAAAAAGTGGTGAAATTTCGGATTCGAGCCCAATAATTCAGGAAAACTCGATCGAAATAGCTACTGGAAGCTTGCCGGTCACAACGCATCGAGAATTGGCTTCCGAAGAATTTTTACGGATTTTCCTAGGGGTACCACTAGGGAAAATCACAAAAATCGAGAAATCGTAAAAAGTGCTGAAATTTCAGATCCGAGCCCAATAATTCAGGAAAACTCGATCGGAATAGCTACTGTAAGCTTGCCGGTCACAACGCATCGAGAATTTGCTTCCGACGAATTTTTACGGATTTCCCTAGGGGTACCACTAGGGAAAATCACCAAAATCGAGAAATCGTAAAAAGTGGTGAAATTTCGGATTCGAGCCCAATAATTCAGGAAAACTCGATCGGAATAGCTACTGGAAGCTTTCCGGTCACAACGCATCGAGAATTGGCTTCCGATGAATTTTTACGGATTTTCCTAAGGGTACCACTAGGGAAAATAACCAAAATCGAGAAATCGTAAAAAGTGCTGAAATTTCGGATCCGAGCCCAATAATTTAGGAAAACTCGATCGGAATAGCTACTGGAAGCTTCCCGTTCACAACGCATTGAGAATTGGCTTCCGACGAATTTTTACGGATTTTCCTAGGGGTACCACTAGGGAAAATCACCAAAATCGAGAAATCGTAAAAAGTGGTGAAATTTCGGATCTGAGCCCAATAATTCAGGAAAACTCGATCGGAATAGCTACAAGAAGCTTGCCGGTCACAACGCATTGAGAATTGGCTTCGCCGAAATCCGACGAATTTTTACGGATTTCCCTAGGGATACCACTAGGTAAAATCACCAAAATCGAGAAATCGTAAAAAGTGGTGAAATTTCGGATCCGAGCCCAATAATTTAGGAAAACTCGATCGGAATAGGTACTGGAAGCTTGCCGGTCACAACGCATCGAGAATTGGCTTCCGACGAATTTTTACGGATTTCCCTAGGGGTACCACTAGGGAAAATCACCAAAATCGTAAAAAGTGGTGAAATTTCGGATCCGAGCCCAATAATTCAGGAAAACTCGATCGGAATAGCTACTGCAAGCTTGCCGGTCAAAATGCATCGAGAATTGGCTTCGCTGGAATTCGACGATTTTTTACGGATTTCCCTAGGGGTGCCACTAGGGAAAATCACCAAAATCGAGAAATCGTAAAATGTGGTGAAATTTCGGATTCAAGCCCAATAATTAAGGAAAACTCGATCGGAATAGCTACTGGAAGCTTGCCGGTCACAACGCATCGAGAATTGGCTTCCGACGAATTTTTACGGATTTCCCTAGGGGTACCACTAGGAAAAATCACCAAAATCGAGAAATTGTAAAAAGTGCTGAAATTTTGGATCCGAGCCCAATAATTCAGGAAAACTCGATCGGAATAGCTACTGGAAGCTTGCCGGTCACAACGCATCGAGAATTGGTTTTGCCGGAATTCGACGAATTTTTACGGATTTCCCAAGGGGTACCACTAGGAAAAATCACCAAAATCGAGAAATCGTAAAAAGTGGTAAAATTTCGGATCCGATCCCAATAATTCAGGAAAACTCGATCGGAATAGCTACTGGAAGCTTGCCGGTCACAACGCATCGAGAATTGGCTTCCGACGAATTTTTACGGAATTTCCTAGGGGTACCACTAGGGAAAATCACCAAAATCGAGAAATCGTAAAAAGTGGTGAAATTTCGGATCCGAGACCAATAATTCAAGAAAACTCGATCGGAATAGCTACTGAAAGCTTGCCGGTCACAACGCATCGAGAATTGGCTTCCGACGAATTTTTCCGGATTTTCCTAGGGGTACCACTAGGGAAAATCACCAAAATCGAGAAATCGTAAAAAGTGCTGAAATTTTGGATCCGAGCCCAATAATTAAGGAAAACTCGATCGGAATAGCTACTGGAAGCTTGCCGGTCACAACGCATCGAGAATAAGCTTCCGACGAATTTTTACGGAATTCCCTAGGGGTACCACTAGGGAAAATCACCAAAATCGAGAAATCGTAAAAAGTTGTGAAATTTCGGATTCGAGCCCAATCATTCAGGAAAACTCGATCGGAATAGCTACTGGAAGCTTACCGGTCACAACGCATCGAGAATTGGCTTCCGAAGAATTTTTACGGATTTTCCTAGGGGTACCACTAGGGAAAATCACAAAAATCGAGAAATCGTAAAAAGTGCTGAAATTTCAGATCCGAGCCCAATAATTCAGGAAAACTCGATCGGAATAGCTACTGTAAGCTTGCCGGTCACAACGCATCGAGAATTTGCTTCCGACGAATTTTTACGGATTTCCCTAGGGGTACCACTAGGGAAAATCACCAAAATCGAGAAATCGTAAAAAGTGGTGAAATTTCGGATCCGAGCCCAATAATTCAGGAAAACTCGATCGGAATAGCTACTGGAAGCTTGCCGGCCACAACGCATCGAGAATTGGCTTCCGACGAATTTTTACGGATTTTCCTAGGGGTACCACTAGGGAAAATCACCAAAATCGAGAAATCGTAAAAAGTGCTGAAATTTCGGATCCGAGCCCAATAATTCAGGAAAACTCGATCGGAATAGCTACTAGAAGCTTGCCGGTCACAACGCATCGAGAATTGGCTTCGCCGGAATCCGACGAATTTTTACGGAATTCCCTAGGGGTACCACTAGGGAAAATCACCAAAATCGAGAAATCGTAAAAAGTGGTGAAATTTCGGATTCGAGCCCAATAATTCGGGAAAACTCGATCGGAATAGCTACTGGAAGCTTGCCGGTCACAACGCATCGAGAATTTGCTTCCGATGAATTTTTACGGATTTCCCTAGGGGTACCACTAGGGAAAATCACCAAAATCGAGAAATCGTAAAAAGTGGTGAAATTTCGGATTCGAGCCCAATAATTCAGGAAAATTCAATCGGAATAGCTACTGGAAGTTTGCCGGTCACAACGCATCGAGAATTGGCTTCCGACGAATTTTTACGGATTTTCCTAGGGGTACCACTAGGGAAAATCACCAAAATCGAGAAATCGTAAAAAGTGCTGAAATTTCGGATCCGAGCCCAATAATTCAGGAAAACTCGATCGGAATAGCTACTGGAAGCTTTCCGGTCACAACGCATCGAGAATTGGCTTCCGACGAATTTTTACGGATTTCCCTAGGGGTACCACTAGGAAAAATCACCAAAATCGAGAAATCGTAAAAAGTGGTGAAATTTCGGATCCGAGCCCAATAATTCAGGAAAACTCGATCGGAATAGCTACTGGAAGCTTACCGGTCACAACGCATCGAGAATTGGCTTCCGACGAATTTTTACGGATTTTTCTAGGGGTACCACAAGGGAAAATCACCAAAATTGAGAAATCGTAAAAAGTGCTGAAATTTCGGATCCAAGCCCAATAATTCAGGAAAACTCGATCGGAATAGCTACTGGAACCTTGCCGGTCACAACGCATCGAGAATTTGCTTCCGACGAATTTTTACGGATTTCCCTAGGGGTACCATTAGGGAAAATCACCAAAATGGAGAAATCGTAAAAAGTGGTGAAATTTCGGATCCGAGCCCAATAATTCAGGAAAACTCGATCGAAATAGCTACTGGAAGCTTGCCGGTCACAACGCATCGAGAATTGGCTTTCGACGAATTTTTACGGATTTCCCTAGGGGTACCACTAGGGAAAATCACCAAAATCGAGAAATCGTAAAAAGTGGTGAAATTTTGTATTCGAGCCCAATAATTCAGTAAACTCGATCGGAATAGCTACTGGAAGCTTGCCGGTCACAACGCATTGAGAATTGGCTTCCGACGAATTTTTACGGATTTTCCTAGGGGTACCACAAGGGAAAATCACCAAAATCGAGAAATCGTAAAAAGTGCTGAAATTTCGGATCCGAGCCCAATAATTCAGGAAAACTCAATCGGAATAGCTACTGGAAGCTTGCCGGTCACAACGCATCGAGAATTGGCTTCCGACGAATTTTTACGGATTTCCCTAGGGGTACCACTAGGGAAAATCACCAAAATCGAGAAATCGTAAAAAGTGGTGAAATTTCGGATCCGAGCCCAATAATTCAGGAAAACTCGATCGGAATAGCTACTGGAAGCTTGCCGGTCACAACGCATCGAGAATTGGCTTCCAACGAATTTTTACGGATTTCCCTAGGGGTACCACTAGGGAAAATCACCAAAATCGAGAAATCGTAAAAAGTGGTGAAATTTCGGATCCGAGCCCAATAATTCAGGAAAACTCGATCGGAATAGCTACTGGAAGCTTGCCGGTCACAACGCATCGAGAATTGGCTTCCGACGAATTTTTACGGATTTCCCTAGGGGTACCACTAGGGAAAATCACCAAAATCGAGAAATCGTAAAAAGTGGTGAAATTTCGGATTCGAGCCCAATAATTCAGGAAAACTCGATCGAAATAGCTACTGGAAGCTTGCCGGTCACAACGCATCGAGAATTGGCTTCCGAAGAATTTTTACGGATTTTCCTAGGGGTACCACTAGGGAAAATCACAAAAATCGAGAAATCGTAAAAAGTGCTGAAATTTCAGATCCGAGCCCAATAATTCAGAAAAACTCGATCGGAATAGCTACTGTAAGCTTGCCGGTCACAACTCATCGAGAATTTGCTTCCGACGAATTTTTACGGATTTCCCTAGGGGTACCACTAGGGAAAATCACCAAAATCGAGAAATCGTAAAAAGTGGTGAAATTTCGGATCCGAGCCCAATAATTCAGGAAAACTCGATCGGAATAGCTACTGGAAGCTTGCCGGCCACAACGCATCGAGAATTGGCTTCCGACGAATTTTTACGGATTTTCCTAGGGGTACCACTAGGGAAAATCACCAAAATCGAGAAATCGTAAAAAGTGCTGAAATTTCGGATCCGAGCCCAATAATTCAGGAAAACTCGATCGGAATAGCTACTAGAAGCTTGCCGGTCACAACGCATCGAGAATTGGCTTCGCCGGAATCCGACGAATTTTTACGGAATTCCCTAGGGGTACCACTAGGGAAAATCACCAAAATCGAGAAATCGTAAAAAGTGGTGAAATTTCGGATTCGAGCCCAATAATTCAGGAAAACTCGATCGGAATAGCTACTGGAAGCTTGCCGGTCACAACGCATCGAGAATTTGCTTCCGATGAATTTTTACGGATTTCCCTAGGGGTACCACTAGGGAAAATCACCAAAATCGAGAAATCGTAAAAAGTGGTGAAATTTCGGATTCGAGCCCAATAATTCAGGAAAATTCAATCGGAATAGCTACTGGAAGTTTGCCGGTCACAACGCATCGAGAATTGGCTTCCGACGAATTTTTACGGATTTTCCTAGGGGTACCACTAGGGAAAATCACCAAAATCGAGAAATTGTGAAAAGTGCTGAAATTTCGGATCCGAGCCCAATAATTCAGGAAAACTCGATCGGAATAGCTACTGGAAGCTTTCCGGTCACAACGCATCGAGAATTGACTTCCGACGAATTTTTACGGATTTCCCTAGGGGTACCACTAGGGAAAATCACCAAAATCGAGAAATCATAAAAAGTGGTGAAATTTCGGATCCGAGCCCAATAATTCAGGAAAACTCGATCGGAATAGCTACTGGAAGCTTACCGGTCACAACGCATCGAGAATTGGCTTCCGACGAATTTTTACGGATTTTTCTAGGGGTACCACAAGGGAAAATCACCAAAATTGAGAAATCGTAAAAAGTGCTGAAATTTCGGATCCAAGCCCAATAATTCAGGAAAACTCGATCGGAATAGCTACTGGAACCTTGCCGGTCACAACGCATCGAGAATTTGCTTCCGACGAATTTTTACGGATTTCCCTAGGGGTACCATTAGGGAAAATCACCAAAATGGAGAAATCGTAAAAAGTGGTGAAATTTCGGATCCGAGCCCAATGATTCAGGAAAACTCGATCGAAATAGCTACTGGAAGCTTGCCGGTCACAACGCATCGAGAATTGGCTTTCGACGAATTTTTACGGAATTTCCTAGGGGTACCACTAGGGAAAATCACCAAAATCGAGAAATCGTAAAAAGTGGTGAAATTTCGGATCCGAGCCCAATAATTCAAGAAAACTCGATCGGAATAGCTACTGAAAGCTTGCCGGTCACAACGCATCGAGAATTGGCTTCCGACGAATTTTTACGGATTTTCCTAGGGGTACCATTAGGGAAAATCACCAAAATCGAGAAATCGTAAAAAGTGCTGAAATTTTGGATCCGAGCCCAATAATTAAGGAAAACTCGATCGGAATAGCTACTGCAAGCTTGCCGGTCACAACGCATCGAGAATAAGCTTCCGACGAATTTTTATGGAATTCTCTAGGGGTACCACTAGGGAAAATCACCAAAATCGAGAAATCGTAAAAAGTGGTGAAATTTCGGATCCGAGCCCAATAATTCAAGAAAACTCGATCGGAATAGCTACTGAAAGCTTGCCGGTCACAACGCATCGAGAATTGGCTTCCGACGAATTTTTACGGATTTTCCTAGGGGTACCACTAGGGAAAATCACCAAAATCGAGAAATCGTAAAAAGTGCTGAAATTTCGGATTCGAGCCCAATAATTCAGGAAAACTCGATCGGAATAGCTACTGGAAGCTTGCCGGTCACAACGCATCGAGAATTTGCTTCCGACGAATTTTTACGGATTTCCCTAGGGGTACCACTAGGGAAAATCACCAAAATCGAGAAATCGTAAAAAGTGGTGAAATTTCGGATTCGAGCCCAATAATTCAGGAAAACTCGATTGGAATAGCTACTGGAAGCTTGCCGGTCACAACGCATCGAGAATTGGCTTCCGACGAATTTTTACGGATTTCCCTAGGGGTACCACTAGGGAAAATCACCAAAATCGAGAAATCGTAAAAAGTGGTGAAATTTCGGATCCGAGCCCAATAATTCAGGAAAACTCGATCGGAATACCTACTGGAAGCTTGTCGGTCACAACGCATCCAGAATTGGCTTCGCCGGAATCCGACGAATTTTTACGGATTTCCCTAGGGGTACCACTAGGAAAAATCACCAAAATCGAGAAATCGTAAAAAGTGGTGAAATTCGGATCCGAGCCCAATAATTTAGGAAACCTCGATCGGAATAGCTACTGGAAACTTGCTGGTCACAACGCATCGAGAATTGGCTTCCGACGAATTTTTACGGATTTCCCTAGGGGTACCACTTGGGAAAATCACCAAAATCGAGAAATCGTAAAAAGTGGTAAAATTTCGGATCCGAGCCCAATAATTCAGGAAAACTCGATCGGAATAGCTACTGCATGCTTGCCGGTCACAACGCATCGAGAATTGGCTTCCGACGAACTTTTACGGATTTCCCTAGGGGTACCACTAGGGAAAATCACCAAAATCGAGAAATCGTAAAAAGTGGTGAAATTTTGGATTCGAGCCCAATAATTCAGGAAAACTCGATCGGAATAGCTACTGGAAGCTTGCCGGTCACAACGCATCGAGAATTGGCTTCCGACGAATTTTTACGGATTTTCCTAGGGGTACCACTAGGGAAAATCACCAAAATCGAGAAATCGTAAAAAGTGCTGAAATTTCGGATCCGAGCCCAATAATTCAGGAAAACTCGATCGGAATAGCTACTGGAAGCTTGCCGGTCACAACGCATCGAGAATTGGCTTCCGATGAATTTTTACGGATTTTCCTAGGGGTACCACTAGGGAAAATCACCAAAATCGAGAAATCGTATAAAGTGGTGAAATTTCGGATCCGAGCCCAATAATTTAGGAAAACTCGATCGGAATAGCTACTGGAAGCTTGCCGGTAACAACGCATCGAGAATTGGCTTCGCCGGAATCCGACGAATTTTTACGGATTTTCCTAGGGGTACCACTAGGGAAAATCACGAAAATCGAGAAATCGTAAAAAGTGGTGAAATTTCAGATTCGAGCCCAATAATTCAGGAAAACTCGATCGGGATAGCTACTGGAAGTTTTCCGGTCACAACGCATCGAGAATTGGCTTCCGATGAATTTTTACGGATTTTCCTAAGGGTACCACTAGGGAAAATAACCAAAATCGAGAAATCGTAAAAAGTGCTGAAATTTCGGATCCGAGCCCAATAATTTAGGAAAACTCGATCGGAATAGCTACTGGAAGCTTCCCGTTCACAACGCATTGAGAATTGGCTTCCGACGAATTTTTACGGATTTCCCTAGGGGTACCACTAGGGAAAATCACCAAAATCGAGAAATCATAAAAAGTGGTGAAATTTCGGATCTGAGCCCAATAATTCAGGAAAACTCGATCGGAATAGCTACAAGAAGCTTGCCGGTCACAACGCATTGAGAATTGGCTTCGCCGACATCCGACGAATTTTTACGGATTTCCCTAGGGATACCACTAGGTAAAATCACCAAAATCGAGAAATCGTAAAAAGTGGTGAAATTTCGGATCCGAGCCCAATAATTTAGGAAAACTCGATCGGAATAGGTACTGGAAGCTTGCCGGTCACAACGCATCGAGAATTGGCTTCCGACGAATTTTTACGGATTTCCCTAGGGGTACCACTAGGGAAAATCACCAAAATCGTAAAAAGTGGTGAAATTTCGGATCCGAGCCCAATAATTCAGGAAAACTCGATCGGAATAGCTACTGCAAGCTTGCCGGTCAAAATGCATCGAGAATTGGCTTCGCTGGAATTCGACGATTTTTTACGGATTTCCCTAGGGGTGCCACTAGGGAAAATCACCAAAATCGAGAAATCGTAAAATGTGGTGAAATTTCGGATTCAAGCCCAATAATTAAGGAAAAGTCGATCGGAATAGCTACTGGAAGCTTGCCGGTCACAACGCATCGAGAATTGGCTTCCGACGAATTTTTACGGATTTCCCTAGGGGTACCACTAGGAAAAATCACCAAAATCGAGAAATTGTAAAAAGTGCTGAAATTTCGGATCCGAGCCCAATAATTCAGGAAAACTCGATCGGAATAGCTACTGGAAGCTTGCCGGTCACAACGCATCGAGAATTGGCTTCCGACGAATTTTTACGGATTTCCCTAGGGGTACCATTAGGGAAAATCACCAAAATCGAGAAATCGTAAAAAGTGGTGAAATTTCGGATCCGATGCCAATAATTCAGGAAAACTCGATCGGAATAGCTACTGGAAGCTTGCCGGTCACAACGCATCGAGAATTGGTTTTGCCGGAATTCGACGAATTTTTACGGATTTCCCAAGGGGTACCACTAGGAAAAATCACCAAAATCGAGAAATCGTAAAAAGTGGTAAAATTTCGGATCCGATCCCAATAATTCAGGAAAACTCGATCGGAATAGCTACTGGAAGCTTGCCGGTCACAACGCATCGAGAATTGGCTTCCGACGAATTTTTACGGATTTCCCTAGGGGTACCACTTGGGAAAATTACCAAAATCGTAAAAAGTGCTGAAATTTCGGATCCGAGCCTTATAATTCAGGAAAACTCGATCGGAATAGCTACTGGAAGCTTGCCGGTCACAACGCATCGAGAATTGGCTTCGCCGGAATCCGACGAATTTTTACGGATTTCCCTAGGGATACCACTAGGGAAAATCACCAAAATCGAGAAATCTTAAAAAGTGGTGAAATTTCGGATCCGAGCCCAATAATTCAGGAAAACTCGATCGGAATAGGTACTGGAAGCTTGCCGGTCACAACGCATCGAGAATTGGCTTCCGACGAATTTTTACGTATTTCCCTAGGGGTACCACTAGAGAAAATCACCAAAATCGTAAAAAGTGGTGAAATTTCGGATCCGAGCCCAATAATTCAGGAAAACTCGATCGGAATAGCTAGTGGAAGCTTGCCGGTCACAACGCATCGAGAATTGGCTTCGCCGGAATCCGACGAATTTTTACGGATTTCCCTAGGGATACCACTAGGGAAAATCACCAAAATCGAGAAATCTTAAAAAGTGGTGAAATTTCGGATCCGAGCCCAATAATTCAGGAAAACTCGATCGGAATAGGTACTGGAAGCTTGCCGGTCACAACGCATAGAGAGTTGGCTTCCGACGAATTTTTACGGATTTCCCTAGGGGTACCACTAGGGAAAATCACCAAAATCATAAAAAGTGGTGAAATTTCGGATCCGAGCCCATTAATTCAGGAAAACTCGATCGGAATAGCTACTGGAAGCTTGCCGGTCGCAACGCATCGAGAATTGGCTTCGCCGGAATCCGACGAATTTTTACGGATTTCCCTAGGGGTACCACTAGGGAAAATCACCAAAATCGAGAAATCGTAAAAAGTGGTGAAATTTCGGATCCGAGACCAATAATTCAAGAAAACTCGATCGGAATTGCTACTGGAAGCTTGCCGGTCACAACGCATCGAAAATTGGCTTCGCCGGAATCCGACGAATTTTTACGGATTTTCCTAGGGGTACCACTAGGGAAAATCACCAAAATCGAGAAATCGTAAAAAGTGGTGAAATTTCGGATCCGAGCCCAATAATTCAAGAAAACTCGATCGGAATAGGTACTGGAAGCTTGCCGGTCACAACGCATCGAGAATTGGCTTCCGATAAATTTTTACGGATTTCCCTAGGGGTACCACTACGGAAAATCACCAAAATCATAAAAAGTGGTGAAATTTCGGATCCGAGCCCAATAATTCAGGAAAACTCGATCGGAATAGCTACTGGAAGCTTGCCGGTCGCAACGCATCGAGAATTGGCTTCGCCGGAATCCGACGAATTTTTACGGATTTCCCTAGGGGTACCACTAGGGAAAATCACCAAAATCGAGAAATCGTAAAAAGTGGTGAAATTTCGGATCCGAGACCAATAATTTAAGAAAACTCGATCGGAATTGCTACTGGAAGCTTGCCGGTCACAACGCATCGAAAATTGGCTTCGCCGGAATCCGACGAATTTTTACGGATTTTCCTAGGGGTACCACTAGGGAAAATCACCAAAATCGAGAAATCGTAAAAAGTGGTGAAATTTCGGATCCGAGCCCAATAATTCAGGAAAACTCGATCGGAATAGGTACTGGAAGCTTGCCTGTCACAACGCATCGAGAATTGGCTTCCGACGAATTTTTACGGATTTCCCTAGGGGTACCACTAGGGAAAATCACCAAAATCATAAAAAGTGGTGAAATTTCGGATCCGAGCCCAATAATTCAGGAAAACTCGATCGGAATAGCTACTGGAAGCTTGCCGGTCGCAACGCATCGAGAATTGGCTTCGCCGGAATCCGACGAATTTTTACGGATTTTCCTAGGTGTACCACTAGCGAAAATCACCAAAATCGAGAAATAGTAAAAAGTGGTGAAATTTCGAATCCGAGCCCAATAATTCAGGAAAACTCGATCGGAATAGCTACTGGAAGCTTGCCGGTGACAACGCATCGAGAATTGTCTTCCGATGAATTTTTACGGATTTCCCTAGGGGTACCACTAGGGAAAATCACCAAAATCGAGAAATCGTAAAAAGTGGTGAAATTTCGGATCCGAGCCCAATAATTCAGGAAAACTCGATCGGAATAGCTACTGGAAGCTTGCCGGTCACAACGCATCGAGAATTGGCTTCCGACGAATTTTTACGGATTTCCCTAGGGGTACCACTAGGGAAAATCACCAAAATCGAGAAATCGTAAAAAGTGGTGAAATTTCGGATCCGAGCCCAATAATTCAGGAAAACTCGATCGGAATAGCTACTGGAAGCTTGCCGGTCACAACGCATCGAGAATTGGCTTCCGACGAATTTTTACGGATTTCCCTAGGGGTACCACTAGGGAAAATCATCAAAATCGTAAAAAGTGGTGAAATTTCGGATCCGAGCCCAATAATTCAGGAAAACTCGATCGGAATTGCTACTGGAAGCTTGCCGGTCACAACGCATCGAAAATTGGCTTCGCCGGAATCCGACGAATTCTTACGGATTTTCCTAGGGGTACCACTAGGGAAAATCACCAAAATCGAGAAATCGTAAAAAGTGGTGAAATTTCGGATCCGAGCCCAATAATTCAGGAAAACTTGATCGGAATAGGTACTGGAAGCTTGCCGGTCACAACGCATCGAGAATTGGCTTCCGACGAATTTTTACGGATTTCCCTAGGGGTACCACTAGGAAAAATCACCAAAATCATAAAAAGTGGTGAAATTTCGGATCCGAGCCCAATAATTCAGGAAAACTCGATCGGAATAGCTACTGGAAGCTTGCCGATCGCAACGCATCGAAAATTGGCTTCGCCGAAATCCGACGAATTTTTACGGATTTCCCTAGGGGTACCACTAGGGAAAATCACCAAAATCGAGAAATCGTAAAAAGTGGTGAAATTTTGGATTCAAGCCCAATAATTCAGGAAAACTCGATCGGAATAGCTACTGGAAGCTTGCCGGTCACAACGCTTCGAGAATTAGCTTCCGACGAATTTTTACGGATTTTCCTAGGGGTACCACTAGGGAAAATTACAAAAATCGAGAAATTGTAAAAAGTGGTGAAATTCCGGATCCGAGCCCAATAATTTAGGAAAACTCGATCGGAATAGCTACTGGAAGCTTGCCGGTCACAACGCATCGAGAATTGGCTTCGCCGGAATCCGACGAATTTTTACGGATTTCCCTAGGGGTACCACAAGGGAAAATCACCAAAATCGAGAAATCGTAAAAAGTGGTGAAATTTCGGATTCGAGCCCAATAATTCAGGAAAACTCGATCGGAATAGCTACTGGAAGATTGCCGTTCACAACGCATCGAGAATTGGCTTCGCCGGAATCCGACGAATTTTTACGGATTTCCCTAGGGGTACCACTAGGGAAAATCACCAAAATCGAGAAATCGTAAAAAGTGCTGAAATTTCGGATCCGAGCCCAATAATTCAGGAAAACTCGATCGGAAGAGCTACTGGAAGCTTGCCGGTCACAACGCATCGAGAATTGGCTTCCAACGAATTTTTACGGATTTCCCTAGGGGTACCACTAGGGAAAATCACCAAAATCGAGAAATCGTAAAAAGTGGTGAAATTTCGGATCCGAGCCCAATAATTCAGGAAAACTCGATCGGAATAGCTACTGGAAGCTTTCCGGTCACAACGCATCGAGAATTGGCTTCCGACGAATTTTTACGGATTTCCCTAGGGGTACCACTAGGGAAAATCACCAAAATCGAGAAATCGTAAAAAGTGGTGAAATTTCGGATTCGAGCCCAATAATTCAGGAAAACTCGATCGGAATAGCTACTGGAAGCTTGCCGGTCACAACGCATCGAGAATTGGCTTCCGAAGAATTTTTACGGATTTTCCTAGGGGTACCACTAGGGAAAATCACAAAAATCGAGAAATCGTAAAAAGTGCTGAAATTTCAGATCCGAGCCCAATAATTCAGGAAAACTCGATCGGAATAGCTACTGGAAGCTTGCCGGTCACAACGCATCAAGAATTTGCTTCCGACGAATTTTTACGGATTTCCCTAGGGGTACCACTAGGGAAAATCACCAAAATCGAGAAATCGTAAAAAGTGGTGAAATTTCGGATCCGAGCCCAATAATTCAGGAAAACTCGATCGGAATAGCTACTGGAAGCTTGCCGGCCACAACGCATCGAGAATTGGCTTCCGACGAATTTTTACGGATTTTCCTAGGGGTACCACTAGGGAAAATCACCAAAATCGAGAAATCGTAAAAATTGCTGAAATTTCGGATCCGAGCCCAATAATTCAGGAAAACTCGATCGGAATAGCTACTAGAAGCTTGCCGGTCACAACGCATCGAGAATTGGCTTCGCCGGAATCCGACGAATTTTTACGGAATTCCCTAGGGGTACCACTAGGGAAAATCACCAAAATCGAGAAATCGTAAAAAGTGGTGAAATTTCGGATTCGAGCCCAATAATTCAGGAAAACTCGATCGGAATAGCTACTGGAAGCTTGCCGGTCACAACGCATCGAGAATTTGCTTCCGACGAATTTTTACGGATTTCCCTAGGGGTACCACTAGGGAAAATCACCAAAATCGAGAAATCGTAAAAAGTGGTGAAATTTCGGATTCGAGCCCAATAATTCAGGAAAATTCGATCGGAATAGCTACTGGAAGTTTGCCGGTCACAACGCATCGAGAATTTGCTTCCGACGAATTTTTACGGATTTCCCGAGGGGTACCACTAGGGAAAATCACCAAAATCGAGAAATCGTAAAAAGTGGTGAAATTTCGTATTCGAGCCCAATAATTTAGGAAAACTCGATCGGAATAGCTACTGGAAGCTTGCTGGTCACAACGCATTGAGAATTGGCTTCCGACGAATTTTTACGGATTTTCCTAGTGGTACCACTAGGGAAAATCACCAAAATCGAGAAATCGTAAAAAGTGCTGAAATTTTGAATTCGAGCCCAATAATTCAGGAAAACTTAATCGGAATAGCTACTGGAAGCTTGCCGGTCACAACGCATCGAGAATTGGCTTCCGACGAATTTTTACGGATTTCCCTAGGGTACCACTAGGGAAAATCACCAAAATCGAGAAATCGTAAAAAGTGGTGAAATTTCGGATCCGAGCCCAATAATTCAGGAAAACTCGATCGGAATAGCTACTGGAACCTTGCCGGTCACAACGCATCGAGAATTGGCTTCCGACGAATTTTTACGGATTTCCCTAGGGGTACCATTATGGAAAATCACCAAAATCGAGAAATCATAAAAAGTGGTGAAATTTCGGATCCGAGCCCAATAATTCAGGAAACCTCGATCGGAATAGCTACTGGAAGCTTGCCGGTCACAACGCATCGAGAATTGGCTTCCGACGAATTTTTACGGAATTTCCTAGGGGTACCACTAGGGAAAATCACCAAAATCGAGAAATCGTAAAAAGTGGTGAAATTTCGGATCCGAGACCAATAATTCAAGAAAACTCGATCGGAATAGCTACTGAAAGCTTGCCGGTCACAACGCATCGAGAATTGGCTTCCGACGAATTTTTCCGGATTTTCCTAGGGGTACCACTAGGGAAAATCACCAAAATCGAGAAATCGTAAAAAGTGCTGAAATTTTGGATCCGAGCCCAATAATTAAGGAAAACTCGATCGGAATAGCTACTGGAAGCTTGCCGGTCACAACGCATCGAGAATAAGCTTCCGACGAATTTTTACGGAATTTCCTAGGGGTACCACTAGGGAAAATCACCAAAATCGAGAAATCGTAAAAAGTGGTGAAATTTCGGATTCGAGCCCAATCATTCAGGAAAACTCGATCGGAATAGCTACTGGAAGCTTGCCGGTCACAACGCATCGAGAATTTGCTTCCGACGAATTTTTACGGATTTCCCTAGGGGTACCACTAGGGAAAATCACCAAAATCGAGAAATCGTAAAAAGTGGTGAAATTTCGTATTCGAGCCCAATAATTCAGTAAACTCGATCGGAATAGCTACTGGAAGCTTGCCGGTCACAACGCATTGAGAATTGGCTTCCGACGAATTTTTACGGATTTTCCTAGGGGTACCACTAGGGAAAATCACCAAAATCGAGAAATCGTAAAAAGTGCTGAAATTTCGGATCCGAGCCCAATAATTCAGGAAAACTCGATCGGAATAGCTACTAGAAGCTTGCCGGTCACAACGCATCGAGAATTGGCTTCGCCGGAATCCGACGAATTTTTACGGAATTCCCTAGGGGTACCACTAGGGAAAATCACCAAAATCGAGAAATCGTAAAAAGTGGTGAAATTTCGGATTCGAGCCCAATAATTCAGGAAAACTCGATCGGAATAGCTACTGGAAGCTTGCCGGTCACAACGCATCGAGAACCGGAATCCGATGAATTTTTACGGATTTCCCTAGGGGTACCACTAGGGAAAATCACCAAAATCGAGAAATCGTAAAAAGTGGTGAAATTTCGGATCCGAGCCCAATAATTCAGGAAAACTCGATCGGAATAGCTACTGGAAGCTTGCCGGTCACAACGCATCGAGAATTGGCTTCCAACGAATTTTTACGGATTTCCCTAGGGGTACCACTAGGGAAAATCACCAAAATCGAGAAATCGTAAAAAGTGGTGAAATTTCGGATTCGAGCCCAATGATTCAGGAAAACTCGATCGGAATAGCTACTGGAAGCTTGCCGGTCACAACGCATCGAGAATTGGCTTCCGACGAATTTTTACGGATTTCCCTAGGGGTACCACTTGGGAAAATCACCAAAATCGAGAAATCGTAAAAAGTGGTAAAATTTCGGATCCGAGCCCAATAATTCAGGAAAACTCGATCGGAATAGCTACTGGATGCTTGCAGGTCACAACGCATCGAGAATTGGCTTCCGACGAACTTTTACGGATTTCCCTAGGGGTACCACTAGGGAAAATCACCAAAATCGAGAAATCGTAAAAAGTGGTGAAATTTCGGATTCGAGCCCAATAATTCAGGAAAACTCGATCGGAATAGCTACTGGAAGCTTGCCGGTCACAACGCATCGAGAATTGGCTTCCGACGAATTTTTACGGATTTCCCTAGGGGTACCACTAGGAAAAATCACCAAAATCATAAAAAGTGGTGAAATTTCGGATCCGAGCCCAATAATTCAGGAAAAATCGATCAGAATAGCTACTGGAAGCTTGCCGGTCACAACGCATCGAGAATTGGCTTCGCCGGAATCCGATGAATTTTTACGGATTTCCCTAGGGGTACCCACTAGGGAAAATCACCAAAATCGAGAAATCGTAAAAAGTGGTGAAATTTCGGATCCGAGCCCAATAATTCAGGAAAACTCGATCGGAATAGCTACTGGAAGCTTGCCGGTCACAACGCATCGAGAATTTACTTCGCCGGAATCCGACGAATTTTTACGGATTTCCCTAGGGGTACCCACTAGGGAAAATCACCAAAATCGAGAAATCGTAAAAAGTGGTGAAATTTCGGATCCGAGCCCAATAATTTAGGAAAACTCGATCGGAATAGCTACTGGAAGCTTGCCGGTCACAACGCATCGAGAATTGTCTTCGCCAAAATCCGACGAATTTTTACCGAATTCCCTAGGGGTACCACTAGGGAGGATCAACAAAATCGTAAAAAGTGGTGAAATTTCGGATCCGAGCCCAATAATTCAGGAAAACTCGATCGGAATAGCTACTGGAAGCTTGCCGGTCACAACGCATCGAGAATTTACTTCGCCGGAATCCGACGAATTTTTACGGATTTCCCTAGGGGTACCCACTAGGGAAAATCACCAAAATCGAGAAATCGTAAAAAGTGGTGAAATTTCGGATCCGAGCCTAATAATTTAGGAAAACTCGATCGGAATAGCTACTGGAAGCTTGCCGGTCACAACGCATCGAGAATTGTCTTCGCCAAAATCCGACGAATTTTTACCGAATTCCCTAGGGGTACCACTAGGGAGGATCAACAAAATCGTAAAAAGTGGTGAAATTTCGGATCCGAGCCCAATAATTCAGGAAAACTCGATCGGAATATCTACTGGAAGCTTGCCGGTCACAACGCATCGAGAATTGGTTTCGCCGGAATCCGACGAATTTTTACGAATTTCCCTAGGGGTACCACTAGGAAAAATCACCAAAATCGAGAAATCGTAAAAACTGGTGAAATTTCGGATCCGAGCCCAAAAATTCAGGAAAACTCGATCGGAATAGCTACTGGAAGCTTGCCGGTCACAACGCATCGAGAATTGGCTTCGCCGGAATTCGACGAATTTTTACGGATTTTCCTAGGGGTACCACTAGGAAAAATCACCAAAATCGTAAAAAGTGGTGAAATTTCGGATCCGAGCCCAATAATTCAAGAAAACTCGATCGGAATATCTACTGAAAGCTTGCCGGTCACAATGCATCGAGAATTGGCTTCGCCGGAATCCGACAAATTTTTACGGATTTCCCTAGGGGTACCACTAGGGAAAATCACCAAAATCGAGAAATCGTAAAAAATTGTGAAATTTCGGATCCGAGCCCAATAATTCAGGAAAACTCGATCGAAATAGCTATTGGAAGCTTGCCGGTCACAACGCATCGAGAATTGGATTCGCCGGAATCCGACGAATTTTTACGTATTTCCCTAGCGGTACCACTAGGGAAAATCACCAAAATGGAGAAATCGTAAAAAGTGGTGAAATTTTGGATCCGAGCCCAATAATTCAGGAAAACTCGATCGGAATAGCTACTGAAAGCTTGCCGGTCACAACGCATCGAGAATTGGCTTCGCCGGAATCCGAGGAATTTTTAAGGATTTCCCTAGGGGTACCACTAGGGAAAATCACCAAAATCGAGAAATCGTAAAAAGTGGTGAAATTTCGGATCCGAGCCCAATAATTCAGGAAAACTCGATCGGAATAGCTACTGGAAGCTTGCCGGTCACAATGCATCGAGAATTGGCTTCGCAGTAATCCGACGAATTTTTACGGATTTCCCTAGGGGTACCACTAGGGAAAATCACCAAAATCGAGAAATCATAAAAAGTGGTAAAATTTCGGATCCGAGCTCAATAATTCAGGAAAACTCGATCGGAATAGCTACTAGAAGCTTGCCGGTCACAACGCATCGAGAATTAGGTTCGCTAGAATCCGACGAATTTTTACGGATTTCCCTAGAGGTACCACTAGGAAAAATTACCAAAATTGAGAAATCGTAAAAAGTGGTGAAATTTTGGATCCGAGCCCAATAATTCAGGAAAACTCGATCGGAATAGCTACTGGAAGCTTGCCGGTCACAACGCATCCAGAATTGGAATCCGATGAATTTTTACGGATTTCCCTAGGGGTACCACTAGGGACCAAATTCGAGAAATCATAAAAAGTGGTGAAATTTCGGATCCGAGCCCAATAATTCAGCAAAACTCAATCGGAATAGCTACTGGAAGCTTGCCGGTCACAACTCATCGAGAATTGGCTTCTCCGTAATCCGACGAATTTTTACGGATTTCCCTAGAGGTACCACTAGGGAAAATCACCAAAATTGAGAAATCGTAAAAAGTGGTGAAATTTCGGATCCGAGCCCAATAATTCAGGAAAAGTCGATCGGAATAGCTACTGGAAGCTCGCCGGTCACAATGCATCGAGAATTGGAATCCAACGAATTTTTACGGATTTCGCTAGGGGTACCACTACGAAAAATCACCAAAATCGTAAAAAGTGGTGAAATTTCGGATCCAAGCCCAATAATTCAGGAAAACTCGATCGGAATAGCTACTGGAAGCTTGCCGGTCACAACGCATCGAGAATTGGAATCCGATTAATTTTTACGGATTTCCCTAGGGGTACCACTAGGGAAAATCACCAAAATCGAGAAATCGTAAAAAGTGGTGAAATTTCGGATTCGAGCCCAATAATTCAGCAAAACTCAATCGGAATAGCTGCTGGAAGCTTGCCGGTCACAACTCATCGAGAATTGGCTTCTCCGTAATCCGACGAATTTTTACAGATTTCCCTAGGGGTACCACTAGGGAAAATCACCAAAATAGAGAAATCGTAAAAAGTGGTGAAATTTCGGATCCGAGCCCAATAATTCAGCAAAACTCAATCGGAATAGCTACTGGTAGCTTGCCGGTCACAACGCATCGAGAATTGGTTTCGCCGGAATCCGACGAATTTTTACGAATTTCCCTAGGGGTACCACTAGGAAAAATCACCAAAATCGAGAAATTGTGAAAAGTGGTGAAATTTCGGATCCGAGTCCAATCATTCAGGAAAACTCGATCGGAATAGCTACTGGAAGCTTGCCGGTCACAACGCATCGAGAATTGGAATGCGACGAATTTTTACGGATTTCCCTAGGGGTACCACTAGGGAAAATCACCAAAATCGAGAAATCGTAAAAAGTGGTGAAATTTCGGATCCAAGCCCAATAATTCAGGAAAACTCGATCGGAATAGCTACTGGAAGCTTACCGGTCACAACGCATCGAGAATTGGAATCCGATGAATTTTTACGGATTTCCTTAGGGGTACCACTAGGGAAAATCACCAAAATCGAGAAATCGTAAAAAGTGGTGAAATTTCGGATCCGAGCCCAATAATTCAGGAAAACTCGATCGGAATAGCTACTGGAAGCTTGCCGGTCACAACGCATCGAGAATTGGCTTCGCCGGAATCCGACGAATTTTTACGGATTTCCCTAGGGGTACCACTAGGGAAAATCACCAAAATCGAGAAATAGTAAAAAGTGGTGAAATTTCGGATCCGAGCCCAATAATTCAGGAAAACTCGATCGGAATAGCTACTGGAAGCTTGCCGGTCACAACGCATCGAGAATTGGCTTCGCCGGAATCCGATGAATTTTTACGGATTTCCCTAGGGGTACCACTAGGGAAAATCACCAAAATCGAGAAATAGTAAAAAGTGGTAAAATTTTGGATCCGAGCCCAATAATTCAGGAAAACTCGATCGGAATAGCTACTGGAAGCTTGCCGGTCACAACGCATCGAGAATTGCTTTCGCCGGAATTCGACGAATTTTTACGGATTTCCCTAGGGGTACCACTAGGGAAAATCAACAAAATCGAGAAAAGTGGTGAAATTTCGGATCCGAGCCCAATAATTTAGGAAAACTCGATCGAAATAGCTACTGGAAGCTTGCCGGTCACAACGCATCGAGAATTGGCTTCGCCGGAATCCGACGAATTTTTACGGATTTCCCTAGGGGTACCACTAGGAAAAATCACAAAAATCGAGAAATCGTAAAAAGTGGTGAAATTTCGGATCCGAGCCCAATAATTCAGGAAAACTAGATTGGAATAGCTACTGGAAGCTTGCCGGTCACAACGCATCGAGAATTGGAATCCGACGAATTTTTACGGATTTCCCAAGGGGTACCACTAGGGAAAATCACCAAAATCGATAAATCGTAAAAAAGTGGTGAAATTTCGGATCCGAGCCCAATAATTCAGGAAAACTCGATCGGAATAGCTACTGGAAGCTTGCCGGTCACAACGCATCGAGAATTTGCTTCGCCGGAATCCGACGAATTTTTACGGATTTCCCAAGGGGTACCACTAGGGAAAATCACCAAAATTGAGAAATCGTAAAAAGTGGTGAAATTTCGGATCCGAGCCCAATAATTCAGGAAAACTCGATCGGAATAGCTACTGGAAACTTGCCGGTCACAACGCATCGAGAATTGGCTTCGCCGAAATCCGATGAATTTTTACGGATTTCCCTAGGGGTACCACTAGGGAAAATCACCAAAATCCAGAAATCGTAAAAAGTGGTGAAATTTCGGATCCGAGCCCAATAATTAAGGAAAACTCGATTGGAATAGCTAATGGAAGCTTCCCGGTCACAACGCATCGTGAATTGGATTCGCCGGAATCCGACGAATTTTTACGGATTTCCCTAAGGGTACCACTAGGGAAAATCACCAAAATCGAGAAATCGTAAAAAGTGGTGAAAACTCGATCGGAATAGCTACTGGAAGCTTGCTGGTCACAACGCATCGAGAATTGGCTTCGCTGGAATCCGACTAATTTTTACAGATTTCTCTAGGGGTACCACTAGGAAAATCACCAAAATCGAGAAATCGTAAAAAGTGGTGAAATTTCGGATCCGAGACCAATAATTCAGGAAAACTCGATCGGAATAGCTACTGGAAGCTTGCCGATCACAACGCATCGAGAATTGGCTTCGCCGGAATCCGACGAATTTTTACGGATTTCCCTAGGGGTACCACTAGGGAAAATCACCAAAATCTAGAAATCGTAAAAAGTGGTGAAATTTCGGATCCGAGCCCAATAATTCAGGAAAACTCGATTGGAATAGCTACTGGAAGCTTGCCGGTCACAACGCATCGAGAATTGGAATCAGACGAATTTTTACGGATTTCCCTAGGGGTACCTCTAGGGAAAATCACCAAAATCGATAAATCGTAAAAAGTGGTGAAATTTCGGATACGAGCTCCATAATTCAGGAAAACTCGATCGGAATAGCTACTGGAAGCTTTCCGGTCACAACGCATCGAGAATTGGGTTCGCCGGAATCCGACGAATTTTTAAGGATTTCCCTAGGGGTACCACTAGGGAAAATCACCAAAATCGAGAAATAGTAAAAAGTGGTGAAATTTCGGATCCGAGCCCAATAATTCAGGAAAACTCGATCGGAATAGCTAGTGGAAGCTTGCCGGTCACAACGCATCGAGAGTTGGGTTCGCCGGAATCCGACGAATTTTTACGGATTCCCTAGGGGTACCACTAGGGAAAATCACCAAAATCGAGAAATCGTAAAAAGTGGTGAAATTTCGGATCCGAGACCAATAATTCAGGAAAACTCGATCGGAATAGCTAGTGGAAGCTTGCCGGTCACAACGCATCGAGAATTGGCTTCGCCGGAATCCGACGAATTTTTACGGATTTCCCTAGGGGTACCACTAGGAAAAATCACCAAAATCGAGAAATAGTAAAAAGTGGTGAAATTTCGGATCCGAGCCCAATAATTCAGGAAAACTCGATCGGAATAGCTACTGGAAGCATGCCGGTCACAACGCATCGAGAATTGGCTTCGCCGGAATCCGGCGAATTTTTACGGATTTCCCTAGGGGTACCACTAGGGAAAATCACCAAAATCGAGAAAAGTGGTAAAATTTCGGATCCGAGACCAATAATTCAGGAAAACTCGATCGGAATAGCTAGTGGAAGCTTGCCGGTCACAACGCATCGAGAATTGGCTTCGCCGGAATCCGACGAATTTTTACGGATTTTCCTAGGGGTACCACTAGGGAAAATCACCAAAATCGAGAAATCGTAAAAAGTGGTGAAATTTCGGATCCGAGCCCAATAATTCGGGAAAACTCTATCGGAATAGCTACTGGAAGCTTGTCGGTCACAACGAATCGAGAATTGGCTTCGCCGGAATCCGACGAATTTTTACGCATTTCCCTAGGGGTACCACTAGAGAAAATCATCAAAATCAAGAAATCATAAAAAGTGGTGAAATTTCGGATCCGAGACCAATAATTCAGGAAAACTCGATCGGAATAGCTACTGGAAGCTTGCCGGTCACAACGCATCGAGAATTGGCTTCGCCGGAATCCGACGAATTTTTACGGATTTCCCTAGGGGTACCACTAGGGAAAATCACCAAAATCGAGAAATCGTAAAAAGTGGTGAAATTTCGGATCCGAGCCCAATAATTCAGGAAAACTCGATCGGAATAGCTACTGGAAGCTTGCCGGTCACAACGCATCGAGAATTGGAATCCGACGAATTTTTACGGATTTCCCTAGGGGTACCAGTAGGGAAAATCACAAAAATCGATAAATCGTAAAAAGTGGTGAAATTTCGGATCCAAGCCCAATAATTCAGGAAAACTCGATCGGAATAGCTACTGGAAGCTTGCCGGTCACAACGTATCGAGAATTTGCTTCGTCGGAATACGTCGAATTTTTACGGATTTCCCTAGGGGTACCACTAGGGAAAATCACCAAAATCGAGAAATCGTAAAAAGTTAATTCAGGAAAACTCGATCGGAATAGCTACTGGAAGCTTGCCGGTCACAACGCATCGAGAATTGGCTTCGCCGGAATCCGACGAATTTTTACGGATTTCGCTAGGGGTACCACTAGGGAAAATCACCAAAATCGAGAAAAGTGGTGAAATTTCGGATACGAGACCAATAATTCAGGAAAACTCGATCGGAATAGCTAATGGAAGCTTGCCGGTCACAACGCATCAAGAATTGGAATCCGACGAATTTTTATGGATTTCCCTAGGGGTACCACTAGGAAAAATCACCAAAATCGAGAAATCGTAAAAAGTTATGAAATTTCGGATCAGAGCCCAATAATTCAGGAAAACTCGATCGGAATAGCTACTGGAAGCTTGCCGGTCACAACGCATCGAGAATTGGCTTCGCCGGAATCCGACGAATTTTTACGGATTTCCCTAGGGGTACCACTAGGGAAAATCACCAAAATTGAGAAATCGTAAAAAGTGGTTAAATTTCGGATACGAGCCCAACAATTCAGGAAAACTCGATCGGAATAGCTACTGGAAGCTTGCCGGTCACAACGCATCGAGAATTGGCTTCGCCGGAATCCGTCGAATTTTTACGGATTTCCCTAGGGGTACCACTAGGAAAAATCACCAAAATCGAGAAATCGTAAAAAGTGGTGAAATTTTGGATCCGAGCCCAATAATTCAGGAAAACTCGATCGGAATAGCTACTGGAAGCTTGCCGGTCACAACGAATCGAGAGTTGGGTTCGCCGGAATCCGACGAATTTTTACGGATTTCCCTAGGGGTACCACTAGGAAAAATCACCAAAATCGAGAAATCGTAAAAAGTGGTGAAATTTCGGATCCGAGACCAATAATTCAGGAAAACTCGATCGGAATAGCTAGTGGAAGCTTGCCGGTCACAACGCATCGAGAATTGGCTTCGCCGGAATCCGACGAATTTTTACGGATTTCCCTAGGGGTACCACTAGGGAAAATCACCAAAATCGAGAAATCGTAAAAAGTGGTGAAATTTCGGATCCGAGCCCAATAATTCAGGAAAACTCGATCGGAATAGCTACTGGAAGCTTGCCGGTCACAACGCATCGAGAATTGGTTTCGCCGGAATCCGACGAATTTTTACGGATTTCCCTAGGGGTACCACTAGGAAAAATCACCAAAATCGAGAAATCGTAAAAAGTGGTGAAATTTCGGATCCGAGACCAATAATTCAGGAAAACTCGATCGGAATAGCTACTGGAAGCTTGCCGGTCACAACGCATCGAGAATTGGCTTCGCCGAAATTCGACGAATTTTTATGGATTTCCCTAGGGGTACCACTAGGGAAAATCACCAAAATCGAGAAATCGTAAAAAGTGGTGAAATTTCGGATCCAAGCCCAATAATTCAGGAAAACTCGATCGGAATAGCTACTGGAAGCTTGCCGGTCACAACGCATCGAGAATTGGAATCCGACGAATTTTTACGGATTTCCCTAGGGGTACCACTAGGGAAAATCACCAAAATCGATAAATCGTAAAAAGTGGTGAAATTTTGGATCCGAGCCCAATAATTCAGGAAAACTCGATCGGAATAGCTACTGGAAGCTTGCCGGTCACAACGCATCGAGAATTTGCTTCGCCGGAATACGTCGAATTTTTCTGGATTTCCCTAGGGGTACCACTAGGAAAAATCACCAAAATCGAGAAATCGTAAAAAGTGGTGAAATTTCGGATCCGAGCCCAATAATTCAGGAAAACTCGATCGGAATAGCTACTGGAAGCTTGCCGGTCACAACTCATCGGGAATTGGCTTCGCCGGAATCCGATGAATTTTTACGGATTTTCCTAGGGGTAGCACTAGGGAAAATCACCAAAATCGAGAAAAGTGGTGAAATTTCGGATTCGAGACCAATAATTCAGGAAAACTCGATCGGAATAGCTAGTGGAAGCTTGCCGGTCACAACGCATCGAGAATTGGAATCCGACGAATTTTTATGGATTCCCCTAGGGGTACCACTAGGAAAAATCACCAAAATCGAGAAATCGTAAAAAGTTATGAAATTTCGGATAAGAGCCCAATAATTCAGGAAAACTCGATCGGAATAACTACTGGAAGCTTGCCGGTCACAACGCATCGAGAATTGGCTTCGCCGGAATCCGACGAATTTTTACGGATTTCCCTAGGGGTACCACTAGGGAAAATCACCAAAATTGAGAAATCGTAAAAAGTGGTGAAATTTCGGATACGAGCCCAACAATTCAGGAAAACTCGATCGGAATAGCTACTGGAAGCTTCCCTGTCACAACGCATCGAGAATTGGCTTCGCCGGAATCCGTCGAATTTTTACGGATTTCCCTAGGGGTACCACTAGGAAAAATAACCAAAATCGAGAAATCGTAAAAAGTGATGAAATTTGGGATCCGAGCCCAATAATTCAGGAAAACTCGATCGGAATAGCTACTGGAAGCTTGCCGGTCACAACGCATCGAGAGTTGGGTTAGCCGGAATCCGACGAATTTTTACGGATTTTCCTAGGGGTACCACTAGGGAAAATCACCAAAATCGAGAAATCGTAAAAAGTGGTGAAATTTCGGATCCGGGACCAATAATTCAGGAAAACTCGATCGGAATAGCTAGTGGAAGCTTGCCGGTCACAACGCATCGAGAATTGGCTTCGCCGGAATCCGACGAATTTTTTACGGATTTCCCTAGGGGTACCACTAGGGAAAATCACCAAAATCGAGAAATCGTAAAAAGTGGTGAAATTTCGGATCCGAGCCCAATAATTCAGGAAAACTCGATCGGAATAGCTACTGGAAGCTTGCCGGTCACAACGCATCGAGAATTGGATTCGCCGGAATCCGACGAATTTTTACTGATTTCCCTAGGGGTACCACTAGGGAAAATCACCAAAATCGAGAAAAGTGTTGAAATTTCGGATCCGAGACCAATAATTCAGGAAAACTCGATCGAAATAGCTAGTGGAAGCTTGCCGGTCACAACGCATCGATAATTGGAATGCGACGAATTTTTACGGATTTTCCTAGGGGTACCACTAGGAAAAATCACCAAAATCGAGAAATCGTAAAAAGTTATGAAATTTCGGATCCGAGCCCAATAATTCAGGAAAACTCGATCGGAATAGCTACTGGAAGCTTGCCGGTCACAACGCATCGAGAATTGGCTTCGCCGGAATCCGACGAATTTTTACGGATTTCCCTAGGGGTACCACTAGGGAAAATCACCAAAATCGAGAAATCGTAAAAAGTGGTGAAATTTCAGATCCGAGACCAATAATTCAGGAAAACTTGATCGGAATAGCTAGTGGAAGCTTGCCGGTTACAACGCATCGAGAATTGGCTTCGCCGGAATCCGACGAATTTTTACGGATTTCCCTAGGGGTACCACTAGGGAAAATCACCAAAATCGAGAAATTGTAAAAAGTGGTGAAATTTCGGATCCGAGCCCAATAATTCAGGAAAACTCGATTGGAATAGCTACTGGAAGCTTCCCGGTCACAACGCATTGAGAATTGGCTTCGCCGGAATCCGATGAATTTTTACGGATTTCCCTAGGGGTACCACTAGGAAAAATAACCAAAATCGAGAAATCGTAAAAAGTGGTGAAAAGTCGATCGGAATAGCTACTGGAAGCTTGCCGGTCACAACGAATTGAGAATTGGCTTCGCCGGAATCCGACGAATTTTTACGGATTTCCCTAGGGGTACCACTATGGAAAATCACCAAAATCGAGAAATCGTAAAAAGTGGTGAAATTTCGGATCCGAGACCAATAATTCAGGAAAACTCGATCGGAATAGCTACTGGAAGCTTGCCGGTCACAGCGCATCGAGAATTGGCTTCGCCGGAATTCGACGAATTTTTATGGATTTCCCTAGGGGTACCACTAGGGAAAATCACCAAAATCGAGAAATCGTAAAAAGTGGTGAAATTTCGGATCCGAGCCCAATAATTCAGGAAAACTCGATCGGAATATCTACTGGAAGCTTGCCGGTCACAACGCATCGAGAATTGGAATCCGACGAATTTTTACGGATTTCCCTAGGGGTACCACTAGGGAAAATCACCAAAATCGATAAATCGTAAAAAGTGGTGAAATTTCGGATCCGAGCCCAATAATTCAGGAAACTTCGATCGGAATAGCTACTGGAAGCTTGCCGGTCACAACGCATCGAGAATTTGCTTCGCCGGAATACGTCGAATTTTTATGGATTTCCCTAGGGGTACCACTAGGGAAAATCACCAAAATCGAGAAATCGTAAAAAGTGGTGAAATTTCGGATCCGAGCCCAATAATTCAGGAAAACTCGATCGGAATAGCTACTGGAAGCTTGCCGGTCACAACGCATCGGGAATTGGCTTCGCCGGAATCCGACGAATTTTTACGGATTTCCCTAGGGGTACCACTAGGGAAAATCACCAAAATCGAGAAATCGTAAAAAGTGGTGAAATTTCGGATCCGAGCCCAATAATTCAGGAAAACTCGATCGGAATAGCTACTGGAAGCTTGCCGGTCACAACGCATCGAGAATTGGCTTCGCCGGAATCCGATAAATTTTTACGGATTTCCCTAGGGGTACCACTAGGGAAAATCACCAAAATCGAGAAAAGTGGTGAAATTTCGGATCCGAGACCAATAATTCAGGAAAACTCGATCGGAATAGCTAGTGGAAGCTTGCCGGTCACAACGCATCGAGAATTGGAATCCGACGATTTTTTATGGATTTCCCTAGGGGTACAACTAGGAAAAATATCCAAAATCGAGAAATCGTAAAAAGTTATGAAATTTCGGATCAGAGCCCAATAATTCAGGAAAACTCGATCGGAATAGCTACTGGAAGCTTGCCGGTCACAACGCATCGAGAATTGGCTTCGCCGGAATCCGACGAATTTTTACGGATTTCCCTAGGGGTACCACTAGGGAAAATCACCAAAATCGAGAAATCGTAAAAAGTGGTGAAATTTCGGATCCGAGCCCAATAATTCAGGAAAACTAGATCGGAATAGCTACTGGAAGCTTGCCGGTCACAACGCATCGAGAATTGGCTTCGCCGGAATCCGACGAATTTTTACGGATTTCCCTAGGGGTACCACTAGGTAAAATCACCAAAATCGAGAAATCGTAAAAAGTGGTAAAATTTCGGATCCGAGCCCAATAATTCAGGAAAACTCGATCGGAATAGCTACTGGAAGCTTGCCGGTCACAACGCATCGAGAATTGGCTTCGCCGGAATCCGACGAATTTTTACGGATTTCCCTAGGGGTACCACTAGGGAAAATCACCAAAATCGAGAAATCGTAAAAAGTGGTGAAATTTCGGATCCGACCCCAATAATTCAGGAAAACTCGATCGGAATAGCTACTGGAAGCTTGCCGGTCACAACGCATCGAGAATTGGCTTCGCCTGAATCCGACGAATTTTTACGGATTTCCCTAGGGGTACCACTAGGGAAAATCACCAAAATCGAGAAATCGTAAAAAGTGGTGAAATTTCGGATCCGAGACAAATAATTCAGGAAAACTTGATCGGAATAGCTAGTGGAAGCTTGCCGGTCACAACGCATCGAGAATTGGCTTCGCCGGAATCCGACGAATTTTTACGGATTTCCCTAGGGGTACCACTAGGGAAAATCACCAAAATCGAGAAATTATAAAAAGTGGTGAAATTTCGGATCCGAGCCCAATAATTCAGGAAAACTCGATTGGAATAGCTACTGGAAGCTTCCCGGTCACAACGCATTGAGAATTGGCTTCGCCGGAATCCGACGAATTTTTACGGATTTTCCTAGGGGTACCACTAGGAAAAATCACCAAAATCGAGAAATCATAAAAAGTGGTGAAAAATCGATCGGAATTGCTACTGGAAGCTTGCCGGTCACAATGAATCGAGAATTGGCTTCGCCGGAATCCGACGAATTTTTACGGATTTCCCTAGTGGTACCACTAGGGAAAATCACCAAAATCGAGAAATCGTAAAAATTTATGAAATTTCGGATCCGAGCCCAATAATTCAGGAAAACTCGATCGGAATAGCTACTGGAAGCTTGCCGGTCACAACGCATCGAGAATTGGCTTCGCCGGAATGCGACGAATTTTTACGGATTTCCCTAGGGGTACCACTAGGGAAAATCACCAAAATCGAGAAAAGTGGTGAAATTTCGGATCCGAGACCAATAATTCAGGAAACCTCGATCGGAATAGCTAGTGGAAGCTTGCTGGTCACAACGCATCGAGAATTGGAATGCGACGAATTTTTACGGATTTCCCTAGGGGTACCACTAGGAAAAATCACCAAAATCGAGAAATCGTAAAAAGTTATGAAATTTCGGATCCGAGCCCAATAATTCAGGAAAACTCGATCGGAATAGCTACTGGAAGCTTGCCGGTCACAACGCTTCGAGAATTTGTTTCGCCGGAATCCGACGAATTTTTACGGATTTCCCTAGGGGTACCACTAGGAAAAATCACCAAAATTGAGAAATCGTAAAAAGTGGTGAAATTTCGGATACGAGCCCAACAATTCAGGAAAACTCGATCGGAATAGCTACTGGAAGCTTGCCGGTCACAACGCATCGAGAATTGGCTTCACCGGAATCCGACGAATTTTTACGGATTTCCGTAGGGGTACCACTAGGGAAAATCACCAAAATCGAGAAAAGTGGTGAAATTTTGGATCCGAGACCAATAATTCAGGAAAACTCGATCGGAATAGCTAGTGGAAGCTTGCCGGTCACAACGCATCGAGAATTGGAATCCGACGAATTTTTATGGATTTCCCTAGGGGTACCACTAGGAAAAATCACCAAAATCGAGAAATTGTAAAAAGTTATGAAATTTCGGATCAGAGCCCAATAATTCAGGAAAACTCGATCGGAATAGCTACTGGAAACTTGCCAGTCACAACGCATCGAGAATTGGCTTCGCCGGAATCCGACGAATTTTTACGGATTTCCCTAGGGGTACCACTAGGGAAAATCACCAAAATCGAGAAATCGTAAAAAGTGGTGAAATTTCGGATCCGAGCCCAATAATTCAGGAAAACTCGATCGGAATAGCTACTGGAAGCTTGCCGGTCACAACGCATCGAGAATTGGCTTCGCCGGAATCCGACGAATTTTTACGGATTTCCCTAGGGGTACCACTAGGGAAAATCACCAAAATCGAGAAAAGTGGTGAAATTTCGGATCCGAGACCAATAATTCAGGAAAACTCGATCGGAATAGCTAGTGGAAGCTTGCCGGTCACAACGCATCAAGAATTGGAATCCGACGATTTTTTATGGATTTCCCTAGGGGTACCACTAGGAAAAATCACCAAAATCGAGAAATCGTAAAAAGTTATGAAATTTCGGATCCGAGCCCAATAATTCAGGAAAACTCGATCGGAATAGCTACTGGAAGCTTGCCGGTCACAACGCATCGAGAGTTGGGTTAGCCGGAATCCGACGAATTTTTACGGATTTCCCTAGGGGTACCACTAGGGAAAATCACCAAAATCGAGAAATCGTAAAAAGTGGTGAAATTTCGGATCCGGGACCAATAATTCAGGAAAACTCGATCGGAATAGCTAGTGGAAGCTTGCCGGTCACAACGCATCGAGAATTGGCTTCGCCGGAATCCGACGAATTTTTACGGATTTCCCTAGGGGTACAACTAGGGAAAATCACCAAAATCGAGAAATCGTAAAAAGTGGTGAAATTTCGGATCCGAGCCCAATAATTCAGGAAAACTCGATCGGAATAGCTACTGGAAGCTTGCCGGTCACAACGCATCGAGAATTGGCTTCGCCGGAATCCGACGAATTTTTACGGATTTCCCTAGGGGTACCACTAGGGAAAATCACCAAAATCGAGAAATCGTAAAAAGTGGTGAAATTTCGGATCCGAGCCCAATAATTCAGGAAAACTCGATCGGAATAGCTACTGGAAGCTTGCCGGTCACAACGCATCGAGAATTGGTTTCGCCGGAATCCGACGAATTTTTACGGATTTCCCTAGGGGTACAACTAGGGAAAATCACCAAAATCGAGAAATCGTAAAAAGTGGTGAAATTTCGGATCCGAGACAAATAATTCAGGAAAACTTGATCGGAATAGCTAGTGGAAGCTTGCCGGTCACAACGCATCGAGAATTGGCTTCGCCGGAATCCGACGAATTTTTACGGATTTCCCTAGGGGTACCACTAGGGAAAATCACCAAAATCGAGAAATTATAAAAAGTGGTGAAAAATCGATCGGAATAGCTACTGGAAGCTTGCCGGTCACAATGAATCGAGAATTGGCTTCGCCGGAATCCGACAAATTTTTACGGATTTCCCTAGTGGTACCACTAGGAAAAATCACCAAAATCGAGAAATCGTAAAAATTTATGAAATTTCGGATCCGAGCCCAATAATTCAGGAAAACTCGATCGGAATAGCTACTGGAAGCTTGCCGGTCACAACGCATCGAGAATTGGCTTCGCCGGAATCCGACGAATTTTTACGGATTTCCCTAGGGGTACCACTAGGAAAAATCACCAAAATCGAGAAATCGTAAAAAGTGGTGAAATTTCGGATCCGAGACCAATAATTCAGGAAAACTTGATCGGAATAGCTAGTGGAAGCTTGCCGGTCACAACGCATCGAGAATTGGCTTCGCCGGAATCCGACGAATTTTTACGGATTTCCCTAGGGGTACCACTAGGGAAAATCACCAAAATCGAGAAATTGTAAAAAGTGGTGAAATTTCGGATCCGAGCCCAATAATTCAGGAAAACTCGATTGGAATAGCTACTGGAAGCTTCCCGGTCACAACGCATTGAGAATTGGCTTCGCCGGAATCCGACGAATTTTTACGGATTTTCCTAGGGGTACCACTAGGAAAAATCACCAAAATCGAGAAATCGTAAAAAGTGGTGAAAAGTCGATCGGAATAGCTACTGGAATCTTGCCGGTCACAACGAATCGAGAATTGGCTTCGCCGGAATCCGACGAATTTTTACGGATTTCCCTAGGGGTACCACTAGGGAAAATCACCAAAATCGAGAAATCGTAAAAAGTGGTGAAATTTCGGATCCGAGACCAATAATTCAGGAAAACTCGATCGGAATAGCTACTGGAAGCTTGCCGGTCACAACGCATCGAGAATTGGCTTCGCCGGAATCCGACGAATTTTTACGGATTTCCCTAGGGGTACCACTAGGAAAAATCACCAAAATCGAGAAATCGTAAAAAGTGGTGAAATTTCGGATCCGAGACCAATAATTCAGGAAAACTTGATCGGAATAGCTAGTGGAAGCTTGCCGGTCACAACGCATCGAGAATTGGCTTCGCCGGAATCCGACGAATTTTTACGGATTTCCCTAGGGGTACCACTAGGGAAAATCACCAAAATCGAGAAATTGTAAAAAGTGGTGAAATTTTGGATCCGAGCCCAATAATTCAGGAAAACTCGATTGGAATAGCTACTGGAAGCTTCCCGGTCACAACGCATTGAGAATTGCTTTCGCCGGAATCCGACGAATTTTTACGGATTTCCCTAGGGGTACCACTAGGAAAAATCACCAAAATCGAGAAATCGTAAAAAGTGGTGAAAAGTCGATCGGAATAGCTACTGGAATCTTGCCGGTCACAACGAATCGAGAATTGGCTTCGCCGGAATCCGACGAATTTTTACGGATTTCCCTAGGGGTACCACTAGGAAAAATCACCAAAATCGAGAAATCGTAAAAAGTGGTGAAAAGTCGATCGGAATAGCTACTGGAAGCTTGCCGGTCACAACGCATCGAGAATTGGCTTCGCCGGAATCCGACTAATTTTTACGGATTTTCTTAGGGGTACCACTAGGGAAAATCACCAAAATCGAGAAATCGTAAAAAGTGGTGAAATTTCAGATCCGAGCCCAATAATTCAGGAAAACTCGATCGGAATAGCTACAGGAAGCTTGCCGGTCACAACGCATCGAGAATTGGAATCCGACGAATTTTTACGGATTTCCCTAGGGGTACCACTAGGGAAAATCACCAAAATCGATAAATCTTAAAAAGTGGTGAAATTTCGTATCCGAGCCCAATAATTCAGGAAAACTCGATCGGAATAGCTACTGGAAGCTTTCCGGTCACAACGCATCGAGAATTGGCTTCGCCGGAATCCGACGAATTTTTACGGATTTCCCTAGGGGTACCACTAGGGAAAATCACCAAAATCGAGAAATCGTAAAAAGTGGTGAAATTTCGGATCCGAGCCCAATAATTCAGGAAAACTCGATCGGAATAGCTACTGGAAGCTTGCCGGTCACAACGCATCGAGAATTGGCTTCGCCGGAATCCGACGAATTTTTACGGATTTCCCTAGGGGTACCACTAGGGAAAATCACCAAAATCGAGAAAAGTGGTGAAATTTCGGATCCGAGACCAATAATTCAGGAAAACTCGATCGGAATAGCTAGTGGAAGCTTGCCGGTCACAACGCATCAAGAATTGGAATCCGACGATTTTTTATGGATTTCCCTAGGGGTACCACTAGGAAAAATCACCAAAATCGAGAAATCGTAAAAAGTTATGAAATTTCGGATCCGAGCCCAATAATTCAGGAAAACTCGATCGGAATAGCTACTGGAAGCTTGCCGGTCACAACGCATCGAGAGTTGGGTTAGCCGGAATCCGACGAATTTTTACGGATTTCCCTAGGGGTACCACTAGGGAAAATCACCAAAATCGAGAAATCGTAAAAAGTGGTGAAATTTCGGATCCGGGACCAATAATTCAGGAAAACTCGATCGGAATAGCTAGTGGAAGCTTGCCGGTCACAACGCATCGAGAATTGGCTTCGCCGGAATCCGACGAATTTTTACGGATTTCCCTAGGGGTACAACTAGGGAAAATCACCAAAATCGAGAAATCGTAAAAAGTGGTGAAATTTCGGATCCGAGCCCAATAATTCAGGAAAACTCGATCGGAATAGCTACTGGAAGCTTGCCGGTCACAACGCATCGAGAATTGGCTTCGCCGGAATCCGACGAATTTTTACGGATTTCCCTAGGGGTACCACTAGGGAAAATCACCAAAATCGAGAAATCGTAAAAAGTGGTGAAATTTCGGATCCGAGCCCAATAATTCAGGAAAACTCGATCGGAATAGCTACTGGAAGCTTGCCGGTCACAACGCATCGAGAATTGGTTTCGCCGGAATCCGACGAATTTTTACGGATTTCCCTAGGGGTACAACTAGGGAAAATCACCAAAATCGAGAAATCGTAAAAAGTGGTGAAATTTCGGATCCGAGACAAATAATTCAGGAAAACTTGATCGGAATAGCTAGTGGAAGCTTGCCGGTCACAACGCATCGAGAATTGGCTTCGCCGGAATCCGACGAATTTTTACGGATTTCCCTAGGGGTACCACTAGGGAAAATCACCAAAATCGAGAAATTATAAAAAGTGGTGAAAAATCGATCGGAATAGCTACTGGAAGCTTGCCGGTCACAATGAATCGAGAATTGGCTTCGCCGGAATCCGATAAATTTTTACGGATTTCCCTAGTGGTACCACTAGGAAAAATCACCAAAATCGAGAAATCGTAAAAATTTATGAAATTTCGGATCCGAGCCCAATAATTCAGGAAAACTCGATCGGAATAGCTACTGGAAGCTTGCCGGTCACAACGCATCGAGAATTGGCTTCGCCGGAATCCGACGAATTTTTACGGATTTCCCTAGGGGTACCACTAGGAAAAATCACCAAAATCGAGAAATCGTAAAAAGTGGTGAAATTTCGGATCCGAGACCAATAATTCAGGAAAACTTGATCGGAATAGCTAGTGGAAGCTTGCCGGTCACAACGCATCGAGAATTGGCTTCGCCGGAATCCGACGAATTTTTACGGATTTCCCTAGGGGTACCACTAGGGAAAATCACCAAAATCGAGAAATTGTAAAAAGTGGTGAAATTTCGGATCCGAGCCCAATAATTCAGGAAAACTCGATTAGAATAGCTACTGGAAGCTTCCCGGTCACAACGCATTGAGAATTGGCTTCGCCGGAATCCGACGAATTTTTACGGATTTTCCTAGGGGTACCACTAGGAAAAATCACCAAAATCGAGAAATCGTAAAAAGTGGTGAAAAGTCGATCGGAATAGCTACTGGAATCTTGCCGGTCACAACGAATCGAGAATTGGCTTCGCCGGAATCCGACGAATTTTTACGGATTTCCCTAGGGGTACCACTAGGGAAAATCACCAAAATCGAGAAATCGTAAAAAGTGGTGAAATTTCGGATCCGAGACCAATAATTCAGGAAAACTCGATCGGAATAGCTACTGGAAGCTTGCCGGTCACAACGCATCGAGAATTGGCTTCGCCGGAATCCGACGAATTTTTACGGATTTCCCTAGGGGTACCACTAGGGAAAATCACCAAAATCGAGAAATCGTAAAAAGTGGTGAAATTTCGGATCCGAGACCAATAATTCAGGAAAACTTGATCGGAATAGCTAGTGGAAGCTTGCCGGTCACAACGCATCGAGAATTGGCTTCGCCGGAATCCGACGAATTTTTACGGATTTCCCTAGGGGTACCACTAGGGAAAATCACCAAAATCGAGAAATTGTAAAAAGTGGTGAAATTTTGGATCCGAGCCCAATAATTCAGGAAAACTCGATTGGAATAGCTACTGGAAGCTTCCCGGTCACAACGCATTGAGAATTGCTTTCGCCGGAATCCGACGAATTTTTACGGATTTCCCTAGGGGTACCACTAGGAAAAATCACCAAAATCGAGAAATCGTAAAAAGTGGTGAAAAGTCGATCGGAATAGCTACTGGAATCTTGCCGGTCACAACGAATCGAGAATTGGCTTCGCCGGAATCCGACGAATTTTTACGGATTTCCCTAGGGGTACCACTAGGAAAAATCACCAAAATCGAGAAATCGTAAAAAGTGGTGAAAAGTCGATCGGAATAGCTACTGGAAGCTTGCCGGTCACAACGCATCGAGAATTGGCTTCGCCGGAATCCGACTAATTTTTACGGATTTTCTTAGGGGTACCACTAGGGAAAATCACCAAAATCGAGAAATCGTAAAAAGTGGTGAAATTTCAGATCCGAGCCCAATAATTCAGGAAAACTCGATCGGAATAGCTACAGGAAGCTTGCCGGTCACAACGCATCGAGAATTGGAATCCGACGAATTTTTACGGATTTCCCTAGGGGTACCACTAGGGAAAATCACCAAAATCGATAAATCTTAAAAAGTGGTGAAATTTCGTATCCGAGCCCAATAATTCAGGAAAACTCGATCGGAATAGCTACTGGAAGCTTTCCGGTCACAACGCATCGAGAATTGGCTTCGCCGGAATCCGACGAATTTTTACGGATTTCCCTAGGGGTACCACTAGGGAAAATCACCAAAATCGAGAAATCGTAAAAAGTGGTGAAATTTTGGATCCGAGCCCAATAATTCAGGAAAACTCGATCGGAATAGCTACTGGAAGCTTGCCGGTCACAACGCATCGAGAATTGGAATCCGACGAATTTTTACGGATTTTCCTAGGGGTACCACTAGTGAAAATCACCAAAATCGAGAAAAGTGGTGAAATTTCGGATCCGAGACCAATAATTCAAAAAAACTCGATCGGAATAGCTAGTGGAAGCTTGCCGGTCACAACGCATCGAGAATTAGAATGCGACGAATTTTTACGGATTTCCCTAGGGGTACCACTAGGAAAAATCACCAAAATCGAGAAATCGTAAAAAGTTATGAAATTTCGGATCCGATCCCAATAATTAAGGAAAACTCGATCGGAATAGCTACTGGAAGCTTGCCGGTCACAACGCATCGAGAATTGGCTTCGCCGGAATCCGACGAATTTTTACGGATTTTCCTAGGGGTACCACTAGGGAAAATCACAAAAATCGAGAAAAGTGGTGAAATTTCGGATCCGAGCCCAATAATTCAGGAAAACTTGATCTAAATAGCTACAGGAAGCTTGCCGGTCACAACGCATCGAGAATTGGCTTCGCCGGAATCCGACGAATTTTTACGGATTTTCCTAGGGGTACCACTAGGGAAAATCACCAAAATCGAGAAATCGTAAAAAGTGGTGAAATTTCGGATCCGAGCCAAATAATTCAGGAAAAGTCGATCGGAATAGCTACTGGAAGCTTGCCGGTCACAACGCATCGAGAATTGGCTTCGCCGGAATCCGACGAATTTTTACGGATTTCCTTAGGGGTACCACTAGGGAAAATCACCAAAATCGAGAAATCGTAAAAAGTGGTGAAATTTCAGATCCGAGCCCAATAATTCAGGAAAACTCGATCGGAATAGCTACAGGAAGCTTGCCGGTCACAACGCATCGTGAATTGGAATCCGACGAATTCTTACGGATTTCCCTAGGGGTACCACTAGGGAAAATCACCAAAATCGATAAATCTTAAAAAGTGGTGAAATTTCGTATCCGAGCCCAATAATTCAGGAAAACTCGATCGGAATAGCTACTGGAAGCTTGCCGGTCACAACGCATCGAGAATTGGCTTCGCCGGAATCCGACGAACTTTTACGGATTTTCCTAGGGGTACCACTAGGAAAAATCACCAAAATCGAGAAATCGTAAAAAGTGGTGATATTTCGGATCCGAGCCCAATAATTCAGGAAAACTCGATCGGAATAGCTACTGGTAGCTTGCCGGTCACAACGCATCGAGAATTGGCTTCGCCGGAATCCGACGAATTTTTACGGATTTCCCTAGGGGTACCGCTAGGGAAAATCACCAAAATCGAGAAAAGTGGTGAAATTTCGGATCCGAGCCCAATAATTCAGGAAAACTCGATCGGAATAGCTACTGGAAGCTTGCAGGTCACAACGCATCGAGAATTGGCTTCGCCGGAATTCGACGAATTTTTACGGATTTCCCTAGGGGTACCACTAGAGAAAATCACCAAAATCGAGAAATCGTAAAAAGTTGTGAAATTTCGGATCCGAGCCCAATAATTCAGGAAAACTCGATCGGAATAGCTAGTGGAAGCTTGCCGGTCACAACGCATCGAGAATTGGCTTCGCCGGAATCCGACGAATTTTTACGGATTTTCCTAGGGGTACCACTAGGGAAAATCACTAAAATCGAGAAATCATAAAAAGTGGTGAAATTTCGGATCCAAGCCCAATAATTCAGGAAAACTCGATCGGAATAGCTACTGGAAGCTTGCCGGTCACAACGCATCGAGAATTGGTTTCGCCGGAATCCGACGAATTTTTACGGATTTCCCTAGGGGTACCACTAGGGAAAATCACCAAAATCGAGAAATCATAAAAAGCGGTGAAATTTCGGATCCGAGCCCAATAATTCAGGAAAACTCGATCGGAATAGCTACTTGAAGCTTGCCGGTCACAACGCATCGGGAATCGGAATCCGACTAATTTTTACGGATTTCCCTAGGGGTACCACTAGGGAAAATACCAAAATCGAGAAATCGTAAAAAGTGGTGAAATTTCGGATCCGAGCCCAATAATTCAGGAAAACTCAATTGGAATAGCTACTGAAAGCTTGACGGTCACAACGCATTTAGAATTGGATTCGCCGGGATCCGACGAATTTTTACGGATTTCCCTAGGGATACCACTAGGGAAAATCAACTAAATTTAGAAATAGTAAAAAGTGGTGAAAAGTCGATCGGAATAGCTACTGGAAGCTTGCCGGTCACAACACATCGAGAATTGGCTTCGCCGGAATCCGACGAATTTTTACGGAATTCCCTAGGGGTACCACTAGGGAAAATCACCAAAATCGAGAAATCGTAAAAAGTGGTGAAATTTCGGATCCGAGACCAATAATTAAGGAAAACTCGATCGGAATAGCTACTGGAAGCTTGTCGATCACAACGCATCGAGAATTGGCTTCGCCGGAATCCGACGAATTTTTACGGATTTCCCTAGGGGTACCACTAGGGAAAATCACCAAAATCCTGAAATCGTAAAAAGTGGTGAAATTTCGGATCCGAGCCCAATAATTTAGGAAAACTCGATTGAAATAGCTACTGGAAACTTCCCGGTCACAACGCATTGAGAATTGGCTTCGCCGGAATCCGACGAATTTTTACGGATTTCCCTAGGGGTACCACTAGGAAAAATCACCAAAATCGAGAAATCATAAAAAGTGGTGAAAAGTCGATCGGAATAGCTACTGGAAGCTTGCCGGTCACAACGAATCGAGAATTGGCTTCGCCGGAATCCGACGAATTTTTACGGATTTTCCTAGTGGTACCACTAGGGAAAATCACCAAAATCGAGAAATCGTAAAAAGTTATGAAATTTCGGATCCGAGCCCAATAATTCAGAAAAACTCGATCGGAATAGCTACTGGAAGCTTGCCGGTCACAACGCTTCGAGAATTTGTTTCGCCGGAATCCGACGAATTTTTACGGATTTCCCTAGGGGTACCACTAGGAAAAATCACCAAAATTGAGAAATCGTAAAAAGTGGTGAAATTTCGGATACGAGCCCAACAATTCAGGAAAACTCGATCGGAATAGCTACTGGAAGCTTGCCGGTCACAACGCATCGAGAATTGGCTTCACCGGAATCCGACGAATTTTTACGGATTTCCGTAGGGGTACCACTAGGGAAAATCACCAAAATCGAGAAAAGTGGTGAAATTTTGGATCCGAGACCAATAATTCAGGAAAACTCGATCGGAATAGCTAGTGGAAGCTTGCCGGTCACAACGCATCGAGAATTGGAATCCGACGAATTTTTATGGATTTCCCTAGGGGTACCACTAGGAAAAATCACCAAAATCGAGAAATTGTAAAAAGTTATGAAATTTCGGATCAGAGCCCAATAATTCAGGAAAACTCGATCGGAATAGCTACTGGAAACTTGCCAGTCACAACGCATCGAGAATTGGCTTCGCCGGAATCCGACGAATTTTTACGGATTTCCCTAGGGGTACCACTAGGGAAAATCACCAAAATCGAGAAATCGTAAAAAGTGGTGAAATTTCGGATCCGAGCCCAATAATTCAGGAAAACTCGATCGGAATAGCTACTGGAAGCTTGCCGGTCACAACGCATCGAGAATTGGCTTCGCCGGAATCCGACGAATTTTTACGGATTTCCCTAGGGGTACCACTAGGGAAAATCACCAAAATCGAGAAAAGTGGTGAAATTTCGGATCCGAGACCAATAATTCAGGAAAACTCGATCGGAATAGCTAGTGGAAGCTTGCCGGTCACAACGCATCAAGAATTGGAATCCGACGATTTTTTATGGATTTCCCTAGGGGTACCACTAGGAAAAATCACCAAAATCGAGAAATCGTAAAAAGTTATGAAATTTCGGATCCGAGCCCAATAATTCAGGAAAACTCGATCGGAATAGCTACTGGAAGCTTGCCGGTCACAACGCATCGAGAGTTGGGTTAGCCGGAATCCGACGAATTTTTACGGATTTCCCTAGGGGTACCACTAGGGAAAATCACCAAAATCGAGAAATCGTAAAAAGTGGTGAAATTTCGGATCCGGGACCAATAATTCAGGAAAACTCGATCGGAATAGCTAGTGGAAGCTTGCCGGTCACAACGCATCGAGAATTTGCTTCGCCGGAATCCGACGAATTTTTACGGATTTCCCTAGGGGTACAACTAGGGAAAATCACCAAAATCGAGAAATCGTAAAAAGTGGTGAAATTTCGGATCCGAGCCCAATAATTCAGGAAAACTCGATCGGAATAGCTACTGGAAGCTTGCCGGTCACAACGCATCGAGAATTGGCTTCGCCGGAATCCGACGAATTTTTACGGATTTCCCTAGGGGTACCACTAGGGAAAATCACCAAAATCGAGAAATCGTAAAAAGTGGTGAAATTTCGGATCCGAGCCCAATAATTCAGGAAAACTCGATCGGAATAGCTACTGGAAGCTTGCCGGTCACAACGCATCGAGAATTGGTTTCGCCGGAATCCGACGAATTTTTACGGATTTCCCTAGGGGTACAACTAGGGAAAATCACCAAAATCGAGAAATCGTAAAAAGTGGTGAAATTTCGGATCCGAGACAAATAATTCAGGAAAACTTGATCGGAATAGCTAGTGGAAGCTTGCCGGTCACAACGCATCGAGAATTGGCTTCGCCGGAATCCGACGAATTTTTACGGATTTCCCTAGGGGTACCACTAGGGAAAATCACCAAAATCGAGAAATTATAAAAAGTGGTGAAAAATCGATCGGAATAGCTACTGGAAGCTTGCCGGTCACAATGAATCGAGAATTGGCTTCGCCGGAATCCGACAAATTTTTACGGATTTCCCTAGTGGTACCACTAGGAAAAATCACCAAAATCGAGAAATCGTAAAAATTTATGAAATTTCGGATCCGAGCCCAATAATTCAGGAAAACTCGATCGGAATAGCTACTGGAAGCTTGCCGGTCACAACGCATCGAGAATTGGCTTCGCCGGAATCCGACGAATTTTTACGGATTTCCCTAGGGGTACCACTAGGAAAAATCACCAAAATCGAGAAATCGTAAAAAGTGGTGAAATTTCGGATTCGAGACCAATAATTCAGGAAAACTTGATCGGAATAGCTAGTGGAAGCTTGCCGGTCACAACGCATCGAGAATTGGCTTCGCCGGAATCCGACGAATTTTTACGGATTTCCCTAGGGGTACCACTAGGGAAAATCACCAAAATCGAGAAATTGTAAAAAGTGGTGAAATTTCGGATCCGAGCCCAATAATTCAGGAAAACTCGATTGGAATAGCTACTGGAAGCTTCCCGGTCACAACGCATTGAGAATTGGCTTCGCCGGAATCCGACGAATTTTTACGGATTTTCCTAGGGGTACCACTAGGAAAAATCACCAAAATCGAGAAATCGTAAAAAGTGGTGAAAAGTCGATCGGAATAGCTACTGGAATCTTGCCGGTCACAACGAATCGAGAATTGGCTTCGCCGGAATCCGACGAATTTTTACGGATTTCCCTAGGGGTACCACTAGGGAAAATCACCAAAATCGAGAAATCGTAAAAAGTGGTGAAATTTCGGATCCGAGACCAATAATTCAGGAAAACTCGATCGGAATAGCTACTGGAAGCTTGCCGGTCACAACGCATCGAGAATTGGCTTCGCCGGAATCCGACGAATTTTTACGGATTTCCCTAGGGGTACCACTAGGGAAAATCACCAAAATCGAGAAATCGTAAAAAGTGGTGAAATTTCGGATCCGAGACCAATAATTCAGGAAAACTTGATCGGAATAGCTAGTGGAAGCTTGCCGGTCACAACGCATCGAGAATTGGCTTCGCCGGAATCCGACGAAATTTTACGGATTTCCCTAGGGGTACCACTAGGGAAAATCACCAAAATCGAGAAATTGTAAAAAGTGGTGAAATTTTGGATCCGAGCCCAATAATTCAGGAAAACTCGATTGGAATAGCTACTGGAAGCTTCCCGGTCACAACGCATTGAGAATTGCTTTCGCCGGAATCCGACGAATTTTTACGGATTTCCCTAGGGGTACCACTAGGAAAAATCACCAAAATCGAGAAATCGTAAAAAGTGGTGAAAAGTCGATCGGAATAGCTACTGGAATCTTGCCGGTCACAACGAATCGAGAATTGGCTTCGCCGGAATCCGACGAATTTTTACGGATTTCCCTAGGGGTACCACTAGGAAAAATCACCAAAATCGAGAAATCGTAAAAAGTGGTGAAAAGTCGATCGGAATAGCTACTGGAAGCTTGCCGGTCACAACGCATCGAGAATTGGCTTCGCCGGAATCCGACTAATTTTTACGGATTTTCTTAGGGGTACCACTAGGGAAAATCACCAAAATCGAGAAATCGTAAAAAGTGGTGAAATTTCAGATCCGAGCCCAATAATTCAGGAAAACTCGATCGGAATAGCTACAGGAAGCTTGCCGGTCACAACGCATCGAGAATTGGAATCCGACGAATTTTTACGGATTTCCCTAGGGGTACCACTAGGGAAAATCACCAAAATCGATAAATCTTAAAAAGTGGTGAAATTTCGTATCCGAGCCCAATAATTCAGGAAAACTCGATCGGAATAGCTACTGGAAGCTTTCCGGTCACAACGCATCGAGAATTGGCTTCGCCGGAATCCGACGAATTTTTACGGATTTCCCTAGGGGTACCACTAGGGAAAATCACCAAAATCGAGAAATCGTAAAAAGTGGTGAAATTTTGGATCCGAGCCCAATAATTCAGGAAAACTCGATCGGAATAGCTACTGGAAGCTTGCCGGTCACAACGCATCGAGAATTGGAATCCGACGAATTTTTACGGATTTTCCTAGGGGTACCACTAGTGAAAATCACCAAAATCGAGAAAAGTGGTGAAATTTCGGATCCGAGACCAATAATTCAAAAAAACTCGATCGGAATAGCTAGTGGAAGCTTGCCGGTCACAACGCATCGAGAATTAGAATGCGACGAATTTTTACGGATTTCCCTAGGGGTACCACTAGGAAAAATCACCAAAATCGAGAAATCGTAAAAAGTTATGAAATTTCGGATCCGATCCCAATAATTAAGGAAAACTCGATCGGAATAGCTACTGGAAGCTTGCCGGTCACAACGCATCGAGAATTGGCTTCGCCGGAATCCGACGAATTTTTACGGATTTTCCTAGGGGTACCACTAGGGAAAATCACAAAAATCGAGAAAAGTGGTGAAATTTCGGATCCGAGCCCAATAATTCAGGAAAACTTGATCTAAATAGCTACAGGAAGCTTGCCGGTCACAACGCATCGAGAATTGGCTTCGCCGGAATCCGACGAATTTTTACGGATTTTTCTAGGGGTACCACTAGGGAAAATCACCAAAATCGAGAAATCGTAAAAAGTGGTGAAATTTCGGATCCGAGCCAAATAATTCAGGAAAAGTCGATCGGAATAGCTACTGGAAGCTTGCCGGTCACAACGCATCGAGAATTGGCTTCGCCGGAATCCGACGAATTTTTACGGATTTCCTTAGGGGTACCACTAGGGAAAATCACCAAAATCGAGAAATCGTAAAAAGTGGTGAAATTTCAGATCCGAGCCCAATAATTCAGGAAAACTCGATCGGAATAGCTACAGGAAGCTTGCCGGTCACAACGCATCGTGAATTGGAATCCGACGAATTTTTACGGATTTCCCTAGGGGTACCACTAGGGAAAATCACCAAAATCGATAAATCTTAAAAAGTGGTGAAATTTCGTATCCGAGCCCAATAATTCAGGAAAACTCGATCGGAATAGCTACTGGAAGCTTGCCGGTCACAACGCATCGAGAATTGGCTTCGCCGGAATCCGACGAACTTTTACGGATTTCCCTAGGGGTACCACTAGGAAAAATCACCAAAATCGAGAAATCGTAAAAAGTGGTGATATTTCGGATCCGAGCCCAATAATTCAGGAAAACTCGATCGGAATAGCTACTGGTAGCTTGCCGGTCACAACGCATCGAGAATTGGCTTCGCCGGAATCCGACGAATTTTTACGGATTTCCCTAGGGGTACCGCTAGGGAAAATCACCAAAATCGAGAAAAGTGGTGAAATTTCGGATCCGAGCCCAATAATTCAGGAAAACTCGATCGGAATAGCTACTGGAAGCTTGCAGGTCACAACGCATCGAGAATTGGCTTCGCCGGAATTCGACGAATTTTTACGGATTTCCCTAGGGGTACCACTAGAGAAAATCACCAAAATCGAGAAATCGTAAAAAGTTGTGAAATTTCGGATCCGAGCCCAATAATTCAGGAAAACTCGATCGGAATAGCTAGTGGAAGCTTGCCGGTCACAACGCATCGAGAATTGGCTTCGCCGGAATCCGACGAATTTTTACGGATTTTCCTAGGGGTACCACTAGGGAAAATCACTAAAATCGAGAAATCATAAAAAGTGGTGAAATTTCGGATCCAAGCCCAATAATTCAGGAAAACTCGATCGGAATAGCAACTGGAAGCTTGCCGGTCACAACGCATCGAGAATTGGTTTCGCCGGAATCCGACGAATTTTTACGGATTTCCCTAGGGGTACCACTAGGGAAAATCACCAAAATCGAGAAATCATAAAAAGCGGTGAAATTTCGGATCCGAGCCCAATAATTCAGGAAAACTCGATCGGAATAGCTACTTGAAGCTTGCCGGTCACAACGCATCGGGAATCGGAATCCGACTAATTTTTACGGATTTCCCTAGGGGTACCACTAGGGAAAATACCAAAATCGAGAAATCGTAAAAAGTGGTGAAATTTCGGATCCGAGCCCAATAATTCAGGAAAACTCAATTGGAATAGCTACTGAAAGCTTGACGGTCACAACGCATTTAGAATTGGATTCGCCGGGATCCGACGAATTTTTACGGATTTCCCTAGGGATACCACTAGGGAAAATCAACTAAATTTAGAAATAGTAAAAAGTGGTGAAAAGTCGATCGGAATAGCTACTGGAAGCTTGCCGGTCACAACACATCGAGAATTGGCTTCGCCGGAATCCGACGAATTTTTACGGAATTCCCTAGGGGTACCACTAGGGAAAATCACCAAAATCGAGAAATCGTAAAAAGTGGTGAAATTTCGGATCCGAGACCAATAATTAAGGAAAACTCGATCGGAATAGCTACTGGAAGCTTGTCGATCACAACGCATCGAGAATTGGCTTCGCCGGAATCCGACGAATTTTTACGGATTTCCCTAGGGGTACCACTAGGGAAAATCACCAAAATCCTGAAATCGTAAAAAGTGGTGAAATTTCGGATCCGAGCCCAATAATTTAGGAAAACTCGATTGAAATAGCTACTGGAAACTTCCCGGTCACAACGCATTGAGAATTGGCTTCGCCGGAATCCGACGAATTTTTACGGATTTCCCTAGGGGTACCACTAGGAAAAATCACCAAAATCGAGAAATCATAAAAAGTGGTGAAAAGTCGATCGGAATAGCTACTGGAAGCTTGCCGGTCACAACGAATCGAGAATTGGCTTCGCCGGAATCCGACGAATTTTTACGGATTTTCCTAGTGGTACCACTAGGGAAAATCACCAAAATCGAGAAATCGTAAAAAGTGGTGAAATTTCAGATCCGAGACCAATAATTCAGGAAAACTTGATCGGAATAGCTAGTGGAAGCTTGCCGGTCACAACGCAGCGAGAATTGGCTTCGCCGGAATCCGACGAATTTTTACGGATTTCCCTAGGGGTACCACTAGGGAAAATCACCAAAATCGAGAAATTGTAAAAAGTGGTGAAATTTCGGATCCGAGCCCAATAATTCAGGAAAAATCGATCGGAATAGCTACTGGAAGCTTGCCGGTCACAACGCATCGAGAATTGACTTTGCCCGAATGCGACGAATTTTTACGGATTTCCCTAGGGGTACCACTAGGGAAAATCACCAAAATCGAGAAAAGTGGTGAAATTTCAGATCCGAGACCAATAATTCAGGAAAACTCGATCGGAATAGCTAGTGGAAGCTTGCCGGTCACAACGCATCGAGAATTGGAATCCGACGAATTTTTATGGATTTCCCTAGGTGTACCACTAGGAAAAATCACCAAAATCGAGAAATCGTAAAAAGTTATGAAATTTCGTATCAGAGCCCAATAATTCAGGAAAACTCGATCGGAATAGCTACTGGAAGCTTGCCGGTCACAACGCATCGAGAATTGGCTTCGCCGGAATCCGACGAATTTTTACGGATTTCCCTAGGGGTACCACTAGGAAAAATCACCAAAATTGAGAAATCGTAAAAAGTGGTGAAATTTCGGATACGAGCCCAACAATTCAGGAAAACTCGATCGGAATAGCTACTGGATGCTTTCCGGTCACAACGCATCGAGAATTGGCTTCGCCGGAATCCGACGAATTTTTACGGATTTTCCTAGGGGTACCACTAGGGAAAATCACCAAAATCGAGAAAAGTGGTGAAATTTCGGATCCGAGACCAATAATTCAGGAAAACTCGATCGGAATAGCTAGTGGAAGCTTGCCGGTCACAACGCATCGAGAATTGGAATCCGACGAATTTTTATGGATTTTCCTAGGGGTACCACTAGGAAAAATCACCAAAATCGAGAAATTGTAAAAAGTTATGAAATTTCGGATCAGAGCCCAATAATTCAGGAAAACTCGATCGGAATAGCTACTGGAAACTTGCCGGTCACAACGCATCGAGAATTGGCTTCGCCGGAATCCGACGAATTTTTACGGATTTCCCTAGGGGTACCACTAGGGAAAATCACCAAAATCGAGAAAAGTGGTGAAATTTCGGATCCGAGACCAATAATTCAGGAAAACTCGATCGGAATAGCTAGTGGAAGCTTGCCGGTCACAACGCATCGAGAATTGGAATCCGACGATTTTTTATGGATTTCCTTAGGGGTACCACTAGGAAAAATCACCAAAATCGAGAAATCGTAAAAAGTTATGAAATTTCGGATCAGAGCCCAATAATTCAGGAAAACTCGATCGGAATAGCTACTGGAAGCTTGCCGGTCACAACGCATCGAGAATTGGCTTCGCCGGAATCCGACGAATTTTTACGGATTTCCCTAGGGGTACCACTAGGGAAAATCACCAAAATCGAGAAATCGTAAAAAGTGGTGAAATTTCGGATCCGAGCCCAATAATTCAGGAAAACTCGATCGGAATAGCTACTGGAAGCTTGCCGGTCACAACGCATCGAGAATTGGCTTCGCCCGAATGCGACGAATTTTTACGGATTTCCCTAGGGGTACCACTAGGGAAAATCACCAAAATCGAGAAAAGTGGTGAAATTTCGGATCCGAGACCAATAATTCAGGAAAACTCGATCGGAATAGCTAGTGGAAGCTTTCCGGTCACAACGCATCGAGAATTGGAATGCGACGAATTTTTACGGATTTTCCTAGGGGTACCACTAGGAAAAATCACCAAAATCGAGAAATCGTAAAAAGTTATGAAATTTCGGATCCGAGCCCAATAATTCAGGAAAACTCGATCGGAATAGCTACTGGAAGCTTGCCGGTCACAACGCTTCGAGAATTGGCTTCGCCGGAATCCGACGAATTTTTACGGATTTCCCTAGGGGTAACACTAGGAAAAATCACCAAAATTGAGAAATCGTAAAAAGTGGTGAAATTTCGGATACGAGCCCAACAATTCAGGAAAACTCGATCGGAATAGCTACTGGAAGCTTGCCGGTCACAACGCATCGAGAATTGGCTTCGCCGGAATCCGACGAATTTTTACGGATTTTCCTAGGGGTACCACTAGGGAAAATCACCAAAATCGAGAAAAGTGGTGAAATTTCGGATCCGAGACCAATAATTCAGGAAAACTCGATCGGAATAGCTAGTGGAAGCTTGCCGGTCACAACGCATCGAGAATTGGAATCCGACGAATTTTTATGGATTTCCCTAGGTGTACCACTAGGAAAAATCACCAAAATCGAGAAATCGTAAAAAGTTATGAAATTTCGGATCAGAACCCAATAATTCAGGAAAACTCGATCGGAATAGCTACTGGAAGCTTGCCGGTCACAACGCATCGAGAATTGGCTTCGCCGGAATCCGACGAATTTTTACGGATTTCCCTAGGGGTACCACTATGAAAAATCACCAAAATTGAGAAATCGTAAAAAGTGGTGAAATTTTGGATACTAGCCCAACAATTCAGGAAAACTCGATCGGAATAGCTACTGGAAGCTTTCCGGTCACAACGCATCGAGAATTGGCTTCGCCGGAATCCGACGAATTTTTACGGATTTTCCTAGGGGTACCACTAGGGAAAATCACCAAAATCGAGAAAAGTGGTGAAATTTCGGATCCGAGACCAATAATTCAGGAAAACTCGATCGGAATAGCTAGTGGAAGCTTGCCGGTCACAACGCATCGAGAATTGGAATCCGACGAATTTTTATGGATTTCCCTAGGGGTACCACTAGATAAAATCACCAAAATCGAGAAATTGTAAAAAGTTAAGAAATTTCGGATCAGAGCCCAATAATTCAGGAAAACTCGATCGGAATAGCTACTGGAAACTTGCCGGTCACAACGCATCGAGAATTGGCTTCGCCGGAATCCGACGAATTTTTACGGAATTCCCTAGGGGTACCACTAGGGAAAATCACCAAAATCGAGAAATCGTAAAAAGTGGTGAAATTTCGGATCCGAGCCAAATAATTCAGGAAAACTCGATCGGAATAGCTACTGGAAGCTTGCCGGTCACAACGCATCGAGAATTGGCTTCGCCGGAATCCGACGAATTTTTACGGATTTTCCTAGGGGTACCACTAGGGAAAATCACCAAAATCGAGAAAAGTGGTGAAATTTCGGATCCGAGACCAATAATTCAGGAAAACTCGATCGGAATAGCTAGTGGAAGCTTGCCGGTCACAACGCATCGAGAATTGGAATCCGACGATTTTTTATGGATTTCCTTAGGGGTACCACTAGGAAAAATCACCAAAATCGAGAAATCGTAAAAAGTTATGAAATTTCGGATCAGAGCCCAATAATTCAGGAAAACTCGATCGGAATAGCTACTGGAAGCTTGCCGGTCACAACGCATCGAGAATTAGCTTCGCCGGAATCCGACGAATTTTTACGGATTTCCCTAGGGGTACCACTAGGGAAAATCACCAAAATCGAGAAATCGTAAAAAGTGGTGAAATTTCGGATCCGAGCCCAATAATTCAGGAAAACTCGATCGGAATAGCTACTGGAAGCTTGCCGGTCACAACGCATCGAGAATTGGCTTCGCCCGAATGCGACGAATTTTTACGGATTTCCCTAGGGGTACCACTAGGGAAAATCACCAAAATCGAGAAAAGTGGTGAAATTTCGGATCCGAGACCAATAATTCAGGAAAACTCGATCGGAATAGCTAGTGGAAGCTTGCCGGTCACAACGCATCGAGAATTGGAATGCGACGAATTTTTACGGATTTCCCTAGGGGTACCACTAGGAAAAATCACCAAAATCGAGAAATCGTAAAAAGTTATGGAATTTCGGATCCGAGCCCAATAATTCAGGAAAACTCGATCGGAATAGCTACTGGAAGCTTGCCGGTCACAACGCTTCGAGAATTGGCTTCGCCGGAATCCGACGAATTTTTACGGATTTACCTAGGGGTACCACTAGGAAAAATCACCAAAATTGAGAAATCGTAAAAAGTGGTGAAATTTCGGATACGAGCCCAACAATTCAGGAAAACTCGATCGGAATAGCTACTGGAAGCTTGCCGGTCACAACGCATCGAGAATTGGCTTCGCCGGAATCCGACGAATTTTTACGGATTTCCCTAGGGGTACCACTAGGGAAAATCACCAAAATCGAGAAAAGTGGTGAAATTTCGGATCCGAGACCAATAATTCAGGAAAACTCGATCGGAATAGCTAGTGGAAGCTTGCCGGTCACAACGCATCGAGAATTGGAATCCGACGAATTTTTATGGATTTCCCTAGGTGTACCACTAGGAAAAATCACCAAAATCGAGAAATCGTAAAAAGTTATGAAATTTCGGATCAGAGCCCAATAATTCAGGAAAACTCGATCGGAAAAGCTACTGGAAGTTTGCCGGTCACAACGCATCTAGAATTGGCTTCGCCGGAATCCGACGAATTTTTACGGATTTCCCTAGGGGTACCACTAAGAAAAATCACCAAAATTGAGAAATCGTAAAAAGTGGTGAAATTTTGGATACGAGCCCAACAATTCAGGAAAACTCGATCGGAATAGCTACTGGAAGCTTTCCGGTCACAACGCATCGAGAATTGGCTTCGCCGGAATCCGACGAATTTTTACGGATTTCCCTAGGGGTACCACTAGGGAAAATCACCAAAATCGAGAAAAGTGGTGAAATTTCGGATCCGAGACCAATAATTCAGGAAAACTCGATCGGAATAGCTAGTGGAAGCTTGCCGGTCACAACGCATCGAGAATTGGAATGCGACGAATTTTTACGGATTTCCCTAGGGGTACCACTAGGAAAAATCACCAAAATCGAGAAATCGTAAAAAGTTATGGAATTTCGGATCCGAGCCCAATAATTCAGGAAAACTCGATCGGAATAGCTACTGGAAGCTTGCCGGTCACAACGCTTCGAGAATTGGCTTCGCCGGAATCCGACGAATTTTTACGGATTTACCTAGGGGTACCACTAGGAAAAATCACCAAAATTGAGAAATCGTAAAAAGTGGTGAAATTTCGGATACGAGCCCAACAATTCAGGAAAACTCGATCGGAATAGCTACTGGAAGCTTGCCGGTCACAACGCATCGAGAATTGGCTTCGCCGGAATCCGACGAATTTTTACGGATTTCCCTAGGGGTACCACTAGGGAAAATCACCAAAATCGAGAAAAGTGGTGAAATTTCGGATCCGAGACCAATAATTCAGGAAAACTCGATCGGAATAGCTAGTGGAAGCTTGCCGGTCACAACGCATCGAGAATTGGAATCCGACGAATTTTTATGGATTTCCCTAGGTGTACCACTAGGAAAAATCACCAAAATCGAGAAATCGTAAAAAGTTATGAAATTTCGGATCAGAGCCCAATAATTCAGGAAAACTCGATCGGAAAAGCTACTGGAAGTTTGCCGGTCACAACGCATCTAGAATTGGCTTCGCCGGAATCCGACGAATTTTTACGGATTTCCCTAGGGGTACCACTAAGAAAAATCACCAAAATTGAGAAATCGTAAAAAGTGGTGAAATTTTGGATACGAGCCCAACAATTCAGGAAAACTCGATCGGAATAGCTACTGGAAGCTTTCCGGTCACAACGCATCGAGAATTGGCTTCGCCGGAATCCGACGAATTTTTACGGATTTCCCTAGGGGTACCACTAGGGAAAATCACCAAAATCGAGAAAAGTGGTGAAATTTCGGATCCGAGACCAATAATTCAGGAAAACTCGATCGGAATAGCTAGTGGAAGCTTGCCGGTCACAACGCATCGAGAATTGGAATCCGACGAATTTTTATGGATTTCCCTAGGGGTACCACTAGGAAAAATCACCAAAATCGAGAAATTGTAAAAAGTTATGAAATTTCGGATCAGAGCAAAATAATTCAGGAAAACTCGATCGGAATAGCTACTGGAAACTTGCCGGTCACAACGCATCGAGAATTGGCTTCGCCGGAATCCGACGAATTTTTACGGATTTCCCTAGTGGTACCACTAGGAAAAATCACCAAAATCGAGAAATCGTAAAAAGTGGTGAAATTTCGGATCCGAGCCAAATAATTCAGGAAAACTCGATCGGAATAGCTACTGGAAGCTTGCCGGTCACAACGCATCGAGAATTGGCTTCGCCGGAATCCGACGAATTTTTACGGATTTTCCTAGGGGTACCACTAGGAAAAATCACCAAAATCGAGAAAAGTGGTGAAATTTCGGATCCGAGACCAATAATTCAGGAAAACTCGATCGGAATAGCTAGTGGAAGCTTGCCGGTCACAACGCATCGAGAATTGGAATCCGACGAATTTTTATGGATTTCCCTAGGGGTACCACTAGATAAAATCACCAAAATCGAGAAATTGTAAAAAGTTATGAAATTTCGGATCAGAGCCCAATAATTCAGGAAAACTCGATCGGAATAGCTACTGGAAACTTGCCGGTCACAACGCATCGAGAATTGGCTTCGCCAGAATCCGACGAATTTTTACGGATTTCCCTAGGGGTACCACTAGGGAAAATCACCAAAATCGAGAAATCGTAAAAAGTGGTGAAATTTCGGATCCGAGCCAAATAATTCAGGAAAACTCGATCGGAATAGCTACTGGAAGCTTGCCGGTCACAACGCATCGAGAATTGGCTTCGCCGGAATCCGACGAATTTTTACGGATTTCCCTAGGGGTACCACTAGGGAAAATCACCAAAATCGAGAAAAGTGGTGAAATTTCGGATCCGAGACCAATAATTCAGGAAAACGCGATCGGAATAGCTAGTGGAAGCTTGCCGGTCACAACGCATCGAGAATTGGAATCCGACGAATTTTTATGGATTTCCCTAGGGGTACCACTAGATAAAATCACCAAAATCGAGAAATTGTAAAAAGTTATGAAATTTCGGATCAGAGCCCAATAATTCAGGAAAACTCGATCGGAATAGCTACTGGAAACTTGCCGGTCACAACGCATCGAGAATTGGCTTCGCCGGAATCCGACGAATTTTTACGGATTTCCCTAGGGGTACCACTAGGGAAAATCACCAAAATCGAGAAATCGTAAAAAGTGGTGAAATTTCGGATCCGAGCCAAATAATTCAGGAAAACTCGATCGGAATAGCTACTGGAAGCTTGCCGGTCACAACGCATCGAGAATTGGCTTCGCCGGAATCCGACGAATTTTTACGGATTTCCCTAGGGGTACCACTAGGGAAAATCACCAAAATCGAGAAAAGTGGTGAAATTTCGGATCCGAGACCAATAATTCAGGAAAACTCGATCGGAATAGCTAGTGGAAGCTTGCCGGTCACAACGCATCGAGAATTGGAATCCGACGATTTTTTATGGATTTCCTTAGGGGTACCACTAGGAAAAATCACCAAAATCGAGAAATCGTAAAAAGTTATGAAATTTCGGATCAGAGCCCAATAATTCAGGAAAACTCGATCGGAATAGCTACTGGAAGCTTGCCGGTCACAACGCATCGAGAATTAGCTTCGCCGGAATCCGACGAATTTTTACGGATTTCCCTAGGGGTACCACTAGGGAAAATCACTAAAATCGAGAAATCGTAAAAAGTGGTGAAATTTCGGATCCGAGCCCAATAATTCAGGAAAACTCGATCGGAATAGCTACTGGAAGCTTGCCGGTCACAACGCATCGAGAATTGGCTTCGCCCGAATGCGACGAATTTTTACGGATTTCCCTAGGGGTACCACTAGGGAAAATCACCAAAATCGAGAAAAGTGGTGAAATTTCGGATCCGAGACCAATAATTCAGGAAAACTCGATCGGAATAGCTAGTGGAAGCTTGCCGGTCACAACGCATCGAGAATTGGAATGCGACGAATTTTTACGGATTTCCCTAGGGGTACCACTAGGAAAAATCACCAAAATCGAGAAATCGTAAAAAGTTATGGAATTTCGGATCCGAGCCCAATAATTCAGGAAAACTCGATCGGAATAGCTACTGGAAGCTTTCCGGTCACAACGCTTCGAGAATTGGCTTCGCCGGAATCCGACGAATTTTTACGGATTTACCTAGGGGTACCACTAGGAAAAATCACCAAAATTGAGAAATCGTAAAAAGTGGTGAAATTTCGGATACGAGCCCAACAATTCAGGAAAACTCGATCGGAATAGCTACTGGAAGCTTGCCGGTCACAACGCATCGAGAATTGGCTTCGCCGGAATCCGACGAATTTTTACGGATTTCCCTAGGGGTACCACTAGGGAAAATCACCAAAATCGAGAAAAGTGGTGAAATTTCGGATCCGAGACCAATAATTCAGGAAAACTCGATCGGAATAGCTAGTGGAAGCTTGCCGGTCACAACGCATCGAGAATTGGAATCCGACGAATTTTTATGGATTTCCCTAGGTGTACCACTAGGAAAAATCACCAAAATCGAGAAATCGTAAAAAGTTATGAAATTTCGGATCAGAGCCCAATAATTCAGGAAAACTCGATCGGAATAGCTACTGGAAGTTTGCCGGTCACAACGCATCGAGAATTGGCTTCGACGGAATCCGACGAATTTTTACGGATTTCCCTAGGGGTACCACTAAGAAAAATCACCAAAATTGAGAAATCGTAAAAAGTGGTGAAATTTTGGATACGAGCCCAACAATTCAGGAAAACTCGATCGGAATAGCTACTGGAAGCTTTCCGGTCACAACGCATCGAGAATTGGCTTCGCCGGAATCCGACGAATTTTTACGGATTTCCCTAGGGGTACCACTAGGGAAAATCACCAAAATCGAGAAAAGTGGTGAAATTTCGGATCCGAGACCAATAATTCAGGAAAACTCGATCGGAATAGCTAGTGGAAGCTTGCCGGTCACAACGCATCGAGAATTGGAATCCGACGAATTTTTATGGATTTCCCTAGGGGTACCACTAGGAAAAATCACCAAAATCGAGAAATTGTAAAAAGTTATGAAATTTCGGATCAGAGCAAAATAATTCAGGAAAACTCGATCGGAATAGCTACTGGAAACTTGCCGGTCACAACGCATCGAGAATTGGCTTCGCCGGAATCCGACGAATTTTTACGGATTTCCCTAGTGGTACCACTAGGGAAAATCACCAAAATCGAGAAATCGTAAAAAGTGGTGAAATTTCGGATCCGAGCCAAATAATTCAGGAAAACTCGATCGGAATAGCTACTGGAAGCTTGCCGGTCACAACGCATCGAGAATTGGCTTCGCCGGAATCCGACGAATTTTTACGGATTTTCCTAGGGGTACCACTAGGGAAAATCACCAAAATCGAGAAAAGTGGTGAAATTTCGGATCCGAGACCAATAATTCAGGAAAACTCGATCGGAATAGCTAGTGGAAGCTTGCCGGTCACAACGCATCGAGAATTGGAATCCGACGAATTTTTATGGATTTCCCTAGGGGTACCACTAGATAAAATCACCAAAATCGAGAAATTGTAAAAAGTTATGAAATTTCGGATCAGAGCCCAATAATTCAGGAAAACTCGATCGGAATAGCTACTGGAAACTTGCCGGTCACAACGCATCGAGAATTGGCTTCGCCGGAATCCGACGAATTTTTACGGATTTCCCTAGGGGTACCACTAGGGAAAATCACCAAAATCGAGAAATCGTAAAAAGTGGTGAAATTTCGGATCCGAGCCAAATAATTCAGGAAAACTCGATCGGAATAGCTACTGGAAGCTTGCCGGTCACAACGCATCGAGAATTGGCTTCGCCGGAATCCGACGAATTTTTACGGATTTCCCTAGGGGTACCACTAGGGAAAATCACCAAAATCGAGAAAAGTGGTGAAATTTCGGATCCGAGACCAATAATTCAGGAAAACGCGATCGGAATAGCTAGTGGAAGCTTGCCGGTCACAACGCATCGAGAATTGGAATCCGACGATTTTTTATGGATTTCCTTAGGGGTACCACTAGGAAAAATCACCAAAATCGAGAAATCGTAAAAAGTTATGAAATTTCGGATCAGAGCCCAATAATTCAGGAAAACTCGATCGGAATAGCTACTGGAAGCTTTCCGGTCACAACGCATCGAGAATTAGCTTCGCCGGAATCCGACGAATTTTTACGGATTTCCCTAGGGGTACCACTAGGGAAAATCACCAAAATCGGGAAATCGTAAAAAGTGGTGAAATTTCGGATCCGAGCCCAATAATTCTGGAAAACTCGATCGGAATAGCTACTGGAAGCTTGCCGGTCACAACGCATCGAGAATTGGCTTCGCCCGAATGCGACGAATTTTTACGGATTTCCCTAGGGGTACCACTAGGGAAAATCACCAAAATCGAGAAAAGTGGTGAAATTTCGGATCCGAGACCAATAATTCAGGAAAACTCGATCGGAATAGCTAGTGGAAGCTTGCCGGTCACAACGCATCGAGAATTGGAATGCGACGAATTTTTACGGATTTCCCTAGGGGTACCACTAGGAAAAATCACCAAAATCGAGAAATCGCAAAAAGTTATGGAATTTCGGATCCGAGCCCAATAATTCAGGAAAACTCGATCGGAATAGCTACTGGAAGCTTGCCGGTCACAACGCTTTGAGAATTGGTTTCGCCGGAATCCGACGAATTTTTACGGATTTACCTAGGGGTACCACTAGGAAAAATCACCAAAATTAAGAAATCGTAAAAAGTGGTGAAATTTCGAATACGAGCCCAACAATTCAGGAAAACTCGATCGGAATAGCTACTGGAAGCTTGCCGGTCACAACGCATCGAGAATTGGTTTCGCCGGAATCCGACGAATTTTTACGGATTTCCCTAGGGGTACCACTAGGGAAAATCACCAAAATCGAGAAAAGTGGTGAAATTTCGGATCCGAGACCAATAATTCAGGAAAACTCGATCGGAATAGCTAGTGGAAGCTTGCCGGTCACAACGCATCGAGAATTGGAATCCGACGAATTTTTATGGATTTTCCTAGGTGTACCACTAGGAAAAATCACCAAAATCGACAAATCGTAAAAAGTTATGAAATTTCGGATCAGAGCCCAATAATTCAGGAAAACTCGATCGGAATAGCTACTGGAAGCTTGCCGGTCACAACGCATCGAGAATTGGCTTCGCCGGAATCCGACGAATTTTTACGGATTTCCCTAGGGGTACCACTAAGAAAAATCACCAAAATTGAGAAATCGTAAAAAGTGGTGAAATTTTGGATACGAGCCCAACAATTCAGGAAAACTCGATCGGAATAGCTACTGGAAGCTTTCCGGTCACAACGCATCGAGAATTGGCTTCGCCGGAATCCGACGAATTTTTACGGATTTCCCTAGGGGTACCACTAGGGAAAATCACCAAAATCGAGAAAAGTGGTGAAATTTCGGATCCGAGACCAATAATTCAGGAAAACTCGATCGGAATAGCTAGTGGAAGCTTGCCGGTCACAACGCATCGAGAATTGGAATCCGACGAATTTTTATGGATTTCCCTAGGGGTACCACTAGGAAAAATCACCAAAATCGAGAAATTGTAAAAAGTTATGAAATTTCGGATCAGAGCAAAATAATTCAGGAAAACTCGATCGGAATAGCTACTGGAAACTTGCCGGTCACAACGCATCGAGAATTGGCTTCGCCGGAATCCGACGAATTTTTACGGATTTCCCTAGTGGTACCACTAGGGAAAATCACCAAAATCGAGAAATCGTAAAAAGTGGTGAAATTTCGGATCCGAGCCAAATAATTCAGGAAAACTCGATCGGAATAGCTACTGGAAGCTTGCCGGTCACAACGCATCGAGAATTGGCTTCGCCGGAATCCGACGAATTTTTACGGATTTTCCTAGGGGTACCACTAGGGAAAATCACCAAAATCGAGAAAAGTGGTGAAATTTCGGATCCGAGACCAATAATTCAGGAAAACTCGATCGGAATAGCTAGTGGAAGCTTGCCGGTCACAACGCATCGAGAATTGGAATCCGACGAATTTTTATGGATTTCCCTAGGGGTACCACTAGATAAAATCACCAAAATCGAGAAATTGTAAAAAGTTATGAAATTTCGGATCAGAGCCCAATAATTCAGGAAAACTCGATCGGAATAGCTACTGGAAACTTGCCGGTCACAACGCATCGAGAATTGGCTTCGCCGGAATCCGACGAATTTTTACGGATTTCCCTAGGGGTACCACTAGGGAAAATCACCAAAATCGAGAAATCGTAAAAAGTGGTGAAATTTCGGATCCGAGCCAAATAATTCAGGAAAACTCGATCGGAATAGCTACTGGAAGCTTGCCGGTCACAACGCATCGAGAATTGGCTTCGCCGGAATCCGACGAATTTTTACGGATTTCCCTAGGGGTACCACTAGGGAAAATCACCAAAATCGAGAAAAGTGGTGAAATTTCGGATCCGAGACCAATAATTCAGGAAAACGCGATCGGAATAGCTAGTGGAAGCTTGCCGGTCACAACGCATCGAGAATTGGAATCCGACGATTTTTTATGGATTTCCTTAGGGGTACCACTAGGAAAAATCACCAAAATCGAGAAATCGTAAAAAGTTATGAAATTTCGGATCAGAGCCCAATAATTCAGGAAAACTCGATCGGAATAGCTACTGGAAGCTTTCCGGTCACAACGCATCGAGAATTAGCTTCGCCGGAATCCGACGAATTTTTACGGATTTCCCTAGGGGTACCACTAGGGAAAATCACCAAAATCGGGAAATCGTAAAAAGTGGTGAAATTTCGGATCCGAGCCCAATAATTCTGGAAAACTCGATCGGAATAGCTACTGGAAGCTTGCCGGTCACAACGCATCGAGAATTGGCTTCGCCCGAATGCGACGAATTTTTACGGATTTCCCTAGGGGTACCACTAGGGAAAATCACCAAAATCGAGAAAAGTGGTGAAATTTCGGATCCGAGACCAATAATTCAGGAAAACTCGATCGGAATAGCTAGTGGAAGCTTGCCGGTCACAACGCATCGAGAATTGGAATGCGACGAATTTTTACGGATTTCCCTAGGGGTACCACTAGGAAAAATCACCAAAATCGAGAAATCGCAAAAAGTTATGGAATTTCGGATCCGAGCCCAATAATTCAGGAAAACTCGATCGGAATAGCTACTGGAAGCTTGCCGGTCACAACGCTTTGAGAATTGGTTTCGCCGGAATCCGACGAATTTTTACGGATTTACCTAGGGGTACCACTAGGAAAAATCACCAAAATTAAGAAATCGTAAAAAGTGGTGAAATTTCGAATACGAGCCCAACAATTCAGGAAAACTCGATCGGAATAGCTACTGGAAGCTTGCCGGTCACAACGCATCGAGAATTGGTTTCGCCGGAATCCGACGAATTTTTACGGATTTCCCTAGGGGTACCACTAGGGAAAATCACCAAAATCGAGAAAAGTGGTGAAATTTCGGATCCGAGACCAATAATTCAGGAAAACTCGATCGGAATAGCTAGTGGAAGCTTGCCGGTCACAACGCATCGAGAATTGGAATCCGACGAATTTTTATGGATTTTCCTAGGTGTACCACTAGGAAAAATCACCAAAATCGACAAATCGTAAAAAGTTATGAAATTTCGGATCAGAGCCCAATAATTCAGGAAAACTCGATCGGAATAGCTACTGGAAGCTTGCCGGTCACAACGCATCGAGAATTGGCTTCGCCGGAATCCGACGAATTTTTACGGATTTCCCTAGGGGTACCACTAAGAAAAATCACCAAAATTGAGAAATCGTAAAAAGTGGTGAAATTTTGGATACGAGCCCAACAATTCAGGAAAACTCGATCGGAATAGCTACTGGAAGCTTTCCGGTCACAACGCATCGAGAATTGGCTTCGCCGGAATCCGACGAATTTTTACGGATTTCCCTAGGGGTACCACTAGGGAAAATCACCAAAATCGAGAAAAGTGGTGAAATTTCGGATCCGAGACCAATAATTCAGGAAAACTCGATCGGAATAGCTAGTGGAAGCTTGCCGGTCACAACGCATCGAGAATTGGAATCCGACGAATTTTTATGGATTTCCCTAGGGGTACCACTAGGAAAAATCACCAAAATCGAGAAATTGTAAAAAGTTATGAAATTTCGGATCAGAGCAAAATAATTCAGGAAAACTCGATCGGAATAGCTACTGGAAACTTGCCGGTCACAACGCATCGAGAATTGGCTTCGCCGGAATCCGACGAATTTTTACGGATTTCCCTAGTGGTACCACTAGGGAAAATCACCAAAATCGAGAAATCGTAAAAAGTGGTGAAATTTCGGATCCGAGCCAAATAATTCAGGAAAACTCGATCGGAATAGCTACTGGAAGCTTGCCGGTCACAACGCATCGAGAATTGGCTTCGCCGGAATCCGACGAATTTTTACGGATTTTCCTAGGGGTACCACTAGGGAAAATCACCAAAATCGAGAAAAGTGGTGAAATTTCGGATCCGAGACCAATAATTCAGGAAAACTCGATCGGAATAGCTAGTGGAAGCTTGCCGGTCACAACGCATCGAGAATTGGAATCCGACGAATTTTTATGGATTTCCCTAGGGGTACCACTAGATAAAATCACCAAAATCGAGAAATTGTAAAAAGTTATGAAATTTCGGATCAGAGCCCAATAATTCAGGAAAACTCGATCGGAATAGCTACTGGAAACTTGCCGGTCACAACGCATCGAGAATTGGCTTCGCCGGAATCCGACGAATTTTTACGGATTTCCCTAGGGGTACCACTAGGGAAAATCACCAAAATCGAGAAATCGTAAAAAGTGGTGAAATTTCGGATCCGAGCCAAATAATTCAGGAAAACTCGATCGGAATAGCTACTGGAAGCTTGCCGGTCACAACGCATCGAGAATTGGCTTCGCCGGAATCCGACGAATTTTTACGGATTTCCCTAGGGGTACCACTAGGGAAAATCACCAAAATCGAGAAAAGTGGTGAAATTTCGGATCCGAGACCAATAATTCAGGAAAACGCGATCGGAATAGCTAGTGGAAGCTTGCCGGTCACAACGCATCGAGAATTGGAATCCGACGATTTTTTATGGATTTCCTTAGGGGTACCACTAGGAAAAATCACCAAAATCGAGAAATCGTAAAAAGTTATGAAATTTCGGATCAGAGCCCAATAATTCAGGAAAACTCGATCGGAATAGCTACTGGAAGCTTTCCGGTCACAACGCATCGAGAATTAGCTTCGCCGGAATCCGACGAATTTTTACGGATTTCCCTAGGGGTACCACTAGGGAAAATCACCAAAATCGGGAAATCGTAAAAAGTGGTGAAATTTCGGATCCGAGCCCAATAATTCTGGAAAACTCGATCGGAATAGCTACTGGAAGCTTGCCGGTCACAACGCATCGAGAATTGGCTTCGCCCGAATGCGACGAATTTTTACGGATTTCCCTAGGGGTACCACTAGGGAAAATCACCAAAATCGAGAAAAGTGGTGAAATTTCGGATCCGAGACCAATAATTCAGGAAAACTCGATCGGAATAGCTAGTGGAAGCTTGCCGGTCACAACGCATCGAGAATTGGAATGCGACGAATTTTTACGGATTTCCCTAGGGGTACCACTAGGAAAAATCACCAAAATCGAGAAATCGCAAAAAGTTATGGAATTTCGGATCCGAGCCCAATAATTCAGGAAAACTCGATCGGAATAGCTACTGGAAGCTTGCCGGTCACAACGCTTTGAGAATTGGTTTCGCCGGAATCCGACGAATTTTTACGGATTTACCTAGGGGTACCACTAGGAAAAATCACCAAAATTAAGAAATCGTAAAAAGTGGTGAAATTTCGAATACGAGCCCAACAATTCAGGAAAACTCGATCGGAATAGCTACTGGAAGCTTGCCGGTCACAACGCATCGAGAATTGGTTTCGCCGGAATCCGACGAATTTTTACGGATTTCCCTAGGGGTACCACTAGGGAAAATCACCAAAATCGAGAAAAGTGGTGAAATTTCGGATCCGAGACCAATAATTCAGGAAAACTCGATCGGAATAGCTAGTGGAAGCTTGCCGGTCACAACGCATCGAGAATTGGAATCCGACGAATTTTTATGGATTTTCCTAGGTGTACCACTAGGAAAAATCACCAAAATCGACAAATCGTAAAAAGTTATGAAATTTCGGATCAGAGCCCAATAATTCAGGAAAACTCGATCGGAATAGCTACTGGAAGCTTGCCGGTCACAACGCATCGAGAATTGGCTTCGCCGGAATCCGACGAATTTTTACGGATTTCCCTAGGGGTACCACTAAGAAAAATCACCAAAATTGAGAAATCGTAAAAAGTGGTGAAATTTTGGATACGAGCCCAACAATTCAGGAAAACTCGATCGGAATAGCTACTGGAAGCTTTCCGGTCACAACGCATCGAGAATTGGCTTCGCCGGAATCCGACGAATATTTACGGATTTCCCTAGGGGTACCACTAGGGAAAATCACCAAAATCGAGAAAAGTGGTGAAATTTCGGATCCGAGACCAATAATTCAGGAAAACTCGATCGGAATAGCTAGTGGAAGCTTGCCGGTCACAACGCATCGAGAATTGGAATCCGACGAATTTTTATGGATTTCCCTAGGGGTACCACTAGGAAAAATCACCAAAATCGAGAAATTGTAAAAAGTTATGAAATTTCGGATCAGAGCAAAATAATTCAGGAAAACTCGATCGGAATAGCTACTGGAAACTTGCCGGTCACAACGCATCGAGAATTGGCTTCGCCGGAATCCGACGAATTTTTACGGATTTCCCTAGTGGTACCACTAGGGAAAATCACCAAAATCGAGAAATCGTAAAAAGTGGTGAAATTTCGGATCCGAGCCAAATAATTCAGGAAAACTCGATCGGAATAGCTACTGGAAGCTTGCCGGTCACAACGCATCGAGAATTGGCTTCGCCGGAATCCGACGAATTTTTACGGATTTTCCTAGGGGTACCACTAGGGAAAATCACCAAAATCGAGAAAAGTGGTGAAATTTCGGATCCGAGACCAATAATTCAGGAAAACTCGATCGGAATAGCTAGTGGAAGCTTGCCGGTCACAACGCATCGAGAATTGGAATCCGACGAATTTTTATGGATTTCCCTAGGGGTACCACTAGATAAAATCACCAAAATCGAGAAATTGTAAAAAGTTATGAAATTTCGGATCAGAGCCCAATAATTCAGGAAAACTCGATCGGAATAGCTACTGGAAACTTGCCGGTCACAACGCATCGAGAATTGGCTTCGCCGGAATCCGACGAATTTTTACGGATTTCCCTAGGGGTACCACTAGGGAAAATCACCAAAATCGAGAAATCGTAAAACGTGGTGAAATTTCGGATCCGAGCCAAATAATTCAGGAAAACTCGATCGGAATAGCTACTGGAAGCTTGCCGGTCACAACGCATCGAGAATTGGCTTCGCCGGAATCCGACGAATTTTTACGGATTTCCCTAGGGGTACCACTAGGGAAAATCACCAAAATCGAGAAAAGTGGTGAAATTTCGGATCCGAGACCAATAATTCAGGAAAACGTGATCGGAATAGCTAGTGGAAGCTTGCCGGTCACAACGCATCGAGAATTGGAATCCGACGATTTTTTATGGATTTCCTTAGGGGTACCACTAGGAAAAATCACCAAAATCGAGAAATCGTAAAAAGTTATGAAATTTCGGATCAGAGCCCAATAATTTAGGAAAACTCGATCGGAATAGCTACTGGAAGCTTTCCGGTCACAACGCATCGAGAATTAGCTTCGCCGGAATCCGACGAATTTTTACGGATTTCCCTAGGGGTACCACTAGGGAAAATCACCAAAATCGAGAAATCGTAAAAAGTGGTGAAATTTCGGATCCGAGCCCAATAATTCAGGAAAACTCGATCGGAATAGCTACTGGAAGCTTGCCGGTCACAACGCATCGAGAATTGGCTTCGCCGGAATCCGACGAATTTTTACGGATTTCCCTAGGGGTACCGCTAGGGAAAATCACCAAAATCGAGAAAAGTGGTGAAATTTCGGATCCGAGACCAATAATTCAGGAAAACTCGATCGGAATAGCTAGTGGAAGCTTGCCGGTCACAACGCATCGAGAATTGGAATGCGACGAATTTTTACGGATTTCCCTAGGGGTACCACTAGGAAAAATCACCAAAATCGAGAAATCGTAAAAAGTTATGGAATTTCGGATCCGAGCCCAATAATTCAGGAAAACTCGATCGGAATAGCTACTGGAAGCTTGCCGGTCACAACGCTTCGAGAATTGGCTTCGCCGGAATCCGACGAATTTTTACGGATTTACCTAGGGGTACCACTAGGAAAAATCACCAAAATTGAGAAATCGTAAAAAGTGGTGATATTTCGGATACGAGCCCAACAATTCAGGAAAACTCGATCGGAATAGCTACTGGAAGCTTGCCGGTCACAACGCATCGAGAATTGGCTTCGCCGGAATCCGACGAATTTTTACGGATTTCCCTAGGGGTACCACTAGGGAAAATCACCAAAATCGAGAAAAGTGGTGAAATTTCGGATCCGAGACCAATAATTCAGGAAAACTCGATCGGAATAGCTAGTGGAAGCTTGCCGGTCACAACGCATCGAGAATTGGAATCCGACGAATTTTTATGGATTTCCCTAGGTGTACCACTAGGAAAAATCACCAAAATCGAGAAATCGTAAAAAGTTATGAAATTTCGGATCAGAGCCCAATAATTCAGGAAAACTCGATCGGAATAGCTACTGGAAGCTTGCCGGTCACAACGCATCGAGAATTGGCTTCGCCGGAATCCGACGAATTTTTACGGATTTCCCTAGGGGTACCACTAAGAAAAATCACCAAAATTGAGAAATCGTAAAAAGTGGTGAAATTTTGGATACGAGCCCAACAATTCAGGAAAACTCGATCGGAATAGCTACTGGAAGCTTTCCGGTCACAACGCATCGAGAATTGGCTTCGCCGGAATCCGACGAATTTTTACGGATTTCCCTAGGGGTACCACTAGGGAAAATCACCAAAATCGAGAAAAGTGGTGAAATTTCGGATCCGAGACCAATAATTCAGGAAAACTCGATCGGAATAGCTAGTGGAAGCTTGCCGGTCACAACGCATCGAGAATTGGAATCCGACGAATTTTTATGGATTTCCCTAGGGGTACCACTAGGAAAAATCACCAAAATCGAGAAATTGTAAAAAGTTATGAAATTTCGGATCAGAGCAAAATAATTCAGGAAAACTCGATCGGAATAGCTACTGGAAACTTGCCGGTCACAACGCATCGAGAATTGGCTTCGCCGGAATCCGACGAATTTTTACGGATTTCCCTAGTGGTACCACTAGGGAAAATCACCAAAATCGAGAAATCGTAAAAAGTGGTGAAATTTCGGATCCGAGCCAAATAATTCAGGAAAACTCGATCGGAATAGCTACTGGAAGCTTTCCGGTCACAACGCATCGAGAATTGGCTTCGCCGGAATCCGACGAATTTTTACGGATTTCCCTAGGGGTACCACTAGGGAAAATCACCAAAATCGAGAAAAGTGGTGAAATTTCGGATCCGAGACCAATAATTCAGGAAAACTCGATCGGAATAGCTAGTGGAAGCTTGCCGGTCACAACGCATCGAGAATTGGAATCCGACGATTTTTTATGGATTTCCTTAGGGGTACCACTAGGAAAAATCACCAAAATCGAGAAATCGTAAAAAGTTATGAAATTTCGGATCAGAGCCCAATAATTCAGGAAAACTCGATCGGAATAGCTACTGGAAGCTTGCCGGTCACAACGCATCGAGAATTGGCTTCGCCGGAATCCGACGAATTTTTACGGATTTCCCTAGGGGTACCACTAGGGAAAATCACCAAAATCGAGAAATCGTAAAAAGTGGTGAAATTTCGGATCCGAGCCCAATAATTCAGGAAAACTAGATCGAAATAGCTACTGGAAGCTTGCCGGTCACAACGCATCGAGAATTGGCTTCGCCGGAATCCGACGAATTTTTACGGATTTCCCTAGGGGTACCACTAGGTAAAATCACCAAAATCGAGAAATCGTAAAAAGTGGTGAAATTTCGGATCCGAGCCCAATAATTCAGGAAAACTCGATCGGAATAGCTACTGGAAGCTTGCCGGTCACAACGCATCGAGAATTGGTTTCGCCGGAATCCGACGAATTTTTACGGATTTCCCTAGGGGTACCACTAGGGAAAATCACCAAAATCGAGAAATCGTAAAAAGTGGTGAAATTTCGGATCCGAGCCCAATAATTCAGGAAAACTCGATCGGAATAGCTACTGGAAGCTTGCCGGTCACAACGCATCGAGAATTGGCTTCGCCGGAATCCGACGAATTTTTACGGATTTCCCTAGGGGTACCACTAGGAAAAATCACCAAAATCGAGAAATCGTAAAAAGTGGTAAAATTTCGGATCCGAGCCCAATAATTCAGGAAAACTAGATCGAAATAGCTACTGGAAGCTTGCCAGTCACAACGCATCGAGAATTGGCTTCGCCGGAATCCGACGAATTTTTACGGATTTCCCTAGGGGTACCACTAGGTAAAATCACCAAAATCGAGAAATCGTAAAAAGTGGTGAAATTTCGGATCCGAGCCCAATAATTCAGGAAAACTCGATCGGAATAGCTACTGGAAGCTTGCCGGTCACAACGCATCGAGAATTGGTTTCGCCGGAATCCGACGAATTTTTACGGATTTCCCTAAGGGTACCACTAGGGAAAATCACCAAAATCGAGAAATCGTAAAAAGTGGTGAAATTTCGGATCCGAGCCCAATAATTCAGGAAAACTCGATCGGAATAGCTACTGGAAGCTTGCCGGTCACAACGCATCGAGAATTGGTTTCGCCGGAATCCGACGAATTTTTACGGATTTTCCTAAGGGTACCACTAGGGAAAATCACCAAAATCGAGAAATCGTAAAAAGTGGTGAAATTTCGGATCCGAGCCCAATAATTCAGGAAAACTCGATCGGAATAGCTACTGGAAGCTTGCCGGTCACAACGCATCGAGAATTGGCTTCGCCGGAATCCGACGAATTTTTACGGATTTCCCTAGGGGTACCACTAGGGAAAATCACCAAAATCGAGAAAAGTGGTGAAATTTCGGATCCGAGACCAATAATTCAGGAAAACTCGATCGGAATAGCTAGTGGAAGCTTGCCGGTCACAACGCATCGAGAATTGGAATCCGACGATTTTTTATGGATTTCCTTTGGGGTACCACTAGGAAAAATCACCAAAATCGAGAAATCGTAAAAAGTTATGAAATTTCGGATCAGAGCCCAATAATTCAGGAAAACTCGATCGGAATAGCTACTGGAAGCTTGCCGGTCACAACGCATCGAGAATTAGCTTCGCCGGAATCCGACGAATTTTTACGAATTTCCCTAGGGGTACCACTAGGGAAAATCACCAAAATCGAGAAATCGTAAAAAGTGGTGAAATTTCGGATCCGAGCCCAATAATTCAGGAAAACTCGATCGGAATAGCTACTGGAAGCTTGCCGGTCAAAACGCATCGAGAATTGACTTCGCCGAAATCCGACGAATTTTTACGGATTTCACTTGGGGTACCACTAGGGAAAATCACCAAAATCGAGAAATCGTAAAAAGTGGTGAAATTTCGGATCCGAGACCAATAATTCAGGAAAACTTGATCGGAATAGCTAGTGGAAGCTTGCCGGTCACAACGCATCGAGAATTGGTTTCGCCGGAATCCGACGAATTTTTACGGATTTCCCTAGGGGTACCACTAGGTAAAATCACCAAAATCGAGAAATCGTAAAAAGTGGTGAAATTTCGGATCCGAGCCCAATAATTCAGGAAAACTCGATCGGAATAGCTACTGGAAGCTTGCCGGTCACAACGCATCGAGAATTGGTTTCGCCGGAATCCGACGAATTTTTACGGATTTTCCTAAGGGTACCACTAGGGAAAATCACCAAAATCGAGAAATCGTAAAAAGTCGTGAAATTTCGGATCCGAGCCCAATAATTCAGGAAAAATCGATCGGAATAGCTACTGGAAGCTTGCCGGTCACAACGCATCGAGAATTGGCTTCGCCGGAATCCGACGAATTTTTACGGATTTCCCTAGGGGTACCACTAGGGAAAATCACCAAAATCGAGAAAAGTGGTGAAATTTCGGATCCGAGATAATTAATTCAGGAAAACTCGATCGGAATATCTAGTGGAAGCTTGCCGGTCACAACGCATCGAGAATTGGAATCCGACGATTTTTTATGGATTTCCTTTGGGGTACCACTAGGAAAAATCACCAAAATCGAGAAATCGTAAAAAGTTATGAAATTTCGGATCAGAGCCCAATAATTCAGGAAAACTCGATCGGAATAGCTACTGGAAGCTTGCCGGTCACAACGCATCGAGAATTGGCTTCGCCGGAATCCGACGAATTTTTACGGATTTCCCTAGGGGTACCACTAGGGAAAATCACCAAAATCGAGAAATCGTAAAAAGTGGTGAAATTTCGGATCCGAGCCCAATAATTCAGGAAAACTCGATCGGAATAGCTACTGGAAGCTTGCCGGTCACAACGAATCGAGAATTGGCTTCGCCGGAATCCGACGAATTTTTACGGATTTCCCTAGGGGTACCACTAGGGAAAATCACCAAAATCGAGAAATCGTAAAAAGTGGTGAAATTTCGGATCCGAGCCCAATAATTCAGGAAAACTCGATCGGAATAGCTACTGGAAGCTTGCCGGTCAAAACGCATCGAGAATTGGCTTCGCCGGAATCCGACGAATTTTTACGGATTTCCCTTGGGGTACCACTAGGGAAAATCACCAAAATCGAGAAATCGTAAAAAGTGGTGAAATTTCGGATCCGAGACCAATAATTCAGGAAAACTTGATCGGAATAGCTAGTGGAAGCTTGCCGGTCACAACGCATCGAGAATTGGCTTCGCCCGAATGCGACGAATTTTTACGGATTTCCCTAGGGGTACCACTAGGGAAAATCACCAAAATCGAGAAAAGTGGTGAAATTTCGGATCCGAGACCAATAATTCAGGAAAACTCGATCGGAATAGCTAGTGGAAGCTTGCCGGTCACAACGCATCGAGAATTGGAATGCGACGAATTTTTACGGATTTCCCTAGGGGTACCACTAGGAAAAATCACCAAAATCGAGAAATCGTAAAAAGTTATGAAATTTCGGATCAGAGCCCAATAATTCAGGAAAACTCGATCGGAATAGCTACTGGAAGCTTGTCGGTCACAACGCATCGAGAATTGGCTTCGCCGGAATCCGACGAATATTTACGGATTTCCCTAGGGGTACCACTAAGAAAAATCACCAAAATTGAGAAATCGTAAAAAGTGGTGAAATTTTGGATACGAGCCCAACAATTCAGGAAAACTCGATCGGAATAGCTACTGGAACCTTTCCGGTCACAACGCATCGAGAATCGGCTTCGCCGGAATCCGACGAATTTTTACGGATTTCCCTAGGGGTACCACTAGGGAAAATCACCAAAATCGAGAAAAGTGGTGAAATTTCGGATCCGAGACCAATAATTCAGGAAAACTCGATCGGAATAGCTAGTGGAAGCTTGCCGGTCACAACGCATCGAGAATTGGAATCCGGCGAATTTTTATGGATTTCCCTAGGGGTACCACTAGGAAAAATCACCAAAATCGAGAAATTGTAAAAAGTTATGAAATTTCGGATCAGAGCAAAATAATTCAGGAAAACTCGATCGGAATAGCTACTGGAAACTTGCCGGTCACAACGCATCGAGAATTGGCTTCGCCGGAATCCGACGAATTTTTACGGATTTCCCTAGTGGTACCACTAGGGAAAATCACCAAAATCGAGAAATCGTAAAAAGTGGTGAAATTTCGGATCCGAGCCAAATAATTCAGGAAAACTCGATCGGAATAGCTACTGGAAGCTTGCCGGTCACAACGCATCGAGAATTGGCTTCGCCGGAATCCGACGAATTTTTACGGATTTCCCTAGGGGTACCACTAGGTAAAATCACCAAAATCGAGAAATCGTAAAAAGTGGTGAAATTTCGGATTCGAGCCCAATAATTCAGGAAAACTCGATCGGAATAGCTACTGGAAGCTTGCCGGTCACAACACATCGAGAATTGGCTTCGCCGGAATCCGACGAATTTTTACGGATTTCCCTAGGGGTACCACTAGGGAAAATCACCAAAATCGAGAAAAGTGGTGAAATTTCGGATCCGAGACCAATAATTCAGGAAAACTCGATCGGAATAGCTAGTGGAAGCTTGCCGGTCACAACGCATCGAGAATTGGAATCCGACGATTTTTTATGGATTTCCTTTGGGGTACCACTAGGAAAAATCACCAAAATCGAGAAATCGTAAAAAGTTATGAAATTTTGGATCAGAGCCTAATAATTCAGGAAAACTCGATCGGAATAGCTACTGGAAGCTTGCCGGTCACAACGCATCGAGAATTGGCTTCGCCGGAATCCGACGAATTTTTACGGATTTCCCTAGGGGTACCACTAGGGAAAATCACCAAAATCGAGAAATCGTAAAAAGTGGTGAAATTTCGGATCCGAGCCCAATAATTCAGGAAAACTCGATCGGAATAGCTACTGGAAGCTTGCCGGTCAAAACGCATCGAGAATTGGCTTCGCCGGAATCCGACGAATTTTTACGGATTTCCCTTGGGGTACCACTAGGGAAAATCACCAAAATCGAGAAATCGTAAAAAGTGGTGAAATTTCGGATCCGAGACCAATAATTCAGGAAAACTCGATCGGAATAGCTACTGGAAGCTTGCCGGTCACAACGCATCGAGAATTGGCTTCGCCGGAATCCGACGAATTTTTACGGATTTCCCTAGGGGTACCACTAAGAAAAATCACCAAAATTGAGAAATCGTAAAAAGTGGTGAAATTTTGGATACGAGCCCAACAATTCAGGAAAACTCGATCGGAATAGCTACTGGAAGCTTTTCGGTCACAACGCATCGAGAATTGGCTTCGCCGGAATCCGACGAATTTTTACGGATTTCCCTAGGGGTACCACTAGGGAAAATCACCAAAATCGAGAAAAGTGGTGAAATTTCGGATCAGAGCCCAATAATTCAGGAAAACTCGATCGGAATAGCTACTGGAAGCTTACCGGTCACAACGCATCGAGAATTGGCTTCGCCGGAATCCGACGAATTTTTACGGATTTCCCTAGGGGTACCACTAGGTAAAATCACCAAAATCGAGAAATCGTAAAAAGTGGTGAAATTTCGGATCCGAGCCCAATAATTCAGGAAAACTCGATCGGAATAGCTACTGGAAGCTTGCCGGTCACAACGCATCGAGAATTGGCTTCGCCGGAATCCGACGAATTTTTACGGATTTCCCTAGGGGTACCACTAGGGAAAATCACCAAAATCGAGAAAAGTGGTGAAATTTCGGATCCGAGACCAATAATTCAGGAAAACTCGATCGGAATAGCTAGTGGAAGCTTGCCGGTCACAACGCATCGAGAATTTGAATCCGACGATTTTTTATGGATTTCCTTTGGGGTACCACTAGGAAAAATCACCAAAATCGAGAAATCGTAAAAAGTTATGAAATTTTGGATCAGAGCCTAATAATTCAGGAAAACTCGATCGGAATAGCTACTGGAAGCTTGCCGGTCACAACGCATCGAGAATTGGCTTCGCCGGAATCCGACGAATTTTTACGGATTTCCCTAGGGGTACCACTAGGGAAAATCACCAAAATCGAGAAATCGTAAAAAGTGGTGAAATTTCGGATCCGAGCCCAATAATTCAGGAAAACTCGATCGGAATAGCTACTGGAAGCTTGCCGGTACAACGCATCGAGAATTGGCTTCGCCGGAATCCGACGAATTTTTACGGATTTCCCTAGGGGTACCACTAGGGAAAATCACCAAAATCGAGAAAAGTGGTGAAATTTCGGATCCGAGACCAATAATTCAGGAAAACTCGATCGGAATAGCTAGTGGAAGCTTGCCGGTCACAACGCATCGAGAATTGGAATCCGACGATTTTTTATGGATTTCCTTAGGGGTACCACTAGGAAAAATCACCAAAATCGAGAAATCGTAAAAAGTTATGAAATTTCGGATCAGAGCCCAATAATTCAGGAAAACTCGATCGGAATAGCTACTGGAAGCTTGCCGGTCACAATGCATCGAGAATTGGCTTCGCCGGAATCCGACGAATTTTTACGGATTTCCCTAGGGGTACCACTAGGGAAAATCACCAAAATCGAGAAATCGTAAAAAGTGGTGAAATTTCGGATCCGAGCCCAATAATTCAGGAAAACTAGATCGAAATAGCTACTGGAAGCTTGCCGGTCACAACGCATCGAGAATTGGCTTCGCCGGAATCCGACGAAGCCAATTCGGATTTCCCTAGGGGTACCACTAGGTAAAATCACCAAAATCGAGAAATCGTAAAAAGTGGTGAAATTTCGGATCCGAGCCCAATAATTCAGGAAAACTCGATCGGAATAGCTACTGGAAGCTTGCCGGTCACAACGCATCGAGAATTTGTTTCGCCGGAATCCGACGAATTTTTACGGATTTTCCTAAGGGTACCACTAGGGAAAATCACCAAAATCGAGAAATCGTAAAAAGTGGTGAAATTTCGGATCAGAGCCCAATAATTCAGGAAAACTCGATCGGAATAGCTACTGGAAGCTTGCCGGTCACAACGCATCGAGAATTGGCTTCGCCGGAATCCGACGAATTTTTACGGATTTCCCTAGGGGTACCACTAGGTAAAATCACCAAAATCGAGAAATCGTAAAAAGTGGTGAAATTTCGGATCCGAGCCCAATAATTCAGGAAAACTCGATCGGAATAGCTACTGGAAGCTTGCCGGTCACAACGCATCGAGAATTGGCTTCGCCGGAATCCGACGAATTTTTACGGATTTCCCTAGGGGTACCACTAGGGAAAATCACCAAAATCGAGAAAAGTGGTGAAATTTCGGATCCGAGACCAATAATTCAGGAAAACTCGATCGGAATAGCTAGTGGAAGCTTGCCGGTCACAACGCATCGAGAATTGGAATCCGACGATTTTTTATGGATTTCCTTTGGGGTACCACTAGGAAAAATCACCAAAATCGAGAAATCGTAAAAAGTTATGAAATTTTGGATCAGAGCCTAATAATTCAGGAAAACTCGATCGGAATAGCTACTGGAAGCTTGCCGGTCACAACGCATCGAGAATTGGCTTCGCCGGAATCCGACGAATTTTTACGGATTTCCCTAGGGGTACCACTAGGGAAAATCACCAAAATCGAGAAATCGTAAAAAGTGGTGAAATTTCGGATCCGAGCCAAATAATTCAGGAAAACTCGATCGGAATAGCTACTGGAAGCTTGCCGGTCACAACGCATCGAGAATTGGCTTCGCCGGAATCCGACGAATTTTTACGGATTTCCCTAGGGGTACCACTAGGGAAAATCACCAAAATCGAGAAAAGTGGTGAAATTTCGGATCCGAGACCAATAATTCAGGAAAACTCGATCGGAATAGCTAGTGGAAGCTTGCCGGTCACAACGCATCGAGAATTGGAATCCGACGATTTTTTATGGATTTCCTTAGGGGTACCACTAGGAAAAATCACCAAAATCGAGAAATCGTAAAAAGTGGTGAAAAGTCGATCGGAATAGCTACTGGAATCTTGCCGGTCACAACGAATCGAGAATTGGCTTCGCCGGAATCCGACGAATTATTACGGATTTCCCTAGGGGTACCACTAGGGAAAATCACCAAAATCGAGAAATCGTAAAAAGTGGTGAAATTTCGGATCCGAGACCAATAATTCAGGAAAACTCGATCGGAATAGCTACTAGAAGCTTGCCGGTCACAACGCATCGAGAATTGGCTTCGCCGGAATCCGACGAATTTTTACGGATTTCCCTAGGGGTACCACTAGGGAAAATCACCAAAATCGAGAAATCGTAAAAAGTGGTGAAATTTCGGATCCGAGCCCAATAATTCAGGAAAACTCGATCGGAATAGCTACTGGAAGCTTGCCGGTCACAACGCATCGAGAATTATAATGCGACGAATTTTTACGGATTTCCCTAGGGGTACCACTAGGAAAAATCACCAAAATCGAGAAATCGTAAAAAGTTATGAAATTTCGGATCCGATCCCAATAATTAAGGAAAACTCGATCGGAATAGCTACTGGAAGCTTGCCGGTCACAACGCATCGAGAATTGGCTTCGCCGGAATCCGACGAATTATTACGGATTTCCCTAGGGGTACCACTAGGGAAAATCACCAAAATCGAGAAATCGTAAAAAGTGGTGAAATTTCGGATCCGAGACCAATAATTCAGGAAAACTCGATCGGAATAGCTACTAGAAGCTTGCCGGTCACAACGCATCGAGAATTGGCTTCGCCGGAATCCGACGAATTTTTACGGATTTCCCTAGGGGTACCACTAGGGAAAATCACCAAAATCGAGAAATCGTAAAAAGTGGTGAAATTTCGGATCCGAGCCCAATAATTCAGGAAAACTCGATCGGAATAGCTACTGGAAGCTTGCCGGTCACAACGCATCGAGAATTATAATGCGACGAATTTTTACGGATTTCCCTAGGGGTACCACTAGGAAAAATCACCAAAATCGAGAAATCGTAAAAAGTTATGAAATTTCGGATCCGATCCCAATAATTAAGGAAAACTCGATCGGAATAGCTACTGGAAGCTTGCCGGTCACAACGCATCGAGAATTGGCTTCGCCGGAATCCGACAAATTTTTACGGATTTCCCTAGGGGTACCACTAGGGAAAATCACAAAAATCGAGAAAAGTGGTGAAATTTCGGATCCGAGCCCAATAATTCAGGAAAACTTGATCTAAATAGCTACAGGAAGCTTGCCGGTCACAACGCATCGAGAATTGGCTTCGCCGGAATCCGACGAATTTTTACGGATTTCCCTAGGGGTACCACTAGGAAAAATCACCAAAATCGAGAAATCGTAAAAAGTGGTGAAATTTCGGATCCGAGCCAAATAATTCAGGAAAAGTCGATCGGAATAGCTACTGGAAGCTTGCCGGTCACAACGCATCGAGAATTGGCTTCGCCGGAATCCGACGAATTTTTACGAATTTCCCTAGGGGTACCACTAGGGAAAATCACCAAAATCGAGAAATCGTAAAAAGTGGTGAAATTTCAGATCCGAGCCCAATAATTCAGGAAAACTCGATCGGAATAGCTACTGGAAGCTTGCCGGTCACAATGCATCGAGAATTGGAATCCGACGAATTTTTACGGATTTCCCTAGGGGTACCATTAGGGAAAATCACCAAAATCGATAAATCTTAAAAAGTGGTGAAATTTCGGATCCGAGCCCAATAATTCAGGAAAACTCGATCGGAATAGCTACTGGAAGCTTGCCGGTCACAACGCATCGAGAATTGGCTTCGCCGGAATCCGACGAATTTTTACGGATTTCCCTAGGGGTACCACTAGGGAAAATCACCAAAATCGAGAAATCGTAAAAAGTGGTGATATTTCGGATCCGAGCCCAATAATTCAGGAAAACTCGATCGGAATAGCTACTGGAAGCTTGCCGGTCACAACGCATCGAGAATTGGCTTCGCCGGAATCCGACGAATTTTTACGGATTTCCCTAGTGGTACAACTAGGGAAAATCACCAAAATCGAGAAAAGTGGTGAAATTTCGGATCCGAGCCCAATAATTCAGGAAAACTCGATCGGAATAGCTACTGGAAGCTTGCCGGTCACAACGCATCGAGAATTGGCTTCGCCGGAATTCGACGATTTTTTACGGATTTCCCTAGGGGTACCACTAGAGAAAATCACCAAAATCGAGAAATCGTAAAAAGTTGTGAAATTTCGGATCCGAGTCCAATAATTCAGGAAAACTCGATCGGAATAGCTAGTGGAAGCTTGCCGGTCACAACGCATCGAGAATTGGCTTCGCCGGAATCCGACGAATTTTTACGGATTTTCCTAGGGGTACCACTAGGGAAAATCACCAAAATCGAGAAATCGTAAAAAGTGGTGAAATTTCGGATCCGAGCCAAATAATTCAGGAAAACTCGATCGGAATAGCTACTGGAAGCTTGCCGGTCACAACTTATCGAGAATTGGTTTCGCCGGAATCCGACGAATTTTTACGGATTTCCCTAGGGGTACCACTAGGGAAAATCAACAAAATCGAGAAATCGTAAAAAGTGGTGAAATTTCGGATCCGAGCCCAATAATTCAGGAAAACTCGATTGGAATAGCTACTGGAAGCTTGCCGGTCACAATGCATCGAGAATTAGCTTCGCCGGAATCCGACGAATTTTTACGGATTTCCCTAGGGGTACCACTAGGGAAAATCACAAAAATCGAGAAATCGTAAAAAGTGGTGAAATTTCGGATCCGAGCCCAATAATTCAGGAAAACTCGATCGGAATAGCTACTGGAAGCTTGCCGGTCACAACGCATCGGGAATTGGAATCCGACTAATTTTTACGGATTTCCCTAGGGGTACCACTAGGGAAAATACCAAAATCGAGAAATCGTAAAAAGTGGTGAAATTTCGGATTCGAGCCCAATAATTCAGGAAAACTCAATTTGAATAGCTACTGAAAGCTTGACGGTCACAACGCATTTAGAATTTGATTCGCCGGGATCCGACGAATTTTTACGGATTTCCCTAGGGATACCACTAGGGAAAATCACCTAAATTTAGAAATAGTAAAAAGTGGTGAAAAGTCGATCGGAATAGCTACTGGAAGCTTGCCGGTCACAACACATCGAGAATTGGCTTCGCCGGAATCCGACGAATTTTTACGGATTTCCCTAGGGGTACCACTAGGGAAAATCACCAAAATCGAAAAATCGTAAAAAGTGGTGAAATTTCGGATCCGAGACCAATAATTAAGGAAAACTCGATCGGAATAGCTACTGGAAGCTTGTCGGTCACAACGCATCGAGAATTGGCTTCGCCGGAATCCGACGAATTTTTACGGATTTCCCTAGGGGTACCACTAGGAAAAATCACCAAAATCCTGAAATCGTAAAAAGTGGTGAAATTTCGGATCCGAGCACAATAATTCAGGAAAAATCGATCGGAATAGCTACTGGAAGCTTGCCGGTCACAACGCATCGAGAATTGGCATCGCCGGAATCCGACGAATTTTTACGGATTTCCCTAGGGGTACCACTAGGGAAAATCACCAAAATCGAGAAATCGTAAAAAGTGGTGAAAAGTCGATCCGAATAGCTACTGGAAGCTTTCCGGTCACAACACATCGAGAATTGGCTTCGCCGGAATCCGACGAATTTTTACGAATTTCCCTAGGGGTACCACTAGGGAAAATCACCAAAATCGAGAAATCGTAAAAAGTGGTGAAATTTCGGATCCGAGCCCAATAATTCAGGAAAACTCGATCGGAATAGCTACTGGAAGCTTGCCGGTCACAACGCATCGAGAATTGGCTTCGCCGGAATCCGACGAATTTTTACGGATTTCCCTAGGGGTACCACTAGGAAAAATCACCAAAATCGAGAAATCGTAAAAAGTGGTGAAAAGTCGATCCGAATAGCTACTGGAAGCTTTCCGGTCACAACACATCGAGAATTGGCTTCGCCGGAATCCGACGAATTTTTACGGATTTCCCTAGGGGTACCCCTAGGGAAAATCACAAAAATCGAGAAAAGTGGTGAAATTTCGGATCCGAGCCCAATAATTCAGGAAAACTCGATCGGAATAGCTACTGGAAGCTTGCCGGTGACAACGCATCGAGAATTGGTTTCGCCGGAATCCGAAGATTTTTTACGGATTTCCCTAGGGGTAGCAGTAGGGAAAATCACCAAAATCGAGAAATCGTAAAAAGTGGTGAAATTTCGGATCCGAGCCCAATAATTCAGGAAAACTCGATCGGAATAGCTACTGGAAGCTTGCCGGTCACAACGCATCGAGAATTGGCTTCGCCGGAATCCGACGAATTTTTACGGATTTCAGTAGGGGTACCACTAGGGAGAATCACCAAAATCGTAAAAAGTGGTGAAATTTCGGATCCGAGCCCAATAATTCAGGAAAACTCGATCGGAATAGCTACTGGAAGCTTGCCGGTCACAACGCATCGAGAATTTTTTTCGCCGGAATCCGACGAATTTTTACGGATTTCCCTATGGGTACCACTAGGGAAAATTACCAAAATCGAGAAATCGTAGAAAGTGGTGAAATTTTGGATCCGAGCCCAATAATTCAGGAAAACTCGATCGGAATAGCTGCTGGAAGCTTGCCGGTGACAACGCATCGAGAATTGGATTCGCCGGAATCCGACGAATTTTTACGGATTTCCCTAGGGGTACCACTAGGAAAAATTACCAAAATCGAGAAATCGTAAAAAGTGGTGAAATTTCGGATCCGAGCCCAATAATTCAGGAAAACTCGATCGGAATAGCTACTGGAAGCTTGCCGGTCACAATGCATCGAGAATTGGCTTCGCCGAAATCCGACGAATTTTTACGGATTTCCCTAGGGGTACCACTAGGGAAAATCACCAACATCGAGAAATCGTAAAAAGTGGTGAAATTTCGGATCCGAGCCCAATAATTCTGGAAAACTCGATCGGAATAGCTACTGGAAGCTTGCCGGTCACAACGCATCGAGAATTGGAATCCGACTAATTTTTACGGATTTCCCTAGGGGTACCACTAGGGAAAATCACCAAAATCGAGAAATCGTAAAAAGTGGTGAAATTTTGGATCCGAGCCCAATAATTCAGGAAAACTCAATCGGAATAGCTACAGAAAGCTTGACGGTCACAACGCATCTAGAATTGGATTCGCCGTGATCCGACGAATTTTTACGGATTTCCCTAGGGGTACCACTAGGGAAAATCACAAAAATCGAGAAAAGTGGTGACATTTCGGATCCGAGCCCAATAATTCAGGAAAACTCGACCGGAATAGCTACTGGAAGCTTGCTGGTCACAACGCATCGAGAATTGGTTTCGCCGGAATCCGACGAATTTTTACGGATTTCCCTAGGGGTACCACAAGGGAAAATCACCAAAATCTTAAAAAGTGGTGAAATTTCGGATCCGAGCCCAATAATTTAGGAAAACTCGATCGGAATAGCTACTGGAAGCTTGCCGGTCACAACGCATCTAGAATTGGCTTCGCCGGAATCCGACAAATTTTTACGGATTTCCCTAGGGGTACCACTAGGGAAAATCACAAAAATCGAGAAAAGGGGTGAAATTTCGGATCCGAGCCCAATAATTCAGGAAAACTCGATCGGAATAGCTACTGGAAGCTTGCCGGTCACAACGCATCGAGAATTGGTTTCGCCGGAATCCGAAGAATTTTTACGGATTTCCCTAGGGGTACAACTAGGGAAAATCACCAAAATCGAGAAATCGTAAAATGTGGTGAAATTTCGGATCCGAGCCCAATAATTCAGAAAAACTCGATCGGAATAGCTACTGGAAGCTTGCCGGTCACAACGCATCGAGAATTGGCTTCGCCGAAATCCGACGAATTTTTACGGATTTCCCTAGGGGTACCACTAGGGAGAATCACCAAAATCGTAAAAAGTGGTGAAATTTCGGATCCGAGCCCAATAATTCAGGAAAACTCGATCGGAATAGCTACTGGAAGCTTGCCGGTCACAACGCATCGAGAATTGGCTTCGCCGGAATGCGACGAATTTTTACGGATTTCCCTAGGGGTACCACTAGGGAAAATCACCAAAATCGAGAAAAGTGGTGAAATTTCGGATCCGAGACCAATAATTCAGGAAAACTCGATCGGAATAGCTACTGGAAGCTTGCCGGTCACAACGCATCGAGAATTGGCTTCGCCGAAATCCGACGAATTTTTACGGATTTCCCTAGGGGTACCACTAGGGAGAATCACCAAAATCGTAGAAGTGGTGAAATTTTGGATCCGAGCCCAATAATTCAGGAAAACTCGATCGGAATAGCTGCTGGAAGCTTGCCGGTGACAACGCATCGAGAATTGGATTCGTCGGAATGCGACGAATTTTTACGGATTTCCCTAGGGGTACCACTAGGGAAAATCACCAAAATCGAGAAATCGTAAAAAGTGGTGAAAAGTCGATCCGAATAGCTACTGGAAGCTTTCCGGTCACAACACATCGAGAATTGGCTTCGCCGGAATCCGACGAATTTTTACGAATTTCCCTAGGGGTACCACTAGGGAAAATCACCAAAATCGAGAAATCGTAAAAAGTGGTGAAATTTCGGATCCGAGCCCAATAATTCAGGAAAACTCGATCGGAATAGCTACTGGAAGCTTGCCGGTCACAACGCATCGAGAATTGGCTTCGCCGGAATCCGACGAATTTTTACGGATTTCCCTAGGGGTACCACTAGGAAAAATCACCAAAATCGAGAAATCGTAAAAAGTGGTGAAAAGTCGATCCGAATAGCTACTGGAAGCTTTCCGGTCACAACACATCGAGAATTGGCTTCGCCGGAATCCGACGAATTTTTACGGATTTCCCTAGGGGTACCCCTAGGGAAAATCACAAAAATCGAGAAAAGTGGTGAAATTTCGGATCCGAGCCCAATAATTCAGGAAAACTCGATCGGAATAGCTACTGGAAGCTTGCCGGTGACAACGCATCGAGAATTGGTTTCGCCGGAATCCGAAGATTTTTTACGGATTTCCCTAGGGGTAGCAGTAGGGAAAATCACCAAAATCGAGAAATCGTAAAAAGTGGTGAAATTTCGGATCCGAGCCCAATAATTCAGGAAAACTCGATCGGAATAGCTACTGGAAGCTTGCCGGTCACAACGCATCGAGAATTGGCTTCGCCGGAATCCGACGAATTTTTACGGATTTCAGTAGGGGTACCACTAGGGAGAATCACCAAAATCGTAAAAAGTGGTGAAATTTCGGATCCGAGCCCAATAATTCAGGAAAACTCGATCGGAATAGCTACTGGAAGCTTGCCGGTCACAACGCATCGAGAATTTTTTTCGCCGGAATCCGACGAATTTTTACGGATTTCCCTATGGGTACCACTAGGGAAAATTACCAAAATCGAGAAATCGTAGAAAGTGGTGAAATTTTGGATCCGAGCCCAATAATTCAGGAAAACTCGATCGGAATAGCTGCTGGAAGCTTGCCGGTGACAACGCATCGAGAATTGGATTCGCCGGAATCCGACGAATTTTTACGGATTTCCCTAGGGGTACCACTAGGAAAAATTACCAAAATCGAGAAATCGTAAAAAGTGGTGAAATTTCGGATCCGAGCCCAATAATTCAGGAAAACTCGATCGGAATAGCTACTGGAAGCTTGCCGGTCACAATGCATCGAGAATTGGCTTCGCCGAAATCCGACGAATTTTTACGGATTTCCCTAGGGGTACCACTAGGGAAAATCACCAACATCGAGAAATCGTAAAAAGTGGTGAAATTTCGGATCCGAGCCCAATAATTCTGGAAAACTCGATCGGAATAGCTACAGGAAGCTTGCCGGTCACAACGCATCGAGAATTGGAATCCGACGAATTTTTACGGATTTCCCTAGGGGTACCACTAGGGAAAATAACCAAAATCGAGAAAAGTGGTGAAATTTCGGATCCGAGACCAATAATTCAGGAAAACTCGATCGGAATAGCTAGTGGAAGCTTGCCGGTCACAACGCATCGAGAATTAGAATGCGACGAATTTTTACGGATTTCCCTAGGGGTACCACTAGGAAAAATCACCAAAATCGAGAAATCGTAAAAAGTTATGAAATTTCGATTCCGATCCCAATAATTAAGGAAAACTCGATCGGAATAGCTACTGGAAGCTTGCCGGTCACAACGCATCGAGAATTGGCTTCGCCGGAATCCGACGAATTTTTACGGATTTCCCTAGGGGTACCACTAGGGAAAATCACAAAAATCGAGAAAAGTGGTGAAATTTCGGATCCGAGCCCAATAATTCAGGAAAACTTGATCTAAATAGCTACAGGAAGCTTGCCGGTCACAACGCATCGAGAATTGGCTTCGCCGGAATCCGACGAATTTTTACTGATTTCCTTAGGGGTACCACTAGGGAAAATCACCAAAATCGAGAAATCGTAAAAAGTGGTAAAATTTCGGATCCAAGCCAAATAATTCAGGAAAAGTCGATCGGAATAGCTACTGGAAGCTTGCCGGTCACAACGCATCGAGAATTGGCTTCGCCGGAATCAAACGAATTTTTACGGATTTCCTTAGGCGTACCACTAGGGAAAATCACCAAAATGTAGAAATCGTAAAAAGTGGTGAAATTTCAGATCCGAGCCCAATAATTCAGGAAAACTCGATCGGAATAGCTACTGGAAGCTTGCCGGTCACAACGTATCGAGAATTGGAATCCGACGAATTTTTACGGATTTCCCTAGGGGTACCACTAGGGAAAATCACCAAAATCGATAAATCTTAAAAAGTGGTGAAATTTCGGATCCGAGCCCAATAATTCAGGAAAACTCGATCGGAATAGCTACTGGAAGCTTGGCGGTCACAACGCATCGAGAATTGGCTTCGCCGGAATCCGACGAATTTTTACGGATTTCCCTAGGGGTACCACTAGGAAAAATCACCAAAATCGAGAAATCGTAAAAAGTGGTGAAATTTCGGATCCGAGCCCAATAATTCAGGAAAACTCGATCGGAATAGCTACTGGAAGCTTGCCGGTCACAACGCATCGAGAATTGGTTTCGCCGGAATCCGACGAATTTTTACGGATTTCCCTAGGGGTACCACTAGGAAAAATCACCAAAATCGAGAAATCGTAAAAAGTGGTGAAATTTCGGATTCGAGCCCAATAATTCAGGAAAACTCGATGGGAATAGCTACTGGAAGCTTGCCGGTCACAATGCATCGAGAATTAGCTTCGCCGGAATCCGACGAATTTTTACGGATTTCCCTAGGGGTACCACTAGGAAAAATCACAAAAATCGAGAAATCGTAAAAAGTGGTGAAATTTCGGATCCGAGCCCAATAATTCAGGTAAACTCGATCGGAATAGCTACTGGAAGCTTGCCGGTCACAACGCATCGGGAATTGGAATCCGACTAATTTTTACGGATTTCCCTAGGGGTACCACTAGGGAAAATACCAAAATCGAGAAATCGTAAAAAGTGGTAAAATTTCGGATCCGAGCCCAATAATTCAGGAAAACTCAATTGGAATAGCTACTGAAAGCTTGACGGTCACAACGCATTTAGAATTGGATTCGCCGGGATCCGACGAATTTTTACGGATTTCCCTAGGGATACCACTAGGGAAAATCACCTAAATTAAGAAATAGTAAAAAGTGGTGAAAAGTCGATCGGAATAGCTACTGGAAGCTTGCCGGTCACAACACATCGAGAATTGGCTTCGCCGGAATCCGACGAATTTTTACGGATTTCCCTAGGGGTACCACTAGGAAAAATCACCAAAATCGAGAAATCGTAAAAAGTGGTGAAATTTCGGATCCGAGCCCAATAATTCAGGAAAACTCGATCGGAATAGCTACTGGAAGCTTGCCGGTCACAATGCATCGAGAATTGGCTTCGCCGGAATCCGACGAATCTTAATGGATTTCCATAGGGGTACCACTAGGGAAAATCACCAAAATCGAGAAATCGTAAAAAGTGGTGAAATTTCGGATCCGAGCCCAATAATTCAGGAAAACTGGATCGGAATAGCTACTGGAAGCTTGCCGGTCACAACGCATCGAGAATTGGAATCCGACTAATTTTTACGGATTTTCATAGGGGTACCACTAGGGAAAATCACCAAAATCGAGAAATCGTAAAAAGTGGTAAAATTTTGGATCCGAGCCCAATAATTCAGGAAAACTCAATCGGAATAGCTACAGAAAGCTTGACGGTCACAACGCATCTAGAATTGGATTCGCCGGGATCCGACGAATTTTTACGGATTTCCCTAGGGGTACCACTAGGGAAAATCACAAAAATCGAGAAAAGTGGTGAAATTTCGGATCCGAGCCCAATAATTCAGGAAAACTCGATCGGAATAGCTACAGGAAGCTTGCCGGTCACAATGCATCGAGAATTGGCTTCGCCGGAATCCGACGAATTTTTACGGATTTCCCTAGGGGTACCACAAGGGAAAATCACCAAAATCTTAAAAAGTGGTGAAATTTCGGATCCGAGCCCAATAATTCAGGAAAACTCGATCGGAATAGCTACTGGAAGCTTGCCGGTCACAACGCATCGAGAATTGGCTTCGCCGGAATCCGACGAATTTTTACGGATTTCCCTAGCGGTACCACTAGGGAGAATCACCAAAATCTTAAAAAGTGGTGAAATTTCGGATCCGAGCCTAATAATTCAGGAAAACTCGATCGGAGTAGCTACTGGAAGCTTGCCGGTCACAACGCATCGAGAATTTTCTTCGCCGGAATCCGATGAATTTTTACGGATTTCCCTATGGGTACCACTAGGGAAAATTACCAAAATCGAGAAATCGTAGAAAGTGGTGAAATTTTGGATCCGAGCCCAATAATTCAGGAAAACTCGATCGGAATAGCTGCTGGAAGCTTGCCGGTCACAACGAATCGAGAATTGGATTCGCCGGAATCCGACGAATTTTTACGGATTTCCCTAGGGGTACCACTAGGGAAAATCACCAAAATCGAGAAATCGTAAAAAGTGGTGAAAAGTCGATCCGAATAGCTACTGGAAGCTTTCCGGTCACAACACATCGAGAATTGGCTTCGCCGGAATCCGACGAATTTTTACGGATTTCCCTAGGGGTACCACTAGGGAAAATCACCAAAATCGAGAAATCGTAAAAAGTGGTGAAATTTCGGATCCGAGCCCAATAATTCAGGAAAACTCGATCGGAATAGCTACTGGAAGCTTGCCGGTCACAATGCATCGAGAATTGGCTTCGCCGAAATCCGACGAATTTTTACGGATTTCACTAGGGGTACCACTAGGGAAAATCACCAAAATCGAGAAATCGTAAAAAGTGGTGAAATTTCGAATCCGAGCCCAATAATTCTGGAAAACTCGATCGGAATAGCTACTGGAAGCTTGCCGGTCACAACGCATCGAGAATTGGAATCCGACTAATTTTTACGGATTTCCCTAGGGGTACCACTAGGGAAAATCACCAAAATCGAGAAATCGTAAAAAGTGGTGAAATTTCGGATCCGAGCCAAATAATTCAGGAAAACTCAATCGGAATAGCTACTGAAAGCTTGACGGTCACAACGCATCTAGAATTGGATTCGTCGGGATCCGATGAATTTTTACGGATTTTCCTAGGGGTACCACTAGGGAAAATCACCAAAATCGAGAAATAGTAAAAAGTGGTGAAATTTCGGATTCGAGCCCAATAATTCAGGAAAACTCGATCGGAATATCTAATGGAAGCTTGCCGGTCACAACGCGTCGAGAATTGGCTTCGCCGGAATTCAAGGAATTTTTACGGATTTCCCTAGGGGTACCACTAGGGAAAATCACCAAAATCGAGAAATCGTAAAAAGTGGTGAAAAGTCGATCAGAATAGCTACTGGAAGCTTGCCGATCACAACACATCGAGAATTGGCTTCGCCGGAATCCGACGAATTTTTACGGCTTTCCCTAGGGGTACCACTAGGGAAAATCACCAAAATCGAGAAATCGTAAAAAGTGGTGAAATTTCGGATCCGAGCCCAATAATTCAGGAAAACTCGATCGGAATAGCTACTGGAAGCTTGCCGGTCACAATGCATCGAGAATTGGCTTCGCCGGAATCCGACGAATTTTTACGGATTTTCCTAGGGGTACCACTAGGGAAAATCACAAAAATCGAGAAATCGTAAAAAGTGGTAAAATTTCGGATCGGAGCCCAATAATTCAGGAAAACTCGATCGGAATAGCTACTTGAAGCTTGCCGGTCACAACGCATCGAGAATTGGAATCCGACTAATTTTTACGGATTTCCCTAGGGGTACCACTAGGGAAAATCACCAAAATCGAGAAATCGTAAAAAGTGGTGAAATTTTGGATCCGAGCCCAATAATTCAGGAAAACTCAATCGGAATAGCTACAGAAAGCTTGACGGTCACAACGCATCTAGAATTGGATTCGCCGGGATCCGACGAATTTTTACGGATTTCCCTAGGGGTACCACTAGGGAAAATCACCAAAATCTTAAAAAGTGGTGAAATTTCGGATCCGAGCCCAATAATTCAGGAAAACTCGATCGGAATAGCTACTGGAAGCTTGCCGGTCCCAACGCATCGAGAATTGGCTTCGCCGGAATCCGACGAATTTTTACGGATTTTCCTAGGGGTACCACTAGGGAAAATCACAAAAATCGAGAAAAGTGGTGAAATTTCGGATCCGAGCCCAATAATTCAGGAAAACTCGATCGGAATAGCTACTGGAAGCTTGCCGGTCACAACGCATCGAGAATTGGTTTCGCCGGAATCCGAAGAATTTTTACGGATTTTCCTAGGGGTAGCAGTAGGGAAAATCACCAAAATCGAGAAATCGTAAAAAGTGGTGAAATTTCGGATCCGAGCCCAATAATTCAGGAAAACTGGATCGGAATAGCTACTGGAAGCTTGCCGGTCACAACGCATCGAGAATTGGCTTCGCCGGAATCCGACGAATTTTTACGGATTTCCCTAGGGGTACCACTAGGGAGAATCACCAAAATCTTAAAAAGTGGTGAAATTTCAGATCCGAGCCTAATAATTCAGGAAAACTTGATCGGAGTAGCTACTGGAAGCTTGCCGGTCACAACGCATCGAGAATTTTCTTCGCCGGAATCCGATGAATTTTTACGGATTTCCCTATGGGTACCACTAGGGAAAATTACCAAAATCGAGAAATCGTAGAAAGTGGTGAAATTTTGGATCCGAGCCCAATAATTCAGGAAAACTCGATCGGAATAGCTGCTGGAAGCTTGCCGGTCACAACGAATCGAGAATTGGATTCGCCGGAATCCGACGAATTTTTACGGATTTCCCTAGGGGTACCACTAGGGAAAATCACCAAAATCGAGAAATCGTAAAAAGTGGTGAAAAGTCGATCCGAATAGCTACTGGAAGCTTTCCGGTCACAACACATCGAGAATTGGCTTCGCCGGAATCCGACGAATTTTTACGGATTTCCCTAGGGGTACCACTAGGGAAAATCACCAAAATCGAGAAATCGTAAAAAGTGGTGAAATTTCGGATCCGAGCCCAATAATTCAGGAAAACTCGATCGGAATAGCTACTGGAAGCTTGCCGGTCACAATGCATCGAGAATTGGCTTCGCCGAAATTCGACGAATTTTTACGGATTTCACTAGGGGTACCACTAGGGAAAATCACCAAAATCGAGAAATCGTAAAAAGTGGTGAAATTTCGAATCCGAGCCCAATAATTCTGGAAAACTCGATCGGAATAGCTACTGGAAGCTTGCCGGTCACAACGCATCGAGAATTGGAATCCGACTAATTTTTACGGATTTCCCTAGGGGTACCACTAGGGAAAATCACCAAAATCGAGAAATCGTAAAAAGTGGTGAAATTTCGGATCCGAGCCAAATAATTCAGGAAAACTCAATCGGAATAGCTACTGAAAGCTTGACGGTCACAACGCATCTAGAATTGGATTCGTCGGGATCCGACGAATTTTTACGGATTTTCCTAGGGGTACCACTAGGGAAAATCACCAAAATCGAGAAATAGTAAAAAGTGGTGAAATTTCGGATTCGAGCCCAATAATTCAGGAAAACTCGATCGGAATATCTAATGGAAGCTTGCCGGTCACAACGCGTCGAGAATTGGCTTCGCCGGAATTCAAGGAATTTTTACGGATTTCCCTAGGGGTACCACTAGGGAAAATCACCAAAATCGAGAAATCGTAAAAAGTGGTGAAAAGTCGATCAGAATAGCTACTGGAAGCTTGCCGATCACAACACATCGAGAATTGGCTTCGCCGGAATCCGACGAATTTTTACGGCTTTCCCTAGGGGTACCACTAGGGAAAATCACCAAAATCGAGAAATCGTAAAAAGTGGTGAAATTTCGGATCCGAGCCCAATAATTCAGGAAAACTCGATCGGAATAGCTACTGGAAGCTTGCCGGTCACAATGCATCGAGAATTGGCTTCGCCGGAATCCGACGAATTTTTACGGATTTCCCTAGGGGTACCACTAGGGAAAATCACAAAAATCGAGAAATCGTAAAAAGTGGTAAAATTTCGGATCGGAGCCCAATAATTCAGGAAAACTCGATCGGAATAGCTACTTGAAGCTTGCCGGTCACAACGCATCGAGAATTGGAATCCGACTAATTTTTACGGATTTCCCTAGGGGTACCACTAGGGAAAATCACCAAAATCGAGAAATCGTAAAAAGTGGTGAAATTTTGGATCCGAGCCCAATAATTCAGGAAAACTCAATCGGAATAGCTACAGAAAGCTTGACGGTCACAACGCATCTAGAATTGGATTCGCCGGGATCCGACGAATTTTTACGGATTTCCCTAGGGGTACCACTAGGGAAAATCACCAAAATCTTAAAAAGTGGTGAAATTTCGGATCCGAGCCCAATAATTCAGGAAAACTCGATCGGAATAGCTACTGGAAGCTTGCCGGTCCCAACGCATCGAGAATTGGCTTCGCCGGAATCCGACGAATTTTTACGGATTTTCCTAGGGGTACCACTAGGGAAAATCACAAAAATCGAGAAAAGTGGTGAAATTTCGGATCCGAGCCCAATAATTCAGGAAAACTCGATCGGAATAGCTACTGGAAGCTTGCCGGTCACAACGCATCGAGAATTGGTTTCGCCGGAATCCGAAGAATTTTTACGGATTTCCCTAGGGGTAGCAGTAGGGAAAATCACCAAAATCGAGAAATCGTAAAAAGTGGTGAAATTTCGGATCCGAGCCCAATAATTCAGGAAAACTCGATCGGAATAGCTACTGGAAGCTTGCCGGTCACAACGCATCGAGAATTGGCTTCGCCGGAATCCGACGAATTTTTACGGATTTCCCTAGGGGTACCACTAGGGAGAATCCCCAAAATCTTAAAAAGTGGTGAAATTTCGGATCCGAGCCTAATAATTCAGGAAAACTCGATCGGAGTAGCTACTGGAAGCTTGCCGGTCACAACGCATCGAGAATTTTCTTCGCCGGAATCCGATGAATTTTTACGGATTTCCCTATGGGTACCACTAGGGAAAATTACCAAAATCGAGAAATCGTAGAAAGTGGTGAAATTTTGGATCCGAGCCCAATAATTCAGGAAAACTCGATCGGAATAGCTGCTGGAAGCTTGCCGGTCACAACGAATCGAGAATTGGATTCGCCGGAATCCGACGAATTTTTACGGATTTCCCTAGGGGTACCACTAGGGAAAATCACCAAAATCGAGAAATCGTAAAAAGTGGTGAAAAGTCGATCCGAATAGCTACTGGAAGCTTTCCGGTCACAACACATCGAGAATTGGCTTCGCCGGAATCCGACGAATTTTTACGGATTTCCCTAGGGGTACCACTAGGGAAAATCACCAAAATCGAGAAATCGTAAAAAGTGGTGAAATTTCGGATCCGAGCCCAATAATTCAGGAAAACTCGATCGGAATAGCTACTGGAAGCTTGCCGGTCACAATGCATCGAGAATTGGCTTCGCCGAAATCCGACGAATTTTTACGGATTTCACTAGGGGTACCACTAGGGAAAATCACCAAAATCGAGAAATCGTAAAAAGTGGTGAAATTTCGAATCCGAGCCCAATAATTCTGGAAAACTCGATCGGAATAGCTACTGGAAGCTTGCCGGTCACAACGCATCGAGAATTGGAATCCGACTAATTTTTACGGATTTTCCTAGGGGTACCACTAGGGAAAATCACCAAAATCGAGAAATCGTAAAAAGTGGTGAAATTTCGGATCCGAGCCAAATAATTCAGGAAAACTCAATCGGAATAGCTACTGAAAGCTTGACGGTCACAACGCATCTAGAATTGGATTCGTCGGGATCCGACGAATTTTTACGGATTTTCCTAGGGGTACCACTAGGGAAAATCACCAAAATCGAGAAATAGTAAAAAGTGGTGAAATTTCGGATTCGAGCCCAATAATTCAGGAAAACTCGATCGGAATATCTAATGGAAGCTTGCCGGTCACAACGCGTCGAGAATTGGCTTCGCCGGAATTCAAGGAATTTTTACGGATTTCCCTAGGGGTACCACTAGGGAAAATCACCAAAATCGAGAAATCGTAAAAAGTGGTGAAAAGTCGATCAGAATAGCTACTGGAAGCTTGCCGATCACAACACATCGAGAATTGGCTTCGCCGGAATCCGACGAATTTTTACGGCTTTCCCTAGGTGTACCACTAGGGAAAATCACCAAAATCGAGAAATCGTAAAAAGTGGTGAAATTTCGGATCCGAGCCCAATAATTCAGGAAAACTCGATCGGAATAGCTACTGGAAGCTTGCCGGTCACAATGCATCGAGAATTGGCTTCGCCGGAATCCGACGAATTTTTACGGATTTCCCTAGGGGTACCACTAGGGAAAATCACAAAAATCGAGAAATCGTAAAAAGTGGTAAAATTTCGGATCGGAGACCAATAATTCAGGAAAACTCGATCGGAATAGCTACTTGAAGCTTGCCGGTCACAACGCATCGAGAATTGGAATCCGACTAATTTTTACGGATTTCCCTAGGGGTACCACTAGGGAAAATCACCAAAATCGAGAAATCATAAAAAGTGGTGAAATTTTGGATCCGAGCCCAATAATTCAGGAAAACTCAATCGGAATAGCTACAGAAAGCTTGACGGTCACAACGCATCTAGAATTGGATTCGCCGGGATCCGACGAATTTTTACGGATTTCCCTAGGGGTACCACTAGGGAAAATCACCAAAATCTTAAAAAGTGGTGAAATTTCGGATCCGAGCCCAATAATTCAGGAAAACTCGATCGGAATAGCTACTGGAAGCTTGCCGGTCCCAACGCATCGAGAATTGGCTTCGCCGAAATCCGACGAATTTTTACGGATTTTCCTAGGGGTACCACTAGGGAAAATCACAAAAATCGAGAAAAGTGGTGAAATTTCGGATCCGAGCCCAATAATTCAGGAAAACTCGATCGGAATAGCTACTGGAAGCTTGCCGGTCACAACGCATCGAGAATTGGTTTCGCCGGAATCCGAAGAATTTTTACGGATTTCCCTAGGGGTAGCAGTAGGGAAAATCACCAAAATCGAGAAATCGTAAAAAGTGGTGAAATTTCGGATCCGAGCCCAATAATTCAGGAAAACTCGATCGGAATAGCTACTGGAAGCTTGCCGGTCACAACGCATCGAGAATTGGCTTCGCCGGAATCCGACGAATTTTTACGGATTTCCCTAGGGGTACCACTAGGGAGAATCACCAAAATCTTAAAAAGTGGTGAAATTTCGAATCCGAGCCTAATAATTCAGGAAAACTCGATCGGAGTAGCTACTGGAAGCTTGCCGGTCACAACGCATCGAGAATTGGCTTCGCCGGAATCCGACGAATTTTTACGGATTTCCCTAGGGGTACCACTAGGAAAAATCACCAAAATTAAGAAATCGTAAAAAGTGGTGAAATTTCGGATCCGAGACCAATAATTCAGGAAAACTTAATCGGAATAGCTAGTGGAAGCTTTCCGGTCACAACGCATCGAGAATTGGCTTCGCCGGAATTCGACGAATTTTTACGGATTTCCCTAGGGGTACCACTAGGGAAAATCACCAAAATCGAGAAATTGTAAAAAGTGGTGAAAAGTCGATCGGAATAGCTACTGGAATCTTGCCGGTCACAACGAATCGAGAATTGGCTTCGCCGGAATCCGACGAATTTTTACGGATTTCCCTAGGGGTACCACTAGGGAAAATCACCAAAATCGAGAAATCGTAAAAAGTGGTTAAATTTCGGATCCGAGACCAATAATTCAGGAAAACTCGATCGAAATAGCTACTGGAAGCTTGCCGGTCACAACGCATTGAGAATTGGCTTCGCCGGAATCCGACGAATTTTTACGGATTTCCCTAGGGGTACCACTAGGGAAAATCACCAAAATCGAGAAATCGTAAAAAGTGGTGAATTTTCGGATCCGAGCCCAATAATTCAGGAAAACTCGATCGGAATAGCTACTGGAAGCTTGCCGGTCACAACGCATCGAGAATTGGAATCCGACGAATTTTTACGGATTTTCCTAGGGGTACCACTAGGGAAAATCACCAAAATCGAGAAAAGTGGTGAAATTTCGGATCCGAGACCAATAATTCAGGAAAACTCCGGAATAGCTAGTGGAAGCTTGCCGGTCACAACGCATCGAGAATTAGAATGCGACGAATTTTTACGGATTTTCCTAGGCGTACCACTAGGAAAAATCACCAAAATCGAGAAATCGTAAAAAGTTATGAAATTTCGGATCCGATCCCAATATTTAAGGAAAACTCGATCGGAATAGCTACTGGAAGCTTGCCGGTCACAACGCATCGAGAATTGGCTTCGCCGGAATCCGACGAATTTTTACGGATTTTCCTAGGGTTACCACTAGGGAAAATCACAAAAATCGAGAAAAGTGGTGAAATTTCGGATCCGAGCCCAATAATTCAGGAAAACTCGATCGGAATAGCTACTGGAAGCTTGCCGGTCACAACGCATCGAGAATTGGTTTCGCCGGAATCCGAAAAATTTTTACGGATTTCCCTAGGGGTACCACTAGGGAAAATCACCAAAATCGAGAAATCGTAAAAAGTGGTGAAATTTCGGATTCGAGCCCAATAATTCAGGAAAACTCGATCGGAATAGCTACTGGAAGCTTGCCGGTCACAACGCATCGAGAATTGGCTTCGCCGGAATTCGACGAATTTTTACGGATTTTCCTAGCGGTACCACTAGGGAAAATCACCAAAATCGATAAATCGTAAAAAGTGGTGAAATTTCGGATCCGAGCCCAATAATTCAGGAAAACTCGATCGGAATAACTACTGGAAGCTTGCCGGTCACAACGCATCGAGAATTGGCTTCGCCGGAATCCGACGAATTTTTACGGATTTCCCTAGGGGTACCACTAGGGAGAATCACAAAAATCGTAAAAAGTGGTGAAATTTCGGATCCGAGCCCAATAATTCAGGAAAACTCGATCGGAATAGCTACTGGAAGCTTGCCGGTCAGAACGCATCGAGAATTGGCTTCGCCGGAATCCGACGAATTTTTACGAATTTTCCTATGGGTACCACTAGGAAAAATTACCAAAATCGAGAAATCGTAGAAAGTGGTGAAATTTTGTATCCGAGCCCAATAATTCAGGAAAACTCGATCGGAATAGCTGCTGGAAGCTTGCCGGTCACAACGCATCGAGAATTGGATTCGCCGGAATCCGACGAATTTTTACGGATTTTCCTAGGGGTACCACTAGGGAAAATCACAAAAATCGAGAAAAGTGGTGAAATTTCGGATCCGAGCCCAATAATTCAGGAAAACTCGATCGGAATAGCTACTGGAAGCTTGCCGGTCACAACGCATCGAGAATTGGCTTCGCCGGAATCCGACGAATTTTTACGGATTTCCCTAGGGGTACCACTAGAAAAAATCACCAAAATTAAGAAATCGTAAAAAGTGGTGAAATTTCGGATCCGAGACCAATAATTCAGGAAAACTTGATCGGAATAGCTAGTGGAAGCTTGCCGGTCACAACGCATCGAGAATTGGCTTCGCCGGAATCCGACGAATTTTTACGGATTTCCCTAGGGGTACCACTAGGGAAAATCACAAAAATCGAGAAAAGTGGTGAAATTTCGGATCCGAGCCCAATAATTCAGGAAAACTTGATCTAAATAGCTACAGGAAGCTTGCTGGTCACAACGCATCGAGAATTGGCTTCGCCGGAATCCGACGAATTTTTACTGATTTCCCTAGGGGTACCACTAGGGAAAATCACCAAAATCGAGAAATCGTAAAAAGTGGTAAAATTTCGGATCCAAGCCAAATAATTCAGGAAAAGTCGATCGGAATAGCTACTGGAAGCTTGCCGGTCACAACGCATCGAGAATTGGCTTCGCCGGAATCAAACGAATTTTTACGGATTTCCTTAGGCGTACCACTAGGGAAAATCACCAAAATCTAAAAATCGTAAAAAGTGGTGAAATTTCAGATCCGAGCCCAATAATTCAGGAAAACTCAATCGGAATAGCTACTGGAAGCCTACCGGTCACAACGCATCGAGAATTGGAATCCGACGAATTTTTACGGATTTTCCTAGGGGTACCACTAGGGAAAATCACCAAAATCGATAAATCTTAAAAAGTGGTGAAATTTCGGATCCCAGCCCAATAATTCAGGAAAACTCGATCGGAATAGCTACTGGAAGCTTGCCGGTCACAACGCATCGAGAATTGGCTTCGCCGGAATCCGACGAATTTTTACGGATTTCCCTAGGGGTACCACTAGGGAAAATCACCAAAATCGAGAAATCGTAAAAAGTGGTGATATTTCGGATCCGAGCCCAATAATTCAGGAAAACTCGATCGGAATAGCTACTGGAAGCTTGCCGGTCACAACGCATCGAGAATTGGCTTCGCCGGAATCCGACGAATTTTTACGGATTTCCCTAGGGGTACCACTAGGGAAAATCACCAAAATCGAGAAAAGTGGTGAAATTTCGGATTCGAGCCCAATAATTCAGGAAAACTCGATCGGAATAGCTACTGGAAGCTTGCCGGTCACAACGCATCGAGAATTGGCTTCGCCGGAATTCGACGAATTTTTACGGATTTCCCTAGGGGTACCACTAGAGAAAATCACCAAAATCGAGAAATCGTAAAAAGTTGTGAAATTTCGGATCCGAGCCCAATATTTCAGGAAAACTCGATCGGAATAGCTAGTGGAAGCTTGCCGGTCACAACGCATCGAGAATTGGCTTCGCCGGTATCCGACGAATTTTTACGGATTTTCCTAGGGGTACCACTAGGGAAAATCACCAAAATCGAGAAATCGTAAAAAGTGGTGAAATTTCGGATCCGAGCCCAATAATTCAGGAAAACTCGATCGGAATAGCTACTGAAAGCTTGCCGGTCACAACGCAACGAGAATTGGTTTCGCCGGAATCCGACGAATTTTTACGGATTTCTCTAGGGGTACCACTAGGGAAAATCACCAAAATCGAGAAATCGTAAAAAGTGGTGAAATTTCGGATTCGAGCCCAATAATTCAGGAAAACTCGATGGGAATAGCTACTGGAAGCTTGCCGGTCACAATGCATCGAGAATTAGCTTCGCCGGAATCCGACGAATTTTTACGGATTTCCCTAGGTGTACCACTAGGGAAAATCACAAAAATCGAGAAATCGTAAAAAGTGGTGAAATTTCGGATCCGAGCCCAATAATTCAGGAAAACTCGATCGGAATAGCTACTGGAAGCTTGCCGGTCACAACGCATCGGGAATTGGAATCCGACTAATTTTTACGGATTTCCCTAGGGGTACCACTAGGGAAAATACCAAAATCGAGAAATCGTAAAAAGTGGTAAAATTTCGGATCCGAGCCCAATAATTCAGGAAAACTCAATTGGAATAGCTACTGAAAGCTTGACGGTCACAACGCATTTAGAATTGGATTCGCCGGGATCCGACGAATTTTTACGGATTTCCCTAGGGATACCACTAGGGAAAATCACCTAAATTTAGAAATAGTAAAAAGTGGTGAAAAGTCGATCGGAACAGCTACTGGAAGCTTGCCGGTCACAACACATCGAGAATTGGCTTCGCCGGAATCCGACGAATTTTTACGGATTTCCCTAGGGGTACCACTAGGGAAAATCACCAAAATCGAGAAATCGTAAAAAGTGGTGAAATTTCGGATCCGAGCCCAATAATTCAGGAAAACTCGATCGGAATAGCTACTGGAAGCTTGCCGGTCACAATGCATCGAGAATTGGCTTCGCCGGAATCCGACGAATCTTTATGGATTTCCATAGGGGTACCACTAGGGAAAATCACCAAAATCGAGAAATCGTAAAAAGTGGTGAAATTTCGGATCCGAGCCCAATAATTCAGGAAAACTCGATCGGAATAGCTACTGGAAGCTTGCCGGTCACAACGCATCGAGAATTGGAATCCGACTAATTTTTACGGATTTTCCTAGGGGTACCACTAGGGAAAATCACCAAAATCGAGAAATCGTAAAAAGTGGTGAAATTTTGGATCCGAGCCCAATAATTCAGGAAAACTCAATCGGAATAGCTACAGAAAGCTTGACGGTCACAACGCATCTAGAATTGGATTCGTCGGGATCCGACGAATTTTTACGGATTTCCCTAGGGGTACCACTAGGGAAAATCACAAAAATCGAGAAAAGTGGTGAAATTTCGGATCCGAGCCCAATAATTCAGGAAAACTCGATCGGAATAGCTACTGGAAGCTTGCCGGTCACAATGCATCGAGAATTGGCTTCGCCGGAATCCGACGAATTTTTACGGATTTCCCTAGGGGTACCACAAGGGAAAATCACCAAAATCTTAAAAAGTGGTGAAATTTCGGATCCGAGCCCAATAATTCAGGAAAACTCGATCGGAATAGCTACTGGAAGCTTGCCGGTCACAACGCATCGAGAATTGGCTTCGCCGGAATCCGACGAATTTTTACGGATTTCCCTAGGGGTACCACTAGGGAAAATCACAAAAATCGAGAAAAGTGGTGAAATTTCGGATCCGAGCCCAATAATTCAGGAAAACTCGATCGGAATAGCTACTGGAAGCTTGCCGGTCACAACGCATCGAGAATTGGTTTCGCCGGAATCCGAAGATTTTTTACGGATTTCCCTTGGGGTAGCAGTAGGGAAAATCACCAAAATCGAGAAATCGTAAAAAGTGGTGAAATTTCGGATCCGAGCCCAATAATTCAGGAAAACTCGATCGGAATAGCTACTGGAAGCCCACCGGTCACAACGCATCGAGAATTGGTTTCGCCGGAATCCGAAGATTTTTTACGGATTTCCCTTGGGGTAGCAGTAGGGAAAATCACCAAAATCGAGAAATCGTAAAAAGTGGTGAAATTTCGGATCCGAGCCCAATAATTCAGGAAAACTCGATCGGAATAGCTACTGGAAGCTTGCCGGTCACAACGCATCGAGAATTTTCTTCGCCGGAATCCGACGAATTTTTACGGATTTCCCTATGGGTACCACTAGGGAAAATTACCAAAATCGAGAAATCGTAGAAAGTGGTGAAATTTTGGATCCAAGCCCAATAATTCAGGAAAACTCGATCGGAATAGCTGCTGCAAGCTTGCCGGTCACAACGCATCGAGAATTGGATTCGCCGGAATCCGACGAATTTTTACGGATTTCCCTAGGGGTACCACTAGGGAAAATCACCAAAATCGAGAAATCGTAAAAAGTGGTGAAAAGTCGATCCGAATAGCTACTGGAAGCTTTCCGGTCACAACACATCGAAAATTGGCTTCGCCGGAATCCGACGAATTTTTACGGATTTCCCTAGGGGTACCACTAGGGAAAATCACCAAAATCGAGAAATCGTAAAAAGTGGTGAAATTTCGGATCCGAGCCCAATAATTCAGGAAAACTCGATCGGAATAGCTACTGGAAGCTTGCCGGTCACAATGCATCGAGAATTGGCTTCGCCGAAATCCGACGAATTTTTACGGATTTCACTAGGGGTACCACTAGGGAAAATCACCAAAATCGAGAAATCGTAAAAAGTGGTGAAATTTCGGATCCGAGCCCAATAATTCTGGAAAACTCGATCGGAATAGCTACTGGAAGCTTGCCGGTCACAACGCATCGAGAATTGGAATCCGACTAATTTTTACGGATTTCCCTAGGGGTACCACTAGGGAAAATCACCAAAATCGAGAAATCGTAAAAAGTGGTGAAATTTTGGATCCGAGCCCAATAATTCAGGAAAACTCAATCGGAATAACTACAGAAAGCTTGACGGTCACAACGCATCTAGAATTGGATTCGCCGTGATCCGACGAATTTTTACGGATTTCCCTAGGGGTACCACTAGGGAAAATCAGAAAAATCGAGAAAAGTGGTGAAATTTCGGATCCGAGCCCAATAATTCAGGAAAACTCGACCGGAATAGCTACTGGAAGCTTGCTGGTCACAACGCATCGAGAATTGGTTTCGCCGGAATCCGACGAATTTTTACGGATTTCCCTAGGGGTACCATAAGGGAAAATCACCAAAATCTTAAAAAGTGGTGAAATTTCGGATCCGAGCCCAATAATTCAGGAAAACTCGATCGGAATAGCTACTGGAAGCTTGCAGGTCACAACGCATCTAGAATTGGCTTCGCCGGAATCCGACGAATTTTTACGGATTTCCCTAGGGGTACCACTAGGGAAAATCACAAAAATCGAGAAAAGGGGTGAAATTTCGGATCCGAGCCCAATAATTCAGGAAAACTCGATCGGAATAGCTACTGGAAGCTTGTCGGTCACAATGCATCGAGAATTGGTTTCGCCGGAATCCGAAGAATTTTTACGGATTTCCCTAGGGGTACCACTAGGGAAAATCACCAAAATCGAGAAATCGTAAAATGTGGTGAAATTTCGGATCCGAGCCGAATAATTCAGGAAAACTCGATCGGAATAGCTACTGGAAGCTTGCCGGTCACAACGCATCGAGAATTGGTTTCGCCGGAATCCGACGAATTTTTACGGATTTCCCTAGGGGTACCACTAGGAAAAATTACCAAAATCGAAAAATCGTAAAAAGTGGACGAATTTCGGATCCTAGCCCAATAATTCAGGAAAACTCGATCGGAATAGCTACTGGAAGCTTGCCGGTCACAACGCATCGAGAATTGGAATCCGACTAATTTTTACGGATTTTCCTAAGGGTACCACTAGGGAAAATCACCAAAATCGAGAAATCGTAAAAAGTGGTGAAATTTCGGATCCGAGCCAAATAATTCAGGAAAACTCAATCGGAATAGCTACTGAAAGCTTGACAGTCACAACGCATCTAGAATTGGATTCGTCGGGATCCGACGAATTTTTACGGATTTCTCTAGGGGTACCACTAGGGAAAATCACCAAAATCGAGAAATCGTAAAAAGTGGTGAAATTTCGGATCCGAGCCCAATAATTCAGGAAAACTCGATCGGAATAGCTACTGGAAGCTTGCCGGTCACAATGCATCGAGAATTGGCTTCGCCGAAATCCGACGAATTTTTACGGATTTCCCTAGGGGTACCACTAGGGAAAATCACCAAAATCGAGAAATCGTAAAAAGTGGTGAAATTTCGGATCCGAGCCCAATAATTCGGGAAAACTCGATCAGAATAGCTACTGGAAGCTTGCCGGTCACAACGCATCGAGAATTGGAATCCGACTAATTTTTACGGATTTCCCTAGGGGTACCACTAGGGAAAATCACCAAAATCGAGAAATCGTAAAAAGTGGTGAAATTTTGGATCCGAGCCCAATAATTCAGGAAAACTCAATCGGAATAGCTACAGAAAGCTTGACGGTCACAACGTATCTAGAATTGGATTCGCCGTGATCCGACGAATTTTTACGGATTTCCCTAGGGGTACCACTATGGAAAATCACAAAAATCGAGAAAAGTGGTGAAATTTCGAATCCGAGCCCAATAATTCAGGAAAACTCGATCGGAATAGCTACTGGAAGCTTGCCGGTCACAACGCATCGAGAATTGGCTTCGCCGGAATCCGACGAATTTTTACGGATTTCCCTATGGGTACCACTAGGGAAAATTACCAAAATCGAGAAATCGTAGAAAGTGGTGAAATTTTGGATCCGAGCCCAATAATTCAGGAAAACTCGATCGGAATAGCTGCTGGAAGCTTGCCGGTCACAACGCATCGAGAATTTGCTTCGCCGGAATCCGACGAATTTTTACGGATTTCCCTAGGGGTACCACTAGGGAAAATCACAAAAATCGAGAAAAGTGGTGAAATTTCGGATCCGAGCCCAATAATTCAGGAAAACTCGATCGAAATAGCTACTGGAAGCTTGCCGGTCACAACGCATCGAGAATTGGTTTCGCCGGAATCCGAAAAATTTTTACGGATTTCCCTAGGGGTACCACTAGGGAAAATCACCAAAATCGAGAAATCGTAAAAAGTGGTGAAATTTCGGATTCGAGCCCAATAATTCAGGAAAACTCGATCGGAATAGCTACTGGAAGCTTGCCGGTCACAACGCATCGAGAATTGGCTTCGCCGGAATCCGACGAATTTTTACGGATTTTCCTAGGGGTACCACAAGGGAAAATCACCAAAATCGAGAAATCGTAAAAAGTGGTGAAATTTCGGATCCGAGCCCAATAATTCAGGAAAACTCGATCGGAATAGCTACTGGAAGCTTGCCGGTCACAACGCATCGAGAATTGGCTTCGCCGGAATCCGACGAATTTTTACGGATTTCCCTAGGGGTACCACTAGGGAGAATCACAAAAATCGTAAAAAGTGGTGAAATTTCGGATCCGAGCCCAATAATTCAGGAAAACTCGATCGGAATAGCTACTGGAAGCTTGCCGGTCACAACGCATCGAGAATTGGCTTCGCCGGAATCCGACGAATTTTTACGGATTTTCCTATGAGTACCACTAGGGAAAATTACCAAAATCGAGAAATCGTAGAAAGTGGTGAAATTTTGTATCCGAGCCCAATAATTCAGGAAAACTCGATCGGAATAGCTGCTGGAAGCTTGCCGGTCACAACGCATCGAGAATTGGATTCGCCGGAATCCGACGAATTTTTACGGATTTCCCTAGGGGTACCACTAGGGAAAATAACCAAAATCATAAAAAGTGGTGAAATTTCGGATCCGAGCCCAATAATTCAGGAAAACTCGATTGGAATAGCTACTGGAAGCTTGCCGGTGACAACACATCGAGAATTGGTTTCGCCGAAATCCGAAGAATTTTTACGGATTTCCCTACGGGTACCACTAGGGAAAATCACCAAAATCGAGAAATCGTAAAAAGTGGTGAAATTTCGAATCCGAGCCCGATAATTCAGGAAAACTCGATCGGAATAGCTACTGGAAGCTTGCCGGTCACAATGCATCGAGAATTGGCTTCGCTGGAATCCGACGAATTTTTACGGATTTTCCTAGGGGTACCACTAGGGAAAATCACCAAAATCGAGAAATCGTAAAAAGTGGTGAAATTTCGGATCCGAGCCCAATAATTCAGGAAAACTCGATCAGAATAGCTACTGGAAGCTTGCCGGTCACAACGCATCGAGAATTGGCTTCGCCGGAATCCGACGAATTTTTACGGATTTCCCTAGAGGTACCACTAGGGAGAATCACAAAAATCGTAAAAAGTGGTGAAATTTCGGATCCGAGACCAATAATTCAGGAAAACTCGATCGGAATAGCTACTGGAAGCTTGCCGGTCACAACGCATCGAGAATTGGCTTCGCCGGAATCCGACGAATTTTTACGGATTTTCCTATGGGTACCACTAGGGAAAATTACCAAAATCGAGAAATCGTAGAAAGTGGTGAAATTTTGTATCCGAGCCCAATAATTCAGGAAAACTCGATCGGAATAGCTGCTGGAAGCTTGCCGGTCACAACGCATCGAGAATTGGATTCGCCGGAATCCGACGAATTTTTACGGATTTCCCTAGGGGTACCACTAGGGAAAATAACCAAAATCATAAAAAGTGGTGAAATTTCGGATCCGAGCCCAATAATTCAGGAAAACTCGATCGGAATAGCTACTGGAAGCTTGCCGGTCACAACACATCGAGAATTGGTTTCGCCGAAATCCGAATAATTTTTACGGATTTCCCTACGGGTACCACTAGGGAAAATCACCAAAATCGAGAAATCGTAAAAAGTGGTGAAATTTCGAATCCGAGCCCAATAATTCAGGAAACCTCGATCGGAATAGCTACTGGAAGCTTGCCGGTCACAACGCATCGAGAATTGGCTTCGCCGGAATCCGACGAATTTTTACGGATTTCCCTAGGGGTACAACTAGGGAGAATCACCAAAATCTTAAAAAGTGGTGAAATTTCGGATCCGAGCCCAATAATTCAGGAAAACTCGATCGGAATAGCTACTGGAAGCTTGCCGGTCACAACGCATCGAGAATTGGCTTCGCCGGAATCCGACGAATTTTTACGGATTTTCCTAGGGGTACCACTAGGGAAAATCACAAAAATCGAGAAAAGTGGTGAAATTTCGGATCCGAGCCCAATAATTCAGGAAAACTCGATCGGAATAGCTACTGGAAGCTTGCCGGTCACAACGCATCGAGAATTGGTTTCGCCGGAATCCGAAAAATTTTTACGGATTTCCCTAGGGGTACCACTAGGGAAAATCACCAAAATCGAGAAATCGTAAAAAGTGGTGAAATTTCGGATTCGAGCCCAATAATTCAGGAAAACTCGATCGGAATAGCTACTGGAAGCTTGCCGGTCACAACGCATCGAGAATTGGCTTCGCCGGAATCCGACGAATTTTTACGGATTTTCCTAGGGGTACCACTAGGGAAAATCACCAAAATCGAGAAATCGTAAAAAGTGGTGAAATTTCGGATCCGAGCCCAATAATTCAGGAAAACTCGATCGGAATAACTACTGGAAGCTTGCCGGTCACAACGCATCGAGAATTGGCTTCGCCGGAATCCGACGAATTTTTACGGATTTCCCTAGGGGTACCACTAGGGAGAATCACAAAAATCGTAAAAAGTGGTGAAATTTCGGATCCGAGCCCAATAATTCAGGAAAACTCGATCGGAATAGCTACTGGAAGCTTGCCGGCCACAACGCATCGAGAATTGGTTTCGCCGGAATCCGACGAATTTTTACGGATTTTCCTATGGGTACCACTAGGGAAAATTACCAAAATCGAGAAATCGTAGAAAGTGGTGAAATTTTGTATCCGAGCCCAATAATTCAGGAAAACTCGATCGGAATAGCTGCTGGAAGCTTGCCGGTCACAACGCATCGAGAATTGGATTCGCCGGAATCCGATGAATTTTTACGGATTTCCCTAGGGGTACCACTAGGGAAAATAACCAAAATCATAAAAAGTGGTGAAATTTCGGATCCGAGCCCAATAATTCAGGAAAACTCGATCGGAATAGCTACTGGAAGCTTGCCGGTCACAACACATCGAGAATTGGTTTCGCCGGAATCCGAAGAATTTTTACGGATTTCCCTACGGGTACCACTAGGGAAAATCACCAAAATCGAGAAATCGTAAAAAGTGGTGAAATTTCGAATCCGAGCCCAATAATTCAGGAAAACTCGATCGGAATAGCTACTGGAAGCTTGCCGGTCACAACGCATCGAGAATTGGCTTCGCCGGAATCCGACGAATTTTTACGGATTTTCCTAGGGGTACCACTAGGGAAAATCACAAAAATCGAGAAATCGTAAAAAGTGGTGAAATTTCGGATCCGAGCCCAATAATTCAGGAAAACTCGATCGGAATAGCTACTGGAAGCTTGCCGGTCACAACGCATCGAGAATTGGCTTCGCCGGAATCCGACGAATTTTTACGGATTTTCCTAGGGGTACCACTAGGGAGAATCACAAAAATCGTAAAAAGTGGTGAAATTTCGGATCCGAGCCCAATAATTCAGGAAAACTCGATCGGAATAGCTATTGGAAGCTTGCCGGTCACAACGCATCGAGAATTGGCTTCGCCGGAATCCGACGAATTTTTACGGATTTTCCTATGGGTACCACTAGGGAAAATTACCAAAATCGAGAAATCGTAGAAAGTGGTGAAATTTTGTATCCGAGCCCAATAATTCAGGAAAACTCGATCGGAATAGCTGCTGGAAGCTTGCCGGTCACAACGCATCGAGAATTGGATTCGCCGGAATCTGACGAATTTTTACGGATTTCCCTAGGGGTACCACTAGGGAAAATAACCAAAATCATAAAAAGTGGTGAAATTTCGGATCCGAGCCCAATAATTCAGGAAAACTCGATCGGAATAGCTACTGGAAGCTTGCCGGTCACAACACATCGAGAATTGGTTTCGCCGAAATCCGAAGAATTTTTACGGATTTCCCTACGGGTACCACTAGGGAAAATCACCAAAATCGAGAAATCGTAAAAAGTGGTGAAATTTCGAATCCGAGCCCAATAATTCAGGAAAACTCGATCGGAATAGCTACTGGAAGCTTGCCGGTCACAACGCATCGAGAATTGGCTTCGCCGGAATCCGACGAATTTTTACGGATTTCCCTAGGGGTACAACTAGGGAGAATCACCAAAATCTTAAAAAGTGGTGAAATTTCGGATCCGAGCCCAATAATTCAGGAAAACTCGATCGGAATAGCTACTGGAAGCTTGCCGGTCACAACGCATCGAGAATTGGCTTCGCCGGAATCCGACGAATTTTTACGGATTTTCCTAGGGGTACCACTATGGAAAATCACAAAAATCGAGAAAAGTGGTGAAATTTCGGATCCGAGCCCAATAATTCAGAAAAACTCGATCGGAATAGCTACTGGAAGCTTGCCGGTCACAACGCATCGAGAATTGGTTTCGCCGGAATCCGAAAAATTTTTACGGATTTCCCTAGGGGTACCACTAGGGAAAATCACCAAAATCGAGAAATCGTAAAAAGTGGTGAAATTTCGGATTCGAGCCCAATAATTCAGGAAAACTCGATCGGAATAGCTACTGGAAGCTTGCCGGTCACAACGCATCGAGAATTGGCTTCGCCGGAATCCGACGAATTTTTACGGATTTTCCTAGGGGTACCACTAGGGAAAATCACCAAAATCGAGAAATCGTAAAAAGTGGTGAAATTTCGGATCCGAGCCCAATAATTCAGGAAAACTCGATCGGAATAGCTACTGGAAGCTTGCCGGTCACAATGCATCGAGAATTGGCTTCGCCGGAATCCGACGAATTTTTACGGATTTCCCTAGGGGTACCACTAGGGAGAATCACAAAAATCGTAAAAAGTGGTGAAATTTCGGATCCGAGCCCAATAATTCAGGAAAACTCGATCGGAATAGCTACTGGAAGCTTGCCGGTCACAACGCATCGAGAATTGGCTTCGCCGGAATCCGACGAAGTTTTACGGATTTTGCTATGGGTACCACTAGGGAAAATTACCAAAATCGAGAAATCGTAGAAAGTGGTGAAAATTTGTATCCGAGCCCAATAATTCAGGAAAACTCGATCGGAATAGCTGCTGGAAGCTTGCCGGTCACAACGCATCGAGAATTGGATTCGCCGGAATCCGACGAATTTTTACGGATTTCCCTAGGGGTACCACTAGGGAAAATAACCAAAATCATAAAAAGTGGTGAAATTTCGGATCCGAGCCCAATAATTCAGGAAAACTCGATCGGAATAGCTACTGGAAGCTTGCCGGTCACAACGCATCGAGAATTGGCTTCGCCGGAATCCGACGAATTTTTACGGATTTCCCTAGGGGTACCACTAGGGAGAATCACCAAAATCTTAAAAAGTGGTGAAATTTCGGATCCGAGCCCAATAATTCAGGAAAACTCGATCGTAATAGCTACTGGAAGCTTGCCGGTCACAACGCATCGAGAATTGGCTTCGCCGGAATCCGACGAATTTTTACGAATTTTCCTAGGGGTACCACTAGGGAAAATCACAAAAATCGAGAGAAGTGGTGAAATTTCGGATCCGAGCCCAATAATTCAGGAAAACTCGATCGGAATAGCTACTGGAAGCTTGCCGGTCACAACGCATCGAGAATTGGTTTCGCCGGAATCCGAAGAATTTTTACGGATTTCCCTAGGGGTAGCAGTAGGAAAAATCACCAAAATCGAGAAATCGTAAAAAGTGGTGAAATTTCGGATCCGAGCCCAATAATTCAGGAAAACTCGATCGGAATAGCTACTGGAAGCTTGCCGGTAACAACGCATCGAGAATTGGCTTCGCCGGAATCCGACGAATTTTTACGGATTTCCCTAGGGGTACCACTAGGGAGAATCACCAAAATCTTAAAAAGTGGTGAAATTTCGAATCCGAGCCCAATAATTCAGGAAAACTCGATCGGAATAGCTACTGGAAGCTTGCCGGTCACAACGCATCGAGAATTTTCTTCGCCGGAATCCGATGAATTTTTACGGATTTCCCTATGGGTACCACTAGGGAAAATTACCAAAATCGAGTAATCGTAGAAAGTGGTGAAATTTTGGATCCGAGCCCAATAATTCAGGAAAACTCGATCGGAATAGCTGCTGGAAGCTTGCCGGTCACAACGAATCGAGAATTGGATTCGCGGGAATCCGACGAATTTTTACGGATTTCCCTAGGGGTACCACTAGGGAAAATCACAAAAATCGAGAAATCGTAAAAAGTGGTGAAAAGTCAATCCGAATAGCTACTGGAAGCTTTCCGGTCACAACACATCGAGAATTGGATTCGCCGGAATCCGACGAATTTTTACGGATTTCCCTAGGGGTACCACTAGGGAAAATCACCAAAATCGAGAAATCGTTAAAAGTACTGAAATTTCGGATCCGAGCCCAATAATTCAGGAAAACTCGATCGGAATAGCTACTGGAAGCTTGCCGGTCACAATGCATCGAGAATTGGCTTCGCCAAAATCCGACGAATTTTTACGGATTTCCCTAGGGGTACCACTAGGGAAAATCACCAAAATCGAGAAATCGTAAAAAGTGGTAAAATTTCGGATCCGAGCCCAATAATTCTGGAAAACTCGAGCGGAATAGCTACTGGAAGCTTGCCGGTCACAACGCATCGAGAATTGGAATCCGACTAATTTTTACGGATTTCCCTAGGGGTACCACTAGGGAAAATCACAAAAATCGAGAAATCGTAAAAAGTGGTGAAATTTTGGATCCGAGCCCAATAATTCAGGAAAACTGAATCGGAATAGCTACAGAAAGCTTGACGGTCACAACGTATCTAGAATTGGATTCGCCGTGATCCGACGAATTTTTACGGATTTCCCTAGGGGTACCACTATGGAAAATCACAAAAATCGAGAAAAGTGGTGAAATTTCGGATCCGAGCCCAATAATTCAGGAAAACTCGATCGGAATAGCTACTGGAAGCTTGCCGGTCACAACGCATCGAGAATTGGCTTCGCCGGAATCCGACGAATTTTTACGGATTTCCCTATGGGTACCACTAGGAAAAATTACCAAAATCGAAATATCGTAGAAAGTGGTGAAATTTTTTATCCGAGCCCAATAATTCAGGAAAACTCGATCGGAATAGCTGCTGGAAGCTTGCCGGTCACAACGCATCGAGAATTTGCTTCGCCGGAATCCGACGAATTTTTACGGATTTCCCTAGGGGTAGCACTAAGGAAAATCACAAAAATCGAGAAAAGTGGTGAAATTTCGGATCTGAGCCCAATAATTCAGGAAAACTCGATCGGAATAGCTGCTGGAAGCTTGCCGGTCACAACGCATCGAGAATTGGATTCGCCGGAATCCGACGAATTTTTACGGATTTCCCTAGGGGAACCACTAGGGAAAATAACCAAAATCGTAAAAAGTGGTGAAATTTCGGATCCGAGCCCAATAATTCAGGAACACTCGATCGGAATAGCTACTGGAAGCTTGCCGGTCACAACGCATCGAGAATTGGCTTCGCCGGAATCTGACGAATTTTTACGGATTTTCCTAGGGGTACCACAAGGGAAAATCACCAAAATCTTAAAAAGTGGTGAAATTTCGGATCCGAGCCCAATAATTCAGGAAAACTCGATCGGAATAGCTACTGGAAGCTTGCCGGTCACAACACATCGAGAATTGGCTTCGCCGGAATTCGACGAATTTTTACGGATTTCCCTAGGGGTACCACTAGGGAAAATCACAAAAATCGAGAAAAGTGGTGAAATTTCGGATCCGAGCCCAATAATTCAGGAAAACTCGATCGGAATAGCTACTGGAAGCTTGCCGGCCACAACACATCGAGAATTGGTTTCGCCGAAATCCGATGAATTTTTACGGATTTCCCTAGGGGTACCACTAGGAAAAATCACCAAAATCGAGAAATCGTAAAAAGTGGTGAAATTTCGGATCCGAGCCCAATAATTCAGGAAAACTCGATCGGAATAGCTACTGGAAGCTTGCCGGTCACAACGCATCGAGAATTGGCTTCGCCGGAATCCGACGAATTTTTACGGATTTCCCTAGGGGTACAACTAGGGAGAATCACCAAAATCGTAAAAAGTGGTAAAATTTCGGATCCGAGCCCAATAATTCAGGAAAACTCGATCGGAATAGCTACTGGAAGCTTGCCGGTCACAACGCATCGAGAATTGGCTTCGCCGGAATCCGACGAATTTTTACGGATTTCCCTAGGGGTACCACTAGGAAAAATCACCAAAATCGAAAAATCGTAAAAAGTGGACGAATTTCGGATCCGAGCCCAATAATTCAGGAAAACTCGATCAGAATAGCTACAGGAAGCTTGCCGGTCACAACGCCTCGAGAATTGGAATCCGACTAATTTTTACGGATTTTCCTAGGGGTACCACTAGGGAAAATCACCAAAATCGAGAAATCGTAAAAAGTGTTGAAATTTCGGATCCGAGCCCAATAATTCAGGAAAACTCAATCGGAATAGCTACTGAAAGCTTGACGGTCACAACGCATCTAGAATTGGATTCGTCGGGATCCGATGAATTTTTACGGATTTCCCTAGGGGTACCACTAGGGAAAATCACCAAAATCGAGAAATAGTAAAAAGTGGTGAAATTTCGGATCCGAGCCCAATAATTCAGAAAAACTCGATCGGAATATCTACTGGAAGCTTGCCGGTCACAAGGCGTCGAGAATTGGCTTCGCCGGAATCCAAGGAATTTTTACGGATTTCCCTAGGGGTACCCCTAGGGAAAATCACCAAAATCGAGAAATCGTAAAACGTGGTGAAAAGTCGATCGGAATAGCTACTGGAAGCTTGCCGGTCACAACACATCGAGAATTGGTTTCGCCGGAATCCGACGAATTTTTATGGCTTTCCCTAGGGGTACCACTAGGGAAAATAACCAAAATCATAAAAAGTGGTGAAATTTCGGATCCGAGCCCAATAATTCAGGAAAACTCGATCGGAATAGCTACTGGAAGCTTGCCGGTCACAACGCATCGAGAATTGGCTTCGCCGGAATCCGACGAATTTTTACGGATTTCCCTAGGGGTACCACTAGGGAGAATCACCAAAATCTTAAAAAGTGGTGAAATTTCGGATCCGAGCCCAATAATTCAGGAAAACTCGATCGTAATAGCTACTGGAAGCTTGCCGGTCACAACGCATCGAGAATTGGCTTCGCCGGAATCCGACGAATTTTTACGAATTTTCCTAGGGGTACCACTAGGGAAAATCACAAAAATCGAGAGAAGTGGTGAAATTTCGGATCCGAGCCAATAATTCAGGAAAACTCGATCGGAATAGCTACTGGAAGCTTGCCGGTCACAACGCATCGAGAATTGGTTTCGCCGGAATCCGAAGAATTTTTACGGATTTCCCTAGGGGTAGCAGTAGGAAAAATCACCAAAATCGAGAAATCGTAAAAAGTGGTGAAATTTCGGATCCGAGCCCAATAATTCAGGAAAACTCGATCGGAATAGCTACTGGAAGCTTGCCGGTAACAACGCATCGAGAATTGGCTTCGCCGGAATCCGACGAATTTTTACGGATTTCCCTAGGGGTACCACTAGGGAGAATCACCAAAATCTTAAAAAGTGGTGAAATTTCGAATCCGAGCCCAATAATTCAGGAAAACTCGATCGGAATAGCTACTGGAAGCTTGCCGGTCACAACGCATCGAGAATTTTCTTCGCCGGAATCCGATGAATTTTTACGGATTTCCCTATGGGTACCACTAGGGAAAATTACCAAAATCGAGTAATCGTAGAAAGTGGTGAAATTTTGGATCCGAGCCCAATAATTCAGGAAAACTCGATCGGAATAGCTGCTGGAAGCTTGCCGGTCACAACGAATCGAGAATTGGATTCGCGGGAATCCGACGAATTTTTACGGATTTCCCTAGGGGTACCACTAGGGAAAATCACAAAAATCGAGAAATCGTAAAAAGTGGTGAAAAGTCAATCCGAATAGCTACTGGAAGCTTTCCGGTCACAACACATCGAGAATTGGATTCGCCGGAATCCGACGAATTTTTACGGATTTCCCTAGGGGTACCACTAGGGAAAATCACCAAAATCGAGAAATCGTTAAAAGTAGTGAAATTTCGGATCCGAGCCCAATAATTCAGGAAAACTCGATCGGAATAGCTACTGGAAGCTTGCCGGTCACAATGCATCGAGAATTGGCTTCGCCAAAATCCGACGAATTTTTACGGATTTCCCTAGGGGTACCACTAGGGAAAATCACCAAAATCGAGAAATCGTAAAAAGTGGTAAAATTTCGGATCCGAGCCCAATAATTCTGGAAAACTCGAGCGGAATAGCTACTGGAAGCTTGCCGGTCACAACGCATCGAGAATTGGAATCCGACTAATTTTTACGGATTTCCCTAGGGGTACCACTAGGGAAAATCACAAAAATCGAGAAATCGTAAAAAGTGGTGAAATTTTGGATCCGAGCCCAATAATTCAGGAAAACTGAATCGGAATAGCTACAGAAAGCTTGACGGTCACAACGTATCTAGAATTGGATTCGCCGTGATCCGACGAATTTTTACGGATTTCCCTAGGGGTACCACTATGGAAAATCACAAAAATCGAGAAAAGTGGTGAAATTTCGGATCCGAGCCCAATAATTCAGGAAAACTCGATCGGAATAGCTACTGGAAGCTTGCCGGTCACAACGCATCGAGAATTGGCTTCGCCGGAATCCGACGAATTTTTACGGATTTCCCTATGGGTACCACTAGGAAAAATTACCAAAATCGAAATATCGTAGAAAGTGGTGAAATTTTTTATCCGAGCCCAATAATTCAGGAAAACTCGATCGGAATAGCTGCTGGAAGCTTGCCGGTCACAACGCATCGAGAATTTGCTTCGCCGGAATCCGACGAATTTTTACGGATTTCCCTAGGGGTAGCACTAAGGAAAATCACAAAAATCGAGAAAAGTGGTGAAATTTCGGATCTGAGCCCAATAATTCAGGAAAACTCGATCGGAATAGCTGCTGGAAGCTTGCCGGTCACAACGCATCGAGAATTGGATTCGCCGGAATCCGACGAATTTTTACGGATTTCCCTAGGGGAACCACTAGGGAAAATAACCAAAATCGTAAAAAGTGGTGAAATTTCGGATCCGAGCCCAATAATTCAGGAACACTCGATCGGAATAGCTACTGGAAGCTTGCCGGTCACAACGCATCGAGAATTGGCTTCGCCGGAATCTGACGAATTTTTACGGATTTTCCTAGGGGTACCACAAGGGAAAATCACCAAAATCTTAAAAAGTGGTGAAATTTCGGATCCGAGCCCAATAATTCAGGAAAACTCGATCGGAATAGCTACTGGAAGCTTGCCGGTCACAACACATCGAGAATTGGCTTCGCCGGAATTCGACGAATTTTTACGGATTTCCCTAGGGGTACCACTAGGGAAAATCACAAAAATCGAGAAAAGTGGTGAAATTTCGGATCCGAGCCCAATAATTCAGGAAAACTCGATCGGAATAGCTACTGGAAGCTTGCCGGCCACAACACATCGAGAATTGGTTTCGCCGAAATCCGATGAATTTTTACGGATTTCCCTAGGGGTACCACTAGGAAAAATCACCAAAATCGAGAAATCGTAAAAAGTGGTGAAATTTCGGATCCGAGCCCAATAATTCAGGAAAACTCGATCGGAATAGCTACTGGAAGCTTGCCGGTCACAACGCATCGAGAATTGGCTTCGCCGGAATCCGACGAATTTTTACGGATTTCCCTAGGGGTACAACTAGGGAGAATCACCAAAATCGTAAAAAGTGGTAAAATTTCGGATCCGAGCCCAATAATTCAGGAAAACTCGATCGGAATAGCTACTGGAAGCTTGCCGGTCACAACGCATCGAGAATTGGCTTCGCCGGAATCCGACGAATTTTTACGGATTTCCCTAGGGGTACCACTAGGAAAAATCACCAAAATCGAAAAATCGTAAAAAGTGGACGAATTTCGGATCCGAGCCCAATAATTCAGGAAAACTCGATCAGAATAGCTACAGGAAGCTTGCCGGTCACAACGCCTCGAGAATTGGAATCCGACTAATTTTTACGGATTTTCCTAGGGGTACCACTAGGGAAAATCACCAAAATCGAGAAATCGTAAAAAGTGTTGAAATTTCGGATCCGAGCCCAATAATTCAGGAAAACTCAATCGGAATAGCTACTGAAAGCTTGACGGTCACAACGCATCTAGAATTGGATTCGTCGGGATCCGATGAATTTTTACGGATTTCCCTAGGGGTACCACTAGGGAAAATCACCAAAATCGAGAAATAGTAAAAAGTGGTGAAATTTCGGATCCGAGCCCAATAATTCAGAAAAACTCGATCGGAATATCTACTGGAAGCTTGCCGGTCACAAGGCGTCGAGAATTGGCTTCGCCGGAATCCAAGGAATTTTTACGGATTTCCCTAGGGGTACCCCTAGGGAAAATCACCAAAATCGAGAAATCGTAAAACGTGGTGAAAAGTCGATCGGAATAGCTACTGGAAGCTTGCCGGTCACAACACATCGAGAATTGGTTTCGCCGGAATCCGACGAATTTTTATGGCTTTCCCTAGGGGTACCACTAGGGAAAATCACCAAAATCGAGAAATCGTAAAAAGTGGTGAAATTTCGGATCCGAGCCCAATAATTCAGGAAAACTCGATCGGAATAGCTACTGGAAGCTTTCCGGTCACAATGCATCGAGAATTGGCTTCGCCGGAATCCGACGAATTTTTACGGATTTCCCTAGGGGTACCACTAGGGAAAATCACCAAAATCGAGAAATCGTAAAAAGTGGTGAAATTTCGGATCCGAGCCCAATATTTCAGGAAAACTCGATCGGAAGAGCTACTGGAAGCTTGCCGGTCACAACGCATCGAGAATTGGCTTCGCCGGAATCCGACGAATTTTTACGGATTTCCCAAGGGGTACCACTAGGGAAAATCACAAAAATCGAGAAAAGTGGTGAAATTTCGGATCCGAGCCCAATAATTCAGGAAAACTCGATCGGAATAGCTACTGGAAGCTTGCCGGTCACAACACATCGAGAATTGGCTTCGTCGGAATCCGACGAATTTTTACGGATTTCCCTAGGGGTACCACTAGGGAAAATCACAAAAATCGAGAAAAGTGGTGAAATTTCGGATCCGAGCCCAATAATTCAGGAAAACTCGATCGGAATAGCTACTGGAAGCTTGCCGGTCACAACGCATCGAGAATTGGAATCCGACTAATTTTTACGGATTTTCCTAGGGGTACCACTAGGGAAAATCACCAAAATCGAGAAATCGTAAAAAGTTGTGAAATTTCGGATCCGAGCCCAATAATTCAGGAAAACTCGATCGGAATAGCTACTGGAAGCTTGCCGGTCACAACGCATCGAGAATTGCCTTCGCCGGAATCCGACGAATTTTTACGGATTTCCCTAGGGGTACCACTAGGGAGAATCACCAAAATCGTAAAAAGTGGTGAAATTTCGGATCCGTGCCCAATAATTCAGGAAAACTCGATCGGAATAGCTACTGGAAGCTTGCCGGTCACAACGCATCGAGAATTTTCTTCGCCGGAATCCGACGAATTTTTACGGATTTCCCTATGGGTACCACTAGGGAAAATTACCAAAATCGAGAAATCGTAGAAAGTGGTGAAATTTTGGATCCGAGCCCAATAATTCAGGAAAATTCGATCGGAATAGCTGCTGGAAGCTTGCCGGTCACAACGCATCGAGAATTGGATTCGCCGGAATCCGACGAATTTTTACGGATTTCCCTAGGGGTACCACTAGGGAAAATCACCAAAATCGAGAAATCGTAAAAAGTGGTGAAAAGTCGATCCGAATAGCTACTGGAAACTTTCCGGTCACAACACATCGAGAATTGGCTTCGCCGGAATCCGACGAATTTTTACGGATTTCCCTAGGGGTACCACTAGGGAAAATCACCAAAATCGAGAAATCGTAAAAAGTGGTAAAATTTCGGATCCGAGCCCAATAATTCAGGAAAACTCGATCGGAATAGCTACTGGAAGCTTGCCGGTCACAATGCATCGAGAATTGGCTCCGCCGAAATTCGACGAATTTTTACGGATTTTCCTAGGGGTACCACTAGGGAAAATCACCAAAATCGAGAAATCGTAAAAAGTGGTGAAATTTCGGATCCGAGCCCAATAATTCTGGAAAACTCGATCGGCATAGCTACTGGAAGCTTGCCGGTCACAACGCATCGAGAATTGGAATCCGACTAATTTTTACGGATTTCCCTAGGGGTACCACTAGGGAAAATCACCAAAATCGAGAAATCGTAAAAAGTGGTGAAATTTTGGATCCGAGCCCAATAATTCAGGAAAACTCAATCGGAATAGCTACAGAAAGCTTGACGGTCACAACGCATCTAGAATTGGATTCGCCGTGATCCGACGAATTTTTACGGATTTCCCTAGGGGTACCACTAGGGAAAATCACAAAAATCGAGAAAAGTGGTGAAATTTCGGATCCGAGCCCAATAATTCAGGAAAACTCGACCGGAATAGCTACTGGAAGCTTGCTGGTCACAACGCATCGAGAATTGGTTTCGCCGGAATCCGACGAATTTTTACGGATTTCCCTAGGGGTACCACAAGGGAAAATCACCAAAATCTTAAAAAGTGGTGAAATTTCGGATCTGAACCCAATAATTCAGGAAAACTCGATCGGAATAGCTACTGGAAGCTTGCCGGTCACAACGCATCTAGAATTGGCTTTGCCGGAATCCGACGAATTTTTACGGATTTCCCTAGGGGTACCACTAGGGAAAATCACAAAAATCGAGAAAAGGGGTGAAATTTCGTATCCGAGCCCAATAATTCAGGAAAACTCGATCGGAATAGCTACTGGAAGCTTGCCGGTCACAACGCATCGAGAATTGGCTCCGCCGGAATCCGACTAATTTTTACGGATTTCCCTATGGGTACCACTAGGGAAAATTACCAAAATCGAGTAATCGTAGAAAGTGGTGAAATTTTTGATCCGAGCCCAATAATTCAGGAAAACTTGATCGGAATAGCTGCTGGAAGCTTGCCGGTCACAACGAATCGAGAATTGGATTCGCCGGAATCCGACGAATTTTTACGGATTTCCCTAGCGGTACCACTAGGGAAAATCACAAAAATCGAGAAATCGTAAAAAGTGGTGAAAAGTCGATCCGAATAGCTACTGGAAGCTTTCCGGTCACAACACATCGAGAATTGGCTTCGCCGGAATCCGACGAATTTTTACGGATTTCCCTAGGGGTACCACTAGGGAAAATCACCAAAATCGAGAAATCGTAAAAAGTGGTGAAATTTCGGATCCGAGCCCAATAATTCAGGAAAACTCGATCGGAATAGCTACTGGAAGCTTGCCGGTCACAATGCATCGAGAATTGGCTTCGCCGAAATCCGACGAATTTTTACGGATTTCCCTAGGGGTACCACTAGGGAAAATCACCAAAATCGAGAAATCGTAAAAAGTGGTGAAATTTCGGATCCGAGCCCAATAATTCTGGAAAACTCGATCGGAATAGCTACTGGAAGCTTGCCGGTCACAACGCATCGAGAATTGGAATCCGACTAATTTTTACGGATTTCCCTAGGGGTACCACTAGGGAAAATCACAAAAATCGAGAAATCGTAAAAAGTGGTGAAATTTTGGATCCGAGCCCAATAATTCAGGAAAACTCAATCGGAATAGCTACAGAAAGCTTGACGGTCACAACGTATCTAGAATTGGATTCGCCGTGATCCGACGAATTTTTACGGATTTCCCTAGGGGTACCACTATGGAAAATCACAAAAATCGAGAAAAGTGGTGAAATTTCGGATCCGAGCCCAATAATTCAGGAAAACTCGATCGGAATAGCTACTGGAAGCTTGCCGGTCACAACGCATAGAGAATTGGCTTCGCCGGAATCCGACGAATTTCCCTATGGGTACCACTAGGGAAAATTACCAAAATCGAAAAATCGTAGAAAGTGGTGAAATTTTGGATCCGAGCCCAATAATTCAGGAAAACTCGATCGGAATAGCTGCTGGAAGCTTGCCGGTCACAAAGCATCGAGAATTTGCTTCGCCGGAATCCGACGAATTTTTACAGATTTCCCTAGGGGTACCACTAAGGAAAATCACAAAAATCGAGAAAAGTGGTGAAATTTCGGATCCGAGCCCAATAATTCAGGAAAACTCGATCGGAATAGCTGCTGGAAGCTTGCCGGTCACAACGCATCTAGAATTGGATTCGCCGGAATCCGACGAATTTTTACGGATTTCCCTAGGGGAACCACTAGGGAAAATAACCAAAATCGTAAAAAGTGGTGAAATTTCGGATCCGAGCCCAATAATTCAGGAACACTCGATCGGAATAGCTACTGGAAGCTTGCCGGTCACAACGCATCGAGAATTGGCTTCGCCGGAATCTGACGAATTTTTACGGATTTTCCTAGGGGTACCACAAGGGAAAATCACCAAAATCTTAAAAAGTGGTGAAATTTCGGATCCGAGCCCAATAATTCAGGAAAACTCGATCGGAATAGCTACTGGAAGCTTGCCGGTCACAACACATCGAGAATTGGCTTCGCCGAAATTCGACGAATTTTTACGGATTTCCCTAGGGGTACCACTAGGGAAAATCACAAAAATCGAGAAAAGTGGTGAAATTTCGGATCCGAGCCCAATAATTCAGGAAAACTCGATCGGAATAGCTACTGGAAGCTTGCCGGTCACAACACATCGAGAATTGGTTTCGCCGAAATCCGATGAATTTTTACGGATTTCCCTAGGGGTACCACTAGGAAAAATCACCAAAATCGAGAAATCGTAAAAAGTGGTGAAATTTCGGATCCGAGCCCAATAATTCAGGAAAACTCGATCGGAATAGCTACTGGAAGCTTGCCGGTCACAACGCATCGAGAATTGGTTTCGCCGGAATCCGACGAATTTTTACGAATTTCCCTAGGGGTACAACTAGGGAGAATCACCAAAATCGTAAAAAGTGGTAAAATTTCGGATCCGAGCCCAATAATTCAGGAAAACTCGATCGGAATAGCTACTGGAAGCTTTCCGGTCACAACGCATCGAGAATTGGCTTCGCCGGAATCCGACGAATTTTTACGGATTTCCCTAGGGATACCACTAGGGAAAATCACCAAAATCGAGAAATCTTAAAAAGTGGTGAAATTTCGGATCCGAGCCCAATAATTCAGGAAAACTCGATCGGAATAGCTACAGGAAGCTTGCCGGTCACAACGCATCGAGAATTGGCTTCGCCGGAATACGACGAATTTTTACGGATTTACCTAGGGGTACCACTAGGAAAAATCACCAAAATCGAAAAATCGTAAAAAGTGGACGAATTTCGGATCCGAGCCCAATAATTCAGGAAAACTCGATCAGAATAGCTACTGGAAGCTTTCCGGTCACAACGCCTCGAGAATTGGAATCCGACTAATTTTTACGGATTTCCCTAGGGGTACCACTAGGGAAAATCACCAAAATTGAGAAATCGTAAAAAGTGTTGAAATTTCGGATCCGAGCCCAATAATTCAGGAAAACTCAATCGGAATAGCTACTGAAAGCTTGACGGTCACAACGCATCTAGAATTGGATTCGTCGGGATCCGATGAATTTTTACGGATTTCCCTAGGGGTACCACTAGGGAAAATCACCAAAATCGAGAAATAGTAAAAAGTGGTGAAATTTCGGATCCGAGCCCAATAATTCAGAAAAACTCGATCGTAATATCTACTGGAAGCTTGCCGGTCACAAGTCGTCGAGAATTGGCTTCGCCGGAATCCAAGGAATTTTTACGGATTTCCCTAGGGGTACCCCTAGGGAAAATCACCAAAATCGAGAAATCGTAAAAAGTGGTGAAAAGTCGATCGGAATAGCTACTGGAAGCTTGCCGGTCACAACACATCGAGAATTGGCTTCGCCGGAATCCGACGAATTTTTATGGCTTTCCCTAGGGGTACCACTAGGGAAAATCACCAAAATCGAGAAATCGTAAAAAGTGGTAAAATTTCGTATCCGAGCCCAATAATTCAGGAAAACTCGATCGGAATAGCTACTGGAAGCTTTCCGGTCACAATGCATCGAGAATTGGCTTCACCGGAATCCGACGAATTTACGGATTTCCCTAGGGGTACCACTAGGGAAAATCACCAAAATCGAGAAATCGTAAAAAGTGGTGAAATTTCGGATCCGAGCCCAATATTTCAGGAAAACTCGATCGGAAGAGCTACTGGAAGCTTGCCGGTCACAACGTATCGAGAATTGGCTTCGCCGGAATCCGACGAATTTTTACGGATTTTCCTAGGGGTACCACAAGGGAAAATCACCAAAATCTTAAAAAGTGGTGAAATTTCGGATCCCAGCCCAATAATTCAGGAAAACTCGATCGGAATAGCTACTGGAAGCTTGCCGGTCACAACGCATCGAGAATTGGCTTCGCCGGAATCCGACGAATTTTTACGGATTTCCCTAGGGGTACCACTAGGGAAAATCACAAAAATCGAGAAAAGTGGTGAAATTTCGGATCCGAGCCCAATAATTCAGGAAAACTCGATCGGAATAGCTACTGGAAGCTTGCCGGTCACAACGCATCGAGAATTGGCTTCGCCGGAATCCGACGAATTTTTATGGATTTCCCTAGGGGTACCACTAGGGAGAATCACCAAAATCGTAAAAAGTGCTGAAATTTCGGATCCGAGCCCAATAATTCAGGAAAACTCGATCGGAATAGCTACTGGAAGCTTGCCGGTCACAACGCATCGAGAATTTTCTTCGCCGGAATCCGACGAATTTTTACGAATTTCCCTATGGGTACCACTAGGGAAAATTACCAAAATCGAGAAATCGTAGAAAGTGGTGAAATTTTGGATCCGAGCCCAATAATTCAGGAAAATTCGATCGGAATAGCTGCTGGAAGCTTGCCGGTCACAACGCATCGAGAATTGGATTCGCCGGAATCCGACGAATTTTTACGGATTTCCCTAGGGGTACCACTAGGGAAAATCACCAAAATCGAGAAATCGTAAAAAGTGGTGAAAAGTCGATCCGAATAGCTACTGGAAGCTTTCCGGTCACAACACATCGAGAATTGGCTTCGCCGGAATCCGACGAATTTTTACGGATTTCCCTAGGGGTACCACTAGGGAAAATCACCAAAATCGAGAAATCGTAAAAAGTGGTAAAATTTCGGATCCGAGCCCAATAATTCAGGAAAACTCGATCGGAATAGCTACTGGAAGCTTGCCGGTCACAATGCATCGAGAATTGGCTTCGCCGAAATTCGACGAATTTTTACGGATTTCCCTAGGGGTACCACTAGGGAAAATCACCAAAATCGAGAAATCGTAAAAAGTGGTGAAATTTCGGATCCGAGCCCAATAATTCTGGAAAACTCGATCGGAATAGCTACTGGAAGCTTGCCGGTCACAACGCATCGAGAATTGGAATCCGACTAATTTTTACGGATTTCCCTAGGGGTACCACTAGGGAAAATCACCAAAATCGAGAAATCGTAAAAAGTGGTGAAATTTTGGATCCGAGCCCAATAATTCAGGAAAACTCAATCGGAATAGCTACAGAAAGCTTGACGGTCACAACGCATCTAGAATTGGATTCGCCGTGATCCGACGAATTTTTACGGATTTCCCTAGGGGTACCACTAGGGAAAATCACAAAAATCGAGAAAAGTGGTGAAATTTCGGATCCGAGCCCAATAATTCAGGAAAACTCGACCGGAATAGCTACTGGAAGCTTGCTGGTCACAACGCATCGAGAATTGGTTTCGCCGGAATCCGACGAATTTTTACGGATTTCCCTAGGGGTACCACAAGGGAAAATCACCAAAATCTTAAAAAGTGGTGAAATTTCGGATCCGAGCCCAATAATTCAGGAAAACTCGATCGGAATAGCTACTGGAAGCTTGCCGGTCACAACGCATCTAGAATTGGCTTCGCCAGAATCCGACGAATTTTTACGGATTTCCCTAGGGGTACCACTAGGGAAAATCACAAAAATCGAGAAAAGGGGTGAAATTTCGGATCCGAGCCCATTAATTCAGGAAAACTCGATCGGAATAGCTACTGGAAGCTTGCCGGTCACAACGCATCGAGAATTGGTTTCGCCGGAATCCGAAGAATTTTTACGGATTTCCCTAGGGATACCACTAGGGAATATCACCAAAATCGAGAAATCGTAAAATGTGGTGAAATTTCGGATCCGAGCCCAATAATTCAGGAAAACTCGATCGGAATAGCTACTGGAAGCTTGCCGGTAACAACGCATCGAGAATTGGCTTCGCCAGAATCCGACGAATTTTTACGGATTTCCCTAGGGGTACCACTAGGGAGAATCACCAAAATCGTAAAAAGTGGTGAAATTTCGGATCCGAGCAAAATAATTCAGGAAAACTCGATCAGAATAGCTACTGGAAGCTTGCCGGTCACAACGCATCGAGAATTGGCTTCGCCGGAATCCGACGAATTTTTACGGATTTCCCTAGGGGTACCACTAGGGAAAATCACAAAAATCGAGAAAAGTGGTGAAATTTCGGATCCGAGCCCAATAATTCAGGAAAAATCGATCGGAATAGCTAGTGGAAGCTTGCCGGTCACAACGCATCGAGAATTGGATTCGCCGGAATCCGATAAATTTTTACGGATTTCCCTAGGGGTACCACTAGGGAAAATAACCAAAATCGTAAAAAGTGGTGAAATTTCGGATCCGAGCCCAATAATTCAGGAAAACTCCATTGGAATAGCTACTGGAAGCTTGCCGGTCACAACGCATCGAGAATTGGCTTCGCCGGAATCCGACGAATTTTTACGGATTTCCCTAGGGGTACCACTAGGGAAAATCACAAAAATCGAGAAAAGTGGTGAAATTTCGGATCCGAGCCCAATAATTCAGGAAAACTCGATCGGAATAGCTACTGGAAGTTTGCCGGTCACAACGCATCGAGAATTGGTTTCGCCGGAATCCGAAGATTTTTTACGGATTTCCCTAGGGGTACCACTAGGGAAAATCACCAAAATCGAGAAATCGTAAAAAGTGGTGAAATTTCGGATCCGAGCCCAATAATTCAGGAAAACTCGATCGGAATAGCTACTGGAAGCTTGCCGGTCACAACGCATCGAGAATTGGCTTCGCCGGAATCCGACGAATTTTTACGGATTTCCCTAGGGGTACCACTAGGGAGAATCACCAAAATCGTAAAAAGTGGTGAAATTTCGGATCCGAGCCCAATAATTCAGGAAAACTCGATCGGAATAGCTACTGGAAGCTTGCCGGTCACAACGCATCGAGAATTTTCTTCGCCGGAATCCGACGAATTTTTACGGATTTCCCTATGGGTACCACTAGAAAAAATTACCAAAATCGAGAAATCGTAGAAAGTGGTGAAATTTTGGATCCGAGCCCAATAATTCAGGAAAACTCGATCGGAATAGCTACTGTAAGCTTGCCGGTCACAACGCATCGAGAATTGGATTCGCCGGAATCTGACGAATTTTTACGGATTTCCCTAGAGGTACCACTAGGGAAAATCACCAAAATCGAGAAATCGTAAAAAGTGGTGAAAAGTCGATCCGAATAGCTACTGGAAGCTTTCCGGTCACAACACATCGAGAATTGGCTTCGCCGGAATCCGACGAATTTTTACGGATTTCCCTAGGGGTACCACTAGGGAAAATCACCAAAATCGAGAAATCGTAAAAAGTGGTGAAATTTCGGATCCGAGCCCAATAATTCAGGAAAACTCGATCGGAATAGCTACTGGAAGCTTGCCGGTAACAACGCATCGAGAATTGGCTTCGCCAGAATCCGACGAATTTTTACGGATTTCCCTAGGGGTACCACTAGGGAGAATCACCAAAATCGTAAAAAGTGGTGAAATTTCGGATCCGAGCACAATAATTCAGGAAAACTCGATCAGAATAGCTACTGGAAGCTTGCCGGTCACAACGCATCGAGAATTGGCTTCGCCGGAATCCGACGAATTTTTACGGATTTCCCTAGGGGTACCACTAGGGAAAATCACAAAAATCGAGAAAAGTGGTGAAATTTCGGATCCGAGCCCAATAATTCAGGAAAACTCGATCGGAATAGCTAGTGGAAGCTTGCCGGTCACAACGCATCGAGAATTGGATTCGCCGGAATCCGATAAATTTTTACGGATTTCCCTAGGGGTACCACTAGGGAAAATAACCAAAATCGTAAAAAGTGGTGAAATTTCGGATCCGAGCCCAATAATTCAGGAAAACTCGATTGGAATAGCTACTGGAAGCTTGCCGGTCACAACGCATCGAGAATTGGCTTCGCCGGAATCCGACGAATTTTTACGGATTTCCCTAGGGGTACCACTAGGGAATATCACAAAAATCGAGAAAAGTGGTGAAATTTCGGATCCGAGCCCAATAATTCAGGAAAACTCGATCGGAATAGCTACTGGAAGTTTGCCGGTCACAACGCATCGAGAATTGGTTTCGCCGGAATCCGAAGATTTTTTACGGATTTCCCTAGGGGTACCACTAGGGAAAATCACCAAAATCGAGAAATCGTAAAAAGTGGTGAAATTTCGGATCCGAGCCCAATAATTCAGGAAAACTCGATCGGAATAGCTACTGGAAGCTTGCCGGTCACAACGCATCGAGAATTGGCTTCGCCGGAATCCGACGAATTTTTACGGATTTCCCTAGGGGTACCACTAGGGAGAATCACCAAAATCGTAAAAAGTGGTGAAATTTCGGATCCGAGCCCAATAATTCAGGAAAACTCGATCGGAATAGCTACTGGAAGCTTGCCGGTCACAACGCATCGAGAATTTTCTTCGCCGGAATCCGACGAATTTTTACGGATTTCCCTATGGGTACCACTAGAAAAAATTACCAAAATCGAGAAATCGTAGAAAGTGGTGAAATTTTGGATCCGAGCCCAATAATTCAGGAAAACTCGATCGGAATAGCTACTGTAAGCTTGCCGGTCACAACGCATCGAGAATTGGATTCGCCGGAATCTGACGAATTTTTACGGATTTCCCTAGAGGTACCACTAGGGAAAATCACCAAAATCGAGAAATCGTAAAAAGTGGTGAAAAGTCGATCCGAATAGCTACTGGAAGCTTTCCGGTCACAACACATCGAGAATTGGCTTCGCCGGAATCCGACGAATTTTTACGGATTTCCCTAGGGGTACCACTAGGGAAAATCACCAAAATCGAGAAATCGTAAAAAGTGGTGAAATTTCGGATCCGAGCCTAATAATTCAGGAAAACTCGATCGGAATAGCTACTGGAAGCTTGCCGGTAACAACGCATCGAGAATTGGCTTCGCCAGAATCCGACGAATTTTTACGGATTTCCCTAGGGGTACCACTAGGGAGAATCACCAAAATCGTAAAAAGTGGTGAAATTTCGGATCCGAGCACAATAATTCAGGAAAACTCGATCAGAATAGCTACTGGAAGCTTGCCGGTCACAACGCATCGAGAATTGGCTTCGCCGGAATCCGACGAATTTTTACGGATTTCCCTTGGGGTACCACTAGGGAAAATCACAAAAATCGAGAAAAGTGGTGAAATTTCGGATCCGAGCCCAATAATTCAGGAAAACTCGATCGGAATAGCTAGTGGAAGCTTGCCGGTCACAACACATCGAGAATTGGATTCGCCGGAATCCGATAAATTTTTACGGATTTCCCTAGGGGTACCACTAGGGAAAATAACCAAAATCGTAAAAAGTGGTGAAATTTCGGATCCGAGCCCAATAATTCAGGAAAACTCGATTGGAATAGCTACTGGAAGCTTGCCGGTCATAACGCATCGAGAATTGGCTTCGCCGGAATCCGACGAATTTTTACGGATTTCCCTAGGGGTACCACTAGGGAAAATCACAAAAATCGAGAAAAGTGGTGAAATTTCGGATCCGAGCCCAATAATTCAGGAAAACTCGATCGGAATAGCTACTGGAAGTTTGCCGGTCACAACGCATCGAGAATTGGTTTCGCCGGAATCCGAAGATTTTTTACGGATTTCCCTAGGGGTACCACTAGGGAAAATCACCAAAATCGAGAAATCGTAAAAAGTGGTGAAATTTCGGATCCGAGCCCAATAATTCAGGAAAACTCGATCGGAATAGCTACTGGAAGCTTGCCGGTCACAACGCATCGAGAATTGGCTTCGCCGGAATCCGACGAATTTTTACGGATTTCCCTAGGGGTACCACTAGGGAGAATCACCAAAATCGTAAAAAGTGGTGAAATTTCGGATCCGAGCCCAATAATTCAGGAAAACTCGATCGGAATAGCTACTGGAAGCTTGCCGGTCACAACGCATCGAGAATTTTCTTCGCCGGAATCCGACGAATTTTTACGGATTTCCCTATGGGTACCACTAGAAAAAATTACCAAAATCGAGAAATCGTAGAAAGTGGTGAAATTTTGGATCCGAGCCCAATAATTCAGGAAAACTCGATCGGAATAGCTACTGTAAGCTTGCCGGTCACAACGCATCGAGAATTGGATTCGCCGGAATCTGACGAATTTTTACGGATTTCCCTAGAGGTACCACTAGGGAAAATCACCAAAATCGAGAAATCGTAAAAAGTGGTGAAAAGTCGATCCGAATAGCTACTGGAAGCTTTCCGGTCACAACACATCGAGAATTGGCTTCGCCGGAATCCGACGAATTTTTACGGATTTCCCTAGGGGTACCACTAGGGAAAATCACCAAAATCGAGAAATCGTAAAAAGTGGTGAAATTTCGGATCCGAGCCTAATAATTCAGGAAAACTCGATCGGAATAGCTACTGGAAGCTTGCCGGTAACAACGCATCGAGAATTGGCTTCGCCAGAATCCGACGAATTTTTACGGATTTCCCTAGGGGTACCACTAGGGAGAATCACCAAAATCGTAAAAAGTGGTGAAATTTCGGATCCGAGCACAATAATTCAGGAAAACTCGATCAGAATAGCTACTGGAAGCTTGCCGGTCACAACGCATCGAGAATTGGCTTCGCCGGAATCCGACGAATTTTTACGGATTTCCCTTGGGGTACCACTAGGGAAAATCACAAAAATCGAGAAAAGTGGTGAAATTTCGGATCCGAGCCCAATAATTCAGGAAAACTCGATCGGAATAGCTAGTGGAAGCTTGCCGGTCACAACACATCGAGAATTGGATTCGCCGGAATCCGATAAATTTTTACGGATTTCCCTAGGGGTACCACTAGGGAAAATAACCAAAATCGTAAAAAGTGGTGAAATTTCGGATCCGAGCCCAATAATTCAGGAAAACTCGATTGGAATAGCTACTGGAAGCTTGCCGGTCATAACGCATCGAGAATTGGCTTCGCCGGAATCCGACGAATTTTTACGGATTTCCCTAGGGGTACCACTAGGGAAAATCACAAAAATCGAGAAAAGTGGTGAAATTTCGGATCCGAGCCCAATAATTCAGGAAAACTCGATCGGAATAGCTACTGGAAGTTTGCCGGTCACAACGCATCGAGAATTGGTTTCGCCGGAATCCGAAGATTTTTTACGGATTTCCCTAGGGGTACCACTAGGGAAAATCACCAAAATCGAGAAATCGTAAAAAGTGGTGAAATTTCGGATCCGAGCCCAATAATTCAGGAAAACTCGATCGGAATAGCTACTGGAAGCTTGCCGGTCACAACGCATCGAGAATTGGCTTCGCCGGAATCCGACGAATTTTTACGGATTTCCCTAGGGGTACCACTAGGGAGAATCACCAAAATCGTAAAAAGTGGTGAAATTTCGGATCCGAGCCCAATAATTCAGGAAAACTCGATCGGAATAGCTACTGGAAGCTTGCCGGTCACAACGCATCGAGAATTTTCTTCGCCGGAATCCGACGAATTTTTACGGATTTCCCTATGGGTACCACTAGAAAAAATTACCAAAATCGAGAAATCGTAGAAAGTGGTGAAATTTTGGATCCGAGCCCAATAATTCAGGAAAACTCGATCGGAATAGCTACTGTAAGCTTGCCGGTCACAACGCATCGAGAATTGGATTCGCCGGAATCTGACGAATTTTTACGGATTTCCCTAGAGGTACCACTAGGGAAAATCACCAAAATCGAGAAATCGTAAAAAGTGGTGAAAAGTCGATCCGAATAGCTACTGGAAGCTTTCCGGTCACAACACATCGAGAATTGGCTTCGCCGGAATCCGACGAATTTTTACGGATTTCCCTAGGGGTACCACTAGGGAAAATCACCAAAATCGAGAAATCGTAAAAAGTGGTGAAATTTCGGATCCGAGCCCAATAATTCAGGAAAACTCGATCGGAATAGCTACTGGAAGCTTGCCGGTAACAACGCATCGAGAATTGGCTTCGCCAGAATCCGACGAATTTTTACGGATTTCCCTAGGGGTACCACTAGGGAGAATCACCAAAATCGTAAAATGTGGTGAAATTTCGGATCCGAGCACAATAATTCAGGAAAACTCGATCAGAATAGCTACTGGAAGCTTGCCGGTCACAACGCATCGAGAATTGGCTTCGCCGGAATCCGACGAATTTTTACGGATTTCCCTAGGGGTACCACTAGGGAAAATCACAAAAATCGAGAAAAGTGGTGAAATTTCGGATCCGAGCCCAATAATTCAGGAAAACTCGATCGGAATAGCTAGTGGAAGCTTGCCGGTCACAACGCATCGAGAATTGGATTCGCCGGAATCCGATAAATTTTTACGGATTTCCCTAGGGGTACCACTAGGGAAAATAACCAAAATCGTAAAAAGTGGTGAAATTTCGGATCCGAGCCCAATAATTCAGGAAAACTCGATTGGAATAGCTACTGGAAGCTTGCCGGTCACAACGCATCGAGAATTGGCTTCGCCGGAATCCGACGAATTTTTACGGATTTCCCTAGGGGTACCACTAGGGAAAATCACAAAAATCGAGAAAAGTGGTGAAATTTCGGATCCGAGCCCAATAATTCAGGAAAACTCGATCGGAATAGCTACTGGAAGTTTGCCGGTCACAACGCATCGAGAATTGGTTTCGCCGGAATCCGAAGATTTTTTACGGATTTCCCTAGGGGTACCACTAGGGAAAATCACTAAAATCGAGAAATCGTAAAAAGTGGTGAAATTTCGGATCCGAGCCCAATAATTCAGGAAAACTCGATCGGAATAGCTACTGGAAGCTTGCCGGTCACAACGCATCGAGAATTGGCTTCGCCGGAATCCGACGAATTTTTACGGATTTCCCTAGGGGTACCACTAGGGAGAATCACCAAAATCGTAAAAAGTGGTGAAATTTCGGATCCGAGCCCAATAATTCAGGAAAACTCGATCGGAATAGCTACTGGAAGCTTGCCGGTCACAACGCATCGAGAATTTTCTTCGCCGGAATCCGACGAATTTTTACGGATTTCCCTATGGGTACCACTAGAAAAAATTACCAAAATCGAGAAATCGTAGAAAGTGGTGAAATTTTGGATCCGAGCCCAATAATTCAGGAAAACTCGATCGGAATAGCTACTGTAAGCTTGCCGGTCACAACGCATCGAGAATTGGATTCGCCGGAATCTGACGAATTTTTACGGATTTCCCTAGAGGTACCACTAGGGAAAATCACCAAAATCGAGAAATCGTAAAAAGTGGTGAAAAGTCGATCCGAATAGCTACTGGAAGCTTTCCGGTCACAACACATCGAGAATTGGCTTCGCCGGAATCCGACGAATTTTTACGGATTTCCCTAGGGGTACCACTAGGGAAAATCACCAAAATCGAGAAATCGTAAAAAGTGGTGAAATTTCGGATCCGAGCCCAATAATTCAGGAAAACTCGATCGGAATAGCTACTGGAAGCTTGCCGGTTACAATGCATCGAGAATTGGCTTCGCCGAAATCCGACGAATTTTTACGGATTTCCCTAGGGGTACCACTAGGGAAAATCACCAAAATCGAGAAATCGTAAAAAGTGGTGAAATTTCGGATCCGAGCCCAATAATTCTGGAAAACTCGATCGGAATAGCTACTGGAAGCTTGCCGGTCACAACGCATCGAGAATTGGAATCCGACTAATTTTTACGGATTTCCCTAGGGGTACCACTAGGGAAAATCACAAAAATCGAGAAATCGTAAAAAGTGGTGAAATTTTGGATCCGAGCCCAATAATTTAGGAAAACTCAATCGGAATAGCTACATAAAGCTTGACGGTCACAACGCATCTAGAATTGGATTCGCCGTGATCCGACGAATTTTTACGGATTTCCCTAGGGGTACCACTAGGGAAAATCACAAAAATCGAGAAAAGTGGTGAAATTTCGGATCCGAGCCCAATAATTCAGGAAAACTCGACCGGAATAGCTACTGGAAGCTTGCTGGTCACAATGCATCGAGAATTGGTTTCGCCGGAATCCGACGAATTTTTACGAATTTCCCTAGGGGTACCACAAGGGAAAATCACCAAAATCTTAAAAAGTGGTGAAATTTCGGATCCGAGCCCAATAATTCAGGAAAACTCGATCGGAATAGCTACTGGAAGCTTGCCGGTCACAACGCATCTAGAATTGGCTTCGCCGGAATCCGACGAATTTTTACGGATTTTCCTAGGGGTACCACTAGGGAGAATCACCAAAATCGTAAAAAGTGGTGAAATTTCGGATCCGAGCCCAATAATTCAGGAAAACTCGATCGGAATAGCTACTGGAAGCTTGCCGATCACAACGCATCGAGAATTGGCTTCGCCGGAATCCGACGAATTTTTACGGATTTGCCTAGGGATACCACTAGGAAAAATCACAAAAATCGAGAAAAGTGGTGAAATTTCGGATCCGAGCCCAATAATTCAGGAAAACTCGATCGGAATAGCTAGTAGAAGCTTGCCGATCACAACGCATCGAGAATTGGATTCGCCGTAATCCGACGAATTTTTACGGATTTCCCTAGGGGTACCACTAGGGAAAATAACCAAAATCGTAAAAAGTGGTGAAATTTCGGATCCGAGCCCAATAATTCAGGAAAACTCGATCGGAATAGCTACTGGAAGCTTGCCGGTCACAACGCATCGAGAATTGGCTTCGCCGGAATCCGACGAATTTTTACGGATTTTCCTAGGGGTACCACTAGGGAAAATCACCAAAATCGAGAAATCTTAAAAAGTGGTGAAATTTAGGATCCATGCCCAATAATTCAGGAAAACTCGATCGGAATAGCTACAGGAAGCTTGCCGGTCACAACGCATCGAGAATTGGCTTCGCCGGAATCCGACGAATTTTTACGGATTTCCCAAGGGGTACCACTAGGAAAAATCACCAAAATCGAAAAATCGTAAAAAGTGGACGAATTTCGGATCCGAGCCCAATAATTCAGGAAAACTCGATCGGAATAGCTACTGGAAGCTTGCCGGTCACAATGCATCGAGAATTGGAATCCGACTAATTTTTACGGATTTCCCTAAGGGTACCACTAGGGAAAATCACCAAAATCGAGAAATCGTAAAAAGTGGTGAAATTTCGGATCCGAGCCCAATAATTCAGGAAAACTCAATCGGAATAGCTACTGAAAGCTTGACAGTCACAACGCATCTAGAATTGGATTCGTCGGGATCCGACGAATTTTTACGGATTTCCCTAGGGGTACCACTAGGGAAAATCACCAAAATCGAGAAATAGTAAAAAGTGGTGAAATTTCGGATTAGAGCCCAATAATTCAGGAAAACTCAATCGGAATAGCTACTGAAAGCTTGACAGTCACAACGCATCTAGAATTGGATTCGTCGGGATCCGACGAATTTTTACGGATTTCCCTAGGGGTACCACTAGGGAAAATCACCAAAATCGAGAAATAGTAAAAAGTGGTGAAATTTCGGATTAGAGCCCAATAATTCAGGAAAACTCGATCGGAATATCTCCTGGAAGCTTGCCGGTCATAATGCGTCGAGAATTGGCTTCGCCGGAATTCAAGGAATTTTTGCGGATTTCCCTAGGGGTACCACTAGGGAAAATCACCAAAATCGAGAAATAGTAAAATGTGGTGAAAAGTCGATCAGAATAGCTACTGGAAGCTTGCCGATCACAACACATCGAGAATTGGCTTCGCCGGAATCCGACGAATTTTTACGGCTTTCCCTAGGGGTACCACTAAGAAAAATCACCAAAATCGAGAAATCGTAAAAAGTGGTGAAATTTCGGATCCGAGCCCAATAATTCAGGAAAACTCGATCGGAATAGCTACTGGAAGCTTGCCGGTCACAATGCATCGAGAATTGGCTTCACCGGAATCCGACGAATTTTTACGGATTTCCCTAGGGGTACCAATAGGGAAAATCACCAAAATCGAGAAATCGTAAAAAGTGGTGAAATTTCGGATCGGAGCCCAATAATTTAGGAAAACTCGATCGGAATAGCTACTGGAAGCTTGCCGGTCACAACGCATCGAGAATTGGAATCCGACTAATTTTTACGGATTTCCCTAGGGGTACCACTAGGAAAAATCACCAAAATCGAGAAATCGTAAAAAGTGGTGAAATTTCGGATCCGAGCCCAATAATTCAGGAAAACTCAATCGGAATAGCTACTGGAAGCTTGCCGGTCACAACGCATCGAGAATTGGCTTCGCCGGAATCCGACGAATTTTTACGGATTTCCCTAGGGGTACCACTAGGGAAAATCACAAAAATCGAGAAAAGTGGTGAAATTTCGGATCCGAGCCCAATAATTCAAGAAAACTCGATCGGAATAGCTACTGGAATCTTGCCGGTCACAACGCATCGAGAATTGGTTTCGCCGGAATCCGAAGAATTTTTACGGATTTACCTAGGGGTAGCAGTAGGAAAAATCACCAAAATCGAGAAATCGTAAAAAGTGGTGAAATTTCGGATCTGAGCCCAATAATTCAGGAAAACTCGATCGGAATAGCTACTGGAAGCTTGCCGGTCACAACGCATCGAGAATTGGCTTCGCCGGAATCCGACGAATTTTTACGGATTTCCCTAGGGGTACCACTAGGGAGAATCACCAAAATCTTAAAAAGTGGTGAAATTTCGGATCCGAGCCCAATAATTCAGGAAAACTCGATCGGAATAGCTACTGGAAGCTTGCCGGTCACAACGCATCGAGAATTGGCTTCGCCGGAATCCGACGAATTTTTAAGGATTTCCCTAGGGGTACCACTAGGGAGAATCACCAAAATCTTAAAAAGTGGTGAAATTTCGGATCCGAGCCCAATAATTCAGGAAAACTCGATCGGAATAGCTACTGGAAGCTTGCCGGTCACAACGCATCGAGAATTCGCTTCGCAGGAATCCGACGAATTTTTACGGATTTCCCTAGGTGTACCACTAGGGAAAATCACCAAAATCGAGAAATCGTAAAAAGTGGTGAAATTTCTGATCCGAGCCCAATAATTCAGGAAAAATCGATCGGAATAGCTACTGGAAGCTTGCCGGTCACAACGCATCGAGAATTGGCTTCCGACGAATTTTTACGGATTTTCCTAGGGGTACCACTAGGGAAAATCACCAAAATCGAGAAATCGTAAAAAGTGGTGAAATTTCTGATCCGAGCCCAATAATTCAGGAAAACTCGATCGGAATAGCTACTGGAAGCTTGCCGGTCACAACGCTTCGAGAATTGGCTTCGCCGGAATCCGACGAATTTTTACGGATTTCCCTAGGGGTACCACTAGGGAAAATCACCAAAATTGAGAAATCGTAAAAAGTGGTGAAATTTCGGATCCGAGCCCAATAATTCAGGAAAACTCGATCGGAATAGCTACTGGAAGCTTACCGGTCACAACGCATCGAGAATTTGCTTCCGACGAATTTTTACGGATTTCCCTAGGGGTACCACTAGGGAAAATCACCAAAATCGAGAAATCTTAAAAAGTGGTGAAATTTCGGATCCGAGCCCAATAATTCAGGAAAACTCGATCGGAATAGCTACTGGAAGCTTGCCGGTCACAACGCATCGAGAATTGGATTCGCAGGAATCCGACGAATTTTTACGGATTTCCCTAGGGGTACCACTAGGGAAAATCACCAAAATCGAGAAATCGTAAAAAGTGGTGAAAAGTCGATCCGAAGAGCTACTGGAAGCTTTCCGGTCACAACACATCGAGAATTGGCTTCGCCGGAATCCGACGAAGTTTTACGGATTTCCCTAGGGGTACCACTAGGGAAAATCACCAAAATCGAGAAATCGTAAAAAGTGGTGAAATTTCGGATCCGAGCCCAATAATTCAGGAAAACTCGATCGGAATAGCTACTGGAAGCTTGCCGGTTACAATGCATCGAGAATTGGCTTCGCCGAAATCCGACGAATTTTTACGGATTTCCCTAGGGGTACCACTAGGGAAAATCACCAAAATCGAGAAATCGTAAAAAGTGGTGAAATTTCGGATCCGAGCCCAATAATTCTGGAAAACTCGATCGGAATAGCTACTGGAAGCTTGCCGGTCACAACGCATCGAGAATTGGAATCCGACTAATTTTTACGGATTTCCCTAGGGGTACCACTAGGGAAAATCACAAAAATCGAGAAATCGTAAAAAGTGGTGAAATTTTGGATCCGAGCCCAATAATTCAGGAAAACTCAATCGGAATAGCTACATAAAGCTTGACGGTCACAACGCATCTAGAATTGGATTCGCCGTGATCCGACGAATTTTTACGGATTTTCCTAGGGGTACCACTAGGGAAAATCACAAAAATCGAGAAAAGTGGTGAAATTTCGGATCCGAGCCCAATAATTCAGGAAAACTCGACCGGAATAGCTACTGGAAGCTTGCTGGTCACAACGCATCGAGAATTGGTTTCGCCGGAATCCGACGAATTTTTACAGATTTCCCTAAGGGTACCACAAGGGAAAATCACCAAAATCTTAAAAAGTAGTGAAATTTCGGATCCGAGCCCAATAATTCAGGAAAACTCGATCGGAATAGCTACTGGAAGCTTGCCGGTCACAACGCATCTAGAATTGGCTTCGCCGGAATCCGACGAATTTTTACGGATTTTCCTAGGGGTACCACTAGGGAGAATCACCAAAATCGTAAAAAGTGGTGAAATTTCGGATCCGAGCCCAATAATTCAGGAAAACTCGATCGGAATAGCTACTGGAAGCTTGCCGGTCACAACGCATCGAGAATTTTCTTCGCCGGAATCCGACGAATTTTTACGGATTTCCCTATGGGTACCACTAGAAAAAATTACCAAAATCGAGAAATCGTAGAAAGTGGTGAAATTTTGGATCCGAGCCCAATAATTCAGGAAAACTCGATCGGAATAGCTACTGTAAGCTTGCCGGTCACAACGCATCGAGAATTGGATTCGCCGGAATCTGACGAATTTTTACGGATTTCCCTAGAGGTACCACTAGGGAAAATCACCAAAATCGAGAAATCGTAAAAAGTGGTGAAAAGTCGATCCGAATAGCTACTGGAAGCTTTCCGGTCACAACACATCGAGAATTGGCTTCGCCGGAATCCGACGAATTTTTACGGATTTCCCTAGGGGTACCACTAGGGAAAATCACCAAAATCGAGAAATCGTAAAAAGTGGTGAAATTTCGGATCCGAGCCCAATAATTCAGGAAAACTCGATCGGAATAGCTACTGGAAGCTTGCCGGTAACAACGCATCGAGAATTGGCTTCGCCAGAATCCGACGAATTTTTACGGATTTCCCTAGGGGTACCACTAGGGAGAATCACCAAAATCGTAAAAAGTGGTGAAATTTCGGATCCGAGCACAATAATTCAGGAAAACTCGATCAGAATAGCTACTGGAAGCTTGCCGGTCACAACGCATCGAGAATTGGCTTCGCCGGAATCCGACGAATTTTTACGGATTTCCCTAGGGGTACCACTAGGGAAAATCACAAAAATCGAGAAAAGTGGTGAAATTTCGGATCCGAGCCCAATAATTCAGGAAAACTCGATCGGAATAGCTAGTGGAAGCTTGCCGGTCACAACACATCGAGAATTGGATTCGCCGGAATCCGATAAATTTTTACGGATTTCCCTAGGGGTACCACTAGGGAAAATAACCAAAATCGTAAAAAGTGGTGAAATTTCGGATCCGAGCCCAATAATTCAGGAAAACTCGATTGGAATAGCTACTGGAAGCTTGCCGGTCATAACGCATCGAGAATTGGCTTCGCCGGAATCCGACGAATTTTTACGGATTTCCCTAGGGGTACCACTAGGGAAAATCACAAAAATCGAGAAAAGTGGTGAAATTTCGGATCCGAGCCCAATAATTCAGGAAAACTTGATCGGAATAGCTACTGGAAGTTTGCCGGTCACAACGCATCGAGAATTGGTTTCGCCGGAATCCGAAGATTTTTTACGGATTTCCCTAGGGGTACCACTAGGGAAAATCACCAAAATCGAGAAATCGTAAAAAGTGGTGAAATTTCGGATCCGAGCCCAATAATTCAGGAAAACTCGATCGGAATAGCTACTGGAAGCTTGCCGGTCACAACGCATCGAGAATTGGCTTCGCCGGAATCCGACGAATTTTTACGGATTTCCCTAGGGGTACCACTAGGGAGAATCACCAAAATCGTAAAAAGTGGTGAAATTTCGGATCCGAGCCCAATAATTCAGGAAAACTCGATCGGAATAGCTACTGGAAGCTTGCCGGTCACAACGCATCGAGAATTTTCTTCGCCGGAATCCGACGAATTTTTACGGATTTCCCTATGGGTACCACTAGAAAAAATTACCAAAATCGAGAAATCGTAGAAAGTGGTGAAATTTTGGATCCGAGCCCAATAATTCAGGAAAACTCGATCGGAATAGCTACTGTAAGCTTGCCGGTCACAACGCATCGAGAATTGGATTCGCCGAAATCTGACGAATTTTTACGGATTTCCCTAGAGGTACCACTAGGGAAAATCACCAAAATCGAGAAATCGTAAAAAGTGGTGAAAAGTCGATCCGAATAGCTACTGGAAGCTTTCCGGTCACAACACATCGAGAATTGGCTTCGCCGGAATCCGACGAATTTTTACGGATTTCCCTAGGGGTACCACTAGGGAAAATCACCAAAATCGAGAAATCGTAAAAAGTGGTGAAATTTCGGATCCGAGCCCAATAATTCAGGAAAACTCGATCGGAATAGCTACTGGAAGCTTGCCGGTAACAACGCATCGAGAATTGGCTTCGCCAGAATCCGACGAATTTTTACGGATTTCCCTAGGGGTACCACTAGGGAGAATCACCAAAATCGTAAAAAGTGGTGAAATTTCGGATCCGAGCACAATAATTCAGGAAAACTCGATCAGAATAGCTACTGGAAGCTTGCCGGTCACAACGCATCGAGAATTGGCTTCGCCGGAATCCGACGAATTTTTACGGATTTCCCTAGGGGTACCACTAGGGAAAATCACAAAAATCGAGAAAAGTGGTGAAATTTCGGATCCGAGCACAATAATTCAGGAAAACTCGATCGGAATAGCTAGTGGAAGCTTGCCGGTCACAACGCATCGAGAATTGGATTCGCCGGAATCCGATAAATTTTTACGGATTTCCCTAGGGGTACCACTAGGGAAAATAACCAAAATCGTAAAAAGTGGTGAAATTTCGGATCCGAGCCCAATAATTCAGGAAAACTCGATTGGAATAGCTACTGGAAGCTTGCCGGTCACAACGCATCGAGAATTGGCTTCGCCGGAATCCGACGAATTTTTACGGATTTCCCTAGGGGTACCACTAGGGAAAATCACAAAAATCGAGAAAAGTGGTGAAATTTCGGATCCGAGCCCAATAATTCAGGAAAACTCGATCGGAATAGCTACTGGAAGTTTGCCGGTCACAACGCATCGAGAATTGGTTTCGCCGGAATCCGAAGATTTTTTACGGATTTCCCTAGGGGTACCACTAGGGAAAATCACTAAAATCGAGAAATCGTAAAAAGTGGTGAAATTTCGGATCCGAGCCCAATAATTCAGGAAAACTCGATCGGAATAGCTACTGGAAGCTTGCCGGTCACAACGCATCGAGAATTGGCTTCGCCGGAATCCGACGAATTTTTACGGATTTCCCTAGGGGTACCACTAGGGAGAATCACCAAAATCGTAAAAAGTGGTGAAATTTCGGATCCGAGCCCAATAATTCAGGAAAACTCGATCGGAATAGCTACTGGAAGCTTGCCGGTCACAACGCATCGAGAATTTTCTTCGCCGGAATCCGACGAATTTTTACGGATTTCCCTATGGGTACCACTAGAAAAAATTACCAAAATCGAGAAATCGTAGAAAGTGGTGAAATTTTGGATCCGAGCCCAATAATTCAGGAAAACTCGATCGGAATAGCTACTGTAAGCTTGCCGGTCACAACGCATCGAGAATTGGATTCGCCGGAATCTGACGAATTTTTACGGATTTCCCTAGAGGTACCACTAGGGAAAATCACCAAAATCGAGAAATCGTAAAAAGTGGTGAAAAGTCGATCCGAATAGCTACTGGAAGCTTTCCGGTCACAACACATCGAGAATTGGCTTCGCCGGAATCCGACGAATTTTTACGGATTTCCCTAGGGGTACCACTAGGGAAAATCACCAAAATCGAGAAATCGTAAAAAGTGGTGAAATTTCGGATCCGAGCCCAATAATTCAGGAAAACTCGATCGGAATAGCTACTGGAAGCTTGCCGGTTACAATGCATCGAGAATTGGCTTCGCCGAAATCCGACGAATTTTTACGGATTTCCCTAGGGGTACCACTAGGGAAAATCACCAAAATCGAGAAATCGTAAAAAGTGGTGAAATTTCGGATCCGAGCCCAATAATTCTGGAAAACTCGATCGGAATAGCTACTGGAAGCTTGCCGGTCACAACGCATCGAGAATTGGAATCCGACTAATTTTTACGGATTTCCCTAGGGGTACCACTAGGGAAAATCACAAAAATCGAGAAATCGTAAAAAGTGGTGAAATTTTGGATCCGAGCCCAATAATTTAGGAAAACTCAATCGGAATAGCTACATAAAGCTTGACGGTCACAACGCATCTAGAATTGGATTCGCCGTGATCCGACGAATTTTTACGGATTTCCCTAGGGGTACCACTAGGGAAAATCACAAAAATCGAGAAAAGTGGTGAAATTTCGGATCCGAGCCCAATAATTCAGGAAAACTCGACCGGAATAGCTACTGGAAGCTTGCTGGTCACAATGCATCGAGAATTGGTTTCGCCGGAATCCGACGAATTTTTACGAATTTCCCTAGGGGTACCACAAGGGAAAATCACCAAAATCTTAAAAAGTGGTGAAATTTCGGATCCGAGCCCAATAATTCAGGAAAACTCGATCGGAATAGCTACTGGAAGCTTGCCGGTCACAACGCATCTAGAATTGGCTTCGCCGGAATCCGACGAATTTTTACGGATTTTCCTAGGGGTACCACTAGGGAGAATCACCAAAATCGTAAAAAGTGGTGAAATTTCGGATCCGAGCCCAATAATTCAGGAAAACTCGATCGGAATAGCTACTGGAAGCTTGCCGATCACAACGCATCGAGAATTGGCTTCGCCGAAATCCGACGAATTTTTACGGATTTGCCTAGGGATACCACTAGGAAAAATCACAAAAATCGAGAAAAGTGGTGAAATTTCGGATCCGAGCCCAATAATTCAGGAAAACTCGATCGGAATAGCTAGTAGAAGCTTGCCGATCACAACGCATCGAGAATTGGATTCGCCGTAATCCGACGAATTTTTACGGATTTCCCTAGGGGTACCACTAGGGAAAATAACCAAAATCGTAAAAAGTGGTGAAATTTCGGATCCGAGCCCAATAATTCAGGAAAACTCGATCGGAATAGCTACTGGAAGCTTGCCGGTCACAACGCATCGAGAATTGGCTTCGCCGGAATCCGACGAATTTTTACGGATTTTCCTAGGGGTACCACTAGGGAAAATCACCAAAATCGAGAAATCTTAAAAAGTGGTGAAATTTAGGATCCATGCCCAATAATTCAGGAAAACTCGATCGGAATAGCTACAGGAAGCTTGCCGGTCACAACGCATCGAGAATTGGCTTCGCCGGAATCCGACGAATTTTTACGGATTTCCCAAGGGGTACCACTAGGAAAAATCACCAAAATCGAAAAATCGTAAAAAGTGGACGAATTTCGGATCCGAGCCCAATAATTCAGGAAAACTCGATCGGAATAGCTACTGGAAGCTTGCCGGTCACAATGCATCGAGAATTGGAATCCGACTAATTTTTACGGATTTCCCTAAGGGTACCACTAGGGAAAATCACCAAAATCGAGAAATCGTAAAAAGTGGTGAAATTTCGGATCCGAGCCCAATAATTCAGGAAAACTCAATCGGAATAGCTACTGAAAGCTTGACAGTCACAACGCATCTAGAATTGGATTCGTCGGGATCCGACGAATTTTTACGGATTTCCCTAGGGGTACCACTAGGGAAAATCACCAAAATCGAGAAATAGTAAAAAGTGGTGAAATTTCGGATTAGAGCCCAATAATTCAGGAAAACTCGATCGGAATATCTCCTGGAAGCTTGCCGGTCATAATGCGTCGAGAATTGGCTTCGCCGGAATTCAAGGAATTTTTGCGGATTTCCCTAGGGGTACCACTAGGGAAAATCACCAAAATCGAGAAATAGTAAAATGTGGTGAAAAGTCGATCAGAATAGCTACTGGAAGCTTGCCGATCACAACACATCGAGAATTGGCTTCGCCGGAATCCGACGAATTTTTACGGCTTTCCCTAGGGGTACCACTAGGAAAAATCACCAAAATCGAGAAATCGTAAAAAGTGGTGAAATTTCGGATCCGAGCCCAATAATTCAGGAAAACTCGATCGGAATAGCTACTGGAAGCTTGCCGGTCACAATGCATCGAGAATTGGCTTCACCGGAATCCGACGAATTTTTACGGATTTCCCTAGGGGTACCAATAGGGAAAATCACCAAAATCGAGAAATCGTAAAAAGTGGTGAAATTTCGGATCGGAGCCCAATAATTTAGGAAAACTCGATCGGAATAGCTACTGGAAGCTTGCCGGTCACAACGCATCGAGAATTGGAATCCGACTAATTTTTACGGATTTCCCTAGGGGTACCACTAGGAAAAATCACCAAAATCGAGAAATCGTAAAAAGTGGTGAAATTTTGGATCCGAGCCCAATAATTCAGGAAAACTCAATCGGAATAGCTACAGAAAGCTTGACGGTCACAACGCATATAGAATTGGATTCGCCGGGATCCGACGAATTTTTACGGATTTCCCTAGGGGTACCACTAGGGAAAATCACCAAAATCTTAAAAAGTGGTGAAATTTCGGATCCGAGCCCAATAATTCAGGAAAACTCAATCGGAATAGCTACTGGAAGCTTGCCGGTCACAACGCATCGAGAATTGGCTTCGCCGGAATCCGACGAATTTTTACGGATTTCCCTAGGGGTACCACTAGGGAAAATCACAAAAATCGAGAAAAGTGGTGAAATTTCGGATCCGAGCCCAATAATTCAAGAAAACTCGATCGGAATAGCTACTGGAATCTTGCCGGTCACAACGCATCGAGAATTGGTTTCGCCGGAATCCGAAGAATTTTTACGGATTTACCTAGGGGTAGCAGTAGGAAAAATCACCAAAATCGAGAAATCGTAAAAAGTGGTGAAATTTCGGATCTGAGCCCAATAATTCAGGAAAACTCGATCGGAATAGCTACTGGAAGCTTGCCGGTCACAACGCATCGAGAATTGGCTTCGCCGGAATCCGACGAATTTTTACGGATTTCCCTAGGGGTACCACTAGGGAGAATCACCAAAATCTTAAAAAGTGGTGAAATTTCGGATCCGAGCCCAATAATTCAGGAAAACTCGATCGGAATAGCTACTGGAAGCTTGCCGGTCACAACGCATCGAGAATTGGCTTCGCCGGAATCCGACGAATTTTTAAGGATTTCCCTAGGGGTACCACTAGGGAGAATCACCAAAATCTTAAAAAGTGGTGAAATTTCGGATCCGAGCCCAATAATTCAGGAAAACTCGATCGGAATAGCTACTGGAAGCTTGCCGGTCACAACGCATCGAGAATTCGCTTCGCAGGAATCCGACGAATTTTTACGGATTTCCCTAGGTGTACCACTAGGGAAAATCACCAAAATCGAGAAATCGTAAAAAGTGGTGAAATTTCTGATCCGAGCCCAATAATTCAGGAAAAATCGATCGGAATAGCTACTGGAAGCTTGCCGGTCACAACGCATCGAGAATTGGCTTCCGACGAATTTTTACGGATTTTCCTAGGGGTACCACTAGGGAAAATCACCAAAATCGAGAAATCGTAAAAAGTGGTGAAATTTCTGATCCGAGCCCAATAATTCAGGAAAACTCGATCGGAATAGCTACTGGAAGCTTGCCGGTCACAACGCTTCGAGAATTGGCTTCGCCGGAATCCGACGAATTTTTACGGATTTCCCTAGGGGTACCACTAGGGAAAATCACCAAAATTGAGAAATCGTAAAAAGTGGTGAAATTTCGGATCCGAGCCCAATAATTCAGGAAAACTCGATCGGAATAGCTACTTGAAGCTTACCGGTCACAACGCATCGAGAATTTGCTTCCGACGAATTTTTACGGATTTCCCTAGGGGTACCACTAGGGAAAATCACCAAAATCGAGAAATCTTAAAAAGTGGTGAAATTTCGGATCCGAGCCCAATAATTCAGGAAAACTCGATCGGAATAGCTACTGGAAGCTTGCCGGTCACAACGCATCGAGAATTGGATTCGCAGGAATCCGACGAATTTTTACGGATTTCCCTAGGGGTACCACTAGGGAAAATCACCAAAATCGAGAAATCGTAAAAAGTGGTGAAAAGTCGATCCGAAGAGCTACTGGAAGCTTTCCGGTCACAACACATCGAGAATTGGCTTCGCCGGAATCCGACGAAGTTTTACGGATTTCCCTAGGGGTACCACTAGGGAAAATCACCAAAATCGAGAAATCGTAAAAAGTGGTGAAATTTCGGATCCGAGCCCAATAATTCAGGAAAACTCGATCGGAATAGCTACTGGAAGCTTGCCGGTTACAATGCATCGAGAATTGGCTTCGCCGAAATCCGACGAATTTTTACGGATTTCCCTAGGGGTACCACTAGGGAAAATCACCAAAATCGAGAAATCGTAAAAAGTGGTGAAATTTCGGATCCGAGCCCAATAATTCTGGAAAACTCGATCGGAATAGCTACTGGAAGCTTGCCGGTCACAACGCATCGAGAATTGGAATCCGACTAATTTTTACGGATTTCCCTAGGGGTACCACTAGGGAAAATCACAAAAATCGAGAAATCGTAAAAAGTGGTGAAATTTTGGATCCGAGCCCAATAATTCAGGAAAACTCAATCGGAATAGCTACATAAAGCTTGACGGTCACAACGCATGTAGAATTGGATTCGCCGTGATCCGACGAATTTTTACGGATTTTCCTAGGAGTACCACTAGGGAAAATTACCAAAATCGAGAAATCGTAGAAAGTGGTGAAATTTTGGATCCGAGCCCAATAATTCAGGAAAACTCGATCGGAATAGCTACTGGAAGCTTGCCGGTCACAACGCATCGAGAATTGGTTTCGCCGGAATCCGAAGAATTTTTACGGATTTACCTAGGGGTACCACTGGGGAAAATCACCAAAATCGAGAAATCGTAAAAAGTGGTGAAATTTCGGATCTGAGCCCAATAATTCAGGAAAACTCGATCGGAATAGCTACTGGAAGCTTGCCGGTCACAACGCATCGAGAATTGGCTTCGCCGGAATCCGACGAATTTTTACGGATTTCCCTAGGGGTACCACTAGGGAGAATCACCAAAATCTTAAAAAGTGGTGAAATTTCGGATCCGAGCCCAATAATTCAGGAAAACTCGATCGAAATAGCTACTGGAAGTTTGCCGGTCACAACGCATCGAGAATTGGCTTCGCCGGAATCCGACGAATTTTTACGGATTTTCCTAGGGGTACCACTAGGGAAAATCACAAAAATCGAGAAAAGTGGTGAAATTTCGGATCCGAGCCCAATAATTCAGGAAAACTCGACCGGAATAGCTACTGGAAGCTTGCTGGTCACAACGCATCGAGAATTGGTTTCGCCGGAATCCGACGAATTTTTACAGATTTCCCTAAGGGTACCACAAGGGAAAATCACCAAAATCTTAAAAAGTAGTGAAATTTCGGATCCGAGCCCAATAATTCAGGAAAACTCGATCGGAATAGCTACTGGAAGCTTGCCGGTCACAACGCATCTAGAATTGGCTTCGCCGGAATCCGACGAATTTTTACGGATTTTCCTAGGGGTACCACTAGGGAGAATCACCAAAATCGTAAAAAGTGGTGAAATTTCGGATCCGAGCCCAATAATTCAGGAAAACTCGATCGGAATAGCTACTGGAAGCTTGCCGGTCACAACGCATCGAGAATTGGCTTCGCCGGAATCCGACGAATTTTTACGGATTTGCCTAGGGATACCACTAGGAAAAATCACAAAAATCGAGAAAAGTGGTGAAATTTCGGATCCGAGCCCAATAATTCAGGAAAACTCGATCGGAATAGCTAGTGGAAGCTTGCCGATCACAACGCATCGAGAATTGGATTCGCCGTAATCCGACGAATTTTTACGGATTTCCCTAGGGGTACCACTAGGGAAAATAACCAAAATCGTAAAAAGTGGTGAAATTTCGGATCCGAGCCCAATAATTCAGGAAAACTCGATCGGAATAGCTACTGGAAGCTTGCCGGTCACAACGCATCGAGAATTGGCTTCGCCGGAATCCGACGAATTTTTACGGATTTTCCTAGGGGTACCACTAGGGAAAATCACCAAAATCGAGAAATCTTAAAAAGTGGTGAAATTTAGGATCCATGCCCAATAATTCAGGAAAACTCGATCGGAATAGCTACAGGAAGCTTGCCGGTCACAACGCATCGAGAATTGGCTTCGCCGGAATCCGACGAATTTTTACGGATTTCCCAAGGGGTACCACTAGGAAAAATCACCAAAATCGAAAAATCGTAAAAAGTGGACGAATTTCGGATCCGAGCCCAATAATTCAGGAAAACTCGATCGGAATAGCTACTGGAAGCTTGCCGGTCACAACGCATCGAGAATTGGAATCCGACTAATTTTTACGGATTTCCCTAAGGGTACCACTAGGGAAAATCACCAAAATCGAGAAATCGTAAAAAGTGGTGAAATTTCGGATCCGAGCCCAATAATTCAGGAAAACTCAATCGGAATAGCTACTGAAAGCTTGACAGTCACAACGCATCTAGAATTGGATTCGTCGGGATCCGACGAATTTTTACGGATTTCCCTAGGGGTACCACTAGGGAAAATCACCAAAATCGAGAAATAGTAAAAAGTGGTGAAATTTCGGATTAGAGCCCAATAATTCAGGAAAACTCGATCGGAATATCTCCTGGAAGCTTGCCGGTCACAATGCGTCGAGAATTGGCTTCGCCGGAATTCAAGGAATTTTTGCGGATTTCCCTAGGGGTACCACTAGGGAAAATCACCAAAATCTTAAAAAGTGGTGAAATTTCGGATCCGAGCCCAATAATTAAGGAAAACTCGATCGGAATAGCTACTGGAAGCTTGCCGGTCACAACGCATCGAGAATTGGTTTCGCCGGAATCCGAAGAATTTTTACGGATTTACCTAGGGGTACCACTAGGGAAAATCACCAAAATCGAGAAATCGTAAAAAGTGGTGAAATTTCGGATCTGAGCCCAATAATTCAGGAAAACTCGATCGGAATAGCTACTGGAAGCTTGCCGGTCACAACGCATCGAGAATTGGCTTCGCCGGAATCCGACGAATTTTTACGGATTTCCCTAGGGGTACCACTAGGGAGAATCACCAAAATCGTAAAAAGTGGTGAAATTTCGGATCCGAGCCCAATAATTCAGGAAAACTCGATCGGAATAGCTACTGGAAGCTTGCCGGTCACAACGCATCGAGAATTGGCTTCGCCGGAATCCGACGAATTTTTATGGATTTCCCTAGGGGTACCACTAGGAAAAATCACCAAAATCGAGAAAAGTGGTGAAATTTCGGATCCGAGCCCAATAATTCAGGAAAACTCGATCGGAATAGCTACTGGAAGCTTGCCGGTCACAACGCATCGAGAATTTGTTTCGCCGGAATCCGAAGAATTTTTACGGATTTCCCTAGGGGTACCACTAGGGAAAATCACCAAAATCGAGAAATCGTAAAAAGTGGTGAAATTTCGGATCCGAGCCCAATAATTCAGGAAAACTCGATCGGAATAGCTACTAGAAGCTTGTCGGTCACAACACATCGAGAATTGGCTTCGCCGGAATCCGACGAATTTTTACCGATTTCCCTAGGGGTACCACTAGGGAGAATCTCCAAAATCGTAAAAAGTGGTGAAATTTCGGATCCGAGCCCAATAATTCAGGAAAACTCGATCGGAATAGCTACTGGAAGCTTGCCGGTCACAACGCATCAAGAATTGGTTTCGCCGGAATCCGAAGAATTTTTACGGATTTACCTAGGGGTACCACTAGGGAAAATCACCAAAATCGAGAAATCGTAAAAAGTGGTGAAATTTCGGATCTGAGCCCAATAATTCAGGAAACTCGATCGGAATAGCTACTGGAAGCTTGCCGGTCACAACGCATCGAGAATTGGCTTCGCCGGAATCCGACGAATTTTTACGGATTTCCCTAGGGGTACCACTAGGGAGAATCACCAAAATCTTAAAAAGTGGTGAAATTTCGGATCCGAGCCCAATAATTCAGGAAAACTCGATCGGAATAGCTACTGGAAGCTTGCCGGTCACAACGCATCGAGAATTGGCTTCGCCGGAATCCGACGAATTTTTACGGATTTCCCTAGGGGTACCACTAGGGAAAATCACCAAAATCGAGAAATCGTAAAAAGTGGTGAAATTTCGGATCCGAGCCCAATAATTCAGGAAAACTCGATCGGAATAGCTACTGGAAGCTTGCCGGTCACAACGCATCGAGAATTGGCTTCGCCGGAATCCGACGAATTTTTATGGATTTCCCTAGGGGTACCACTAGGGAAAATCACCAAAATTGAGAAAAGTGGTGAAATTTCGGATCCGAGCCCAATAATTCAGGAAAACTCGATCGGAATAGCTACTGGAAGCTTGCTGGTCACAACGCATCGAGAATTGGTTTCGCCGGAATCCGAAGAATTTTTACGGATTTACCTAGGGGTACCACTAGGGAAAATCACCAAAATCGAGAAATCGTAAAAAGTGGTGAAATTTCGGATCTGAGCCCAATAATTCAGGAAAACTCGATCGGAATAGCTACTGGAAGCTTGCCGTCACAACGCATCGAGAATTGGCTTCGCCGGAATCCGACGAATTTTTACGGATTTCCCTAGGGGTACCACTAGGGAGAATCACCAAAATCTTAAAAAGTGGTGAAATTTCGGATCCGAGCCCAATAATTCAGGAAAACTCGATCGAAATAGCTACTGGAGGTTTGCCGGTCACAACGCATCGAGAATTGGCTTCGCCGGAATCCGACGAATTTTTACGGATTTCCCTATGGGTACCACTAGGGAAAATTACCAAAATCGAGAAATCGTAGAAAGTGGTGAAATTTTGGATCCGAGCCCAATAATTCAGGAAAACTCGATCGGAATAGCTGCTGGAAGCTTGCCGGTCACAACGCATCGAGAATTGGATTCGCCTGAATCCGACGAATTTTTACGGATTTCCCTAGGGGTACCACTAGGGAAAATAACCAAAATCGTAAAAAGTGGTGAAATTTCGGATCCGAGCCCAATAATTCAGGAAAACTCGATCGGAATAGCTACTGGAAGCTTGCCGGTCACAACGCATCGAGAATTGGCTTCGCCGGAATCCGACGAATTTTTACGAATTTTCCTAGGGGTACCACTAGGGAAAATCACAAAAATCGAGAAATCTTAAAAAGTGGTGAAATTTCGGATCCGAGCCCAATAATTCAGGAAAACTAGATCGGAATAGCTACAGGAAGCTTGCCGGTCACAACGCATCGAGAATTGGGTTCGCCGAAATCCGACGAATTTTTACGGATTTCCCTAGGGGTACCACTAGGAAAAATCACCAAAATCGAGAAATCGTAAAAAGTGGTGAAATTTCGGATCCGAGCCCAATAATTCAGGAAAACTCGATCGGAATAGCTACTGGAAGCTTGCCGGTCACAACGCATCGAGAATTGGCTTCGCCGGAATCCGACGAATTTTTATGGATTTCCCTAGGGGTACCACTAGGGAAAATCACCAAAATCGAGAAAAGTGGTGAAATTTCAGATCCGAGCCCAATAATTCAGGAAAACTCGATCGGAATAGCTACTGGAAGCTTGCCGGTCACAACGCATCGAGAATTGGTTTCGCCGGAATCCGAAGAATTTTTACGGATTTCCCTAGGGGTACCACTAGGGAAAATCACCAAAATCGAGAAATCGTAAAAAGTGGTGAAATTTCGGATCCGAGCCCAATAATTCAGGAAAACTCGATCGGAATAGCTACTGGAAGCTTGCCGGTCACAACGCATCAAGAATTGGCTTCGCAGGAATCCGACGAATTTTTACGGATTTCCTTATGGGTACCACTAGGGAAAATTACCAAAATCGAGAAATCGTAGAAAGTGGTGAAATTTTGGATCCGAGCCCAATAATTCAGGAAAACTCGATCGGAATAGCTGCTGGAAGCTTGCCGGTCACAACGCATCGAGAATTGGATTCGCAAGAATCCGACGAATTTTTACGGATTTCCCTAGGGGTACCACTAGGGAAAATAACCAAAATCGTAAAAAGTGGTGAAATTTCGGATCCGAGCCCAATAATTCAGGAAAACTCGATCGGAATAGCTACTGGAAGCTTGCCGGTCACAACGCATCGAGAATTGCCTTCGCCGGAATCCGACGAATTTTTACGGATTTCCCTACGGGTACCACTAGGGAAAATCACCAAAATCGAGAAATCTTAAAATGTGGTGAAATTTCTGATCCGAGCCCAATAATTCAGGAAAACTCGATCGGAATAGCTACTGGAAGCTTGCCGGTCACAACGCATCGAGAATTGGCTTCCGACGAATTTTTACGGATTTTCCTAGGGGTACCACTAGGGAAAATCACCAAAATCGAGAAATCGTAAAAAGTGGTGAAATTTCTGATCCGAGCCCAATAATTCAGGAAAACTCGATCGGAATAGCTACTGGAAGCTTGCCGGTCACAACGCTTCGAGAATTGGCTTCGCCGGAATCCGACGAATTTTTACGGATTTCCCTAGGGGTACCACTAGGGAAAATCACCAAAATTGAGAAATCGTAAAAAGTGGTGAAATTTCGGATCCGAGCCCAATAATTCAGGAAAACTCGATCGGAATAGCTACTGGAAGCTTACCGGTCACAACGCATCGAGAATTTGCTTCCGACGAATTTTTACGGATTTCCCTAGGGGTACCACTAGGGAAAATAACCAAAATCGTAAAAAGTGGTGAAATTTCGGATCCGAGACCAATAATTCAGGAAAACTCGATCGGAATAGCTACTGGAAGCTTGCCGGTCACAACGCATCGAGAATTGGCTTCGCCGGAATCCGACGAATTTTTACGGATTTCCCTAGGGGTACCACTAGGAAAAATCACAAAAATCGAGAAATCTTAAAAAGTGGTGAAATTTCGGATCCGAGCCCAATAATTCAGGAAAACTAGATCGGAATAGCTACAGGAAGCTTGCCGGTCACAACGCATCGAGAATTGGGTTCGCCGAAATTCGACGAATTTTTACGGATTTCCCTAGGGGTACCACTAGGAAAAATCACCAAAATCGAGAAATCGTAAAAAGTGGTGAAATTTCGGATCCGAGCCCAAAAATTCAGGAAAACTCGATCGGAATAGCTACTGGAAGCTTGCCGGTCACAACGCATCGAGAATTGGCTTCGCCGGAATCCGACGAATTTTTATGGATTTCCCTAGGGGTACCACTAGGGAAAATCACCAAAATTGAGAAAAGTGGTGAAATTTCGGATCCGAGCCCAATAATTCAGGAAAACTCGATCGGAATAGCTACTGGAAGCTTGCCGGTCACAACGCATCGAGAATTGGTTTCGCCGGAATCCGAAGAATTTTTACGGATTTACCTAGGGGTACCACTAGGGAAAATCACCAAAATCGAGAAATCGTAAAAAGTGGTGAAATTTCGGATCTGAGCCCAATAATTCAGGAAAACTCGATCGGAATAGCTACTGGAAGCTTGCCGGTCACAACGCATCGAGAATTGGCTTCGCCGGAATCCGACGAATTTTTACGGATTTCCCTAGGGGTACCACTAGGGAGAATCACCAAAATCGAGAAATCTTAAAATGTGGTGAAATTTCTGATCCGAGCCCAATAATTCAGGAAAACTCGATCGGAATAGCTACTGGAAGCTTGCCGGTCACAACGCATCGAGAATTGGCTTCCGACGAATTTTTACGGATTTTCCTAGGGGTACCACTAGGGAAAATCACCAAAATCGAGAAATCGTAAAAAGTGGTGAAATTTCTGATCCGAGCCCAATAATTCAGGAAAACTCGATCGGAATAGCTACTGGAAGCTTGCCGGTCACAACGCTTCGAGAATTGGCTTCGCCGGAATCCGACGAATTTTTACGGATTTCCCTAGGGGTACCACTAGGGAAAATCACCAAAATTGAGAAATCGTAAAAAGTGGTGAAATTTCGGATCCGAGCCCAATAATTCAGGAAAACTCGATCGGAATAGCTACTGGAAGCTTACCGGTCACAACGCATCGAGAATTTGCTTCCGACGAATTTTTACGGATTTCCCTAGGGGTACCACTAGGGAAAATAACCAAAATCGTAAAAAGTGGTGAAATTTCGGATCCGAGACCAATAATTCAGGAAAACTCGATCGGAATAGCTACTGGAAGCTTGCCGGTCACAACGCATCGAGAATTGGCTTCGCCGGAATCCGACGAATTTTTACGGATTTCCCTAGGGGTACCACTAGGAAAAATCACAAAAATCGAGAAATCTTAAAAAGTGGTGAAATTTCGGATCCGAGCCCAATAATTCAGGAAAACTAGATCGGAATAGCTACAGGAAGCTTGCCGGTCACAACGCATCGAGAATTGGGTTCGCCGAAATTCGACGAATTTTTACGGATTTCCCTAGGGGTACCACTAGGAAAAATCACCAAAATCGAGAAATCGTAAAAAGTGGTGAAATTTCGGATCCGAGCCCAATAATTCAGGAAAACTCGATCGGAATAGCTACTGGAAGCTTGCCGGTCACAACGCATCGAGAATTGCCTTCGCCGGAATCCGACGAATTTTTACGGATTTCCCTACGGGTACCACTAGGGAAAATCACCAAAATCGAGAAATCTTAAAATGTGGTGAAATTTCTTATCCGAGCCCAATAATTCAGGAAAACTCGATCGGAATAGCTACTGGAAGCTTGCCGTTCACAACGCATCGAGAATTGGCTTCCGACGAATTTTTACGGATTTTCCTAGGGGTACCACTAGGGAAAATCACCAAAATCGAGAAATCGTAAAAAGTGGTGAAATTTCGGATCCGAGCCCAATAATTCAGGAAAACTCGATCGGAATAGCTACTGGAAGCTTGCCGGTCACAACGCATCGAGAATTGCCTTCGCCGAAATCCGACGAATTTTTACGGATTTCCCTAGGGGTACCACTAGGGAAAATCACCAAAATTGAGAAATCGTAAAAAGTGGTGAAATTTCGGATCCGAGCCCAATAATTCAGGAAAACTCGATCGGAATAGCTACTGGAAGCTTACCGGTCACAACGCATCGAGAATTTGCTTCCGACGAATTTTTACGGATTTCCCTAGGGGTACCACTAGGGAAAATAACCAAAATCGTAAAAAGTGGTGAAATTTCGGATCCGAGACCAATAATTCAGGAAAACTCGATCGGAATAGCTACTGGAAGCTTGCCGGTCACAACACATCGAGAATTGGCTTCGCCGGAATCCGACGAATTTTTACGGATTTCCCTAGGGGTACCACTAGGAAAAATCACAAAAATCGAGAAATCTTAAAAAGTGGTGAAATTTCGGATCCGAGCCCAATAATTCAGGAAAACTAGATCGGAATAGCTACAGGAAGCTTGCCGGTCACAACGCATCGAGAATTGGGTTCGCCGAAATTCGACGAATTTTTACGGATTTTCCTAGGGGTACCACTAGGAAAAATCACCAAAATCGAGAAATCGTAAAAAGTGGTGAAATTTCGGATCCGAGCCCAATAATTCAGGAAAACTCGATCGGAATAGCTACTGGAAGCTTGCCGGTCACAACTCATCGAGAATTGGCTTCGCCGAAATCCGACGAATTTTTATGGATTTCCCTAGGGGTACCACTAGGGAAAATCACCAAAATTGAGAAAAGTGGTGAAATTTCGGATCCGAGCCCAATAATTCAGGAAAACTCGATCGGAATAGCTACTGGAAGCTTGCCGGTCACAACGCATCGAGAATTGGTTTCGCCGGAATCCGAAGAATTTTTACGGATTTACCTAGGGGTACCACTAGGGAAAATCACCAAAATCGAGAAATCGTAAAAAGTGGTGAAATTTCGGATCTGAGCCCAATAATTCAGGAAAACTCGATCGGAATAGCTACTGGAAGCTTGCCGGTCACAACGCATCGAGAATTGGCTTCGCCGGAATCCGACGAATTTTTACGGATTTCCCTAGGGGTACCATTAGGGAGAATCACCAAAATCTTAAAAAGTGGTGAAATTTCGGATCCGAGCCCAATAATTCTGGAAAACTCGATCGAAATAGCTACTGGAAGTTTGCCGGTCACAACGCATCGAGAATTGGCTTCGCCGGAATCCGACGAATTTTTACGGATTTCCCTATGGGTACCACTAGGGAAAATTACCAAAATCGAGAAATCGTAGAAAGTGGTGAAATTTTGGATCCGAGCCCAATAATTCAGGAAAACTCGATCGGAATAGCTGCTGGAAGCTTGCCGGTCACAACGCATCGAGAATTGGATTCGCCGGAATCCGACGAATTTTTACGGATTTCCCTAGGGGTACCACTAGGGAAAATAACCAAAATCGTAAAAAGTGGTGAAATTTCGGATCCGAGCCCAATAATTCAGGAAAACTCGATCGGAATAGCTACTGGAAGCTTGCCGGTCACAACGCATCGAGAATTGGCTTCGCCGGAATCCGACGAATTTTTACGGATTTTCCTAGGGGTACCACTAGGGAAAATCACAAAAATCGAGAAATCTTAAAAAGTGGTGAAATTTCGGATCCGAGCCCAATAATTCAGGAAAACTAGATCGGAATAGCTACAGGAAGCTTGCCGGTCACAACGCATCGAGAATTGGGTTCGCCGAAATCCGACGAATTTTTACGGATTTCCCTAGGGGTACCACTAGGGAAAATCACCAAAATCGAGAAATCGTAAAAAGTGGTGAAATTTCGGATCCGAGCCCAATAATTCAGGAAAACTCGATCGGAATAGATACTAGAAGCTTGTCGGTCACAACACATCGAGAATTGGCTTCGCCGGAATCCGACGAATTTTTACCGATTTCCCTAGGGGTACCACTAGGGAGAATCACCAAAATCGTAAAAAGTGGTGAAATTTCGGATCCGAGCCCAATAATTCAGGAAAACTCGATCGGAATAGCTACTGGAAGCTTGCCGGTCACAACGCATCAAGAATTGGCTTCGCCGGAATCCGACGAATTTTTACGGATTTCCTTATGGGTACCACTAGGGAAAATTACCAAAATCGAGAAATCGTAGAAAGTGGTGAAATTTAGGATCCGAGCCCAATAATTCAGGAAAACTCGATCGGAATAGCTGCTGGAAGCTTGCCGGTCACAACGCATCGAGAATTGGATTCGCAAGAATCTGACGAATTTTTACGGATTTCCCTAGGGGTACCACTAGGGAAAATAACCAAAATCGTAAAAAGTGGTGAAATTTCGGATCCGAGCCCAATAATTCAGGAAAACTCGATCGGAATAGCTACTGGAAGCTTGCCGGTCACAACGCATCGAGAATTGCCTTCGCCGGAATCCGACGAATTTTTACGGATTTCCCTACGGGTACCACTAGGGAAAATCACCAAAATCGAGAAATCTTAAAATGTGGTGAAATTTCGGATCCGAGCCCAATAATTCAGGAAAACTCGATCGGAATAGCTACAGGAAGCTTGCCGGTCACAACGCATCGAGAATTGGGTTCGCCGAAATCCGACGAATTTTTACGGATTTCCCTAGGGGTAGCACTAGGAAAAATCACCAAAATCGAAAAATCATAAAAAGTGGACGAATTTCGGATCCGAGCCTAATAATTAAGGAAAACTCGATCGGAATAGCTACTGGAAGCTTGCCGGTCACAACGCATCGAGAATTGGAATCCGACTAATTTTTACGGATTTCTATAAGGGTACTACTAGGGAAAATCACCAAAATCGAGAAATCGTAAAAAGTGGTGAAATTTCGGATCCGAGCCCAATAATTCAGGAAAACTCAATTGGAATAGCTACTGAAAGCTTGACGGTCACAACGCATCTAGAATTGGATTCGTCGGGATCCGACGAATTTTTACGGATTTCCCTAGGGGTACCACTAGGGAAAATCACCAATATCGAGAAATAGTAAAAAGTGGTGAAATTTCGGATCCGAGCCCAATAATTCAGGAAAACTCAATCGGAATATCTACTGGAAGCTTTCCGGTCACAACGCGTCGAGAATTGGCTTCGCCGGAATCAAAGGAATTTTTACGGATTTCCCTAGGGGTACCACTAGGGAAAATCACCAAAATCGAGAAATCGTAAAAAATGGTGAAAAGTCGATCGGAATAGCTACTGGAAGCTTGCCGGTCACAACACATCGAGAATTGGCTTCGCCGGAATCCGACGAATTTTTACGGCTTTCCCTAGGGGTACCACTAGGGAAAATCACCAAAATCGAGAAATCGTAAAAAGTGGTGAAATTTCGGATCCGAGCCCAATAATTCAGGTAAACTCGATCGGAATAGCTACTCGAAGCTTGCCGGTCACAATGCATCGATAATTGGCTTCGCCGGAATCCGACGAATTTTTACGGATTTCCCTAGGGGTACCACTAGGGAAAATCACCAAAATCGAGAAAAGTGGTGAAATTTCGGATCCGAGCCCAATAATTCAGGAAAACTCGATCGGAATAGCTACTGGAAGCTTGCCGGTCACAACGCATCGAGAATTGGAATCCGACTAATTTTTACGGATTTCCCTAGGGGTACCACTAGGGAAAATCACCAAAATCGAGAAATCGTAAAAAGTGGTGAAATTTCGGATCCGAGCCCAATAATTCAGGAAAACTCTATCGGAATAGCTACAGAAAGCTTGACGGTCACAACGCATCTAGAATTGGATTCGCCGGGATCCGACGAATTTTTTCGGATTTCCCTAGGGGTACCACTAGGGAAAATCACAAAAATCGAGAAAAGTGGTGAAATTTCGGATCCGAGCCCAATAATTCAGGAAAACTCGATCGGAATAGCTACTAGAAGCTTGCCGGTCACAACGCATCGAGAATTGGCTTCGCCGGAATCCGACGAATTTTTACGGATTTTCCTAGGGGTACCACAAGGGAAAATCACCAAAATCTTAAAAAGTGGTGAAATTTCGGATCCGAGCCCAATAATTCAGGAAAACTCAATCGGAATAGCTACTGGAAGCTTGCCGGTCACAACGCATCGAGAATTGGCTTCGCCGGAATCTGACGAATTTTTACGGATTTCCCTAGGGGTACCACTAGGGAAAATCACAAAAATCGAGAAAAGTGGTGAAATTTCGGATCCGAGCCCAATAATTCAGGAAAACTCGATCGGAATAGATACTGGAAGCTTGCCGGTCACAACGCATCGAGAATTGGTTTCGCCGGAATCCGAAGAATTTTTACGGATTTCCCTAGGGGTACCACTAGGGAAAATCACCAAAATCGAGAAATCGTAAAAAGTGGTGAAATTTCGGATCCGAGCCCAATAATTCAGGAAAACTCGATCGGAATAGGTACTGGAAGCTTGCCGGTCACAACGCATCGAGAATTGGCTTCGCCGGAATCCGACGAATTTTTACGGATTTCCCTAGGGGTACCACTAGGGAAAATCACCAAAATCGAGAAATCGTAAAAAGTGGTGAAATTTCGGATCCGAGCCCAATAATTCAGGAAAACTCGATCGGAATAGCTACTGGAAGCTTGCCGGTCACAACGCATCGAGAATTGGCTTCGCCGGAATCCGACGAATTTTTATGGATTTCCCTAGGGGTACCACTAGGGAAAATCACCAAAATCGAGAAAAGTGGTGAAATTTTGGATCCGAGCCCAATAATTCAGGAAAACTCGATCGGAATAGCTGCTGGAAGCTTGCCGGTCACAACGCATCGAGAATTGGATTCGCAAGAATCCGACGAATTTTTACGGATTTCCCTAGGGGTACCACTAGGGAAAATAACCAAAATCGTAAAAAGTGGTGAAATTTCGGATCCGAGCCCAATAATTCAGGAAAACTCGATCGGAATAGCTACTGGAAGCTTGCCGGTCACAATGCATCGAGAACTGCCTTCGCCGGAATCCGACGAATTTTTACGGATTTCCCTACGGGTACCACTAGGGAAAATCACCAAAATCGAGAAATCTTAAAATGTGGTGAAATTTCGGATCCGAGCCCAATAATTCAGGAAAACTCGATCGGAATAGCTACAGGAAGCTTGCCGGTCACAACGCATCGAGAATTGGGTTCGCCGAAATCCGACGAATGTTTACGGATTTCCCTAGGGGTAGCACTAGGAAAAATCACCAAAATCGAAAAATCGTAAAAAGTGGACGAATTTCGGATCCGAGCCTAATAATTAAGGAAAACTCGATCGGAATAGCTACTGGAAGCTTGCCGGTCACAACGCATCGAGAATTGGAATCCGACTAATTTTTACGGATTTCTAAAGGGGTACTACTAGGGAAAATCACCAAAATCGAGAAATCGTAAAAAGTGGTGAAATTTCGGATCCGAGCCCAATAATTCAGGAAAACTCAATTGGAATAGCTACTGAAAGCTTGACGGTCACAACGCATCTAGAATTGGATTCGTCGGGATCCGACGAATTTTTACGGATTTCCCTAGGGGTACCACTAGGGAAAATCACCAATATCGAGAAATAGTAAAAAGTGGTGGAATTTCGGATCCGAGCCCAATAATTCAGGAAAACTCAATCGGAATATCTACTGGAAGCTTTCCGGTCACAACGCGTCGAGAATTGGCTTCGCCGGAATCCAAGGAATTTTTACGGATTTCCCTAGGGGTACCACTAGGGAAAATCACCAAAATCGAGAAATCGTAAAAAATGGTGAAAAGTCGATCGGAATAGCTACTGGAAGCTTGCCGGTCACAACACATCGAGAATTGGCTTCGCCGGAATCCGACGAATTTTTACGGCTTTCCCTAGGGGTACCACTAGGGAAAATCACCAAAATCGAGAAATCGTAAAAAGTGGTGAAATTTCGGATCCGAGCCCAATAATTCAGGTAAACTCGATCGGAATAGCTACTGGAAGCTTGCCGGTCACAATGCATCGATAATTGGCTTCGCCGGAATCCGACGAATTTTTACGGATTTCCCTAGGGGTACCACTAGGGAAAATCACCAAAATCGAGAAAAGTGGTGAAATTTCGGATCCGAGCCCAATAATTCAGGAAAACTCGATCGGAATAGCTACTGGAAGCTTGCCGGTCACAACGCATCGAGAATTGGAATCCGACTAATTTTTACGGATTTCCCTAGGGGTACCACTAGGGAAAATCACCAAAATCGAGAAATCGTAAAAAGTGGTGAAATTTCGGATCCGAACCCAATAATTCAGGAAAACTCTATCGGAATAGCTACAGAAAGCTTGACGGTCACAACGCATCTAGAATTGGATTCGCCGGGATCCGACGAATTTTTTCGGATTTCCCTAGGGGTACCACTAGGGAAAATCACAAAAATCGAGAAAAGTGGTGAAATTTCGGATCCGAGCCCAATAATTCAGGAAAACTCGATCGGAATAGCTACTAGAAGCTTGCCGGTCACAACGCATCGAGAATTGGCTTCGCCGGAATCCGACGAATTTTTACGGATTTTCCTAGGGGTACCACAAGGGAAAATCACCAAAATCTTAAAAAGTGGTGAAATTTCGGATCCGAGCCCAATAATTCAGGAAAACTCGATCGGAATAGCTACTGGAAGTTTGCCGGTCACAACGCATCGAGAATTGGCTTCGCCGGAATCCGACGAATTTTTACGGATTTCCCTAGGGGTACCACTAGGGAAAATCACAAAAATCGAGAAAAGTGGTGAAATTTCGGATCCGAGCCCAATAATTCAGGAAAACTCGATCGGAATAGCTACTGGAAGCTTGCCGGTCACAACGCATCGAGAATTGGTTTCGCCGGAATCCGAAGAATTTTTACGGATTTCCCTAGGGGTACCACTAGGGAAAATCACCAAAATCGAGAAATCGTAAAAAGTGGTGAAATTTCGGATCCGAGCCCAATAATTCAGGAAAACTCGATCGGAATAGCTACTGGAAGCTTGCCGGTCACAACGCATCGAGAATTGGCTTCGCCGGAATCCGACGAATTTTTACGGATTTCCCTAGGGGTACCACTAGGGAAAATCACCAAAATCGAGAAATCGTAAAAAGTGGTGAAATTTCGGATCCGAGCCCAATAATTCAGGAAAACTCGATCGGAATAGCTACTGGAAGCTTGCCGGTCACAACGCATCGAGAATTGGCTTCGCCGGAATCCGACGAATTTTTATTGATTTCCCTAGGTGTACCACTAGGGAAAATCACCAAAATCGAGAAAAGTGGTGAAATTTCGGATCCGAGCCGAATAATTCAGGAAAACTCGATCGGAATAGCTACTGGAAACTTGCCGGTCACAACGCATCGAGAATTGGTTTCGCCGGAATCCGAAGAATTTTTACGGATTTCCCTAGGGGTACCACTAGGGAAAATCACCAAAATCGAGAAATCGTAAAAAGTGGTGAAATTTCGGATCCGAGCCCAATAATTCAGGAAAACTCGATCGGAATAGCTACTGAAAGCTTGTCGGTCACAACACATCGAGAATTGGCTTCGCCGGAATCCGACGAATTTTTACCGATTTCCCTCGGGGTACCACTAGGGAGAATCACCAAAATCGTAAAAAGTGGTGAAATTTCGGATCCGAGCCCAACAATTCAGGAAAACTCGATCGGAATAGCTACTGGAAGCTTGCCGGTCACAACGCATCAAGAATTGGCTTCGCCGGAATCCGACGAATTTTTACGGATTTCCTTATGGGTACCACTAGGGAAAATTACCAAAATCGAGAAATCGTAGAAAGTGGTGAAATTTTGGATCCGAGCCCAATAATTCAGGAAAACTCGATCGGAATAGCTGCTGGAAGCTTGCCGGTCACAACGCATCGAGAATTGGATTCGCAAGAATCCGACGAATTTTTACGGATTTCCCTAGGGGTACCACTAGGGAAAATAACCAAAATCGTAAAAAGTGGTGAAATTTCGGATCCGAGCCCAATAATTCAGGAAAACTCGATCGGAATAGCTACTGGAAGCTTGCCGGTCACAACGCATCGAGAATTGCCTTCGCCGGAATCCGACGAATTTTTACGGATTTCCCTACGGGTACCACTAGGGAAAATCACCAAAATCGAGAAATCTTAAAATGTGGTGAAATTTCGGATCCGAGCCCAATAATTCAGGAAAACTCGATCGGAATAGCTACAGGAAGCTTGCCGGTCACAACGCATCGAGAATTGGGTTCGCCGAAATCCGACGAATTTTTACGGATTTCCCTAGGGGTAGCACTAGGAAAAATCACCAAAATCGAAAAATCGTAAAAAGTGGACGAATTTCGGATCCGAGCCTAATAATTAAGGAAAACTCGATCGGAATAGCTACTGGAAGCTTGCCGGTCACAACGCATCGAGAATTGGAATCCGACTAATTTTTACGGATTTCTATAGGGGTACCACTAGGGAAAATCACCAAAATCGAGAAATCGTAAAAAGTGGTGAAATTTCGGATCCGAGCCCAATAATTCAGGAAAACTCAATCGGAATAGCTACTGAAAGCTTGACGGTCACAACGCATCTAGAATTGGATTCGTCGGGATCCGACGAATTTTTACGGATTTCCCTAGGGGTACCACTAGGGAAAATCACCAATATCGAGAAATAGTAAAAAGTGGTGAAATTTCGGATCCGAGCCCAATAATTCAGGAAAACTCAATCGGAATATCTACTGGAAGCTTTCCGGTCACAACGCGTCGAGAATTGGCTTCGCCGGAATCCAAGGAATTTTTACGGATTTCCCTAGGGGTACCACTAGGGAAAATCACCAAAATCGAGAAATCGTAAAAAGTGGTGAAATTTCGGATCCGAGCCCAATAATTCAGGTAAACTCGATCGGAATAGCTACTGGAAGCTTGCCGGTTACAATGCATCGAGAATTGGCTTCGCCGGAATCCGACGAATTTTTACGGATTTCCCTAGGGGTACCACTAGGTAAAATCACCAAAATCGAGAAATCGTAAAAAGTTATGAAATTTCGGATTCGAGCCCAATAATTCAGGAAAACTCGATCGGAATAGCTACTGGAAGCTTGCCGATCAAAACGCATCGAGAATTGGAATCCGACTAATTTTTACGGATTTCCCTAGGGGTACCACTAGGAAAAATCACCAAAATCGAGAAATCGTAAAAAGTGGTGAAATTTCGGATTCGAGCCCAATAATTCAGGAAAACTCTATCGGAATAGCTACAGAAAGCTTGACGGTCACAACGCATCTAGAATTGGATTCGCCGGGATCCGACGAATTTTTACGGATTTCCCTAGGGGTACCACTAGGGAAAATCACAAAAATCGAGAAAAGTGGTGAAATTTCGGATCCGAGCCCAATAATTCAGGAAAACTCGATCGGAATAGCTACTGGAAGCTTGCCGGTCACAACGCGTCGAGAATTGGCTTCGCCGGAATCCGACGAATTTTTACGAATTTTCCTAGGGGTACCACAAGGGAAAATCACCAAAATCTTAAAAAGTGGTGAAATTTCGGATCCGAGCCCAATAATTCAGGAAAACTCGATCGGAATAGCTACTCGAAGCTTGCCGGTCACAACGCATCGAGAATTGGCTTCGCCGGAATCCGACGAATTTTTACGGATTTCCCTAGGGGTACCACTAGGGAAAATCACAAAAATCGAGAAAAGTGGTGAAATTTCGGATCCGAGCCCAATAATTCAGGAAAACTCGATCGGAATAGCTACTGGAAGCTTGCCGGTCACAACGCATCGAGAATTGGTTTCGCCGGAATCCGAAGAATTTTTACGGATTTCCCTAGGGGTACCACTAGGGAAAATCACAAAAATCGAGAAATCGTAAAAAGTGGTGAAATTTCGGATCCGAGCCCAATAATTCAGGAAAACTCGATCGGAATAGCTACTGGAAGCTTGCCGGTCACAACGCATCGAGAATTGGCTTCGCCGGAATCCGACGAATTTTTACGGATTTCCCTAGGGGTACCACTAGGGAAAATCACCAAAATCGAGAAATCTTAAAAAGTGGTGAAATTTCGGATCCGAGCCCAATAATTCAGGAAAACTCGATCGGAATAGCTACTGGAAGCTTGCCGGTCACAACGCATCGAGAATTGGAATCCGACTAATTTTTACGGATTTCCATAGGGGTACCACTAGGTAAAATCACCAAAATCGAGAAATCGTAAAAAGTGGTGAAATTTTGGATCCGAGCCCAATAATTCAGGAAAACTCAATCGGAATAGCTACTGAAAGCTTGACGGTCACAACGCATCTAGAATTGGATTCGTCGGGATCCGACGAATTTTTACGGATTTCCCTAGGGGTACCACTAGGGAAAATCACCAAAATCGAGAAATAGTAAAAAGTGGTGAAATTTCGGATCCGAGCCCAATAATTCAGGAAAACTCGATCGGAATATCTACTGGAAGCTTTCCAGTCACAACGCGTCGAGAATTGGCTTCGCCGGAATCCAAGGAATTTTTACGGATTTCCCTAGGGGTACCACTAGGGAAAATCACCAAAATCGAGAAATCGTAAAAAGTGGTGAAAAGTCGATCGGAATAGTTACTGGAAGCTTGCCGGTCACAACACATCGAGAATTGGCATCACCGGAATCTGACGAATTTTTACGGCTTTCCCTAGGGGTACCACTAGGGAAAATCACCAAAATCGAGAAATCGTAAAAAGTGGTGAAATTTCGGATCCGAGCCCAATAATTCAGGAAAACTCGATCGGAATAGCTACTGGAAGCTTGCCGGTCACAACGCATCGAGAATTGGAATCCGACTAATTTTTACGGATTTCCCTAGGGGTACCAGTAGGGAAAATCACCAAAATCGAGAAATCGTAAAAAGTGGTGAAATTTTGGATCCGAGCCCAATAATTCAGGAAAACTCAATCGGAATAGCTACAGAAAGCTTGACGGTCACAACGCATCTAGAATTGGATTCGCCGGGATCCGACGAATTTTTACGGATTTCCCTAGGGGTACCACTAGGGAAAATCACAAAAATCGAGAAAAGTGGTGAAATTTCGGATCCGAGCCCAATAATTCAGGAAAACTCGATCGGAATAGCTGCTGGAAGCTTGCCGGTCACAACGCATCGAGAATTGTATTCGCCGAAATCCGACGAATTTTTACGGATTTCCCTAGGGGTACCACTAGGGAAAATAACCAAAATCGTAAAAAGTGGTGAAATTTCGGATCCGAGCCCAATAATTCAGGAAAACTCGATCGGAATAGCTACTGGAAGCTTGCCGGTCACAACGCATCAAGAATTGGCTTCGCCGGAATCCGACGAATTTTTAAGGATTTCCCTAGGGGTACCACTAGGGAAAATCACCAAAATCGAGAAATCGTAAAAAGTGGTGAAATTTCGGATCCGAGCCCAATAATTCAGGAAAACTCGATCGGAATAGCTACTGGAAGCTTGCCGGTCACAACGCATCGAGAATTGGAATCCGACTATTTTTTACGGATTTCCATAGGGGTACCACTAGGTAAAATCACCAAAATCGAGAAATCGTAAAAAGTGGTGAAATTTTGGATCCGAGCCCAATAATTCAGGAAAACTCAATCGGAATAGCTACTGAAAGCTTGATGGTCACAACGCATCTAGAATTGGATTCGTCGGGATCCGACAAATTTTTACGGATTTTCCTAGGGGTACCACTAGGGAAAATCACCAAAATCGAGAAATAGTAAAAAGTGGTGAAATTTCGGATCCGAGCCCAATAATTCAGGAAAACTCGATCGGAATATCTACTGGAAGCTTTCTGGTCACAACGCGTCGAGAATTGGCTTCGCCGGAATCCAAGGAATTTTTACGGATTTCCCTAGGGGTACCACTAGGGAAAATCACCAAAATCGAGAAATCGTAAAAAGTGGTGAAAAGTCGATCGGAATAGCTACTCGAAGCTTGCCGGTCACAACACATCGAGAATTGGCTTCGCCGGAATCCGACGAATTTTTACGGCTTTCCCTAGGGGTACCACTAGGGAAAATCACCAAAATCGAGAAATCGTAAAAAGTGGAGAAATTTCGGATCCGAGCCCAATAATTCAGGAAAACTCGATCGGAATAGCTACTGGAAGCATGCCGGTCACAATGCATCGAGAATTGGCTTCGCCGGAATCCGACGAATTTTTACGGATTTTCCTAGGGGTACCACTATGGAAAATCACCAAAATCGAGAAATCGTAAAAAGTGGTGAAATTTCGGATCCGAGCCCAATAATTCAGGAAAACTCGATCGGAATAGCTACTGGAAGCTTGCCGGTCACAACGCATCGAGAATTGGAATCCGACTAATTTTTACGGATTTCCCTAGGGGTACCACTAGGAAAAATCACCAAAATCGAGAAATCGTAAAAAGTGGTGAAATTTTGGATCCGAGCCCAATAATTCAGGAAAACTCTATCGGAATAGCTACAGAAAGATTGACGGTCACAACGCATCTAGAATTGGATTCGCCGGGATCCGACGAATTTTTACGGATTTCCTTAGGGGTACCACTAGGGAAAATCTCAAAAATCGAGAAAAGTGGTGAAATTTCGGATCCGAGCCCAATAATTCAGGAAAACTCGATCGGAATAGCTACTGGAAGCTTGCCGGTCACAACGCATTGAGAATTGGCTTCGCCGGAATCCGATGAATTTTTACGGATTTCCCTAGGGGTACCACAAGGGAAAATCACCAAAATCTTAAAAAGTGGTGAAATTTCGGATCCGAGCCCAATAATTCAGGAAAACTCGATCGGAATAGCTACTGGAAGCTTGCCGGTCACAACGCATCGAGAATTGGCTTCGCCGGAATCCGACGAATTTTTACGGATTTCCCTAGGGGTACCACTAAGGAAAATCACCAAAATCGAGAAATCTTAAAAAGTGGTGAAATTTCGGATCCGAGCCCAATAATTCAGGAAAACTCGATCGGAATAGCTACTGGAAGCTTGCCGGTCACAACGCATCGAGAATTGGCTTCGCCGGAATCCGACGAATTTTTACGGATTTCCCTAGGGGTACCACAAGGGAAAATCACCAAAATCTTAAAAAGTGGTGAAATTTCGGATCCGAGCCCAATAATTCAGGAAAACTCGATCGGAATAGCTACTGGAAGCTTGCCGGTCACAACGCATCGAGAATTGGCTTCGCCGGAATCCGACGAATTTTTACGGATTTCCCTAGGGGTACCACTAGGGAAAATCACAAAAATCGAGAAAAGTGGTGAAATTTCGGATCCGAGCCCAATAATTCAGGAAAACTCGATCGGAATAGCTACTGGAAGCTTGCCGGTCACAACGCATCGAGAATTGGTTTCGCCGGAATCCGAAGAATTTTTACGGATTTCCCTAGGGGTACCACTAGGGAAAATCACCAAAATCGAGAAATCGTAAAAAGTGGTGAAATTTCGGATCCGAGCCCAATAATTCAGGAAAACTCGATCGGAATAGCTACTGGAAGCTATCCGGTCACAACGCATCGAGAATTGGCTTCGCCGGAATCAGACGAATTTTTACGGATTTCCCTAGGGGTACCACTAGGTAGAATCACCAAAATCGTAAAAAGTGGTGAAATTTCGGATCCGAGCCCAATAATTCAGGAAAACTCGATCGGAATAGCTACTGGAAGCTTGCCGGTCACAACGCATCGAGAATTGGCTTCGCCGGAATCCGACGAATTTTTACGGATTTCCCTATGGGTACCATTAGGGAAAATTACCAAAATCGAGAAATCGTAGAAAGTGGTGAAATTTTGGATCCGAGCCCAATAATTCAGAAAAACTCGATCGGAATAGCGGCTGGAAGCTTGCCGGTCACAACGCATCGAGAATTGGATTGGCCGGAATCCGACGAATTTTTACGGATTTCCCTAGGGGTACCACTAGGGAAAATAACCAAAATCGTAAAAAGTGGTGAAATTTCGGATCCGAGCCCAATAATTCAGGAAAACTCGATCGGAATAGCTACTGGAAGCTTGCCGGTTACAACGCATCGAGAATTGGCTTCGCCGGAATCCGACGAATTTTTACGGATTTTCCTAGGGGTACCACAAGGGAAAATCACCAAAATCTTAAAAAGTGGTGAAATTTCGGATCCGAGCCCAATAATTCAGGAAAACTCGATCGGAATAGCTACTGGAAGCTTACCGGTCACAACGCATCGAGAATTGGATTCGCCGGAATCCGACGAATTTTTACGGATTTCCCTAGGGGAACCCCTAGGGAAAATCACAAAAATCGAGAAAAGTGGTGAAATTTCGGATCCGTGTCCAATAATTCAGGAAAACTCGATCGGAATAGCTACTGGAAGCTTGCCGGTAGCAACGCATCGAGAATTGGTTTCGCAGAAATCCGAAGAATTTTTACGGATTTTCCTAGGGGTACCACTAGGGAAAATCACCAAAATCGAGAAATCGTAAAAAGTGGTGAAATTTCAGATCCGAGCCAAATAATTCAGGAAAACTCGATCGGAATAGCTACTGGAAGCTTGCCGGTCACAACGCATCGAGAATTGGCTTCGCCGGAATCCGACGAATTTTTACGGATTTCCCTAGGGGTACCACTAGGGATAATCACCAAAATCGTAAAAAGTGGTAAAATTTCGGATCCGAGCCCAATAATTCAGGAAAACTCGATCGGAATAGCTACTGGAAGCTTGCCGGTCACAACGCATCGAGAATTGGCTTCGCCGAAATCCGACGAATTTTTACGGATTTCCCTAGGGGTACCACTAGGGAAAATAACAAAAATCGTAAAAAGTGGTGAAATTTCGGATCCGAGCCCAATAATTCAGGAAAACTCGATCGGAATAGCTACTGGAAGCTTGCCGGTCACAACGCATCGAGAATTGGCTTCGCCGGAATCCGATGAATTTTTACGGATTTCCCTAGGGGTACCACTAGGGAAAATCACCAAAATCGAGAAATCTTAAAAAGTGGTGAAATTTCGGATCCGAGCCCAATAATTCAGGAAAACTCGATCGGAATAGCTACAGGAAGCTTGCCGGTCACAACGCATAGAGAATTGGCTTCGCCGGAATACGACGAATTTTTACGGATTTCCCTAGGGGTACCACTAGGAAAAATCACCAAAATCGAAAAATCGTAAAAAGTGGACGAATTTCGGATCCGAGCCCAATAATTCAGGAAAACTCGATCGGAATAGCTACTGGAAGCTTGCCGGTCACAACGCATCGAGAATTGGAATCCGACTAATTTTTACGGATTTCCCTAGGGGTACCACTAGGGAAAATCACCAAAATCGAAAAATCGTAAAAAGTGGTGAAATTTCGGATCCGAGCCCAATAATTCAGGAAAACTCAATCGGAATAGCTACTGAAAGCTTGACGTTCACAACGCATCTAGAATTGGATTCGCCGGGATCCGACGAATTTTTACGGATTTCCCTAGGGGTACCACTAGGGAAAATCACCAAAATCGAGAAATAGTAAAAAGTGGTGAAATTTCGGATCCGAGCCCAATAATTCAGGAAAACTCGATCGGAATATCTACTGGAAGCTTGCCGGTCACAACGCGTCGAGAATTGGCTTCGCCGGAATCCAAGGAATTTTTACGGATTTCCCTAGGGGTACCACTAGGGAAAATCACCAAAATCGAGAAATCGTAAAAAGTGGTGAAAAGTCGATCGGAATAGCTAATGGAAGCTTGCCAGTCACAACACATCGAGAATTGGCTTCGCCGGAATCCGACGAATTTTTACGGCTTTCCCTAGGGGTACCACTAGGGAAAATCACCAAAATCGAGAAATCGTAAAAAGTGGTGAAATTTCGGATCCGAGCCCAATAATTCAGGAAAACTCGATCGGAATATCTACTGGAAGCTTGCCGGTCACAACGCGTCGAGAATTGGCTTCGCCGAAATCCAAGGAATTTTTACGGATTTCCCTAGGGGTACCACTAGGGAAAATCACCAAAATCGAGAAATCGTAAAAAGTGGTGAAAAGTCGATCGGAATAGCTACTGGAAGCTTGCCGGTCACAACACATCGAGAATTGGCTTCGCCGGAATCCGACGAATTTTTACGGCTTTCCCTAGGGGTACCACTAGGGAAAATCACCAAAATCGAGAAATCTTAAAAAGTGGTGAAATTTCGGATCCGAACCCAATAATTCAGGAAAACTCGATCGGAATAGCTACAGGAAGCTTGCCGGTCACAACGCATCGAGAATTGGTTTCGCCGAAATCCTAAATTTTTACGGATTTCCCTAGGGGTACCACTAGGAAAAATCACCAAAATCGAAAAATCGTAAAAAGTGGACGAATTTCGGATCCGAGACCAATAATTCAGGAAAACTCGATCGGAATAGCTACTGGAAGCTTGCCGGTCACAACGCATCGAGAATTGGAATCCGACTAATTTTTACGGATTTCCCTAGGGGTACCACTAGGGAAAATTACCAAAATCGAGAAATCGTAAAAAGTGGTGAAATTTCGGATCCGAGCCCAATAATTCAGGAAAACTCAATCGGAATAGCTACTGAAAGCTTGACGGTCACAACGCATCTAGAATTGGATTCGCCGGGATCCGACGAATTTTTACGGATTTTCCTAGGGGTACCACTAGGAAAAATCACCAAAATCGAGAAATAGTAAAAAGTGGTGAAATATCGGATCCGATCCCAATAATTCAGGAAAACTCGTTCGGAATATCTACTGGAAGCTTGCCGGTCACAACGCGTCGAGAATTGGCTTCGCCGGAATCCAACGAATTTTTATGGATTTCCCTAGGGGTACCACTAGGGAAAATCACCAAAATCTAGAAATCTTAAAAAGTGGTGAAAAGTCGATCGGAATAGCTACTGGAAGCTTGCCGGTCACAACACATCGAGAATTGGCTTCGCCGAAATCCGACGAATTTTTACGGATTTCCCTAGGGGTACCACTAGGAAAAATCACCAAAATCGAAAATTCGTAAAAAGTGGACGAATTTCAGATCCGAGCCCAATAATTCAGGAAAACTCGATCGGAATAGCTACTGGAAGCTTGCCGGTCAAAACGCATCGAGAATTGGAATCCGACTAATTTTTACGGATTTCCCTAGGGGTACCACTAGGGAAAATCACCAAAATCGAGAAATAGTAAAAAGTTATGAAATTTCGGATCCGAGCCCAATAATTCAGGAAAACTCGATCGGAATATCTACTGGAAGCTTGCCGGTCACAACGCGTCGAGAATTGGCTTCGCCGGAATCCAAGGAATTTTTACGGATTTCCCTAGGGGTACCACTAGGGAAAATCACCAAAATCGAGAAATCGTAAAAAGTGATGAAAAGTCGATCGGAATAGCTACTGGAATCTTGCCGGTCACAACACATCGAGAATTGGCTTCGCCGAAATCCGACGAATTTTTACGGCTTTCCCTAGGGGTACCACTAGGGAAAATCACCAAAATCGACAAATCGTAAAAAGTGGTGAAGTTTCGGATCCGAGCCCAATAGTTCAGGCAAACTCGATCAGAATAGCAACTGGAAGCTTGCCGGTCACAATGCATCGAGAATTGGTTTCGCCGGAATGCGACGAATTTTTACGGATTTCCCTAGGGGTACCACTAGGGAAAATCACCAAAATCGAGAAATCGTAAAAAGTGGTGAAATTTCGGATCCGAGCCCAATAATTCAGGAAAACTCGATCGGAATAGCTACTGGAAGCTTGCCGGTCACAACGCATCGAGAATTGGCTTCGCCGAAATCCGACGAATTTTTACGGATTTCCCTAGGGGTACCACTAGGGAAAATCACCAAAATCGAGAAATAGTAAAAAGTGGTGAAATTTCGGATCCGAGCCCAATAATTCAGGAAAACTCAATCGGAATAGCTACTGAAAGCTTGACGGTCAACACGCATCTAGAATTGGATTCGCCTGGATCCGACGAATTTTTACGGATTTTCCTAGGGGTACCACTAGGGAAAATCACCAAAATCGAGAAATAGTAAAAAGTGGTGAAATTTCGGATCCGAGCCCAATAATTCAGGAAAACTCGATCAGAATAGCTACTGGAAGCTTGACGGTCACAATGCATCGAGAATTGGCTTCGCCGGAATCCGACGAATTTTTACGGATTTCCCAGGGGTACCACTAGGGAAAATCACCAAAATCGAGAAATCGTAAAAAGTGGTGAAATTTCGGATCCGAGCCCAATAATTCAGGAAAACTTGATCGGAATAGCTACTGGAAGCTTTCCGGTCACAACGCATCGAGAATTGGAATCCGACTAATTTTTACGGATTTCCCTAGGGGTACCACTAGGGAAAATCACCAAAATCGAGAAATAGTAAAAAGTGGTGAAATTTCGGATCCGAGCCCAATAATTCAGGAAAACTCGATCAGAATAGCTACTGGAAGCTTGACGGTCACAATGCATCGAGAATTGGCTTCGCCGGAATCCGACGAATTTTTACGGATTTCCCTACGGGTACCACTAGGGAAAATTACCAAAATCGAGAAATCGTAGAAAGTGGTGAAATTTTGGATCCGAGCCCAATAATTCAGGAAAACTCGATCGGAATAGCTGCTGGAAGCTTACCGGTCACAACGCATCGAGAATTGGATTCGCCGGAATCCGACGAATTTTTACGGATTTCCCTAGGGGTACACTAGGGAAAATAACCAAAATCGTAAAAAGTGGTGAAATTTCGGATCCGAGCCCAATAATTCAGGAAAACTCGATCGGAATAGCTACTGGATGCTTGCCGGTCACAACGCATCGAGAATTGGCTTCGCCGGAATCCGACGAAGTTTTACGGATTTCCCTAGGGGTACCACTAGGGAAAATCACCAAAATCGAGAAATCTTAAAAAGTGGTGAAATTTCGGATCCGAGCCCAATAATTCGGGAAAACTCGATCGGAATAGCTACAGGAAGCTTGCCGGTCACAACGCATCGAGAATTGGCTTCGCCGAAATCCGATGAATTTTTACGGATTTCTTTAGGGGTACTACTAGGAAAAATCACCAAAATCGAAAAATCGTAAAAAGTGGACGAATTTCGGATCCGAGCCCAATAATTCAGGAAAACTCGATCGGAATAGCTACTGGAAGCTTGCCGGTGAAAACGCATCGAGAATTGGAATCCGACTAATTTTTACGGATTTCCCTAGGGGCACCAATAGGGAAAATCACCAAAATTGAGAAATAGTAAAAAGTGGTGAAATTTCGGATCCGAGCCCAATAATTCAGGAAAACTCGATCGGAATATCTACTGGAAGCTTGCCGGTCACAACGCGTCGAGAATTGGCTTCGCCGGAATCCAAGGAATTTTTACGGATTTCCCTAGGGGTACCACTAGGGAAAATCACCAAAATCGAGAAATCGTAAAAAGTGATGAAAAGTCGATCGGAATAGCTACTGGAAGCTTGCCGGTCACAACACATCGAGAATTGGCTTCGCCGAAATCCGACGAATTTTTACGGCTTTCCCTAGGGGTACCACTAGGGAAAATCACCAAAATCGACAAATCGTAAAAAGTGGTGAAGTTTCGGATCCGAGCCCAATAGTACAGGCAAACTCGATCGGAATAGCAACTGGAAGCTTGCCGGTCACAATGCATCGAGAATTGGTTTCGCCGGAATCCGAAGAATTTTTACGGATTTCCCTAGGGGTACCACTAGGAAAAATCACCAAAATCGAGAAATCGTAAAAAGTGATGAAATTTCGGATCCGAGCCCAATAATTCAGGAAAACTCGATCGGAATAGCTACTGGAAGCTTGCCGGTCACAACGCATCGAGAATTGGCTTCGCCGGAATCCGACGAATTTTTACGGATTTCCCTAGGGGTACCACTAGGGAGAATCACCAAAATCGTAAAAAGTGGTGAAATTTCGGATCCGAGCCCAATAATTCAGGAAAACTCGATCGGAATAGCTACTGGAAGCTTGCCGGTCACAACGCATCAAGAATTGGCTTCGCCGGAATCCGACAAATTTTTACGGATTTCCCTACGGGTACCACTAGGGAAAATTACCAAAATCGAGAAATCGTAGAAAGTGGTGAAATTTTGGATCCGAGCCCAATAATTCAGGAAAACTCGATCGGAATAGCTGCTGGAAGCTTACCGGTCACAACGCATCGAGAATTGGATTCGCCGGAATCCGACGAATTTTTACGGATTTCCCTAGGGGTACACTAGGGAAAATAACCAAAATCGTAAAAAGTGGTGAAATTTCGGATCCGAGCCCAATAATTCAGGAAAACTCGATCGGAATAGCTACTGGATGCTTGCCGGTCACAACGCATCGAGAATTGGCTTCGCCGGAATCCGACGAAGTTTTACGGATTTCCCTAGGGGTACCACTAGGGAAAATCACCAAAATCGAGAAATCTTAAAAAGTGGTGAAATTTCGGATCCGAGCCCAATAATTCGGGAAAACTCGATCGGAATAGCTACAGGAAGCTTGCCGGTCACAACGCATCGAGAATTGGCTTCGCCGAAATCCGATGAATTTTTACGGATTTCTTTAGGGGTACCACTAGGAAAAATCACCAAAATCGAAAAATCGTAAAAAGTGGACGAATTTCGGATCCGAGCCCAATAATTCAGGAAAACTCGATCGGAATAGCTACTGGAAGCTTGCCGGTGAAAATGCATCGAGAATTGGAATCCGACTAATTTTTACGGATTTCCCTAGGGGCACCACTAGGGAAAATCACCAAAATCGAGAAATAGTAAAAAGTGGTGAAATTTCGGATCCGAGCCCAATAATTCAGGAAAACTCGATCGGAATATCTACTGGAAGCTTGCCGGTCACAACGCGTCGAGAATTGGCTTCGCCGGAATCCAAGGAATTTTTACGGATTTCCCTAGGGGTACCACTAGGGAAAATCACCAAAATAGAGAAATCGTAAAAAGTGATGAAAAGTCGATCGGAATAGCTACTGGAAGCTTGCCGGTCACAACACATCGAGAATTGGCTTCGCCGAAATCCGACGAATTTTTACGGCTTTCCCTAGGGGTACCACTAGGGAAAATCACCAAAATCGACAAATCGTAAAAAGTGGTGAAGTTTCGGATCCGAGCCCAATAGTACAGGCAAACTCGATCGGAATAGCAACTGGAAGCTTGCCGGTCACAATGCATCGAGAATTGGTTTCGCCGGAATCCGACGAATTTTTACGGATTTCCCTAGGGGTACCACTAGGGAAAATCACCAAAATCGAGAAATCGTAAAAAGTGGTGAAATATCGGATCCGAGCCCAATAATTCAGGAAAACTCGATCGGAATAGCTACTGGAAGCTTGCCGGTCACAACGCATCGAGAATTGGAATCCGATAAATTTTTACGGATTTCCCTAGGGGTACCACTAGGGACCAAAATCGAGAAATCATAAAAAGTGGTGAAATTTCGGATCCGAGCCCAATAATTCAGCAAAACTCAATCGGAATAGCTACTGGAAGCTTGCCGGTCACAACTCATCGAGAATTGGCTTCTCCGTAATCCGACGAATTTTTACGGATTTCCCTAGAGGTACCACTAGGGAAAATCACCAAAATTGAGAAATCGTAAAAAGTGGTGAAATTTCGGATCTGAGCCCAATAATTCAGGAAAAATCGATCGGAATAGCTACTGGAAGCTCGCCGGTCACAATGCATCGAGAATTGGAATCCGACGAATTTTTACGGATTTCCCTAGGGGTACCACTAGGAAAAATCACCAAAATCGTAAAAAGTGGTGAAATTTCGGATCCGAGCCCAATAATTCAGGAAAACTCGATCGGAATAGCTACTGGAAGCTTGCCGGTCACAACGCATCGAGAATTGGAATCCGATAAATTTTTACGGATTTCCCTAGGGGTACCACTAGGGAAAATCACCAAAATCGAGAAATCGTAAAAAGTGGTGAAATTTCGGATCCGAGCCCAATAATTCAACAAAACTCAATCGGAATAGCTACTGGAAGCTTGCCGGTCACAACTCATCGAGAATTGGCTTCTCCGTAATCCGACGAATTTTTACAGATTTCCCTAGGGGTACCACTAGGGAAAATCACCAAAATAGAGGAATCGTAAAAAGTGGTGAAATTTCGGATCCGAGCCCAATAATTCAGCAAAACTCAATCGGAATAGCTACTGGAAGCTTGCCGGTCACATCGCATCGAGAATTGGCTTCTCCGGAATCTGACGAATTTTTACGGATTTCTCTAGGGGTACCACTAGGGAAAATCACCAAAATCGAGAAATTGTGAAAAGTGGTGAAATTTCGGATCCGAGTCCAATCATTCAGGAAAACTCAATCGGAATAGCTACTGGAAGCTTGCCGGTCACAACGCATCGAGAATTGGAATCCGACGAATTTTTACGGATTTCCCTAGGGGTACCACTAGGGAAAATCACCAAAATCGAGAAATAGTAAAAAGTGGTGAAATTTCGGATCCGAGCCCAATAATTCAGGAAAACTCGATCGGAATAGCTACTGGAAGCTTGCCGGTCACAACGCATCGAGAATTGGTTTCGCCGGAATCCGAAAAATTTTTACGGATTTCCCTAGGGGTACCACTAGGGAAAATCACCAAAATCGAGAAATCGTAAAAAGTGGTGAAATTTCGGATCCGAGCCCAGTAATTCAGGAAAACTCGATCGGAATAGCTACTGGAAGCTTGCCGGTCACAACGCATCGAGAATTGGCTTCGCCGGAATCCGACGAATTTTTACGGATTTCCCTAGGGGTACCACTAGGGAAAATCACCAAAATCGAGAAATCGTAAAAAGAGGTGAAATTTCGGATCTGAGCCCAATAATTCAGGAAAACTCGATTTGAATAGCTACTGGAAGCTTGCCGGTCACAACGCATCGAGAATTGGCTTCGCCAGAATCCGACGAATTTTTACGGATTTCCCTAGGGGTACCACTAGGGAAAATCACAAAAATCGAGAAAAGTGGTGAAATTTCGGATCCGAGCCCAATAATTCAGGAAAACTCGATCGGAATAGCTACTGGAAGCTTGCCGGTCACAACGCATCGAGAATTGGCTTCGCCGGAATCCGACGAATTTTTACGGATTTCCCTAGGGGTACCACTAGGGACAATCACCAGAATCGTAAAAAGTAGTGAAATTTCGGATCCGAGCCCAATAATTCAGGAAAACTCGATCGGAATAGCTACTGGAAGCTTGCCGGTCACAACGCATCGAGAATTTACTTCGCCGGAATCCGACGAATTTTTACGGATTTCCCTAGGGGTACCCACTAGGGAAAATCACCAAAATCGAGAAATCGTAAAAAGTGGTGAAATTTTGAATCCGAGCCCAATAATTCAGGAAAACTCGATCGGAATAGCTACTGGAAGCTTGCCGGTCACAACGCATCGAGAATTGTCTTCACCGAAATCCGACGAATTTTTACCGAATTCCCTAGGGGTACCACTAGGGAGGATCACCAAAATCGTAAAAAGTGGTGAAATTTCAGATCCGAGCCCAATAATTCAGGAAAACTCGATCGGAATATCTACTGGAAGCTTGCCGGTCACAATGCATCGAGACTTGGCTTCACCGAAATCCGACGAATTTTTACGAATTTCCCTAGGGGTACCACTAGGGAAAATCACCAAAATCGAGAAATCGTAAAAACTGGTGAAATTTCGGATCCGAGCCAAATAATTCAGGAAAACTCGATCGGAATAGCTACTGGAAGCTTGCCGGTCACAACGCATCGAGAATTGGCTTCGCCGGAATTCGACGAATTTTTACGGATTTTCCTAGGGGAACCACTAGGAAAAATCACCAAAATCGTAAAAAGTGGTGAAATTTCGGATCCGAGCCCAATAATTCAGGAAAACTCGATCGGAATAACTACTGGAAGCTTGCCGGTCACAACGCATCGAGAATTGGCTTCGCCGGAATCCGACGAATTTTTACGGATTTCCCTAGGGGTACCACTAGGGAGAATCACCAGAATCGTAAAAAGTTGTGAAATTTCGGATCCGAGCCCAATAATTCAGGAAAACTCGATCGGAATAGCTACTGGAAGCTTGCCGGTCACAACGCATCGAGAATTTACTTCGCCGGAATCCGACGAATTTTTACGGATTTCCCTAGGGGTACCCACTAGGGAAAATCACCAAAATCGAGAAATCGTAAAAAGTGGTGAAATTTCGGATCCGAGCCCAGTAATTCAGGAAAACTCGATCGGAATAGCTACTGGAAGCTTGCCGGTTACAACGCATCGAGAATTGGCTTCGCCGGAATCCGACGAATTTTTACGGATTTCCCTAGGGGTACCACTAGGGAGAATCACCAAAATCGTAAAAAGTGGTGAAATTTCGGATCCGAGCCCAATAATTCAGGAAAACTCGATCGGAATAGCTACTGGAAGCTTGCCGGTCACAACGCATCAAGAATTGGCTTCGCCGGAATCCGACGAATTTTTACGGATTTCCCTACGGGTACCACTAGGGAAAATTACCAAAATCGAGAAATCGTAGAAAGTGGTGAAATTTTGGATCCGAGCCCAATAATTCAGGAAAACTCGATCGGAATAGCTGCTGGAAGCTTACCGGTCACAACGCATCGAGAATTGGATTCGCCGGAATCCGACGAATTTTTACGGATTTCCCTAGGGGTACCACTAGGGAAAATAACCAAAATCGTAAAAAGTGGTGAAATTTCGGATCCGAGCCCAATAATTCAGGAAAACTCGATCAGAATAGCTACTGGAAGCTTGCCGGTCACAACGCATCGAGAATTGGCTTCGCCGGAATCCGATGAAGTTTTACGGATTTTCCTAGGGGTACCACTAGGGAAAATCACCAAAATCGAGAAATCTTAAAAAGTGGTGAAATTTCGGATCTGAGCCCAATAATTCGGGAAAACTCGATCGGAATAGCTACAGGAAGCTTGCCGGTCACAACGCATCGAGAATTGGCTTCGCCGAAATCCGACGAATTTTTATGGATTTCCCTAGGGGTACCACTAGGAAAAATCACCAAAATCGAAAAATCGTAAAAAGTGGACGAATTTCGGATCCGAGCCCAATAATTCAGGAAAAATCGATCGGAATAGCTACTGGAAGCTTGCCGGTCAAAACGCATCGAGAATTGGAATCCGACTAATTTTTACGGATTTCCCTAGGGGTACCACTAGGGAAAATCACCAAAATCGAGAAATAGTAAAAAGTGGTGAAATTTCGGATCCGAGCCCAATAATTCAGGAAAACTCGATCGGAATATCTACTGGAAGCTTGCCGGTCACAACGCGTCGAGAATTGGCTTCGCCGGAATCCAAGGAATTTTTACGGATTTCCCTAGGGGTACCACTAGGAAAAATCACCAAAATCGAGAAATCGTAAAAAGTGATGAAAAGTCGATCGGAATAGCCACTGGAAGCTTGCCGGTCACAACACATCGAGAATTGGCTTCCCCGAAATCCGACGAATTTTTACGGCTTTCCCTAGGGGTACCACTAGGGAAAATCACCAAAATCGACAAATCGTAAAAAGTGGTGAGGTTTCGGATCCGAGCCCAATAGTTCAGGCAAACTCGATCGGAATAGCAACTGGAAGCTTGCCGGTCACAATGCATCGAGAATTGGTTTCGCCGGAATCCGACGAATTTTTACGGATTTCCCTAGGGGTACCACTAGGAAAAATCACCAAAATCGAGAAATCGTAAAAAGTGGTGAAATTTCGGATCCGAGCCCAATAATTCAGGAAAACTCGATCGGAATAGCTACTGGAAGCTTGCCGGTCACAACGCATCGAGAATTGGCTTCGCCGGAATCCGACGAATTTTTACGGATTTCCCTAGGGGTACCACTAGGGAAAATCACCAAAATCGAGAAATAGTAAAAAGTGGTGAAATTTAGAATCCGAGCCCAATAATTCAGGAAAAATCGATCGGAATAGCTACTGGAAGCTTGCCGGTGACAACGCATCGAGAATTGGCTTCGCCGGAATCCGACGAATTTTTACGGATTTTCCTAGGGGAACCACTAGGGAAAATCACCAAAATCGAGAAATAGTAAAAAGTGGTGAAATTTCGGATCCGAGCCCAATAATTCAGGAAAACTCGATCGGAATAGCTACTGGAAGCTTGCCGGTCACAACGCATCGAGAATTGGCTTCGCCGGAATTCGACGAATTTTTACGGATTTCCCTAGGGGTACCACTAGGGAAAATCACCAAAATCGAGAAATCGTAAAAAGTGGTGATATTTCGGATCCGAGCCCAATAATTCAGGAAAACTCGATTTGAATAGCTACTGGAAGCCTGCCGGTCACAACGCATCGAGAATTGGCTTCGCCAGAATCCGACGAATTTTTACGGATTTCCCCAGGGGTACCACTAGGGAAAATCACAAAAATCGAGAAAAGTGGTGAAATTTCGGATCCGAGCCCAATAATTCAGGAAAACTCGATCGGAATAGCTACTGGAAGCTTGCCGGTCAAAACGCATCGAGAATTGGCTTCGCCGGAATCCGACGAATTTTTACGGATTTCCCTAGGGGTACCACTAGGGAAAATCACCAAAATCGAGAAATAGTAAAAAGTGGTGAAATTTAGAATCCGAGCCCAATAATTCAGGAAAAATCGATCGGAATAGCTACTGGAAGCTTGCCGGTGACAACGCATCGAGAATTGGCTTCGCCGGAATCCGACGAATTTTTACGGATTTTCCTAGGGGAACCACTAGGGAAAATCACCAAAATCGAGAAATAGTAAAAAGTGGTGAAATTTCGGATCCGAGCCCAATAATTCAGGAAAACTCGATCGGAATAGCTACTGGAAGCTTGCCGGTCACAACGCATCGAGAATTGGCTTCGCCGGAATTCGACGAATTTTTACGGATTTCCCTAGGGGTACCACTAGGGAAAATCACCAAAATCGAGAAATCGTAAAAAGTGGTGAAATTTCGGATCCGAGCCCAATAATTCAGGAAAACTCGATTTGAATAGCTACTGGAAGCTTGCCGGTCACAACGCATCGAGAATTGGTTTCGCCAGAATCCGACGAATTTTTACGGATTTCCCCAGGGGTACCACTAGGGAAAATCACAAAAATCGAGAAAAGTGGTGAAATTTCGGATCCGAGCCCAATAATTCAGGAAAACTCGATCGGAATATCTACTGGAAGCTTGCCGGTCACAACGCATCGAGAATTGGCTTCACCGAAATCCGACGAATTTTTACGAATTTCCCTAGGGGTACCACTAGGGAAAATCACCAAAATCGAGAAATCGTAAAAACTGGTGAAATTTCGGATCCGAGCCCAATAATTCAGGAAAACTCGATCGGAATAGCTACTGGAAGCTTGCCGGTCACAACGCATCGAGAATTGGCTTCGCCGGAATTCGACGAATTTTTACGGATTTTCCTAGGGGTACCACTAGGAAAAATCACCAAAATCGAAAAATCGTAAAAAGTGGACGAATTTCGGATCCGAGCCCAATAATTCAGGAAAAATCGATCGGAATAGCTACTGGAAGCTTGCCGGTCAAAACGCATCGAGAATTGGAATCCGACTAATTTTTACGGATTTCCCTAGGGGTACCACTAGGGAAAATCACCAAAATCGAGAAATAGTAAAAAGTGGTGAAATTTCGGATCCGAGCCCAATAATTCAGGAAAACTCGATCGGAATATCTACTGGAAGCTTGCCGGTCACAACGCGTCGAGAATTGGCTTCGCCGGAATCCAAGGAATTTTTACGGATTTCCCTAGGGGTACCACTAGGAAAAATCACCAAAATCGAGAAATCGTAAAAAGTGATGAAAAGTCGATCGGAATAGCCACTGGAAGCTTGCCGGTCACAACACATCGAGAATTGGCTTCCCCGAAATCCGACGAATTTTTACGGCTTTCCCTAGGGGTACCACTAGGGAAAATCACCAAAATCGACAAATCGTAAAAAGTGGTGAAGTTTCGGATCCGAGCCCAATAGTTCAGGGAAACTCGATCGGAATAGCAACTGGAAGCTTGCCGGTCACAATGCATCGAGAATTGGTTTCGCCGGAATCCGACGAATTTTTACGGATTTCCCTAGGGGTACCACTAGGAAAAATCACCAAAATCGAGAAATCGTAAAAAGTGGTGAAATTTCGGATCCGAGCCCAATAATTCAGGAAAACTCGATCGGAATAGCTACTGGAAGCTTGCCGGTCACAACGCATCGAGAATTGGCTTCGCCGGAATCCGACGAATTTTTACGGATTTCCCTAGGGGTACCACTAGGGAAAATCACCAAAATCGAGAAATAGTAAAAAGTGGTGAAATTTAGAATCCGAACCCAATAATTCAGGAAAAATCGATCGGAATAGCTACTGGAAGCTTGCCGGTGACAACGCATCGAGAATTGGCTTCGCCGGAATCCGACGAATTTTTACGGATTTTCCTAGGGGAACCACTAGGGAAAATCACCAAAATCGAGAAATAGTAAAAAGTGGTGAAATTTCGGATCCGAGCCCAATAATTCAGGAAAACTCGATCGGAATAGCTACTGGAAGCTTGCCGGTCACAACGCATCGAGAATTGGCTTCGCCGGAATTCGACGAATTTTTACGGATTTCCCTAGGGGTACCACTAGGGAAAATCACCAAAATCGAGAAATCGTAAAAAGTGGTGATATTTCGGATCCGAGCCCAATAATTCAGGAAAACTCGATTTGAATAGCTACTGGAAGCCTGCCGGTCACAACGCATCGAGAATTGGCTTCGCCAGAATCCGACGAATTTTTACGGATTTCCCCAGGGGTACCACTAGGAAAAATCACAAAAATCGAGAAAAGTGGTGAAATTTCGGATCCGAGCCCAATAATTCAGGAAAACTCGATCGGAATAGCTACTGGAAGCTTGCCGGTCACAACGCATCGAGAATTGGCTTCGCCGGAATCCGACGAATTTTTACGGATTTCCCTAGGGGTACCACTAGGGAAAATCACCAAAATCGAGAAATAGTAAAAAGTGGTGAAATTTAGAATCCGAGCCCAATAATTCAGGAAAAATCGATCGGAATAGCTACTGGAAGCTTGCCGGTGACAACGCATCGAGAATTGGCTTCGCCGGAATCCGACGAATTTTTACGGATTTTCCTAGGGGAACCACTAGGGAAAATCACCAAAATCGAGAAATAGTAAAAAGTGGTGAAATTTCGGATCCGAGCCCAATAATTCAGGAAAACTCGATCGGAATAGCTACTGGAAGCTTGCCGGTCACAACGCATCGAGAATTGGCTTCGCCGGAATTCGACGAATTTTTACGGATTTCCCTAGGGGTACCACTAGGGAAAATCACCAAAATCGAGAAATCGTAAAAAGTGGTGAAATTTCGGATCCGAGCCCAATAATTCAGGAAAACTCGATTTGAATAGCTACTGGAAGCTTGCCGGTCACAACGCATCTAGAATTGGCTTCGCCAGAATCCGACGAATTTTTACGGATTTCCCCAGGGGTACCACTAGGGAAAATCACAAAAATCGAGAAAAGTGGTGAAATTTCGGATCCGAGCCCAATAATTCAGGAAAACTCGATCGGAATATCTACTGGAAGCTTGCCGGTCACAACGCATCGAGAATTGGCTTCACCGAAATCCGACGAATTTTTACGAATTTCCCTAGGGGTACCACTAGGGAAAATCACCAAAATCGAGAAATCGTAAAAACTGGTGAAATTTCGGATCCGAGCCCAATAATTCAGGAAAACTCGATCGGAATAGCTACTGGAAGCTTGCCGGTCACAACGCATCGAGAATTGGCTTCGCCGGAATTCGACGAATTTTTACGGATTTTCCTAGGGGTACCACTAGGAAAAATCACCAAAATCGTAAAAAGTGGTGAAATTTCGGATCCGAGCCCAATAATTCAGGAAAACTCGATCGGAATAGCTACTGAAAGCTTGCCGGTCACAAAGCATCGAGAATTGGCTTCGCCGGAATCCGACAAATTTTTTCGGATTTCCCTAGGGGTACCACTAGGGAAAATCACCAAAATCGAGAAATCGTAAAAAGTTGTGAAATTTAGGATCCGAGCCCAATAATTCAGGAAAACTCGATCGAAATAGCTACTGGAAGCTTGCCGGTCAAAACGCATCGAGAATTTGAATCCGATGAATTTTTACGGATTTCCCTAGGGGTACCACTAGGGACCAAAATCGAGAAATCATAAAAAGTGGTGAAATTTCGGATCCGAGCCCAATAATTCAGCAAAACTCAATCGGAATAGCTACTGGAAGCTTGCCGGTCACAACGCATCGAGAATTTACTTCGCCGGAATCCGACGAATTTTTACGGATTTCCCTAGGGGTACCCACTAGGGAAAATCACCAAAATCGAGAAATCGTAAAAAGTGGTGAAATTTCGGATCCGAGCCCAATAATTCAGGAAAACTCGATCGGAATAGCTACTGGAAGCTTGCCGGTCACAACGCATCGAGAATTGTCTTCGCCGAAATCCGACGAATTTTTACCGAATTCCCTAGGGGTACCACTAGGGAGGATCACCAAAATAGTAAAAAGTGGTGAAATTTCAGATCCGAGCCCAATAATTCAGGAAAACTCGATCGGAATATCTACTGGAAGCTTGCCGGTCACAACGCATCGAGAATTGGCTTCACCGAAATCCGACGAATTTTTACGAATTTCCCTAGGGGTACCACTAGGGAAAATCACCAAAATCGAGAAATCGTAAAAACTGGTGAAATTTCGGATCCGAGCCCAATAATTCAGGAAAACTCGATCGGAATAGCTACTGGAAGCTTGCCGGTCACAACGCATCGAGAATTGGTTTCGCCGGAATTCGACGAATTTTTACGGATTTTCCTAGGGGTACCACTAGGAAAAATCACCAAAATCGTAAAAAGTGGTGAAATTTCGGATCCGAGCCCAATAATTCAGGAAAACTCGATCGGAATAGCTACTGAAAGCTTGCCAGTCACAAAGCATCGAGAATTGGCTTCGCCGGAATCCGACAAATTTTTTCGGATTTTCCTAGGGGTACCACTAGGGAAAATCACCAAAATCGAGAAATCGTAAAAAGTTGTGAAATTTAGGATCCGAGCCCAATAATTCAGGAAAACTCGATCGGAATAGCTACTGGAAGCTTGCCGGTCACAACGCATCGAGAATTGGATTTGCCGGAATCCGACGAATTTTTACGTATTTCCCTAGCGGTACCACTAGGGAAAATCACCAAAATGGAGAAATCGTAAAAAGTGGTGAAATTTCGGATCCGAGCCCAATAATTCAGGAAAACTCGATCGGAATAGCTACTGGAAGCTTTCCGGTCACAACGCATCGAGAATTGGCTTCGCCGGAATCCGAGAAATTTTTACGGATTTCCCTAGGGGTACCACTAGGGAAAATCACCAAAATCGAGAAATCGTAAAAAGTGGTGAAATTTCGGATCCGAGCCCAATAATTCAGGAAAACTCGATCGGAATAGCTACTGGAAGCTTGCCGGTCACAACGCATCGAGAATTGGCTTCGCCGGAATCCGACGAATTTTTACGGATTTCCCTAGGGGTACCACTAGGGAAAATCACCAAAATCGAGAAATCGTAAAAAGTGGTGAAATTTCGGATCCGAGCCCAATAATTCAGGAAAACTTGATCGGAATAGCTACTGGAAGCTTGCCGGTCACAACGCATCGAGAATTGGCTTCCGACGAATTTTTTCGGATTTCCCTAGGGGTAGCACTAGGGAAAATCACAAAAATCGAGAAATCGTAAAAAGTGGTGAAATTTTGGATCCGAGCCCAATAATTCAGGAAAACTCGATCGGAATAGCTAGTGAAAGCTTGCCGGTCACAACGCATCGAGAATTGGCTTCGCCGGAATCCGACGAATTTTTACGGATTTCCCTAGGGGTACCACTAGGGAAAATCACCAAAATCGAGAAATCGTAAAAAGTGGTAAAATTTCAGATCCGAGCCCAATAATTCCGGAAAACTCGATCGGAATAGCTACTGGAAGCTTGCCGGTCACAACGCATCGAGAATTGGCTTCGCCGAAATTCGACGAATTTTTACGGATTTCCCCAGGGGTACCACTAGGGAAAATCACCAAAATCGTAAAAAGTGGTGAAATTTTGGATCCGAGCCCAATAATTCAGGAAAATTCGATCGGAATAGCTAGTGAAAACTTGCCGGTCACAACGCATCGAGAATTGGCTTCGCCGGAATCCGACGAATTTTTACGGATTTTCCTAGGGGTACCACTAGGGAAAATCACCAAAATCGAGAAATCGTAAAAAGTGATGAAATTTCGGATCCGAGCCCAATAATTCAGGAAAACTCGATCGGAATAGCTACTGGAAGCTTGCCGGTCACAACGCATCGAGAATTGGCTTCGCCGGAATCCGACGAATTTTTACGGATTTCCCTAGGGGTACCACTAGGGAAAATCACCAAAATCGAGAAATCGTAAAAAGTGGTGAAATTTCGGATCCGAGCCCAATAATTCAGGAAAACTTGATCGGAATAGCTACTGGAAGCTTGCCGGTCACAACGCATCGAGAATTGGCTTCCGACGAATTTTTTCGGATTTCCCTAGGGGTAGCACTAGGGAAAATCACAAAAATCGAGAAATCGTAAAAAGTGGTGAAATTTTGGATCCGAGCCCAATAATTCAGGAAAACTCGATCGGAATAGCTAGTGAAAGCTTGCCGGTCACAACGCATCGAGAATTGGCTTCGCCGGAATCCGACGAATTTTTACGGATTTCCCTAGGGGTACCACTAGGGAAAATCACCAAAATCGAGAAATCGTAAAAAGTGGTAAAATTTCAGATCCGAGCCCAATAATTCCGGAAAACTCGATCGGAATAGCTACTGGAAGCTTGCCGGTCACAACGCATCGAGAATTGGCTTCGCCGAAATTCGACGAATTTTTACGGATTTCCCCAGGGGTACCACTAGGGAAAATCACCAAAATCGTAAAAAGTGGTGAAATTTTGGATCCGAGCCCAATAATTCAGGAAAATTCGATCGGAATAGCTAGTGAAAACTTGCCGGTCACAACGCATCGAGAATTGGCTTCGCCGGAATCCGACGAATTTTTACGGATTTTCCTAGGGGTACCACTAGGGAAAATCACCAAAATCGAGAAATCGTAAAAAGTGATGAAATTTCGGATCCGAGCCCAATAATTCAGGAAAACTCGATCGGAATAGCTACTGGAAGCTTGCCGGTCACAACGCATCGAGAATTGGCTTCGCCGGAATCCGACGAATTTTTACGAATTTCCCTAGAGGTACCACTAGGGAAAATCACCAAAATCGAGAAATCGTAAAAAGTGGTGAAATTTCGGATCCGAGCCCAATAATTCAGGAAAACTCGATCGGAATAGCTACTGGAAGCTTGCCGGTCACAACGCATCGAGAATTGGCTTCCGAAGAATTTTTTCGGATTTCCCTAGGGGTAGCACTAGGGAAAATCACCAAAATCGAGAAATCGTAAAAAGTGGTGAAATTTTGGATCCGAGCCCAATAATTTAGGAAAACTCGATCGGAATAGCTAGTGAAAGCTTGCCGGTCACAACGCATCGAGAATTGGCTTCGCCGGAATCCGACGAATTTTTACGGATTTTCCTAGGGGTACCACTAGGAAAAATCACCAAAATCGTAAAAAGTGGTGAAATTTCGGATCCGAGCCCAATAATTCAGAAAAACTCGATCGGAATAGCTACTGGAAGCTTTCCGGTCACAACGCATCGAGAATTGGCTTCGCCGGAATTCGACAAATTTTTACGGATTTCCCTAGGGGTACCACTAGGGAAAATCACCAAAATCGAGAAATCGTAAAAACTGGTGAAATTTCGGATCCGAGCCCAATAATTCAGGAATACTCGATCGCAATAGCTACTGGAAGCTTGCCGGTCACAACGCATCGAGAATTGGCTTCGCCGGAATCCGACGAATTTTTACGGATTTCCCTAGGGGTACCACTAGGGAAAATCACCAAAATCGAGAAATCGTAAAAAGTGGTGAAATTTCGGATCCGAGCCCAATAATTCAGGAAAACTCGATCGGAATAGCTACTGGAAGCTTGCCGGTCACAACGCATCAAAAATTTGTTTCGCCGGAATCCGACGAATTTTTACGGATTTCCCTAGGGGTACCACTAGGGAAAATCACCCAAATCGAGAAATCGTAAAAAGTGGTGAAATTTCGGATTCGAGCCCAATAATTCAGGAAATGTCGATCAGAATAGCTACTGGAAGCTTGGCGGTCACAACGCATCGAGAATTGGCTTCCGACGAATTTTTATGGATTTTCCTAGGGGTACCACTAGGGAAAATCACCAAAATCGAGAAATCGTAAAAAGTGGTGAAATTTCGGATCCTAGCCCAATAATTCAGGAAAACTCGATCGGAATAGCTACTGGAAGCTTGCCGGTCACAACGCATCGAGAATTGACTTCGCCGGAATCCGACGAATTTTTTCGGATTTCCCTAGGCTAAGGTACCACTAGGGAAAATCACCAAAATTGAGAAATCGTAAAAAGTGGTGAAATTTCGGATCCGAGCCCAATAATTTAGGAAAACTCGATCGGAATAGCTACTGGAAGCTTTCCGGTCACAACGCATCGAGAATTGGCTTCCCCGGAATCCGATAAATTTTTACGGATTTCCCTAGGGGTACCACTAGGGAAAATCACCAAAATCGAGAAATCGTAAAAAGTGATGAAATTTCGGATCCGAGCCCAATAATTAAGGAAAACTCGATAGGAATAGCTACTGGAAGCTTGCCGGTCACAACGCATCGAGAATTGGCTTCCGTCGAATTTTTACGGATTTCCCTAGGGGTACCACTAGGGAAAATCACCAAAATCGAGAAATCGTAAAAAGTGGTGAAATTTCGGATCCGAGCCCAATAATTCAGGAAAACTCGATCGGAATAGCTACTGGAAGCTTGCCGGTCACAACGCATCGAGAATTGGCTTCCGACGAATTTTTTCGGATTTCCCAAGGGGTAGCACTAGGGAAAATCACCAAAATCGAGAAATCGTAAAAAGTGGTGAAATTTTGGATCCGAGCCCAATAATTCAGGAAAACTCGATCGGAATAGCTAGTGAAAGCTTGCCGGTCACAACGCATCGAGAATTGGCTTCGCCGGAATCCGACGAATTTTTACGGATTTTCCTAGGGGTACCACTAGGGAAAATCACCAAAATCGAGAAATCGTAAAAAGTGGTGAAATTTTGGATTCGAGCCCAATAATTCTGGAAAACTCGATCGGAATAGCTACTGGAAGCTTGCCGGTCACAATGCATCGAGAATTGGCTTCGCCGAAATCCGACGAATTTTTACGGATTTCTCTAGGGGTACCACTAGGGAAAATCACCAAAATCGTAAAAAGTGGTGAAATTTTGGATCCGAGCCCAATAATTCAGGAAAACTCGATCGGAATAGCTAGTGAAAGCTTGCCGGTCACAATGCATCGAGAATTGGCTTCGCCGGAACCGACGAATTTTTACGGATTTCCCTAGGGGTACCACTAGGGAAAATCACCAAAATCGAGAAATCGTAAAAAGTGGTGAAATTTCGGATTCGAGCCCAATAATTCTGGAAAACTCGATCGGAATAGCTACTGGAAGCTTGCCGGTCACAATGCATCGAGAATTGGCTTCGCCGAAATCCGACGAATTTTTACGGATTTCTCTAGGGGTACCACTAGGGAAAATCACCAAAATCGTAAAAAGTGGTGAAATTTTGGATCCGAGCCCAATAATTCAGGAAAACTCGATCGGAATAGCTAGTGAAAGCTTGCCGGTCACAATGCATCGAGAATTGGCTTCGCCGGAACCGACGAATTTTTACGGATTTCCCTAGGGGTACCACTAGGGAAAATCACCAAAATCGAGAAATCGTAAAAAGTGGTGAAATTTCGGATCCGAGCCCAATAATTCAGGAAAACTCGATCGGAATAGCTACTGGAAGCTTTCCGGTCACAACGCATCGAGAATTGGCTTCGCCGGAATTCGACGAATTTTTACGGATTTCCCTAGGGGTACCACTAGGGAAAATCACCAAAATCGAGAAATCGTAAAAACTGGTGAAATTTCGGATCCGAGCCCAATAATTCAGGAAAACTCGATCGCAATAGCTATTGGAAGCTTGCCGGTCACAACGCATCGAGAATTGGCTTCGCCGGAATCCGACGAATTTTTACGGATTTCCCTAGGGGTACCACTAGGGAAAATCACCAAAATCGAGAAATCGTAAAAAGTGGTGAAATTTCGGATCCGAGCCCAATAATTCAGGAAAACTCGATCGGAATAGCTACTGGAAGCTTGCCGGTCACAACGCATCGAAAATTTGTTTCGCCGGAATCCGACGAATTTTTACGGATTTCCCTAGGGGTACCACTAGGGAAAATCACCCAAATCGAGAAATCGTAAAAAGTGGTGAAATTTCGGATCCGAGCCCAATAATTCAGGAAAACTCGATTAGAATAGCTACTGGAAGCTTGGCGGTCACAACGCATCGAGAATTGGCTTCCGACGAATTTTTATGGATTTTCCTAGGGGTACCACTAGGGAAAATCACCAAAATCGAGAATTCGTAAAAAGTGGTGAAATTTCGGATCCGAGCCCAATAATTCAGGAAAACTCGATCGGAATAGCTACTGGAAGCTTGCCGGTCACAACGCATCGAGAATTGGCTTCGCCGGAATCCGACGAATTTTTTCGGATTTCCCTAGGGGTACCACTAGGGAAAATCACTAAAATCGAGAAATCGTAAAAAGTGGTGAAATTTCGGATCCGAGCCCAATAATTTAGGAAAACTCGATCGGAATAGCTACTGGAAGCTTTCCGGTCACAACGCATCGAGAATTGGCTTCCCCGGAATCCGATAAATTTTTACGGATTTCCCTAGGGGTACTACTAGGGAAAATCACCAATATCGAGAAATCATAAAAAGTGGTGAAATTTCGGATCCGAGCCCAATAATTAAGGAAAACTCGATAGGAATAGCTACTGGAAGCTTGCCGGTCACAACGCATCGAGAATTGGCTTCCGTCGAATTTTTACGGATTTCCCTAGGGGTACCACTAGGGAAAATCACCAAAATCGAGAAATCGTAAAAAGTGGTGAAATTTCGGATCCGAGCCCAATAATTCAGGAAAACTCGATCGGAATAGCTACTGGAAGCTTGCCGGTCACAACGCATCGAGAATTGGCTTCCGACGAATTTTTTCGAATTTCCCAAGGGGTAGCACTAGGGAAAATCACCAAAATCGAGAAATCGTAAAAAGTGGTGAAATTTTGGATCCGAGCCCAATAATTCAGGAAAACTCGATCGGAATAGCTAGTGAAAGCTTGCCGGTCCCAACGCATCGAGAATTGGCTTCGCCGGAATCCGACGAATTTTTACGGATTTTCCTAGGGGTACCACTAGGGAAAATCACCAAAATCGAGAAATCGTAAAAAGTGGTGAAATTTCGGATTCGAGCCCAATAATTCTGGAAAACTCGATCGGAATAGCTACTGGAAGCTTGCCGGTCACAACGCATCGAGAATTGGCTTCGCCGAAATCCGACGAATTTTTACGGATTTCTCTAGGGGTACCACTAGGGAAAATCACCAAAATCGTAAAAAGTGGTGAAATTTTGGATCCGAGCCCAATAATTCAGGAAAACTCGATCGGAATAGCTAGTGAAAGCTTGCCGGTCACAACGCATCGAGAATTGGCTTCGCCGGAATCCGACGAATTTTTACGGATTTCCCTAAGGGTACCACTAGGGAAAATCACCAAAATCGAGAAATCGTAAAAAGTGGTGAAATTTCGGATCCGAGCCCAATAATTCAGGAAAACTCGATCGGAATAGCTACTGGAAGCTTTCCGGTCACAACGCATCGAGAATTGGCTTCGCCGGAATTCGACGAATTTTTACGGATTTCCCTAGGGGTACCACTAGGGAAAATCACCAAAATCGAGAAATCGTAAAAACTGGTGAAATTTCGGATCCGAGCCCAATAATTCAGGAAAACTCGATCGCAATAGCTACTGGAAGCTTGCCGGTCACAACGCATCGAGAATTGGCTTCGCCGGAATCCGACGAATTTTTACGGATTTCCCTAGGGGTACCACTAGGGAAAATCACCAAAATCGAGAAATCGTAAAAAGTGGTGAAATTTCGGATCCGAGCCCAATAATTCAGGAAAACTCGATCGGAATAGCTACTGGAAGCTTGCCGGTCACAACGCATCAAAAATTTGTTTCGCCGGAATCCGACGAATTTTTACGGATTTCCCTAGGGGTACCACTAGGGAAAATCACCCAAATCGAGAAATCGTAAAAAGTGGTGAAATTTCGGATTCGAGCCCAATAATTCAGGAAATGTCGATCAGAATAGCTACTGGAAGCTTGGCGGTCACAACGCATCGAGAATTGGCTTCCGACGAATTTTTATGGATTTTCCTAGGGGTACCACTAGGGAAAATCACCAAAATCGAGAAATCGTAAAAAGTGGTGAAATTTCGGATCCTAGCCCAATAATTCAGGAAAACTCGATCGGAATAGCTACTGGAAGCTTGCCGGTCACAACGCATCGAGAATTGACTTCGCCGGAATCCGACGAATTTTTTCGGATTTCCCTAGGCTAAGGTACCACTAGGGAAAATCACCAAAATTGAGAAATCGTAAAAAGTGGTGAAATTTCGGATCCGAGCCCAATAATTTAGGAAAACTCGATCGGAATAGCTACTGGAAGCTTTCCGGTCACAACGCATCGAGAATTGGCTTCCCCGGAATCCGATAAATTTTTACGGATTTCCCTAGGGGTACCACTAGGGAAAATCACCAAAATCGAGAAATCATAAAAAGTGGTGAAATTTCGGATCCGAGCCCAATAATTAAGGAAAACTCGATAGGAATAGCTACTGGAAGCTTGCCGGTCACAACGCATCGAGAATTGGCTTCCGTCGAATTTTTACGGATTTCCCTAGGGGTACCACTAGGGAAAATCACCAAAATCGAGAAATCGTAAAAAGTGGTGAAATTTCGGATCCGAGCCCAATAATTCAGGAAAACTCGATCGGAATAGCTACTGGAAGCTTGCCGGTCACAACGCATCGAGAATTGGCTTCCGACGAATTTTTTCGGATTTCCCAAGGGGTAGCACTAGGGAAAATCACCAAAATCGAGAAATCGTAAAAAGTGGTGAAATTTTGGATCCGAGCCCAATAATTCAGGAAAACTCGATCGGAATAGCTAGTGAAAGCTTGCCGGTCACAACGCATCGAGAATTGGCTTCGCCGGAATCCGACGAATTTTTACGGATTTTCCTAGGGGTACCACTAGGGAAAATCACCAAAATCGAGAAATCGTAAAAAGTGGTGAAATTTCGGATTCGAGCCCAATAATTCTGGAAAACTCGATCGGAATAGCTACTGGAAGCTTGCCGGTCACAATGCATCGAGAATTGGCTTCGCCGAAATCCGACGAATTTTTACGGATTTCTCTAGGGGTACCACTAGGGAAAATCACCAAAATCGTAAAAAGTGGTGAAATTTTGGATCCGAGCCCAATAATTCAGGAAAACTCGATCGGAATAGCTAGTGAAAGCTTGCCGGTCACAACGCATCGAGAATTGGCTTCGCCGGAACCGACGAATTTTTACGGATTTCCCTAGGGGTACCACTAGGGAAAATCACCAAAATCGAGAAATCGTAAAAAGTGGTGAAATTTCGGATCCGAGCCCAATAATTCAGGAAAACTCGATCGGAATAGCTACTGGAAGCTTTCCGGTCACAACGCATCGAGAATTGGCTTCGCCGGAATTCGACGAATTTTTACGGATTTCCCTAGGGGTACCACTAGGGAAAATCACCAAAATCGAGAAATCGTAAAAACTGGTGAAATTTCGGATCCGAGCCCAATAATTCAGGAAAACTCGATCGCAATAGCTATTGGAAGCTTGCCGGTCACAACGCATCGAGAATTGGCTTCGCCGGAATCCGACGAATTTTTACGGATTTCCCTAGGGGTACCACTAGGGAAAATCACCAAAATCGAGAAATCGTAAAAAGTGGTGAAATTTCGGATCCGAGCCCAATAATTCAGGAAAACTCGATCGGAATAGCTACTGGAAGCTTGCCGGTCACAACGCATCGAAAATTTGTTTCGCCAGAATCCGACGAATTTTTACGGATTTCCCTAGGGGTACCACTAGGGAAAATCACCCAAATCGAGAAATCGTAAAAAGTGGTAAAATTTCGGATCCGAGCCCAATAATTCAGGAAAACTCGATTAGAATAGCTACTGGAAGCTTGGCGGTCACAACGCATCGAGAATTGGCTTCCGACGAATTTTTATGGATTTTCCTAGGGGTACCACTAGGGAAAATCACCAAAATCGAGAATTCATAAAAAGTGGTGAAATTTCGGATCCGAGCCCAATAATTCAGGAAAACTCGATCGGAATAGCTACTGGAAGCTTGCCGGTCACAACGCATCGAGAATTGGCTTCGCCGGAATCCGACGAATTTTTTCGGATTTCCCTAGGGGTACCACTAGGGAAAATCACTAAAATCGAGAAATCGTAAAAAGTGGTGAAATTTCGGATCCGAGCCCAATAATTTAGGAAAACTCGATCGGAATAGCTACTGGAAGCTTTCCGGTCACAACGCATCGAGAATTGGCTTCCCCGGAATCCGATAAATTTTTACGGATTTCCCTAGGGGTACTACTAGGGAAAATCACCAAAATCGAGAAATCGTAAAAAGTGGTGAAATTTCGGATCCGAGCCCAATAATTAAGGAAAACTCGATAGGAATAGCTACTGGAAGCTTGCCGGTCACAACGCATCGAGAATTGGCTTCCGTCGAATTTTTACGGATTTCCCTAGGGGTACCACTAGGGAAAATCACCAAAATCGAGAAATCGTAAAAAGTGGTGAAATTTCGGATCCGAGCCCAATAATTCAGGAAAACTCGATCGGAATAGCTACTGGAAGCTTGCCGGTCACAACGCATCGAGAATTGGCTTCCGACGAATTTTTTCGAATTTCCCAAGGGGTAGCACTAGGGAAAATCACCAAAATCGAGAAATCGTAAAAAGTGGTGAAATTTTGGATCCGAGCCCAATAATTCAGGAAAACTCGATCGGAATAGCTAGTGAAAGCTTGCCGGTCCCAACGCATCGAGAATTGGCTTCGCCGGAATCCGACGAATTTTTACGGATTTTCCTAGGGGTACCACTAGGGAAAATCACCAAAATCGAGAAATCGTAAAAAGTGGTGAAATTTCGGATTCGAGCCCAATAATTCTGGAAAACTCGATCGGAATAGCTACTGGAAGCTTGCCGGTCACAACACATCGAGAATTGGCTTCGCCGAAATCCGACGAATTTTTACGGATTTCTCTAGGGGTACCACTAGGGAAAATCACCAAAATCGTAAAAAGTGGTGAAATTTTGGATCCGAGCCCAATAATTCAGGAAAACTCGATCGGAATAGCTAGTGAAAGCTTGCCGGTCACAACGCATCGAGAATTGGCTTCGCCGGAATCCGACGAATTTTTACGGATTTCCCTAAGGGTACCACTAGGGAAAATCACCAAAATCGAGAAATCGTAAAAAGTGGTGAAATTTCGGATCCGAGCCCAATAATTCAGGAAAACTCGATCGGAATAGCTACTGGAAGCTTTCCGGTCACAACGCATCGAGAATTGGCTTCGCCGGAATTCGACGAATTTTTACGGATTTCCCTAGGGGTACCACTAGGGAAAATCACCAAAATCGAGAAATCGTAAAAACTGGTGAAATTTCGGATCCGAGCCCAATAATTCAGGAAAACTCGATCGCAATAGCTACTGGAAGCTTGCCGGTCACAACGCATCGAGAATTGGCTTCGCCGGAATCCGACGAATTTTTACGGATTTCCCTAGGGGTACCACTAGGGAAAATCACCAAAATCGAGAAATCGTAAAAAGTGGTGAAATTTCGGATCCGAGCCCAATAATTCAGGAAAACTCGATCGGAATAGCTACTGGAAGCTTGCCGGTCACAACGCATCGAAAATTTGTTTCGCCGGAATCCGACTAATTTTTACGGATTTCCCTAGGGGTACCACTAGGGAAAATCACCAAAATCGAGAAATCGTAAAAAGTGGTGAAATTTCGGATCCGAGCCCAATAATTAAGGAAAACTCGATAGGAATAGCTACTGGAAGCTTGCCGGTCACAACGCATCGAGAATTGGCTTCCGTCGAATTTTTACGGATTTCCCTAGGGGTACCACTAGGGAAAATCACCAAAATCGAGAAATCGTAAAAAGTGGTGAAATTTCGGATCCGAGCCCAATAATTCAGGAAAACTCGATCGGAATAGCTACTGGAAGCTTGCCGGTCACAACGCATCGAGAATTGGCTTCCGACGAATTTTTTCGAATTTCCCAAGGGGTAGCACTAGGGAAAATCACCAAAATCGAGAAATCGTAAAAAGTGGTGAAATTTTGGATCCGAGCCCAATAATTCAGGAAAACTCGATCGGAATAGCTAGTGAAAGCTTGCCGGTCCCAACGCATCGAGAATTGGCTTCGCCGGAATCCGACGAATTTTTACGGATTTTCCTAGGGGTACCACTAGGGAAAATCACCAAAATCGAGAAATCGTAAAAAGTGGTGAAATTTCGGATTCGAGCCCAATAATTCTGGAAAACTCGATCGGAATAGCTACTGGAAGCTTGCCGGTCACAACGCATCGAGAATTGGCTTCGCCGAAATCCGACGAATTTTTACGGATTTCTCTAGGGGTACCACTAGGGAAAATCACCAAAATCGTAAAAAGTGGTGAAATTTTGGATCCGAGCCCAATAATTCAGGAAAACTCGATCGGAATAGCTAGTGAAAGCTTGCCGGTCACAACGCATCGAGAATTGGCTTCGCCGGAATCCGACGAATTTTTACGGATTTCCCTAAGGGTACCACTAGGGAAAATCACCAAAATCGAGAAATCGTAAAAAGTGGTGAAATTTCGGATCCGAGCCCAATAATTCAGGAAAACTCGATCGGAATAGCTACTGGAAGCTTTCCGGTCACAACGCATCGAGAATTGGCTTCGCCGGAATTCGACGAATTTTTACGGATTTCCCTAGGGGTACCACTAGGGAAAATCACCAAAATTGAGAAATCGTAAAAACTGGTGAAATTTCGGATCCGAGCCCAATAATTCAGGAAAACTCGATCGCAATAGCTACTGGAAGCTTGCCGGTCACAACGCATCGAGAATTGGCTTCGCCGGAATCCGACGAATTTTTACGGATTTCCCTAGGGGTACCACTAGGGAAAATCACCAAAATCGAGAAATCGTAAAAAGTGGTGAAATTTCGGATCCGAGCCCAATAATTCAGGAAAACTCGATCGGAATAGCTACTGGAAGCTTGCCGGTCACAACGCATCGAAAATTTGTTTCGCCGGAATCCGACGAATTTTTACGGATTTCCCTAGGGGTACCACTAGGGAAAATCACCCAAATCGAGAAATCGTAAAAAGTGGTGAAATTTCGGATCCGAGCCCAATAATTCAGGAAAACTCGATCAGAATAGCTACTGGAAGCTTGGCGGTCACAACGCATCGAGAATTGGCTTCCGACGAATTTTTATGGATTTTCCTAGGGGTACCACTAGGGAAAATCACCAAAATCGAGAATTCGTAAAAACTGGTGAAATTTCGGATCCGAGCCCAATAATTCAGGAAAACTCGATCGCAATAGCTACTGGAAGCTTGCCAGTCACAACGCATCGAGAATTGGCTTCGCCGGAATCCGACGAATTTTTACGGATTTCCCTAGGGGTACCACTAGGGAAAATCACCAAAATCGAGAAATCGTAAAAAGTGGTGAAATTTCGGATCCGAGCCCAATAATTCAGGAAAACTCGATCGGAATAGCTACTGGAAGCTTGCCGGTCACAACGCATCGAAAATTTGTTTCGCCGGAATCCGACGAATTTTTACGGATTTCCCTAGGGGTACCACTAGGGAAAATCACCCAAATCGAGAAATCGTAAAAAGTGGTGAAATTTCGGATCCGAGCCCAATAATTCAGGAAAACTCGATCAGAATAGCTACTGGAAGCTTGGCGGTCACAACGCATCGAGAATTGGCTTCCGACGAATTTTTATGGATTTTCCTAGGGGTACCACTAGGGAAAATCACCAAAATCGAGAATTCGTAAAAAGTGGTGAAATTTCGGATCCGAGCCCAATAATTCAGGAAAACTCGATCGGAATAGCTACTGGAAGCTTGCCGGTCACAACGCATCGAGAATTGGCTTCGCCGGAATCCGACGAATTTTTTCGGATTTCCCTAGGGGTACCACTAGGGAAAATCACTAAAATCGAGAAATCGTAAAAAGTGGTGAAATTTCGGATCCGAGCCCAATAATTTAGGAAAACTCGATCGGAATAGCTACTGGAAGCTTTCCGGTCACAACGCATCGAGAATTGGCTTCCCCGGAATCCGATAAATTTTTACGGATTTTCCTAGGGGTACCACTAGGGAAAATCACCAAAATCGAGAAATCATAAAAAGTGGTGAAATTTCGGATCCGAGCCCAATAATTAAGGAAAACTCGATAGGAATAGCTACTGGAAGCTTGCCGGTCACAACGCATCGAGAATTGGCTTCCGTCGAATTTTTACGGATTTTCCTATGGGTACCACTAGGGAAAATCACCAAAATCGAGAAATCGTAAAAAGTGGTGAAATTTCGGATCCGAGCCCAATAATTCAGGAAAACTCGATCGGAATAGCTACTGGAAGCTTGCCGGTCACAACGCATCGAGAATTGGCTTCCGACGAATTTTTTCGGATTTCCCAAGGGGTAGCACTAGGGAAAATCACCAAAATCGAGAAATCGTAAAAAGTGGTGAAATTTTGGATCCGAGCCCAATAATTCAGGAAAACTCGATCGGAATAGCTAGTGAAAGCTTGCCGGTCACAACGCATCGAGAATTGGCTTCGCCGGAATCCGACGAATTTTTACGGATTTTCCTAGGGGTACCACTAGGGAAAATCACACAAATCGAGAAATCGTAAAAAGTGGTGAAATTTCGGATCCGAGCCCAATAATTCTGGAAAACTCGATCGGAATAGCTACTGGAAGCTTGCCGGTCACAACGCATCGAGAATTGGCTTCGCCGAAATCCGACGAATTTTTACGGATTTCCCTAGGGGTACCACTAGGGAAAATCACCAAAATCGTAAAAAGTGGTGAAATTTTGGATCCGAGCCCAATAATTCAGGAAAACTCGATCGAAATAGCTAGTGAAAGCTTGCTGGTCACAACGCATCGAGAATTGGCTTCGCCGGAATCCGACGAATTTTTACGGATTTCCCTAGGGGTACCACTAGGGAAAATTACCAAAATCGAGAAATCGTAAAAAGTGGTGAAATTTCGGATCCGAGCCCAATAATTCAGGAAAACTCGATCGGAATAGCTCCTGGAAGCTTGCCGGTCACAACACATCGAGAATTGGCTTCGCCGGAATCCGACGAATTTTTACGGATTTCCCTAGGGGTACCACTAGGGAAAATCACCAAAATCGAGAAATCGTAAAAAGTGGTGAAATTTCGGATCCGAGCCCAATAATTCAGGAAAACTAGATCGGAATAGCTACTGGAAGCTTGCCGGTCACAACGCATCGAGAATTGGCTTCCGACGAATTTTTACGGATTTTCCTAGGGGTACCACTAGGGAAAATCACCAAAATCGAGAAATCGTAAAAAGTGGTGAAATTTCGGATCCGAGCCCAATAATTCAGGAAAACTCGATCGGAATAGCTCCTGGAAGCTTGCCGGTCACAACGCATCGAGAATTGGCTTCGCCGGAATCCGACGAATTTTTTCGGATTTCCCTAGGGGTACCACTAGGGAAAATCACTAAAATCGAGAAATCGTAAAAAGTGGTGAAATTTCGGATCCGAGCCCAATAATTTAGGAAAACTCGATCGGAATAGCTACTGGAAGCTTTCCGGTCACAACGCATCGAGAATTGGCTTCCCCGGAATCCGATAAATTTTTACGGATTTCCCTAGGGGTACCACTAGGGAAAATCACCAAAATCGAGAAATCGTAAAAAGTGGTGAAATTTCGGATCCGAGCCCAATAATTAAGGAAAACTCGATAGGAATAGCTACTGGAAGCTTGCCGGTCACAACGCATCGAGAATTGGCTTCCGTCGAATTTTTACGGATTTCCCTAGGGGTACCACTAGGGAAAATCACCAAAATCGAGAAATCGTAAAAAGTGGTGAAATTTCGGATCCGAGCCCAATAATTCAGGAAAACTCGATCGGAATAGCTACTGGAAGCTTGCCGGTCACAACGCATCGAGAATTGGCTTCCGACGAATTTTTTCGGATTTCCCAAGGGGTAGCACTAGGGAAAATCACCAAAATCGAGAAATCGTAAAAAGTGGTGAAATTTTGGATCCGAGCCCAATAATTCAGGAAAACTCGATCGGAATAGCTAGTGAAAGCTTGCCGGTCACAACGCATCGAGAATTGGCTTCGCCGGAATCCGACGAATTTTTACGGATTTCCCTAGGGGTACCACTAGGGAAAATCACCAAAATCGAGAAATCGTAAAAAGTGGTGAAATTTCGGATCCGAGCCCAATAATTCAGGAAAACTCGATCGGAATAGCTACTGGAAGCTTTCCGGTCACAACGCATCGAGAATTGGCTTCCGACGAATTTTTACGGATTTTCCTAGGGGTACCACTAGGGAAAATCACCAAAATCGAGAAATCGTAAAAAGTGGTGAAATTTCGGATCTGAGCCCAATAATTCAGGAAAACACGATCGGAATAGCTACTTGAAGCTTGCCGGTCACAACGCATCGAGAATTGGCTTCGCCGGAATTCGACGAATTTTTACGGATTTCCCTAGGGGTACCACTAGGGAAAATCACCAAAATCGAGAAATCGTAAAAAGTGGTGAAATTTCGGATCCGAGCCCAATAATTCAGGAAAACTCGATCGGAATAGCTACTGGAAGCTTGCCGGTCACAACGCATCGAGAATTGGCTTCCGACGAATTTTTACGGATTTTCCTAGGGGTACCACTAGGGAAAATCACCAAAATCGAGAAATCGTAAAAAGTGGTGAAATTTCGGATCCGAGCCCAATAATTCAGGAAAACTCGATCGGAATAGCTACTGGAAGCTTGCCGATCACAACGCATCGAGAATTGGTTTTGCCGGAATCCGACGAATTTTTACGGATTTCCCTAGGGGTACCACTAGGGAAAATCACCAAAATCGAGAAATTGTAAAAAGTGGTGAAATTTCGGATCCGAGCCCAATAATTTAGGAAAACTCGATCGGAATAGCTACTGGAAGCTTTCCGGTCACAACGCATCGAGAATTGGCTTCCCCGGAATCCGATAAATTTTTACGAATTTCCCTAGGGGTACCAATAGGAAAAATCACCAAAATCGAGAAATCGTAAAAAGTGGTGAAATTTCGGATCCGAGCCCAATAATTCAGGAAAATTCGATAGGAATAGCTACTGGAAGCTTGCCGGTCACAACGCATCGAGAATTGGCTTCCGTCGAATTTTTACGGATTTTCCTAGGGGTACCACTAGGGAAAATCACCAAAATCGAGAAATCGTAAAAAGTGGTGAAATTTCGGATCCGAGCACAATAATTCAGGAAAACTCGATCGGAATAGCTACTGGAAGCTTGCCGGTCACAACGCATCCAGAATTGGCTTCCGACGAATTTTTTCGGATTTTCCTAGGGGTAGCACTAGGGAAAATCACCAAAATCGAAAAATCGTAAAAAGTGGTGAAATTTTGAATCCGAGCCCAATAATTCAGGAAAACTCGATCGGAATAGCTAGTGAAAGCTTGCCGGTCACAACGCATCGAGAATTGGCGTCGCCGGAATCCGACGAATTTTTACGTATTTCCCTAGGGGTACCACTAGGGAAAATCACCAAAATCGAGAAATCGTAAAAAGTGGTGAAATTTCGGATCCGAGCCAATTAATTCAGGAAAACTCGATCGGAATAGCTACTGGAAGCTTGCCGGTCACAACGCATCGAGAATTGGCTTCGCCGGAATCCGACGAATTTTTACGGATTTCTCTAGGGGTACCACTAGGGAAAATCACCAAAATCGTAAAAAGTGGTGAAATTTCGGATCCGAGCCCAATAATTCAGAAAAACTCGATCGAAATAGCTACTGGATGCTTGCCGGTCACAGCGCATCGAGAATTGGTTTCGCCGGAATCCGATGAATTTTTACTGATTTCCCTAGGGGTACCAATAGGAAAAATCACCAAAATCGAGAAATCGTAAAAAGTGGTGAAATTTCGGATCCGAGCCCAATAATTCAGGAAAACTCGATCGGAATAGCTACTGGAAGCTTGCCGGTCACAACGCATCGAGAATTGGCTTCCGACGAATTTTTTCGGATTTCCCTAGGGGTAGCACTAGGGAAAATCACCAAAATCGAGAAATCGTAAAAAGCGGTGAAATTTTGGATCCGAGCCCAATAATTCAGGAAAACTCGATCGGAATAGCTAGTGAAAGCTTGCCGGTCACAACGCATCGAGAATTGGCTTCGCCGGAATCCGACGAATTTTTACTGATTTCCCTAGGGGTACCACTAGGAAAAATCACCAAAATCGAGAAATCGTAAAAAGTGGTGAAATTTCGGATCCGAGCCCAATAATTAAGGAAAACTCAATCAGAATAGCTACTGGAAGCTTGCCGGTCACAACGCATCGATAATTGGCTTAGCCGGAATCCGACGAATTTTTACAGATTTCCCTAGGGGTACCACTATGGAAAATCACTAAAATCGAGAAATCGTAAAAAGTGGTGAAATTTTGGATCCGAGCCCAATAATTCAGGAAAACTCCATCGGAATAGCTACTGGAAGCTTGCCGGTCACAACGCATCGAGAATTGGTTTCGCCGGAATCCGACGAATTTTTACGGATTTCCCTAGGGGTACCACTAGGGAAAATCACCAAAATCGAGAAATCGTAAAAAGTGGTGAAATTTCGGATCCGAGCCCAATAATTCAGGAAAATTCGATCGGAATAGCTACTGGAAGCTTGCCGGTCACAACGCATCGAGAATTGGCTTCCGACGAATTTTTACGGATTTCCCTAGGGGTACCACTAGGGAAAATCACCAAAATCGAGAAATCGTAAAAAGTGGTGAAATTTCGGATCCGAGCCCAATAATTCAGGAAAACTCGATCGGAATAGCTACTGGAAGCTTGCCGGTCACAACGCATCGAGAATTGGATTAGCCGGAATCCGACGAATTTTTACGGATTTTCCTAGGGGTACCACTTGGGAAAATCACCAAAATCGAGAAATCGTAAAAAGTGGTGAAATTTCGGATCCGAGCCGAATAATTTAGGAAAACTCGATCGGAATAGCTACTGGAAGCTTGCCGGTCACAACGCATCGAGAATTGGTTTCGCCGGAATCCGACGAATTTTTACGGATTTCCCTAGGGGTACCACTAGGGAAAATCACCAAAATCGAGAAATCGTAAAAAGTGGTAAAATTTCGGATCCGAGCCCAATAATTCAGGAAAACTCGATCGGAATAGCTACTGGAAGCTTGCCGGTCACAACGCATCGAGAATTGGCTTCGCCAGAATCCGACGAATTTTTACGGATTTCTCTAGGGGTACCACTAGGGAAAATCACCAAAATCGTAAAAAGTGGTGAAATTTCGGATCCGAGCCGAATAATTCAGAAAAACTCGATCGGAATAGCTACTGGATGCTTGCCGGTCACAACGCATCTAGAATTGGTTTCGCCGGAATCCGACGAATTTTTACGGATTTCCCTAGGGGTACCACTAGGGAAAATCACCAAAATCGAGAAATCGTAAAAAGTCGTGAAATTTCGGATCCGAGCCCAATAATTCAGGAAAACTCGATCGGAATAGCTACTGGAAGCTTGCCGGTCACAACGCATCGAGAATTGGCTTGCGACGAATTTTTTCGGATTTCCCTAGGGGTAGCACTAGGGAAAATCACCAAAATCGAGAAATCGTAAAAAGTGGTGAAATTTTGGATCCGAGCCCAATAATTCAGGAAAGCTTGCCGGTCACAACGCATCAAGAATTGGTTTCGCCGGAATCCGACGAATTTTTACGGATTTCCCTAGGGGTACCACTAGGGAAAATCACCAAAATCGAGAAATCGTAAAAAGTGGTGAAATTTCGGATCCGAGCCCAATAATTCAGGAAAACTCGATCGGAATAGCTACTGGAAGCTTGCCGGTCACAACGCATCGAGAATTGGTTTTGCCGGAATCCGACGAATTTTTACGGATTTTCCTAGGGGTACCACTAGGGAAAATCACCAAAATCGAGAAATCGTAAAAAGTGGTGAAATTTCGGATCCGAGCCCAATAATTTAAGAAAACTCGATCGGAATAGCTACTGGAAGCTTGCCGGTCACAACGCATCGAGAATTGGATTAGCCGGAATCCGACGAATTTTTACGGATTTCCCTAGGGGTACCACTTGGGAAAATCACCAAAATCGAGAAATCGTAAAAAGTGGTGAAATTTCGGATCCGAGCCCAATAATTCAGGAAAACTCGATCGGAATAGCTACTGGAAGCTTGCCGGTCTCAATGCATCGAGAATTGGCTTCGCCGGAATCCGACGAATTTTTACGGATTTCTCTCGGGGTACCACTAGGGAAAATCACCAAAATCGTAAAAAGTGGTGAAATTTCGGATCCGAGCCCAATAATTCAGAAAAACTCGATCGGAATAATTACTGGATGCTTGCCGGTCACAACGCATCGAGAATTGGTTTCGCCGGAATCCGACGAATTTTTACTGATTTCCCTAGGGGTACCACTAGGAAAAATCACCAAAATCGAGAAATCGTAAAAAGTGGTGAAATTTCGGATCCGAGCCCAATAATTCAGGAAAACTCAATCGGAATAGCTACTGGAAGCTTGCCGGTCACAACGCATCGAGAATTAGCTTCCGACGAATTTTTTCGGATTTCCCTAGGGGTAGCACTAAGGAAAATCACCAAAATCGAGAAATCGTAAAAAGCGGTGAAATTTTGGATCCGAGCCCAATAATTCAGGAAAACTCGATCGGAATAGCTACTGGAAGCTTGCCGGTCACAACGCATCGAGAATTCGCTTTCGACGAATTTTTTCGGATTTCCCTAGGGGTAGCACTAGGGAAAATCACCAAAATCGAGAAATCGTAAAAAGCGGTGAAATTTTGGATCCGAGCCCAATAATTCAGGAAAACTCGATCGGAATAGCTAGTGAAAGCTTGCCGGTCACAACGCATCGAGAATTGGCTTCGCCGGAATCCGACGAATTTTTACGGATTTCCCTAGGGGTACCACTAGGAAAAATCACCAAAATCGAGAAATCGTAAAAAGTGGTGAAATTTCGGATCCGAGCCCAATAATTAAGGAAAACTCGATCAGAATAGCTACTGAAAGCTTGCCGGTCACAACGCATCGATAATTGGCTTAGCCGGAATCCGACGAATTTTTACGGATTTCCCTAGGTGTACCACTAGGGAAAATCACCAAAATCGAGAAATCGTAAAAAGTGGTGAAATTTCGGATCCGAGCCCAATAATTCAGGAAAACTCGATCGGAATAGCTACTGGAAGCTTGCCGGTCACAACGCATCGAGAATTGTTTTCGCCGGAATCCGACGAATTTTTACGGATTTTCCTAGGGGTACCACTAGGAAAAATCACCAAAATCGAGAAATCGTAAAAAGTGGTGAAATTTCGGATCCGAGCCCAATAATTCAGGAAAACTCGATCGGAATAGCTACTGGAAGCTTGCCGGTCACAACGCATCGAGAATTGGCTTCGTCGGAATCCGACGAATTTTTACGGATTTCCCTAGGGGTACCACAAGGGAAAATCACCAAAATCGAGAAATCGTAAAAAGTGATGAAATTTCGGATCCGAGCCGAATAATTCAGGAAAACTCGATCGGAATAGCTACTGGAAGCTTGCCGGTCACAACGCATCAAGAATTGGTTTCGCCGGAATCCGACGAATTTTTACGGATTTCCCTAGGGGTACCACTAGGGAAAATCACCAAAATCGAGAAATCGTAAAAAGTGGTGAAATTTCGGATCCGAGCCCAATAATTCAGGAAAACTCGATCGGAATAGCTACTGGAAGCTTGCCGGTCACAACGCATCGAGAATTGGCTTCGCCGGAATCCGACGAATTTTTACGGATTTCTCTAGGGGTACCACTAGGGAAAAGCACCAAAATCGTAAAAAGTGGTGAAATTTCGGATCCGAGCCGAATAATTCAGAAAAACTCGATCGGAATAGCTACTGGATGCTTGCCGGTCACAACGCATCGAGAATTGGCTTCCGACGAATTTTTACGGATTTCCCTAGGGTTACCACTAGGAAAAATCACCAAAATCGAGAAATCGTAAAAAGTGGTGAAATTTCGGATCCGAGCCCAATAATTCAGGAAAACTCAATCGGAATAGCTACTGGAAGCTTGCCGGTCACAACGCATCGAGAATTGGATTAGCCGGAATCCGACGAATTTTTACGGATTTCCCTAGGGGTACCACTTGGGAAAATCACCAAAATCGAGAAATCGTAAAAAGTGATGAAATTTCGGATCCGAGCCGAATAATTCAGGAAAACTCGATCGGAATAGCTACTGGAAGCTTGCCGGTCACAACGCATCAAGAATTGGTTTCGCCGGAATCCGACGAATTTTTACGGATTTCCCTAGGGGTACCACTAGGGAAAATCACCAAAATCGAGAAATCGTAAAAAGTGGTGAAATTTCGGATCCGAGCCCAATAATTCAGGAAAACTCGATCGGAATAGCTACTGGAAGCTTGCCGGTCACAACGCATCGAGAATTGGCTTCGCCGGAATCCGACGAATTTTTACGGATTTCTCTAGGGGTACCACTAGGGAAAAGCACCAAAATCGTAAAAAGTGGTGAAATTTCGGATCCGAGCCGAATAATTCAGAAAAACTCGATCGGAATAGCTACTGGATGCTTGCCGGTCACAACGCATCGAGAATTGGTTTCGCCGGAATCCGACGAATTTTTACGGATTTCCCTAGGGGTACCACTAGGGAAAATCACCAAAATCGAGAAATCGTAAAAAGTGGTGAAATTTCGGATCCGAGCCCAATAATTCAGGAAAACTCGATCGGAATAGCTACTGGAAGCTTGCCGGTCACAACGCATCGAGAATTGGCATCGCCGGAATCCGACGAATTTTTACGGATTTCTCTAGGGGTACCACTAGGGAAAAGCACCAAAATCGTAAAAAGTGGTGAAATTTCGGATCCGAGCCGAATAATTCAGAAAAACTCGATCGGAATAGCTACTGGATGCTTGCCGGTCACAACGCATCGAGAATTGGTTTCGCCGGAATCCGACGAATTTTTACGGATTTCCCTAGGGGTACCACTAGGGAGAATCACCAAAATCGTAAAAAGTGGTGAAATTTCGGATCCGAGCCCAATAATTCAGGAAAACTCGATCGGAATAGCTACTGGAAGCTTGCCCGTCACAACGCATCGAGAATTGGCTTCGCCGGAATCCGACGAATTTTTACGGATTTCCCTAGGGGTACCACTAGGGAAAATCACCAAAATCGAGAAATCGTAAAGAGTGGTGAAATTTCGGATCCGAGCCCAATAATTCAGGAAAACTCGATCGGAATAGCAACTGGAAGCTTGCCGGTCACAACGCATCGAGAATTTGTTTCGCCGGAATCCGACGAATTTTTACGGATTTTCCTAGGGGTACCACTAGGGAAAATCACCAAAATCGAGAAATCGTAAAAAGTGGTGAAATTTCGGATCCGAGCCCAATAATTCAGGAAAACTCGATCGGAATAGCTACTGGAAGCTTGCCGGTCACAACGCATCGAGAATTGGCTTCATCGGAATCCGACGAATTTTTACGGATTTTCCTAGGGGTACCACTAGGGAAAATCACCAAAATCGAGAAATCGTAAAAAGTGGTAAAATTTCGGATCCGAGCCCAATAATTCAGGAAAACTCGATCGGAATAGCTACTGGAAGCTTGCCGGTCACAACGCATCAAGAATTGGTTTCGCCGGAATCCGACGAATTTTTACGGATTTCCCTAGGGGTACCACTAGGGAAAATCACCAAAATCGAGAAATCGTAAAAAGTGGTGAAATTTCGGATCCGAGCCCAATAATTCAGGAAAACTCGATCGGAATAGCTACTGGAAGCTTGCCGGTCACAACGCATCGAGAATTGGCATCGCCGGAATCCGACGAATTTTTACGGATTTCTCTAGGGGCACCACTAGGGAAAAGCACCAAAATCGTAAAAAGTGGTGAAATTTCGGATCCGAGCCGAATAATTCAGAAAAACTCGATCGGAATAGCTACTGGATGCTTGCCGGTCACAACGCATCGAGAATTGGTTTCGCCGGAATCCGACGAATTTTTACGGATTTCCCTAGGGGTACCACTAGGGAGAATCACCAAAATCGTAAAAAGTGGTGAAATTTCGGATCCGAGCCCAATAATTCAGGAAAACTCGATCGGAATAGCTACTGGAAGCTTGCCCGTCACAACGCATCGAGAATTGGCTTCGCCGGAATCCGACGAATTTTTACGGATTTCCCTAGGGGTACCACTAGGGAAAATCACCAAAATCGAGAAATCGTAAAGAGTGGTGAAATTTCGGATCCGAGCCCAATAATTCAGGAAAACTCGATCGGAATAGCAACTGGAAGCTTGCCGGTCACAACGCATCGAGAATTTGTTTCGCCGGAATCCGACGAATTTTTACGGATTTTCCTAGGGGTACCACTAGGGAAAATCACCAAAATCGAGAAATCGTAAAAAGTGGTGAAATTTCGGATCCGAGCCCAATAATTCAGGAAAACTCGATCGGAATAGCTACTGGAAGCTTGCCGGTCACAACGCATCGAGAATTGGCTTCATCGGAATCCGACGAATTTTTACGGATTTTCCTAGGGGTACCATTAGGGAAAATCACCAAAATCGAGAAATCGTAAAAAGTGGTAAAATTTCGGATCCGAGCCCAATAATTCAGGAAAACTCGATCGGAATAGCTACTGGAAGCTTGCCGGTCACAACGCATCGAGAATTGGCTTTCGACGAATTTTTACGGATTTCCCTAGGGGTGCCACTAGGGAAAATCACCAAAATCGAGAAATCGTAAAAAGTGGTGAAATTTCGGATCCGAGCCCAATAATTCAGGAAAACTCGATCGGAATAGCTACTGGAAGCTTGCCGGTCACAACGCATCGAGAATTGGATTAGCCGGAATCCGACGAATTTTTACGGATTTCCCTAGGGGTACCACTTGGGAAAATCACCAAAATCGAGAAATCGTAAAAAGTGGTGAAATTTCGGATCCGAGCACAATAATTCAGGAAAACTCGATCGGAATAGCTACTGGAAGCTTGCCGGTCACAACGCATCGAGAATTGGTTTCGCCGGAATCCGACGAATTTTTACGGATTTCCCTAGGGGTACCACTAGGGAAAATCACCAAAATCGAGAAATCGTAAAAAGTGGTGAAATTTCGGATCCGAGTCCAATAATTCAGGAAAACTCGATCGGAATAGCTACTGGAAGCTTGCCGGTCACAACGCATCGAGAATTGGCTTCCGACGAATTTTTACGGATTTCCCTAGGGGTACCACTAGGGAAAATCACCAAAATCGAGAAATCGTAAAAAGTGGTGAAATTTCGGATCCGAGCCCAATAATTCAGGAAAACTCGATCGGAATAGCTACTGGAAGCTTGCCGGTCACAACGCATCGAGAATTGGCTTCGCCGGAATCCGACGAATTTTTACGGATTTTCCTAGGGGTACCACTAGGGAAAATCACCAAAATCGAGAAATCGTAAAAAGTGGTGAAATTTTGGATCCGAGCCCAATAATTCAGGAAAACTCGATCGGAATAGCTAGTGAAAGCTTTCCGGTCACAACGCATTGAGAATTGGCTTCCCCGGAATCCGACGAATTTTTACGGATTTCCCTAGGGGTACCACTAGGGAAAATCACCAAAATCGAGAAATCGTAAAAAGTGGTGAAATTTCGGATCCGAGCCCAATAATTCAGGAAAACTCGATCAGAATAGCTATTGGAAGCTTGCCGGTCACAACGCATCGAGAATTGGCTTAGCCGGAATCCGACGAATTTTTACGGATTTCCCTAGGGGTACCACTAGGGAAAATCACCAAAATCGAGAAATCGTAAAAAGTGGTGAAATTTCGGATCCGAGCCCAATAATTCAGGAAAACTCGATCGGAATAGCTACTGGAAGCTTGCCGGTCACAACGCATCGAGAATTGGCTTCACCGGAATCCGACGAATTTTTACGGATTTCCCTAGGGTTTCTCTCTTCTAATCTAAGAAAAAGAATATAAATAGAAAAAGAAAAAGAAGAAGATTTTTTTCTATGGACCTCTTTTTCCTCCGACCAATGAGGTGATGACACATGCATGCGTGCATATGAACTTCTAAAAAGTGGGTTCCAAACCTGGGCGGCACTATGTAACTCAATCTATTATAGGGCTATTGGTGGATTCTTTTTTTTTTTTTTTAAAAATAGACTCTGAGATAGAGGATACTTTAAGGAGATTTTGTCGAGATAAGGACTTGCAAAAGTCGAGTAGTCGCAGAAGGAAGGTCTCAGACTCGCAGAAGACAAGTGAAAAGTATCTCGAGGTTTCGCCGCTTTGAAACAAGAAGTTTTAAAATATCGCAAAAATTCAGCGTGATTTTTCTCTAAAAAAAACTCGGAAGGTTCCGCCAGAAAGAGTTTGGGATTTTTTCGTTTGGTCTTTGGAAGTTCCCTGATTGGGTTGAGAACCTAATTGAAGAAGACCAGAATTTTTGAATACACGTAGATCTGCAGATCCAGTGTTTGAAGTTATTCTAGTGTGTTTCGATTTAGGGATTTCACAGTTCAGACAGAGACGTTGTTGAGTATGTGGCTTGACTTACTCCAAGGTGACTCAAGTTTCGATTGAGCAGTCATTTTTCATAGTAACGGGTCCTGCTTTAGCACCCTTTCACATTTTCAACTGTAGAGGGCGGTTTGTGACCTTCCAGTGAAACCGGAGACCAAAAGGTCATGAGAGATAGCAATAAGATGCATCCATTTCTAGGCTAATTCAGTGTCTTGTGGATGCTATCTATGAGGTAGTTAGACACGCCCCTTGGGGGATCCGTAACAAACTTGGCTGCATGTTTGTTTTGTACTTGTACAGTGGTCTTTCTCAATAGAATCCACTCAAATTAAGAAAAGACGCACAAACCCACACAAGCACACACACACATTAGCGACCGAGCTATAGCTCAAGCTGAGAGGATGATACCAACCACGCCTTCAAGGTAATTTTTGAAACCCGTGCAAAAATAGAACACGAGGTCAATACTGGATGTGAGAAAACCACTTTCTTTGTTATGGCACCACAAGCCCTAAAAAGTGTTTCTTGCGTTAATTGTCTTAAATTTAAAATGAATAACAAAGAATTCAATATTTTACATTCATACCAAACACAACCTAGTTCAAAATTGAAAGCCAACCACCAAGGGTCAAAGTCAAACTCTTTCTTCTCTTGCTTGAACTAACTTGCATGAAATTCTGGTAATGTAATAAATCATAGATTTAAGCAGATAAAAGAGCTGGCTTCTGTGTTGCCTCTTCTGCCTTCTCATAATATTTGACAAGGACTTCCCAAGCGCCAGCAGGGCACAAAAACCATCTGGAGGGTTCTCACCCTTTCTTGCATAAGTCCGCATCTGCAACAAAACAATGAGCATACCAAATTACATATAGTAAGTTTATATGACATGATTGTTTCCAACACCATTTAGATAAAAAATCTTCAACATTCACAAGCTCATTCCTCAGAAAAATAGCCAAGTACTCTTTTGCTCCTCGTAACAATTCTAGGGAGAAGGAGAAGGTTCATAATCATAAAAGGAAACTTCAACACCTTGAACACCAACTTTATGAAACCGTGTAATAATTGTACAATAAGAAGCAAAAAGAACATGCAGGAAAGTGTACCCCTTCCAAGAATGCCACATTACCCTAGACTAAAGGACACACATAATTGGCAGCGCTAGCCTTTTCCTTTGTTTTCTTAAAAAAAGGTCTTACTATGACATAAAACAGATTTTCTTATTCGCTGTTATATTCTTTGCCAATGTTAATAGAACTTGAAATGTTTAAATCATCACATCCCATTGGTTTCTTCAATACTACATCCTAGGTATGCCTTACTGAACTATAACACCAATCACGGCACATGAGAAAAAATATGTAGATTTACCACACTAGAGTTGCAGGTAGCTCTTAGCCAAAAGTCAAACCTGGGACTTTCTGACCCAAACAGCCCAATATAACCCACTTATGGAGAAAAATTATAGACCAGGATCTATGCAAGAATTTTGAACTTCGAGGCTATCTTATAGATAGCTTTAATGACTCCTTTCAGATCCATGGAGCCTGCTGAGATAACCAGGGAATCAGATACTGTTCCTACCTTGGTTCCAGAGATGAAGAGGAAATCTTTAGCACGAGATGGATCAAAAAATGCCATCTTCTTTGCCACAGTGTCGTATGCTGCCACCTGCACAATATAATGACAAAAGATTATTTAATGGCTTCATTGTGGGGAAAACATTAAAAGGAAGAATGCATGAACCTTGTATTTAAAACATCAGAATTCCATCACCTCTTATGCCACAGAACTTAAACCCAGCAAACACATTACAAACTCTCAAAAGTAAAGACGTAATAACCACCACATTGAGGTTAGATATGAACAGACATATCAAAGTGGAAGAAAAACAGTAAACAATGGCATCTCATGTACTAGACCTAGCCCAGTCTTGTAAGAGCATCTACTTGCTCTGCATTGTTTGGGAACCCATTGTTTTCTGTGCTGTCCTCAAAATGTTTAGTTTCTTACCCTCTTTTGCCTAGTCCAAATTAGCAGCAGCTGCAGCAAGTTTCTACATCAAGCTTCAGATATTTCGTAGCTTGCCATGTTATGTAACATTTCATTTATTCTTCCAATTTGAAAACATACTAAAACATGATCACTTAAACAAATTCCCACTCTGATTAATTTCAAGAGAGAGAACTGATAGTGTTGTACTATGTAATGACCGGCCATCCCATAACAAGCTATCCAAGAATCATTGGGAGACAACTGATCTTTTAGAACTTTGTATCCAAGAAGGTTCCTTTTAGTCTTTTGCTTGCCTCTGGAAACCCAAAATGCAAGAGATGGATGGGCATGAGCCTTCTTCATTCACTGATCAACCTGGCCTTTCCTTTAAATCCTTTGCTTTGTTTTCAATCCTCAGATGGATAATGTGTTTGAACAGCTGCCAAATCAAGATCAGGAGAGAGACCTGAGAAGGATTCTCTTTGCTCTTGCTTGGGCTTCTTACCCAGAAAAAAGAACTCGATCATTATTGCGTAAATAAGTGGTTATCTTCAAGAGAGGAAAGAGAGAATCGAAAAACCACCGCCATCGGATTTAAAGGCTGGCAGAAAATCCAATATCAGAGAAGATGTTTTAGTATCTGAAGAACTGCCAGATGAGGAAGTATTCGTAGCAGAAGAGGTTCCGATTCCATTAGCTACTAAGGGGTCACCGCACAGAGGCGATATCGAACACCACTTATGATATTTCATCAAAAAAGGAAAAAAAAAAGATTTAACTATAACTATAGGACATTCTCTGCCTCAAGTCCCAGAGGCTATTCTAAAGCAGCAGATTCTGGGCATGAATGTGCAACCTAAAGCCTAGCAGGGTTTTTCTTCTACTTCCACCGTGGAAGCCTCTTACTCTAAAGTAAGAGTATATCTAAAGTTCGCTTTTGGCCGATTCCTCGCCTTAGCTGCAAGTCTCTTCAATTTAACTTTAAGATATAAGGTAAGGATTGATAGTTCTGCTTGGGGAATCGGTATCCTTTGTGGATTGAGGGCCCACTGCCCCTTTACCAGTGAGTAAGACATTTCTAGTCTCAACCCTAGTGTAACTGTCTCTTGTGAGTTCTTCGTCAGCCAGTGCTAGTTCCTTGTACAGTGGTTCATATTCATTTCATGTCCTCGTAGGACTAGTGCCATGTATTCTTTTCACATAAGGAATCGAAAGCGGGATAGTCCCTTAGCTTTAGGAAAGCATTTCATTTTCTAAAGAAAATTCTCTAACCGCGGAATCAAGCTAGCAAGACAGTTCCTGTTGGAGTACTTATATCTTCACCCTTGTACAATAAAAAGGGACTAGTACTGGCTCCTAGGGCGAAGGAAATTTCCTCCCAAGTAACTGGCTTGCCTACGATCCGTATCCATAGCTCTATTCTACCGCTTGCTTGACTGGCAAGGAAAATGCTTTTTCTTTCGATGTAGTTCCAAGTCTTCTATGTCCCTCGGAGACTGACAAGAGTCAGAATTTCAATCCCATTCCTCAGCCGACTACGCTCATTTACGAAGTCTTGGTGTGGCGCCCCTAGAAATAGAAAGCCACTTTTTTGTGGTCTTGCTCACAGGAGGCTGGATGATAGACTTTATTTAAGTGAAGGTTTCCTTGGTTACAGGCTTTGCTAATAGTATTGATTGACCTAAAGTAGGCAAGGGTTTTTTTTACCAAGCCAAGATAGCAATCCAATCCATAAACGGTAGCGGTGCAAGGCCGTTCGTCAAAATTCAATTCCAAGGATCATATATATGGAAGTCGTCCATTGGAATGGCCATAAACGTAGCCTTTCCAGCACGAGATGGATCAAAAAATGCCATCTTCTTTGCCACAGTGTCGTATGCTGCCACCTACACAATATAATGACAAAAGATTATTTAATGGCTTCATTGTGGGGAAAACATTAAAAGGAAGAATGCATGAACCTTGTATTTAAAACATCAGAATTCCATCACCTCTTATGCCACAGAACTTAAACCCAGCAAACACATTACAAACTCTCAAAAGTAAAGACGTAATAACCACCACATTGAGGTTAGATATGAACAGACATATCAAAGTGGAAGAAAAACAGTAAACAATGGCATCTCATGTACTAGACCTAGCCCAGTCTTGTAAGAGCATCTACTTGCTCTGCATTGTTTGGGAACCCATTGTTTTCTGTGCTGTCCTCAAAATGTTTAGTTTCTTACCCTCTTTTGCCTAGTCCAAATTAGCAGCAGCTGCTGCAAGTTTCTACATCAAGCTTCAGATATTTCGTAGCTTGCCATGTTATGTAACATTTCATTTATTCTTCCAATTTGAAAACATACTAAAACATGATCACTTAAACAAATTCCCACTCTGATTAATTTCAAGAGAGAGTGGTGAAATTTTGGATCCGAGCCCAATAATTCAGAAAAACTCGATCGGAATAGCTACTGGATGCTTGCCGGTCACAATGCACCGAGAATTGGTTTCGCCGGAATCCGACGAATTTTTACGGATTTCCCTAGGGGTACCACTAGGGAAAATCACCAAAATCGAGAAATCGTAAAAAGTGGTGAAATTTCGGATCCGAGCCCAATAATTCAGGAAAACTCGATCGGAATAGCTACTGGAAGCTTGCCGGTCACAACGCATCGAGAATTGGCTTCCGACGAATTTTTTCGGATTTTCCTAGGGGTAGCACTAAGGAAAATCACCAAAATCGAGAAATCGTAAAAAGTGGTGAAATTTTTGATTCGAGCCCAATAATTCAGGAAAACTCGATCGGAATAGCTAGTGGAAGCTTGCTGGTCACAACGCATCGAGAATTGGCTTCGCCGGAATCCGACGAAATTTTACGGATTTCCCTAGGGTACCACTAGGGAAAATCACCAAAATCTTGAAATCGTAAAAAGTGGTGAAATTTCGGATCCGAGCCAAATAATTCAGGAAAACTCGATCGGAATAGCTACTGGAAGCTTGCCGGTCACAACGCATCGAGAATTGGCTTTGCCGGAATCTGATGAATTTTTACGGATTTCCATAGGGGTACCACAAGGGAAAATCACCAAAATCGTAAGAAGTGGAGAAATTTCGAATCCGAGCCCAATAATTCAGGAAAACTCGATCGGAATAGCTACTGGAAGCTTGCCGGTCACAACGCATCGAGAATTTGCTCCACCGGAATCCGACGAATTTTTACGGATTTCCATAGGGGTACCACTAGGGAAAATCACCAAAATCGAGAAATCGTAAAAAGTGGTGAAATTTCTGATCTGAGCCCAATAATTCAGGAAAACTCGATCGGAATAGCTACTGGAAGCTTGCCGGTCACAACGCATCGAGAATTGGCTTCGCCAGAATCCGACGAATTTTTACGGATTTTCCTAGGGGTACCACTAGGGAAAATCACCAAAATCGTAAGAAGTGGAGAAATTTCGAATCCGAGCCCAATAATTCAGGAAAACTCGATCGGAATAGCTACTGGAAGCTTGCCGGTCACAACGCATCGAGAATTTTCTTCGTCGGAATCCGACGAATTTTTACGGATTTCCATAGGGGTACCACTAGGGAAAATCACCAAAATCGAGAAATCGTAAAAAGCGGTGAAATTTCGGATCCGAGCTCAATAATTCAGAAAAACTCGATCGGAATAGCTACTGGAAGCTTGCCGGTCACAACGCATCGAGAATTGGCTTCCGACGAATTTTTTCGGATTTCCCTAGGGATAGCACTAGGGAAAATCACCAAAATCGAGAAATCGTAAAAAGTGGTGAAATTTTGGATTCGAGCCCAATAATTCAGGAAAACTCGATCGGAATAGCTAGTGGAAGCTTGCCGGTCACAACGCATCGAGAATTGGCTTCGCCGGAATCCGACGAATTTTTACGGATTTCCCTAGGGTACCACTAGGGAAAATCACCAAAATCGAGAAATCGTAAAAAGTGGTGAAATTTCGGATCCGAGCCAAATAATTCAGGAAAACTCGATCGGAATAGCTACTGGAAGCTTGCCGGTCACAACGCATCGAGACTTGGCTTTGCCGAAATCTGATGAATTTTTACGGATTTCCGTAGGGGTACCACAAGGGAAAATCACCAAAATCGTAAGAAGTGGAGAAATTTCGAATCCGAGCCCAATAATTCAGGAAAACTCGATCGGAATAGCTACTGGAAGCTTGTCGGTCACAACGCATCGAGAATTTGCTTCGCCGGAATCCGACAAATTTTTACGGATTTCCCTAGGGGTACCACTAGGGAAAATCACCAAAATCGAGAAATCGTAAAAAGTGGTGAAATTTCGGATCCGAGCCCAATAATTCAGGAAAACTCGATCGGAATAGCTACTGGAAGCTTGCCGGTCACAACGCATCGAAAATTGGTTTCGCCGGAATCCGACGAATTTTTACGGATTTCCCTAGGGGTACCACTAGGGAAAATCACCAAAATCGAGAAATCGTAAAAAGTGGTGAAATTTCGGATCCGAGCCCAATAATTCAGGAAAACTCGATAGGAATAGCTACTGGAAGCTTGCCGGTCACAACGCATCGAGAATTGGCTTCCGTCGAATTTTTACGGATTTCCCTAGGGGTACCACTAGGGAAAATCACCAAAATCGAGAAATCGTAAAAAATGGTGAAATTTTGGATCCGAGCCCAATAATTCAGGAAAACTCGATCGGAATAGCTACTGGAAGCTTGCCGGTCACAACGCATCGAGAATTGGCTGCCGACGAGTTTTTTCGGATTTCCCTAGGGGTTGCACTAGGGAAAATCACCAAAATCGAGAAATCGTAAAAAGTGGTGAAATTTTGGATCCGAGCCCAATAATTCAGGAAAACTCGATCGGAATAGCTAGTGAAAGCTTGCCGGTCACAACGCATCGAGAATTGGCTTCGCCGGAATCCGACGAATTTTTACGGATTTCCCTAGGGATACCACTAGGGAAAATCACCAAAATCGAGAAATCGTAAAAAGTGGTGAAATTTCGGATCCGGGCCAAATAATTCAGGAAAACTCGATCGGAATAGCTACTGGAAGCTTGCCGGTCACAATGCATCGAGAATTGGCTTCGCCGGAATCCGACGAATTTTTACGGATTTCCCTAGGGGTACCACTAGGGAAAATCACCAAAATCGTAAAAAGTGGTGAAATATCGGATCCGAGCCCAATAATTCAGAAAAACTCGATCGGAATAGCTACTAGATGCTTGCCGGTCACAACGCATCGAGAATTGGTTTCGCCGGAATCCGACGAATTTTTACGGATTTCCCTAGGGGTACCACTAGGGAAAATCACCAAAATCGAGAAATCGTAAAAAGTGGTGAAATTTCGGAACCGAGCCCAATAATTCAGGAAAACTCGATCGGAATAGCTACTGGAAGCTTGCCGGTCACAATGCATCGAGAATTGGCTTCCGACGAATTATTTCGGATTTCCCTAGGGGTAGCACTAGGGAAAATCACCAAAATCGAGAAATCGTAAAAAGTGGTGAAATTTTGGATTCGAGCCCAATAATTCAGGAAAACTCGATCGGAATAGCTAGTGGAAGCTTGCCGGTCACAACGCATCGAGAATTGGCTTCGCCGGAATCCGACGAAATTTTACGGATTTCCCTAGGGTACCACTAGGGAAAATCACCAATATCTTGAAATCGTAAAAAGTGGTGAAATTTCGGATCCGAGCCAAATAATTCAGGAAAACTCGATCGGAATAGCTACTGGAAGCTTGCCGGTCACAACGCATCGAGAATTGGCTTTGCCGGAATCTGATGAATTTTTACGGATTTCCATAGGGGTACCACAAGGGAAAATCACCAAAATCGTAAGAAGTGGAGAAATTTCGAATCCGAGCCCAATAATTCAGGAAAACTCGATCGGAATAGCTACTGGAAGCTTGCCGGTCACAACGCATCGAGAATTTGCTTCGCCGGAATCCGACGAATTTTTACGGATTTCCATAGAGGTACCACTAGGGAAAATCACCAAAATCGAGAAATCGTAAATAGTGGTGAAATTTCGGATCCGAGCCCAATAATTCAGGAAAACTCGATCGGAATAGCTACTGGAAGCTTGCCGGTCACAACGCATCGAGAATTGGCTTCGCCGGAATCCGACGAATTTTTACGGATTTTCCTAGGGGTACCACTAGGAAAAATCACCAAAATCGAGAAATCGTAAAAAGTGGTGAAATTTCGGATTTGAGCCCAATAATTCAGGAAAACTCGATCGGAATAGCTACTGGAAGCTTGCCAGTCACAACGCATCGAGAATTGGCTTCGCCGGAGTCCGACGAATTTTTACGGATTTTCCTAGGGGTACCACTAGGGAAAATCACCAAAATCGAGAAAAGTGGTGAAATTTTGGATCCGAGCCCAATAATTCAGGAAAACTCGATCGGAATAGCTACTGGAAGCTTTCCGGTCACAATGCATCGAGAATTGGCTTCACCGGAATTCGACAAATTTTTACGGATTTCACTAGGGCTACCACTAGAGAAAATCACCAAAATCGAGAAAAGTGGTGAAATTTCGGATCCGAGCCCAATAATTCTGGAAAACTCGATCGGAATAGCTACTGGAAGCTTGCCGGTCACAACGCATTGAGAATTGGCTTCGTCGGAATCCGACGAATTTTTACGGATTTTTCTAGGGGTACCACTAGGGAAAATCACCAAAATCGAGAAATCGTAAAAAGTGGTGAAATTTCGGATCCGAGCCCAATAATTCAGGAAAACTCGATCGGAATAGCTACTGGACGCTTTCCGGTCACAACGCATCGAGAATTGGCTTCGCCGAAATCCGACAAAATTTTTACGGATTTCCCTAGGGGTACAACTAGGGAAAATCACCAAAATCGAGAAATCGTAGAAAGTGGTGAAATTTTGGATCCGAGCCCAATAATTCAGGAAAACTCGATCGGATTAGCTACTCGAAGCTTGCCGGTCACAACGCATCGAGAATTGGCTTACGTTGAATTTTTACGGATTTCCCTAGGGGTACCACTAGGGAAAATCACCAAAATCGAGAAATCGTAAATAGTGGTGAAATTTCGGATTCGAGCCCAATAATTCAGGAAAACTCGATCGGAATAGCTACTGGAAGCTTGCCGGTCACAACGCATCGAGAATTGGCATCCGACGAATTTTTTCGGATTTCCCTAGGGGTAGCACTAGGGAAAATCACCAAAATCGAGAAATCGTAAAAAGTAGAAAAATTTCGGATCCGAGCCCAATAATTCAGGAAAACTCGATCGGAATAGCTACTGGAAGCTTGCCGGTCATAACGCATCGAAAATTGTCTTCGCCGGAATCCGACGAATTTTTACGGATTTCCTTAAGGATACCACTAGGGAAAATCACCAAAATCGAGAAATCGTAAAAAGTGGTGAAATTTCGGATCCGAGCCCAATAATTCTGGAAAACTCGATCGGAATAGCTACTGGAAGCTTGCCGGTCACAACGCATCGAGAATTGGTTTCGCCGGAATCCGACGAATTTTTACGGATTTCCCTAGGGGTACCACTAGGGAAAATCACCAAAATCGAGAAATCGTAAAAAGTGGTGAAATTTCGGATCCGAGCCCAATAATTCAGGAAAACTCGATCGGAATAGCTACTGGAAGCTTGCCGGTCACAACGCATCGAGAATTGGCTTCGTTGGAATCCGATGAATTTTTACGGATTTCCCTAGGGGTACCACTAGGGAGAATCACCAAAATCGAGAAATCGTAAAAAGTGGTGAAATTTCGGATCCGAGCCCAATAATTCAGGAAAACTCGATCGGAATAGCTACTGGAAGCTTGCCGGTCACAACGCATCGAGAATTGTCTTCCGACGAATTTTTACGGATTTACCTAGGGGTACCACTAGGGAAAATCACCAAAATCGAAAAATCGTAAAAAGTGGTGAAATTTCGGATCCGAGCCCAATAATTCAGGAAAACTCGATCGGAATAGCTACTGGAAGCTTGCCGGTCACAACGCATCGAGAATTGATTTCGCCGGAATCCGACGAATTTTTACGGATTTCCCTAGGGGTACCACTAGGGAACATCACCAAAATCGAGAAATCGTAAAAAGTGGTGAAATTTCGGATCCGAGCCCAATAATTCAGGAAAACTCGATCGGAATAGCTACTGGAAGCTTGCCGGTCACAACGCATCGAGAATTGGCTTCGCCGGAATCCGACGAATTTTTACGGATTTCCCTAGGGGTACCACTAGGGAAAATCACCAAAATCGAGAAATCGTAAAAAGTGGCGAAATTTCGGATCCGGGCCCAATAATTCAGGAAAACTCGATCGGAATAGCTACTTGAAGCTTGCCGGTCACAACGCATCGAGAATTGGATTAGCCGGAATCCGACGAATTTTTACGGATTTCCTTAGGGGTACCACTTGGGAAAATCACCAAAATCGAGAAATCGTAAAAAGTGGTGAAATTTCGGATCCGAGCCCAATAATTCAGGAAAACTCGATCGGAATAGCTACTGGAAGCTTGCCGGTCACAACGCATCGAGAATTGGTTTCGCCGGAATCCGACGAATTTTTACGGATTTCCCTAGGGGTACCACTAGGGAACATCACCAAAATCGAGAAATCGTAAAAAGTGGTGAAATTTCGGATCCGAGCCCAATAATTCAGGAAAACTCGATCGGAATAGCTACTGGAAGCTTGCCGGTCACAACGCAACGAGAATTGGCTTCGCCGGAATCCGACGAATTTTTACGGATTTCCCTAGGGGTACCACTAGGGAAAATCACCAAAATCGAGAAATCGTAAAAAGTGGTGAAATTTCGGATCCGGGCCCAATAATTCAGGAAAACTCGATCGGAATAGCTACTGGAAGCTTGCCGGTCACAACGCATCGAGAATTGGCTTCGCCGGAATTCGACGATTTTTTACGGATTTCCCTAGGGGTACCACTAGGGAAAATCACCAAAATCGTAAAAAGTGGTGAAATTTCGGATCCGAGCCCAATAATTCAGAAAAACTCGATCGGAATAGCTACTGGATGCTTGCCGGTCACAACGCATCGAGAATTGGTTTCGCCGGAATCCGACGAATTTTTACGGATTTCCCTAGGGGTACCACAAGGGAACATCACCAAAATCGAGAATTCGTAAAAAGTGGTGAAATTTCGGATCCGAGCCCAATAATTCAGGAAAACTCGATCGGAATAGCTACTGGAAGCTTGCCGGTCACAACGCATCGAGAATTGGTTTCGCCGGAATCCGACGAATTTTTACGGATTTCCCTAGGGGTACCACTAGGGAACATCACCAAAATCGAGAAATCGTAAAAAGTGGTGAAATTTCGGATCCGAGCCCAATAATTTAGGAATACTCAATCGGAATAGCTACTGGAAGCTTGCCGGTCACAACGCATCGAGAATTGGCTTCGCCGGAATCCGACGAATTTTTACGGATTTCCCTAGGGGTACCACTAGGGAAAATCACCAAAATCGAGAAATCGTAAAAAGTGGTGAAATTTCGGATCCGGGCCCAATAATTCAGGAAAACTCGATCGGAATAGCTACTGGAAGCTTGCCGGTCACAACGCATCGAGAATTGGATTAGCCGGAATCCGACGAATTTTTACGGATTTCCTTAGGGGTACCACTTGGGAAAATCACCAAAATCGAGAAATTGTAAAAAGTGGTGAAATTTCGGATCCGAGCCCAATAATTCAGGAAAACTCGATCGGAATAGCTACTGGAAGCTTGCCGGTCACAACGCATCGAGAATTGGTTTCGCCAGAATCCGACGAATTTTTACGGATTTCCCTAGGGGTACCACTAGGGAACATCACCAAAATCGAGAAATCGTAAAAAGTGGTGAAATTTCGGATCCGAGCCCAATAATTCAGGAAAACTCGATCGGAATAGCTACTGGAAGCTTGCCGGTCACAACGCATCGAGAATTGGCTTCGCCGGAATCCGACGAATTTTTACGGATTTCCCGAGGGGTACCACTAGGGAAAATCACCAAAATCGAGAAATCGTAAAAAGTGGTGAAATTTCGGATTCGGGCCCAATAATTCAGGAAAACTCGATCGGAATAGCTACTGGAAGCTTGCCGGTCACAACGCATCGAGAATTGGCTTCGCCGGAATCCGACGAATTTTTACGGATTTCCCTAGGGGTACCACTAGGGAAAATCACCAAAATCGTAAAAAGTGGTGAAATTTCGGATCCGAGCCCAATAATTCAGGAAAACTCGATCGGAATAGCTACTGGATGCTTGCCGGTCACAACGCATCGAGAATTGGTTTCGCCGGAATCCGACGAATTTTTACGGATTTTCCTAGGGGTACCACTAGGGAAAATCACCAAAATCGAGAAATCGTAAAAAGTGGTGAAATTTCGGATCCGAGCCCAATAATTCAGGAAAACTCGATCGGAATAGCTACTGGAAGCTTGCCGGTCACAACGCATCGAGAATTGGCTTCCGACGAATTTTTACGGATTTCCCTAGGGGTACCACTAGGGAACATCACCAAAATCGAGAAATCGTAAAAAGTGGTGAAATTTCGGATCCGAGCCCAATAATTCAGGAAAACTCGATCGGAATAGCTAGTGGAAGCTTTCCGGTCACAACGCATCGAGAATTGGCTTCGCCGGAATTCGACGAAATTTTACGGATTTCCCTAGGGTACCACTAGGGAAAATCACCAAAATCGAGAAATCGTAAAAAGTGGTGAAATTTCAGATCCGGGCCCAATAATTCAGGAAAACTCGATCGGAATAGCTACTGGAAGCTTGCCGGTCACAACGCATCGAGAATTGGCTTTGCCGGAATCTGATGAATTTTTACGGATTTCCATAGGGGTACCACAAGGGAAAATCACCAAAATCGTAAGAAGTGGAGAAATTTCGAATCCGAGCCCAATAATTCAGGAAAACTCGATCGGAATAGCTACTAGAAGCTTGCCGGTCACAACGCATCGAGAATTTGCTTCGTCGGAATCCGACGAATTTTTACGGATTTCCATAGGGGTACCACTAGGGAAAATCACCAAAATCGAGAAATCGTAAAAAGTGGTGAAATTTCGGATCCGAGCCCAATAATTCAGGAAAACTCGATCGGAATAGCTACTGGAAGCTTGCCGGTCACAACGCATCGAGAATTGGCTTCGCCGGAATCCGATGATTTTTACGGATTTCCCTAGGGGTACCACTAGGGAAAATCACCAAAATCGTAAAAAGTGGTGAAATTTCGGATCCGAGCCCAATAATTCAGAAAAACTCGATCGGAATAGCTACTGGATGCTTACCGGTCACAACGCATCGAGAATTGGTTTCGCCGGAATCCGACGAATTTTTACGGATTTTCCTAGGGGTACCACTAGGGAAAATCACCAAAATCGAGAAATCGTAAAAAGTGGTAAAATTTCGGATCCGAGCCCAATAATTCAGGAAAACTCGATCGGAATAGCTACTGAAAGCTTGCCGGTCACAACGCATCGAGAATTGGCTTCCGACGAATTTTTACGGATTTCCCTAGGGGTACCACTAGGGAACATCACCAAAATCGAGAAATCGTAAAAAGTGGTGAAATTTCGGATCCGAGCCCAATAATTCAGGAAAACTCGATCGGAATAGCTAGTGGAAGCTTGCCGGTCACAACGCATCGAGAATTGGCTTCGCCGGAATTCGACGAAATTTTACGGATTTCCCTAGGGTACCACTAGGGAAAATCACCAAAATCGAGAAATCGTAAAAAGTGGTGAAATTTCGGATCCGGGCCCAATAATTCAGGAAAACTCGATCGGAATAGCTACTGGAAGCTTGCCGGTCACAACGCATCGAGAATTGGCTTTGCCGGAATCTGATGAATTTTTACGGATTTCCATAGGGGTACCACAAGGGAAAATCACCAAAATCGTAAGAAGTGGAGAAATTTCGAATCCGAGCCCAATAATTCAGGAAAACTCGATCCGAATAGCTACTGGAAGCTTGCCGGTCGCAACGCATCGAGAATTTGCTTCGTCGGAATCCGACGAATTTTTACGGATTTCCATAGGGGTACCACTAGGGAAAATCACCAAAATCGAGAAATCGTAAAAAGTGGTGAAATTTCGGATCCGAGCCCAATAATTCAGGAAAACTCGATCGGAATAGCTACTGGAAGCTTGCCGGTCACAACGCATCGAGAATTGGCTTCCGACGAATTTTTACGGATTTCCCTAGGGGTACCACTAGGGAACATCACCAAAATCGAGAAATCGTAAAAAGTGGTGAAATTTCGGATACGAGCCCAATAATTCAGGAAAACTCGATCGGAATAGCTAGTGGAAGCTTGCCGGTCACAACGCATCGAGAATTGGCTTCGCCGGAATTCGACGAAATTTTACGGATTTCCCTAGGGTACCACTAGGGAAAATCACCAAAATCGAGAAATCGTAAAAAGTGGTGAAATTTCGGATCCGGGCCCAATAATTCAGGAAAACTCGATCGGAATAGCTACTGGAAGCTTGCCGGTCACAACGCATCGAGAATTGGCTTTGCCGGAATCTGATGAATTTTTACGGATTTCCATAGGGGTACCACAAGGGAAAATCACCAAAATCGTAAGAAGTGGAGAAATTTCGAATCCGAGCCCAATAATTCAGGAAAACTCGATCGGAATAGCTACTGGAAGCTTGCCGGTCACAACGCATCGAGAATTTGCTTCGTCCGAATCCGACGAATTTTTACGGATTTCCATAGGGGTACCACTAGGGAAAATCACCAAAATCGAGAAATCGTAAAAAGTGGTGAAATTTCGAATCCGAGCCCAATAATTCAGGAAAACTCGATCGAAATAGCTACTGGAAGCTTGCTGGTCACAACGCATCGAGAATTGGCTTCGCCGGAATCCGACGAATTTTTACGGATTTCCCTAGGGGTACCACTAGGGAAAATCACCAAAATCGTAAAAAGTGGTGAAATTTCGGATCCGAGCCCAATAATTCAGAAAAACTCGATCGGAATAGCTACTGGATGCTTGCCGGTCACAACGCATCGAGAATTGGTTTCGCCGGAATCCGACGAATTTTTACGGATTTCCCTAGGGGTACCACTAGGGAAAATCACCAAAATCGAGAAATCGTAAAAAGTGGTGAAATTTCGGATCCGAGCCCAATAATTCAGGAAAACTCGATCGGAATAGCTACTGGAAGCTTGCCGGTCACAACGCATCGAGAATTGGCTTCCGACGAATTTTTACGGATTTCGCTAGGGGTACCACTAGGGAACATCACAAAAATCGAGAAATCGTAAAAAGTGGTGAAATTTCGGATCCGAGCCCAATAATTCAGGAAAACTCGATCGGAATAGCTAGTGGAAGCTTGCCGGTCACAACGCATCGAGAATTGGCTTCGCCGGAATTCGACGAAATTTTACGGATTTCCCTAGGGTACCACTAGGGAAAATCACCAAAATCGAGAAATCGTAAAAAGTGGTGAAATTTCGGATCCGGGCCCAATAATTCAGGAAAACTCGATCGGAATAGCTACTGGAAGCTTGCCGGTCACAACGCATCGAGAATTGGCTTTGCCGGAATCTGATGAATTTTTACGGATTTCCATAGGGGTACCACAAGGGAAAATCACCAAAATCGTAAGAAGTGGAGAAATTTCGAATCCGAGCCCAATAATTCAGGAAAACTCGATCGGAATAGCTACTGGAAGCTTGCCGGTCACAACGTATCGAGAATTTGCTTCGTCGGAGTCGGACGAATTTTTACGGATTTCCATAGGGGTACCACTAGGGAAAATCACCAAAATCGAGAAATCGTAAAAAGTGATGAAATTTCGGATCCGAGCCCAATAATTCAGGAAAACTCGATCGGAATAGCTACTGGAAGCTTGCCGGTCACAACGCATCGAGAATTGGCTTCGCCGGAATCCGACGAATTTTTACGGATTTTCCTAGGGGTACCACTAGGAAAAATCACCAAAATCGAGAAATCGTAAAAAGTGGTGAAATTTCGGATCTGAGCCCAATAATTCAGGAAAACTCGATCGGAATAGCTACTGGAAGCTTGCCAGTCACAACGCATCGAGAATTGGCTTCGCCGGAGTCCGACGAATTTTTACGGATTTTCCTAGGGGTACCACTAGGAAAAATCACCAAAATCGAGAAAAGTGGTGAAATTTTGGATCCGAGCCCAATAATTCAGGAAAACTCGATCGGAATAGCTACTGGAAGCTTTCCGGTCACAACGCATCGAGAATTGGCTTCCGACGAATTTTTTCAGATTTCCCTAGGGGTAGCAATAGGGAAAATCACCAAAATCGAGAAATCGTAAAAAGTGGAAAAATTTCGGATCCGAGCCCAATAATTCAGGAAAACTCGATCGGAATAGCTACTGGAAGCTTGCCGGTCACAACGCATCGAGAATTGTCTTCGCCGGAATCCGACGAATTTTTACGGATTTCCCTAAGGGTACCACTAGGGAAAATCACCAAAATCGAGAAATCGTAAAAAGTGGTGAAATTTCGGATCCGAGCCCAATAATTCTGGAAAACTCGATCGGAATAGCTACTGGAAGCTTGCCGGTCACAACGCATCGAGAATTGGTTTCGCCGGAATCTGACGAATTTTTACGGATTTCCCTAGGGGTACCACTAGGGAAAATCACCAAAATCGAGAAATCGTAAAAAGTGGAGAAATTTCGGATCCGAGCCCAATAATTCAGGAAAACTCGATCAGAATAGCTACTGGAAGCTTGCCGGTCACAACGCATCGAGAATTGGCTTCCGATGAATTTTTACGGATTTCCCTAGGGGTACCACTAGGGAACATCACCAAAATCGAGAAATCGTAAAAAGTGGTGAAATTTCGGATCCGAGCCCAATAATTCAGGAAAACTCGATCGGAATAGCTAGTGGAAGCTTGCCGGTCATAACGCATCGAGAATTGGCTTCGCCGGAATTCGACGAAATTTTACGGATTTCCCTAGGGTACCACTAGGGAAAATCACCAAAATCGAGAAATCGTAAAAAGTGGTGAAATTTCGGATCCGGGCCCAATAATTCAGGAAAACTCGATCGGAATAGCTACTGGAAGCTTGCCGGTCACAACACATCGAGAATTGGCTTTGCCGGAATCTGATGAATTTTTACGGATTTCCATAGGGGTACCACAAGGGAAAATCACCAAAATCGTAAGAAGTGGAGAAATTTCGAATCCGAGCCCAATAATTCAGGAAAACTCGATCGGAATAGCTACTGGAAGCTTGCCGGTCACAACGCATCGAGAATTTGCTTCGTCGGAATCCGACGAATTTTTACGGATTTCCATAGGGGTACCACTAGGGAAAATCACCAAAATCGAGAAATCGTAAAAAGTGGTGAAATTTCGGATCCGAGCCCAATAATTCAGGAAAACTCGATCGGAATAGCTACTGGAAGCTTGCCGGTCACAACGCATCGAGAATTGGTTTCGCCGGAATCCGACGAATTTTTACGGATTTTCCTAGGGGTACCACAAGGGAAAATCACCAAAATCGAGAAATCGTAAAAAGTGGTGAAATTTCGGATCTGAGCCCAATAATTCAGGAAAACTCGATCGGAATAGCTACTGGAAGCTTGCCAGTCACAACGCATCGAGAATTGGCTTCGCCGGAGTCCGACGAATTTTTACGGATTTTCCTAGGGGTACCACTAGGGAAAATCACCAAAATCGAGAAAAGTGGTGAAATTTTGGATCCGAGCCCAATAATTCAGGAAAACTCGATCGGAATAGCTACTGAAAGCTTTCCGGTCACAACGCATCGAGAATTGGCTTCACCGGAATTCGACAAATTTTTACGGATTTCACTAGGGGTACCACTAGAGAAAATCACCAAAATCGAGAAAAGTGGTGAAATTTCGGATCCGAGCCCAATAATTCTGGAAAACTCGATCGGAATAGCTACTGGAAGCTTGCCGGTCACAACGCATCGAGAATTGGCTTCGTCGGAATCCGACGAATTTTTACGGATTTCCCTAGGGGTACCACTAGGGAAAATCACCAAAATCGAGAAATCGTAAAAAGTGGTGAAATTTCGGATCCGAGCCCAATAATTCAGGAAAACTCGATCGGAATAGCTACTGGAAGCTTTCCGGTCACAACGCATCGAGAATTGGCTTCGCCGAAATCCGACAAATTTTTACGGATTTCCCTAGGGGTACCACTAGGGAAAATCACCAAAATCGAGAAATCGTAGAAAGTGGTGAAATTTCGGATCCGAGCACAATAATTCAGGAAAACTCGATCGGATTAGCTACTGGAAGCTTGCCGGTCACAAAGCACCGAGAATTGGCTTACGTCGAATTTTTACGGATTTCCCTAGGGGTACCACTAGGGAAAATCACCAAAATCGAGAAATCGTAAATAGTGGTGAAATTTCGGATCCGAGCCCAATAATTCAGGAAAACTCGATCGGAATAGCTCCTGGAAGCTTGCCGGTCACAACGCATCGAGAATTGGCTTCCGACGAATTTTTTCGGATTTCCCTAGGGGTAGCACTAGGGAAAATCACCAAAATCGAGAAATCGTAAAAAGTGGAAAAATTTCGGATCCGAGCCCAATAATTCAGGAAAACTCGATCGGAATAGCTAGTGGAAGCTTGCCGGTCACAACGCATCGAGAATTGGCTTCGCCGGAATTCGACGAAATTTTACGGATTTCCCTAGGGTACCACTAGGGAAAATCACCAAAATCGAGAAATCGTAAAAAGTGGTGAAATTTCGGATCCGGGCCCAATAATTCAGGAAAACTCGATCGGAATAGCTACTGGAAGCTTGCCGGTCACAACGCATCGAGAATTGGCTTTGCCGGAATCTGATGAATTTTTACGGATTTCCATAGGGGTACCACAAGGGAAAATCACCAAAATCGTAAGAAGTGGAGAAATTTCGAATCCGAGCCCAATAATTCAGGAAAACTCGATCCGAATAGCTACTGGAAGCTTGCCGGTCACAACGCATCGAGAATTTGCTTCGTCGGAATCCGACGAATTTTTACGGATTTCCATAGGGGTACCACTAGGGAAAATCACCAAAATCGAAAAATCGTAAAAAGTGGTGAAATTTCGGATCCGAGCCCAATAATTCAGGAAAACTCGATCGGAATAGCTACTGGAAGCTTGCCGGTCACAACGCATCGAGAATTGGCTTCCGACGAATTTTTACGGATTTCCCTAGGGGTACCACTAGGGAACATCACCAAAATCGAGAAATCATAAAAAGTGGTGAAATTTCGGATACGAGCCCAATAATTCAGGAAAACTCGATCGGAATAGCTAGTGGAAGCTTGCCGGTCACAACGCATCGAGAATTGGCTTCGCCGGAATTCGACGAAATTTTACGGATTTCCCTAGGGTACCACTAGGGAAAATCACCAAAATCGAGAAATCGTAAAAAGTGGTGAAATTTCGGATCCGGGCCCAATAATTCAGGAAAACTCGATCGGAATAGCTACTGGAAGTTTGCCGGTCACAACGCATCGAGAATTGGCTTTGCCGGAATCTGATGAATTTTTACGGATTTCCATAGGGGTACCACAAGGGAAAATCACCAAAATCGTAAGAAGTGGAGAAATTTCGAATCCGAGCCCAATAATTCAGGAAAACTCGATCGGAATAGCTACTGGAAGCTTGCCGGTCACAACGCATCGAGAATTTGCTTCGTCGGAATCCGACGAATTTTTACGGATTTCCATAGGGGTACCACTAGGGAAAATCACCAAAATCGAGAAATCGTAAAAAGTGGTGAAATTTCGGATCCGAGCCCAATAATTCAGGAAAACTCGATCGAAATAGCTACTGGAAGCTTGCTGGTCACAACGCATCGAGAATTGGCTTCGCCGGAATCCGACGAATTTTTACGGATTTCCCTAGGGGTACCACTAGGGAAAATCACCAAAATCGTAAAAAGTGGTGAAATTTCGGATCCGAGCCCAATAATTCAGAAAAACTCGATCGGAATAGCTACTGGATGCTTGCCGGTCACAACGCATCGAGAATTGGTTTCGCCGGAATCCGACGAATTTTTACGGATTTCCCTAGGGGTACCACTAGGGAAAATCACCAAAATCGAGAAATCGTAAAAAGTGGTGAAATTTCGGATCCGAGCCCAATAATTCAGGAAAACTCGATCGGAATAGCTACTGGAAGCTTGCCGGTCACAACGCATCGAGAATTGGCTTCCGACGAATTTTTACGGATTTCGCTAGGGGTACCACTAGGGAACATCACCAAAATCGAGAAATCGTAAAAAGTGGTGAAATTTCGGATCCGAGCCCAATAATTCAGGAAAACTCGATCGGAATAGCTAGTGGAAGCTTGCCGGTCACAACGCATCGAGAATTGGCTTCGCCGGAATTCGACGAAATTTTACGGATTTCCCTAGGGTACCACTAGGGAAAATCACCAAAATCGAGAAATCGTAAAAAGTGGTGAAATTTCGGATCCGGACCCAATAATTCAGGAAAACTCGATCGGAATAGCTACTGGAAGCTTGCCGGTCACAACGCATCGAGAATTGGCTTTGCCGGAATCTGATGAATTTTTACGGATTTCCATAGGGGTACCACAAGGGAAAATCACCAAAATCGTAAGAAGTGGAGAAATTTCGAATCCGAGCCCAATAATTCAGGAAAACTCGATCGGAATAGCTACTGGAAGCTTGCCGGTCACAACGTATCGAGAATTTGCTTCGTCGGAATCGGACGAATTTTTACGGATTTCCATAGGGGTACCACTAGGGAAAATCACCAAAATCGAGAAATCGTAAAAAGTGATGAAATTTCGGATCTGAGCCCAATAATTCAGGAAAACTCGATCGGAATAGCTACTGGAAGCTTGCCGGTCACAACGCATCGAGAATTGGCTTCGCCGAAATCCGATAAATTTTTACGGATTTCCCTAGGGGTACCACTGGGGAAAATCACCAAAATCGAGAAATCGTAGAAAGTGGTGAAATTTCGGATCCGAGCACAATAATTCAGGAAAACTCGATCGGATTAGATACTGGAAGCTTGCCGGTCACAACGCATCGAGAATTGGCTTACGTCGAATTTTTACGGATTTCCCTAGGGGTACCACTAGGGAAAATCACCAAAATCGAGAAATCGTAAATAGTGGTGAAATTTCGGATCCGAGCCCAATAATTCAGGAAAACTCGATCGGAATAGCTACTGGAAGCTTGCCGGTCACAACGCATCGAGAATTGGCTTCCGACGAATTTTTTCGGATTTCCCTAGGGGTAGCACTAGGGAAAATCACCAAAATCGAGAAATCGTAAAAAGTGGAAAAATTTCGGATCCGAGCCCAATAATTCAGGAAAACTCGATCGGAATAGCTAGTGGAAGCTTGCCGGTCACAACGCATCGAGAATTGGCTTCGCCGGAATTCGACGAAATTTTACGGATTTCCCTAGGGTACCACTAGGGAAAATCACCAAAATCGAGAAATCGTAAAAAGTGGTGAAATTTCGGATCCGGGCCCAATAATTCAGGAAAACTCGATCGGAATAGCTACTGGAAGCTTGCCGGTCACAACGCATCGAGAATTGGCTTTGCCGGAATCTGATGAATTTTTACGGATTTCCATAGGGGTACCACAAGGGAAAATCACCAAAATCGTAAGAAGTGGAGAAATTTCGAATCCGAGCCCAATAATTTAGGAAAACTCGATCCGAATAGCTACTGGAAGCTTGCCGGTCACAACGCATCGAGAATTTGCTTCGTCGGAATCCGACGAATTTTTACGGATTTCCATAGGGGTACCACTAGGGAAAATCACCAAAATCGAGAAATCGTAAAAAGTGGTGAAATTTCGGATCCGAGCCCAATAATTCAGGAAAACTCGATCGGAATAGCTACTGGAAGCTTGCCGGTCACAACGCATCGAGAATTGGCTTTCGACGAATTTTTACGGATTTCCCTAGGGGTACCACTAGGGAACATCACCAAAATCGAGAAATCGTAAAAAGTGGTGAAATTTCGGATCCGAGCCCAATAATTCAGGAAAACTCGATCGGAATAGCTACTGGAAGCTTGCCGGTCACAACGCATCGAGAATTGTCTTCCGACGAATTTTTACGGATTTCCCTAGGGGTACCACAAGGGAAAATCACCAAAATCGAAAAATCGTAAAAAGTGGTGAAATTTCGGATTCGAGCCCAATAATTCAGGAAAACTCCATCGGAATAGCTACTGGAAGCTTGCCGGTCACAACGCATCGAGAATTGGATTAGCCGAAATCCGACGAATTTTTACGGATTTCCTTAGGGGTACCACTTGGGAAAATCACCAAAATCGAGAAATCGTAAAAAGTGGTGAAATTTCGGATCCGAGCCCAATAATTCAGGAAAACTCGATCGGAATAGCTACTGGAAGCTTGCCGGTCACAACGCATCGAGAATTGGTTTCGCCGAAATCCGACGAATTTTTACGGATTTCCCTAGGGGTACCACTAGGGAACATCACCAAAATCGAGAAATCGTAAAAAGTGGTGAAATTTCGGATCCGAGCCCAATAATTCAGGAAAACTCGATCGGAATAGCTACTGGAAGCTTGCCGGTCACAACGCATCGAGAATTGGCTTCGCCGGAATCCGACGAATTTTTACGGATTTCCCTAGGGGTACCACTAGGGAAAATCACCAAAATCGAGAAATCGTAAAAAGTGGTGAAATTTCGGATCCGGGCCCAATAATTCAGGAAAACTCGATCGGAATAGCTACTGGAAGCTTGCCGGTCACAACGCATCGAGAATTGGCTTCGCCGGAATCCGACGAATTTTTACGGATTTCCCTAGGGGTACCACTAGGGAAAATCACCAAAATCGTAAAAAGTGGTGAAATTTCGGATCCGAGCCCAATAATTCAGAAAAACTCGATCGGAATAGCTACTGGATGCTTGCCGGTCACAACGCATCGAGAATTGGTTTCGCCGGAATCCGACGAATTTTTACGGATTTCCCTAGGGGTACCACTAGGGAAAATCACCAAAATCGAGAAATCGTAAAAAGTGGTGAAATTTCGGATCCGAGCCCAATAATTCAGGAAAACTCGATCGGAATAGCTACTGTAAGCTTGCCGGTCACAACGCATCGAGAATTGGCTTCCGACGAATTTTTACGGATTTCCCTAGGGGTACCACTAGGGAACATCACCAAAATCGAGAAATCGTAAAAAGTGGTGAAATTTCGGATCCGAGCCCAATAATTCAGGAAAACTCGATCGGAATAGCTAGTGGAACCTTGCCGATCACAACGCATCGAGAATTGGCTTCGCCGGAATTCGACGAAATTTTACGGATTTCCCTAGGGTACCACTAGGGAAAATCACCAAAATCGAGAAATCGTAAAAAGTGGTGAAATTTCGGATCCGGGCCCAATAATTCAGGAAAACTCGATCGGAATAGCTACTGGAAGCTTGCCGGTCACAACGCATCGAGAATTGGCTTTGCCGGAATCTGATGAATTTTTACGGATTTCCATAGGGGTACCACAAGGAAAAATCACCAAAATCGTAAGAAGTGGAGAAATTTCGAATCCGAGCCCAATAATTCAGGAAAACTCGATCGGAATAGCTACTGGAAGCTTTCCGGTCACAACGCATCGAGAATTTGCTTCGTCGGAATCCGACGAATTTTTACGGATTTCCATAGGGGTACCACTAGGGAAAATCACCAAAATCGAGAAATCGTAAAAAGTGGTGAAATTTCGGATCCGAGCCCAATAATTCAGGAAAACTCGATCGAAATAGCTACTGGAAGCTTGCTGGTCACAACGCATCGAGAATTGGCTTCGCCGGAATCCGACGAATTTTTACGGATTTCCCTAGGGGTACCACTAGGGAAAATCACCAAAATCGTAAAAAGTGGTGAAATTTCGGATCCGAGCCCAATAATTCAGAAAAACTCGATCGGAATAGCTACTGGATGCTTGCCGGTCACAACGCATCGAGAATTGGTTTCGCCGGAATCCGACGAATTTTTACGGATTTCCCTAGGGGTACTACTAGGGAAAATCACCAAAATCGAGAAATCGTAAAAAGTGGTGAAATTTCGGATCCGAGCCCAATAATTCAGGAAAACTCGATCGGAATAGCTACTGGAAGCTTGCCGGTCACAACGCATCGAGAATTGGCTTCCGACGAATTTTTACGGATTTCGCTAGGGGTACCACTAGGGAACATCACCAAAATCGAGAAATCGTAAAAAGTGGTGAAATTTCGGATCCGAGCCCAATAATTCAGGAAAACTCGATCGGAATAGCTAGTGGAAGCTTGCCGGTCACAACGCATCGAGAATTGGCTTCGCCGGAATTCGACGAAATTTTACGGATTTCCCTAGGGTACCACTAGGGAAAATCACCAAAATCGAGAAATCGTAAAAAGTGGTGAAATTTTGGATCCGGGCCCAATAATTCAGGAAAACTCGATCGGAATAGCTACTGGAAGCTTGCCGGTCACAACGCATCGAGAATTGGCTTTGCCGGAATCTGATGAATTTTTACGGATTTCCATAGGGGTACCACAAGGGAAAATCACCAAAATCGTAAGAAGTGGAGAAATTTCGAATCCGAGCCCAATAATTCAGGAAAACTCGATCGGAATAGCTACTGGAAGCTTGCCGGTCACAACGTATCGAGAATTTGCTTCGTCGGAATCGGACGAATTTTTACGGATTTCCATAGGGGTACCACTAGGGAAAATCACCAAAATCGAGAAATCGTAAAAAGTGATGAAATTTCGGATCTAAGCCCAATAATTCAGGAAAACTCGATCGGAATAGCTACTGGAAGCTTGCCGGTCACAACGCATCGAGAATTGGCTTCGCCGAAATCCGATAAATTTTTACGGATTTCCCTAGGGGTACCACTGGGGAAAATCACCAAAATCGAGAAATCGTAGAAAGTGGTGAAATTTCGGATCCGAGCACAATAATTCAGGAAAACTCGATCGGATTAGCTACTGGAAGCTTGCCGGTCACAACGCATCGAGAATTGGCTTACGTCGAATTTTTACGGATTTCCCTAGGGGTACCACTAGGGAAAATCACCAAAATCGAGAAATCGTAAATAGTGGTGAAATTTCGGATCCGAGCCCAATAATTCAGGAAAACTCGATCGGAATAGCTACTGGAAGCTTGCCGGTCACAACGCATCGAGAATTGGCTTCCGACGAATTTTTTCGGATTTCCCTAGGGGTAGCACTAGGGAAAATCACCAAAATCGAGAAATCGTAAAAAGTGGAAAAATTTCGGATCCGAGCCCAATAATTCAGGAAAACTCGATCGGAATAGCTAGTGGAAGCTTGCCGGTCACAACGCATCGAGAATTGGCTTCGCCGGAATTCGACGAAATTTTACGGATTTCCCTAGGGTACCACTAGGAAAAATCACCAAAATCGAGAAATCGTAAAAAGTGGTGAAATTTCGGATCCGGGCCCAATAATTCAGGAAAACTCGATCGGAATAGCTACTGGAAGCTTGCCGGTCACAACGCATCGAGAATTGGTTTCGCCGGAATCCGACGAATTTTTACGGATTTTCCTAGGGGTACCACTAGGAAAAATCACCAAAATCGAGAAATCGTAAAAAGTGGTGAAATTTCGGATCTGAGCCCAATAATTCAGGAAAACTCGATCGGAATAGCTACTGGAAGCTTGCCAGTCACAACGCATCGAGAATTGGCTTCGCCGGAGTCCGACGAATTTTTACGGATTTTCCTAGGGGTACCACTAGGGAAAATCACCAAAATCGAGAAAAGTGGTGAAATTTTGGATCCGAGCCCAATAATTCAGGAAAACTCGATCGGAATAGCTACTGGAAGCTTGCCGGTCACAACGCATCGAGAATTGGCTTTGCCGGAATCTGATGAATTTTTACGGATTTCCATAGGGGTACCACAAGGGAAAATCACCAAAATCGTAAGAAGTGGAGAAATTTCGAATCCGAGCCCAATAATTCAGGAAAACTCGATCCGAATAGCTACTGGAAGCTTGCCGGTCACAACGCATCGAGAATTTGCTTCGTCGGAATCCGACGAATTTTTACGGATTTCCATAGGGGTACCACTAGGGAAAATCACCAAAATCGAGAAATCGTAAAAAGTGGTGAAATTTCGGATCCGAGCCCAATAATTCAGGAAAACTCGATCGGAATAGCTACTGGAAGCTTGCCGGTCACAACGCATCGAGAATTGGCTTTCGACGAATTTTTACGGATTTTCCTAGGGGTACCACTAGGGAACATCACCAAAATCGAGAAATCGTAAAAAGTGGTGAAATTTCGGATCCGAGCCCAATAATTCAGGAAAACTCGATCGGAATAGCTACTGGAAGCTTGCCGGTCACAACGCATCGAGAATTGTCTTCCGATGAATTTTTACGGATTTCCCTAGGGGTACCACTAGGGAAAATCACCAAAATCGAAAAATCGTAAAAAGTGGTGAAATTTCGGATCCGAGCCCAATAATTCAGGAAAACTCGATCGGAATAGCTACTGGAAGCTTGCCGGTCACAACGCATCGAGAATTGGATAGGCCGAAATCCGACGAATTTTTACGGATTTCCTTAGGGGTACCACTTGGGAAAATCACCAAAATCGAGAAATCGTAAAAAGTGGTGAAATTTCGGATCCGAGCCCAATAATTCAGGAAAACTCGATCGGAATAGCTACTGGAAGCTTGCCGGTCACAACGCATCGAGAATTGGTTTCGCCGGAATCCGACGAATTTTTACGGATTTCCCTAGGGGTACCACTAGGGAACATCACCAAAATCGAGAAATCGTAAAAAGTGGTGAAATTTCGGATCCGAGCCCAATAATTCAGGAAAACTCGATCGGAATAGCTACTGGAAGCTTGCCGGTCACAACGCATCGAGAATTGGATTCGCCGGAATCCGACGAATTTTTACGGATTTCCCTAGGGGTACCACTCGGGAAAATCACCAAAATCGAGAAATCGTAAAAAGTGGTGAAATTTCGGATCCGGGCCCAATAATTCAGGAAAACTCGATCGGAATAGCTACTGGAAGCTTGCCGGTCACAACGCATCGAGAATTGGCTTCACCGGAATCCGACGAATTTTTACGGATTTCCCTAGGGGTACCACTAGGGAAAATCACCAAAATCGTAAAAAGTGGTGAAATTTCGGATCCGAGCCCAATAATTCAGAAAAACTCGATCGGAATAGCTACTGGATGCTTGCCGGTCACAACGCATCGAGAATTGGTTTCGCCGGAATCCGACGAATTTTTACGGATTTCCCTAGGGGTACCACTAGGGAAAATCACCAAAATCGAGAAATCGTAAAAAGTGGTGAAATTTCGGATCCGAGCCCAATAATTCAGGAAAACTCGATCGGAATAGCTACTGTAAGCTTGCCGGTCACAACGCATCGAGAATTGGCTTCCGACGAATTTTTACGGATTTCCCTAGGGGTACCACTAGGGAACATCACCAAAATCGAGAAATCGTAAAAAGTGGTGAAATTTCGGATCCGAGCCCAATAATTCAGGAAAACTCGATCGGAATAGCTAGTGGAACCTTGCCGGTCACAACGCATCGAGAATTGGCTTCGCCGGAATTCGACGAAATTTTACGGATTTCCCTAGGGTACCACTAGGGAAAATTACCAAAATCGAGAAATCGTAAAAAGTGGTGAAATTTCGGATCCGGGCCCAATAATTCAGGAAAACTCGATCGGAATAGCTACTGGAAGCTTGCCGGTCACAACGCATCGAGAATTGGCTTTGCCGGAATCTGATGAATTTTTACGGATTTCCATAGGGGTACCACAAGGGAAAATCACCAAAATCGTAAGAAGTGGAGAAATTTGGAATCCGAGCCCAATAATTCAGGAAAACTCGATCGGAATAGCTACTGGAAGCTTGCCGGTCACAACGCATCGAGAATTTGCTTCGTCGGAATCCGACGAATTTTTACGGATTTCCATAGGGGTACCACTAGGGAAAATCACCAAAATCGAGAAATCGTAAAAAGTGGTGAAATTTCGGATCCGAGCCCAATAATTCAGGAAAACTCGATCGGAATAGCTACTTGAAGCTTGCCGGTCACAACGCATCGAGAATTGGCTTCGCCGGAATCCGACGAATTTTTACGGATTTCCTTAGGGGTACCACTAGGGAAAATCACCAAAATCGTAAAAAGTGGTGAAATTTCGGATCCGAGCCCAATAATTCAGAAAAACTCGATCGGAATAGCTACTGGATGCTTGCCGGTCACAACGCATCGAGAATTTGTTTCGCCGGAATCCGACGAATTTTTACGGATTTCCCTAGGGGTACCACTAGGGAAAATCACCAAAATCGAGAAATCGTAAAAAGTGGTGAAATTTCGGATCCGAGCCCAATAATTCAGGAAAACTCGATCGGAATAGCTACTGGAAGCTTGCCGGTCACAACGCATCGAGAATTGGCTTCCGACGAATTTTTACGGATTTTCCTAGGGGTACCACTAGGGAACATCACCAAAATCGAGAAATCGTAAAAAGTGGTGAAATTTCGGATCCGAGCCCAATAATTCAGGAAAACTCGATCGGAATAGCTAGTGGAAGCTTGCCGGTCACAACGCATCGAGAATTGGCTTCGCCGGAATTCGACGAAATTTTACGGATTTCCCTAGGGTACCACTAGGGAAAATCACCAAAATCGAGAAATCGTAAAAAGTGGTGAAATTTCGGATCCGGGCCCAATAATTCAGGAAAACTCGATCGGAATAGCTACTGGAAGCTTGCCGGTCACAACGCATCGAGAATTGGCTTTGCCGGAATCTGATGAATTTTTACGGATTTTCATAGGGGTACCGCAAGGAAAAATCACCAAAATCGTAAGAAGTGGAGAAATTTCGAATCCGAGCCCAATAATTCAGGAAAACTCGATCGGAATAGCTACTGGAAGCTTGCCGGTCACAACGCATCGAGAATTTGCTTCGTCGGAATCCGACGAATTTTTACGGATTTCCATAGGGGTACCACTAGGGAAAATAACTAAAATCGAGAAATCGTAAAAAGTGGTGAAATTTCGGATCCGAGCCCAATAATTCAGGAAAACTCGATCGGAATAGCTACTGGAAGCTTGCCGGTCACAACGCATCGAGAATTGGCTTCGCCGGAATCCGACGAATTTTTACGGATTTTCCTAGGGGTACCACTAGGAAAAATCACCAAAATCGAGAAATCGTAAAAAGTGGTGAAATTTCGGATCTGAGCCCAATAATTCAGGAAAACTCGATCGGAATAGCTACTGGAAGCTTGCCAGTCACAACGCATCGAGAATTGGCTTCGCCGGAGTCCGACGAATTTTTACGGATTTTCCTCGGGGTACCACTAGGGAAAATCACCAAAATCGAGAAAAGTGGTGAAATTTTGGATCCGAGCCCAATAATTCAGGAAAACTCGATCGGAATAGCTACTGGAAGCTTTCCGGTCACAACGCATCGAGAATTGGCTTCACCGGAATTCGACAAATTTTTACGGATTTCACTAGGGGTACCACTAGAGAAAATCACCAAAATCGAGAAAAGTGGTGAAATTTCGGATCCGAGCCCAATAATTCTGGAAAACTCGATCGGAATAGCTACTGGAAGCTTGCCGGTCACAACGCATCGAGAATTGGCTTCGTCGGAATCCGACGAATTTTTACGGATTTCCCTAGGGGTACCACTAGGGAAAATCACCAAAATCGAGAAATCGTAAAAAGTGGTGAAATTTCGGATCCGAGCCCAATAATTCAGGAAAACTCGATCGGAATAGCTACTGGAAGCTTGCCTGTCACAACGCATCAAGAATTGGCTTCCGACGAATTTTTTCGGATTTCCCTAGGGGTAGCACTAGGGAAAATCACCAAAATCGAGAAATCGTAAAAAGTGGTGAAATTTCGGATCCGAGCCCAATAATTCAGGAAAACTCGATCGGAATAGCTAGTGGAAGCTTGCCGGTCACAACGCATCGAGAATTGGCTTCGCCGGAATCCGATGAATTTTTACGTATTTCCCTAGGGTACCACTAGGAAAAATCACCAAAATCGAGAAATCGTAAAAAGTGGTGAAATTTCGGATCCGAGCCAAATAATTCAGGAAAACTCGATCGGAATAGCTACTGGAAGCTTGCCGGTCACAACGCATCGAGAATTGGTTTTGCCGGAATCTGATGAATTTTTACGGATTTCCGTAGGGGTACCACAAGGGAAAATCACCAAAATCGTAAGAAGTGGAGAAATTTCGAATCCGAGCCCAATAATTCAGGAAAACTCGATCGGAATAGCTACTGGAAGCTTGCCGGTCACAACGCATCGAGAATTTGCTTCGCCGGAATCCGACGAATTTTTACGGATTTCCCTAGGGGTACCACTAGGGAAAATCACCAAAATCGAGAAATCGTAAAAAGTGGTGAAATTTCGGATCCGAGCCCAATAATTCAGGAAAACTCGATCGGAATAGCTACTGGAAGCTTGCCGGTCACAACGCATCGAGAATTGGTTTCGCCGGAATCTGACGAATTTTTACGGATTTCCCTAGGGGTACCACTAGGGAAAATCACCAAAATCGAGAAATCGTAAAAAGTGGTGAAATTTCGGATCCGAGCCCAATAATTCAGGAAAACTCGATCGGAATAGCTACTGGAAGCTTTCCGGTCACAACGCATCGAGAATTGGCTTCGCCGAAATCCGACAAATTTTTACGGATTTTCCTAGGGGTACCACTAGGGAAAATCACCAAAATCGAGAAATCGTAGAAAGTGGTGAAATTTCGGATCCGAGCCCAATAATTCAGGAAAACTAGATCGGATTAGCTACTGGAAGCTTGCCGGTCACAACGCATCGAGAATTGGCTTACGTCGAATTTTTACGGATTTCCCTAGGGGTACCACTAGGGAAAATCACCAAAATCGAGAAATCGTAAATAGTGGTGAAATTTCGGATCCGAGCCCAATAATTCAGGAAAACTCGATCCGAATAGCTACTGGAAGCTTGCCGGTCACAACGCATCGAGAATTGGCTTGCGACGAATTTTTTCGGATTTCCCTAGGGGTACCACTAGGGAAAATCACCAAAATTGAGAAATCGTAAAAAGTGGTGAAATTTCGGATCCGAGCCTAATAATTCAGGAAAACTCGATCGGAATAGCTACTGGAAGCTTGCCGGTCACAACGCATCGAGAATGGGCTTCGCTGGAATTCGACGAATTTTTACGGATTTCCCTAGGGGTACGACTAGGGAAAATCACAAAAATCGAGAAATCCTAAAAAGTGGTGAAATTTCGGATCCGAGCCCAATAATTCAGGAAAACTCGATCGGAATAACTACTGGAAGCTTGCCGGTCACAACGCATCGAGAATTGGAATCCGACGTATTTTTACGGATTTCCATAGGGGTACCACTAGGGAAAATCACCAAAATCGAGATATCCTAAAAAGTGGTGAAATTTCGGATCCGAGCCCAATAATTCAGGAAAACTCGATCGGAATAGCTACTGGAAGCTTGCCGGTCACAACGCATCGAGAATTGGCTTCGCTGGAATTCGACGAATTTTTACGGATTTCCCTAGGGGTACGACTAGAGAAAATCACCAAAATCGAGAAATCCTAAAAAGTGGTGAAATTTCGGATCCGAGCCCAATAATTCAGGAAAACTCGATCGGAATAGCTACTGGAAGCTTGCCGGTCACAACGCATCGAGAATTGGAATCCGACGAATTTTTACGGATTTCCCTAGGGGTACCACTAGGAAAAATCACCAAAATCGAGAAATCGTAAAAAGTGGTGAAATTTCGGATCCGGGCCCAATAATTGAGGAAAACTCGATCGGAATAGCTAGTGGAAGCTTGCCGGTCACAACGCATCGAGAATTTGAATCCGATGAATTTTTACGGATTTCTCTAGGGGTACCACTAAGGAAAATCACCAAAATTGAGAAATCGTAAAAAGTGGTGAAATTTTGGATCCGAGCCCAATAATTCAGGAAAACTCGATCGGAATAGCTACTGGAAGCTTGCCGGTCACAACGCATCGAGAATTGGATTCGCCGAAATCCGAAGAATTTTTAAGGATTTCCCTAGGAGTACCACTAGGGAAAATCACCAAAATCGAGAAATCGTAAAAAGTGGTGAAATTTCGGATCCGAGCCCAATAATTCAGGAAAACTCGATCGGAATAGCTACTGGAAGCTTTCCGGTCACAACGCATCGAGAATTGGCTTCGCTGGAATCCGACGAATTTTTACGGATTTCCCTAGGGGTACCACTAGGGAAAATCACAAAAATCGAGAAAAGTTGTGAAATTTCGGATCCGAGCCCAATAATTCAGGAAAACTCGATCGGAATAGCTACTGGAAGCTTGCCGGTCACAACGCATCGAGAATTGGCTTCGCCAGAATTCGACGAATTTTTACGGATTTCCCAAGGGGTACCACAAGGAAAAATCACCAAAATCGAGAAATCGTAAAAAGTGGTGAAATTTCGGATCCGAGCCCAATAATTCAGGAAAACTCGATCGGAATAGCTACTGGAAGCTTCCGGTCACAACGCATCGAGAATTGGCTTCGCCAGAATCCGACGAATTTTTACGGATTTCCCTAGGGGTACCACTAGGGAAAATCACAAAAATCGAGAAAAGTGGTGAAATTTCGGATCCGAGCCCAATAATTCAGGAAAACTCCATCGGAATAGCTACTGGAAGCTTTTCGGTCACAACGCATCGAGAATTGGCTTCGCCGGAATCCGACGAATTTTTACGGATTTCCCTAGGGGTACCACTAGGGAAAATCACCAAAATCGAGAAATCGTAAAAAGTGGTGAAATTTCGGATCCGAGCCCAATAATTCAGGAAAACTCGATCGGAATAGCTACTGGAAGCTTGCCGGTCACAACGCATCGAGAATTAGCTTTGCCGGAATCCGACGAATTTTTACGGATTTCCCTAGGGGTACCACTAGGGAAAATCACCAAAATCGAGAAATCGTAAAAAGTATTGAAATTTCGTATCCGAGCCCAATAATTCAGGAAAACTCGATCGGAATAGCTACTGAAAGCTTGCCGGTCACAACGCATCGAGAATTGGAATCCGACGAATTTTTACGGATTTCCCTAGGGGTACCAATAGGGAAAATCACCAAAATCGAGAAATCGTAAAAAGTGGTGAAATTTCGGATCCGAGCCCAATAATTCAGGAAAACTCGATCGGAATAGCTACTGGAAGCTTGCCGGTCACAACGCATCTAGAATTGGCTTCGCTGGAAGTCGACGAATTTTTACGGATTTCCCTAGGGATACCACTAGGGAAAATCACCAAAATCGAGAAATCCTAAAAAGTGGTGAAATTTCGGATCCGAGCCCAATAATTCAGGAAAACTCGATCGGAATAGCTACTGAAAGCTTGCCGGTCACAACGCATCGAGAATTGGAATCCGACGAATTTTTACGGATTTTCCTAGGGTACCACTAGGGAAAATCACCAAAATCAAGAAATCGTAAAAAGTGGTGAAATTTCGGATCCGAACCCAATAATTCAGGAAAACTCGATCGGAATAGCTACTGGAAGCTTGCCGGTCACAACGCATCGAGAATTTGAATCCGATGAATTTTTACGGATTTCTCTAGGGTTACCACTAAGGAAAATCACCAAAATCGAGAAATCGTAAAAAGTGGTGAAATTTTGGATCCGAGCCCAATAATTCAGGAAAACTCGATCGGAATAGCTAATGGAAGCTTGCCGGTCACAACGCATCGAGAATTGGATTCGCCGGAATCCGAAGAATTTTTAAGGATTTCCCAAGGAGTACCACTAGGGAAAATCACCAAAATCGAGAAATCGTAAAAAGTGGTGAAATTTCGGATCCGAGCCCAATAATTCAGGAAAACTCGATCGGAATAGCTACTGAAAGCTTTCCGGTCACAACGCATCGAGAATTGGCTTCGCTAGAATCCGAATAATTTTTACGGATTTCTCTAGGAGTACCACTAGGGAAAATCACCAAAATCGAGAAAAGTTGTGAAATTTCGGATCCGAGCCCAATAATTCAGGAAAACTCGATCGGAATAGCTACTGGAAGCTTGCCGGTCACAACGCATCGAGAATTTGCTTCGCCGAAATCCGACGAATTTTTACGGATTTCCCTAGGGGTACCACTAGGGAAAATCACCAAAATCGAGAAATCGTAAAAAGTGGTGAAATTTCGGATGCGAGACCAATAATTCAGGAAAACTTGATCGGAATAGCTACTGGAAGCTTGCCTGTCACAACGCATCGAGAATTGGCTTCGCCGGAATCCGACGAATTTTTACGGATTTCCCTAGGATTACCACTAGGGAAAATCACCAAAATCGAGAAATCGTAAAAAGTGGTGAAATTTCGGATCCGAGCCTAATAATTCAGGAAAACTCGATCGGAATAGCTACTGGAAGCTTGCCGGTCACAACGCATCGTGAATTGGAATCCGACGAATTTTTACGGATTTCCCTAGGGGTACCACTAGGGAAAATCACCAAAATCGAGAAATCATAAAAAGTGGTGAAATTTCGGATCCGAGCCCAATAATTCAGGAAAACTCGATCGGAATAGCTACTGGAAGCTTGCCGGTCACAACGCATCGAGAATTGGCTTCGCCGAAATCCGACGAATTTTTACGGATTTCCCTAGGGGTACCACTAGGGAAAATCACCAAAATCGAGAAATCGTAAAAAGTGGTGAAATTTCGGATCCGAGCCCAATAATTCAGGAAAACTCGATCGGAATAGCTACTGGAAGCTTGCCGGTCACAACGCATCGAGAATTGGAATCCGACGAATTTTTACGGATTTTCCTAGGGGTACCACTAGGGAAAATCACCAAAATCGAGAAATCCTAAAAAGTGGTGAAATTTTGGATCCGAGCCCAATAATTCAGGAAAACTCGATCGGAATAGCTACTGGAAGCTTGCCGGTCACAACGCATCGAGAATTGGCTTCGCTGGAATTCGACGAATTTTTACGGATTTCGCTAGGGGTACCACTAGGGAAAATCACCAAAATCGAGAAATCCTAAAAAATGGTGAAATTTCGGATCCGAGCCCAATAATTCAGGAAAACTCGATCGGAATAGCTACTGGAAGCTTGCCAGTCACAACGCATCGAGAATTGGCTTCGGCGGTATCTGACGAATTTTTACGGATTTCTCTAGGGGTACCACTAGGGAAAATCACCAAAATCGAGAAATCGTAAAAATTGGTGAAATTTCGGATCCGAGCCCAATAATTTAGGAAAACTCGATCGGAAGAGCTACTGGAAGCTTACCGGTCACAACGCATCGAGAATTTGAATCCGACGAATTTTTACGGATTTCTCTAGGGGTACCACTAAGGAAAATCACCAAAATCGAGAAATCATAAAAAGTGGTGAAATTTTGGATCCGAGCCCAATAATTCAGGAAAACTCGATCGGAATAGCTACTGGAAGCTTGCCGGTCACAACGCATCGAGAATTTGTTTCGCCGGAATCCGACGAATTTTTACGGATTTCCCTAGGGGTACCACTAGGGAAAATCACCAAAATCGAGAAATCGTAAAAAGTGGTGAAATTTCGGATCCGAGCCAAATAATTCAGGAAAACTCGATCGGATTAGCTACTGGAAGCTTGCCGGTCACAACGCATCGAGAATTGGTTTTGCCGGAATCTGATGAATTTTTACGGATTTCCGTAGGTGTACCACAAGGGAAAATCACCAAAATCGTAAGAAGTGGAGAAATTTCGAATCCGAGCCCAATAATTCAGGAAAACTCGATCGGAATAGCTACTGGAAGCTTGCCGGTCACAACGCATCGAGAATTTGCTTCGCCGGAATCCGACGAATTTTTACGGATTTCCCTAGGGGTACCACTAGGGAAAATCACCAAAATCGAGAAATCGTAAAAAGTGGTGAAATTTCGGATCCGAGCCCAATAATTCAGGAAAACTCGATCGGAATAGCTACTGGAAGCTTGCCGGTCACAACGCATCGAGAATTGGTTTCGCCGGAATCCGATGAATTTTTACGGATTTCCCTAGGGGTACCACTAGGGAAAATCACCAAAATCGAGAAATCGTAAAAAGTGGTGAAATTTCGGATCCGAGCCCAATAATTCAGGAAAACTCGATCGGAATAGCTACTGGAAGCTTTCCGGTCACAACGCATCGAGAATTGGCTTCGCCGAAATCCGACAAATTTTTACGGATTTCCCTAGGGGTACCACTAGGGAAAATCACCAAAATCGAGAAATCGTAGAAAGTGGTGAAATTTCGGATCCGAGCCCAATAATTCAGGAAAACTAGATCGGATTAGCTACTGGAAGCTTGCCGGTCACAACGCATCGAGAATTGGCTTACGTCGAATTTTTACGGATTTCCCTAGGGGTACCACTAGGGAAAATCACCAAAATCGAGAAATCGTAAATAGTGGTGAAATTTCGGATCCGAGCCCAATAATTCAGGAAAACTCGATCGGAATAGCTACTGGAAGCTTGCCGGTCACAACGCATCGAGAATTGGCTTGCGACGAATTTTTTCGGATTTCCCTAGGGGTACCACTAGGGAAAATCACCAAAATCGAGAAATCGTAAAAAGTGGTGAAATTTCGGATCCGAGCCTAATAATTCAGGAAAACTCGATCGGAATAGCTACTGGAAGCTTGCCGGTCACAACGCATCGAGAATGGGCTTCGCTGGAATTCGACGAATTTTTACGGATTTCCCTAGGGGTACGACTAGGGAAAATCACAAAAATCGAGAAATCCTAAAAAGTGGTGAAATTTCGGATCCGAGCCCAATAATTCAGGAAAACTCGATCGGAATAACTACTGGAAGCTTGCCGGTCACAACGCATCGAGAATTGGAATCCGACGAATTTTTACGGATTTCCCTAGGGGTACCACTAGGGAAAATCACCAAAATCGAGAAATCCTAAAAAGTGGTGAAATTTCGGATCCGAGCCCAATAATTCAGGAAAACTCGATCGGAATAGCTACTGGAAGTTTGCCGGTCACAACGCATCGAGAATTGGCTTCGCTGGAATTCGACGAATTTTTACGGATTTCCCTAGGGGTACGACTAGAGAAAATCACCAAAATCGAGAAATCCTAAAAAGTGGTGAAATTTCGGATCCGAGCCCAATAATTCAGGAAAACTCGATCGGAATAGCTACTGGAAGCTTGCCGGTCACAACGCATCAAGAATTGGAATCCGACGAATTTTTACGGATTTCCCTAGGGGTACCACTAGGAAAAATCACCAAAATCGAGAAATCGTAAAAAGTGGTGAAATTTCGGATCCGGGCCCAATAATTGAGGAAAACTCGATCGGAATAGCTAGTGGAAGCTTTCCGGTCACAACGCATCGAGAATTTGAATCCGACGAATTTTTACGGATTTCTCTAGGGGTACCACTAAGGAAAATCACCAAAATCGAGAAATCGTAAAAAGTGGTGAAATTTTGGATCCGAGCCCAATAATTCAGGAAAACTCGATCGGAATAGCTACTGGAAGCTTGCCGGTCACAACGCATCGAGAATTGGATTCGCCGAAATCCGAAGAATTTTTAAGGATTTCCCTAGGAGTACCACTAGGGAAAATCACCAAAATCGAGAAATCGTAAAAAGTGGTGAAATTTCGGATCCGAGCCCAATAATTCAGGAAAACTCGATCGGAATAGCTACTGGAAGCTTTCCGGTCACAACGCATCGAGAATTGGCTTCGCTGGAATCCGACGAATTTTTACGGATTTCCCTAGGGGTACCACTAGGGAAAATCACCAAAATCGAGAAAAGTTGTGAAATTTCGGATCCGAGCCCAATAATTCAGGAAAACTCGATCGGAATAGCTACTGGGTCACAAGCATCGAGAATTGGCTTCGCCAGAATTCGACGAATTTTTACGGATTCCCAAGGGGGTACCACAAGGGAAAATCACCAAAATCGAGAAATCGTAAAAGTGGTGAAATTTCGGATCCGAGCCCCAATAATTCAGGAAAACTCGATCGGAATAGCTACTGGAAGCTTCCGGTCACAACGCATCGAGAATTGGCTTCGCCAGAATCCGACGAATTTTTACGGATTTCCCTAGGGGGTACCACTAGGGAAAATCATAAAAATCGAGAAAAGTGGTGAAATTTCGGATCCCGAGCCCAATAATTCAGGAAAACTCCATCGGAATAGCTACTGGAAGCTTTTCGGTCACAACGCATCGAGAAATTGGCTTCGCCGGAATCCGACGAATTTTTACGGATTTCCCTAGGGGTACCCACTAGGGAAAATCACCAAAATCGAGAAATCGTAAAAAGTGGTGAAATTTCGGATCCGAGCCCAATAATTCAGGAAAACTCGATCGGAATAGCTACTGGAAGCTTGCCGGTCACAACGCATCGAGAATTAGCTTTGCCGGAATCCGACGAATTTTTACGGATTTCCCTAGGCGGTACCACTAGGGAAAATCACCAAAATCGAGAAATCGTAAAAAGTATTGAAATTTCGTTATCCGAGCCCAATAATTCAGGAAAACTCGATCGGAATAGCTACTGGAAGCTTGCCGGTCACAACGCATCGAGAATTGGAATCCGACGAATTTTTACGGATTTCCCTAGGGGTACCAATAGGGAAAATCACCAAAATCGGAAGAAATCGTAAAAAGTGGTGAAATTTCGGATCCGAGCCCAATAATTCAGGAAAACTCGATCGGAATAGCTACTGGAAGCTTGCCGGTCACAACGCATCTAGAATTGGCTTCGCTGGAAGTCGACGGAATTTTTACGGATTTCCCTAGGGGTACCCACTAGGGAAAATCACCAAAATCGAGAAATCCTAAAAAGTGGTGAAATTTTCGGATCCGAGCCCAATAATTCAGGAAAACTCGATCGGAATAGCTACTGGAAGCTTGCCGGTCACAACGCATCGAGAATTGGAATCCGACGAATTTTTACGGATTTTCCTAGGGTACCACTAGGAAAATCACCAAAATCAAGAAATCGTAAAAAGTGGTGAAATTTCGGATCCGAACCCCAATAATTCAGGAAAACTCGATCGGAATAGCTACTGGAAGCTTGCCGGTCACAACGCATCGAGAATTTGAATCCGAATGAATTTTTTACGGATTTCTCTAGGGTTACCACTAAGGAAAATCACCAAAATCGAGAAATCATAAAAAGTGGTGAAATTTTGGATCCGAGCCCAATAATTCAGGAAAACTCGATCGGAATAGCTAATGGAAGCTTGCCGGTCACAACGCATCGAGAATTGGATTCGCCGGAATCCGAAGAATTTTTAAGGATTTCCCAAAGGGGTACCACTAGGGAAAATCACCAAATCGAGAAATCGTAAAAAGTGGTGAAATTTCGGATCCGAGGCCCAATAATTCAGGAAAACTCGATCGGAATAGCTACTGAAGCTTTCCGGTCACAACGCATCGAGAATTGGCTCGCTGGAATCCGAAGAATTTTACGGATTTCCCTAGGGAGTACCACTAGGGAAAATCACCAAATCGAGAAAAGTTGTGAAATTTCGGATCCGAGCCCAATAATTCAGGAAAACTCGATCGGAATAGCTACTGGAAGCTTGCCGGTCACAACGCATCGAGAATTTGCTTCGCCGAAATCCGACGAATTTTTACGGATTTCCCTAGGGGTACCACTAGGGAAAATCACAAAAATCGAGAAATCGTAAAAAGTGTGTGAAATTTTCGGATCCGAGCCAAATAATTCAGAAAACTCGATCGGAATAGCTACTGGAAGCTTGCCGGTCACAACGCATCGAGAATTGGTTCGCCGGAATCCGACGAATTTTTACGGATTTCCCTAGGGGTACCACTAGGGAAAATCACAAAAATTGAGAAAAGTGGTGAAATTTAGGATCCGAGCCCAATAATTCATGAAAACTCGATCGGAATAGCTACTGGAAGCTTGCCGGTCACAACGCATCGAGAATTGGCTTCGCCGGAATCCGACGAATTTTTACGGATTTCCCTAGGGGGTACCACTAGGAAAATCAACAAAATCGAGAAATCGTAAAAAGTGGTGAAATTTCGGATGCGAGACCAATAATTCAGGAAAACTTGATCGGAATAGCTACTGGAAGCTTGCCTGTCACAACGCATTGAGAATTGGCTTCGCCGGAATCCGACGAATTTTTACGGATTTCCCTAGGGTTACACTAGGGAAAATCACCAAAATCGAGAAATCGTAAAAAGTGGTGAAATTTCGGATCCGAGCCTAATAATTCAGGAAAACTCGATCGGAATAGCTACTGGAAGCTTGCCGGTCACAACGCATCGTGAATTGGAATCCGACGAATTTTTACGGATTTCCCTAGAGGTACCACTAGGGAAAATCACCAAATCGAGAAATCGTAAAAAGTGTGTGAAATTTCGGATCGAGCCCAATAATTCAGGAAAACCTCGATCGGAATAGCTACTGGAAGCTTGCCGGTCACAACGCATCGAGAATTGGTTTCGCCGGAATCCGACGAATTTTTACGGATTTCCCTAGGGGTACCACTAGGGAAAATCACCAAAATCGAGAAATCGTAAAAAGTGGTGAAATTTCGGATCCGGAGCCCAATAATTCAGGAAAACTCGATCGGAATAGCTACTGGAAGCTTGCCGGTCACAACGCATCGTGAATTGGAATCCGACGAATTTTTACGGATTTCCCTAGGGGTACCACTAGGGGAAAATCACCAAAATCGAGAAATCGTAAAAAGTGGTGAAATTTTGGATCCGAGCCCAATAATTCAGGAAAACTCGATCGGAATAGCTACTGGAAGCTTGCGGTCACAACGCATCGAGAATTGGCTTCGCTGGAATTCGACGAATTTTTACGGATTTCCCTAGGGGTACCACTAGGAAAATCACCAAAATCGAGAAATTCTAAAAAATGGTGAAATTTCGGATCCGAGCCCAATAATTCAGGAAAACTCGATCGGAATAGCTACTGGAAGCTTGCCAGTCACAACGCATCGAGAATTGGCTTCGGCGGGTATCCGACGAATTTTTACGGATTTCTCTAGGGGTACCACTAGGAAAATCACCAAAATCGAGAAAATCGTAAAAATTGGTGAAATTTCGGATCCGAGCCCAATAATTTAGGAAAACTCGATCGGAAGAGCTACTGGAAGCTTACCGGTCACAACGCATCGAGAATTTGAATCCGACGAATTTTTACGGATTTCTCTAGGGGTACCACTAAGGAAAATCACCAAAATCGAGAAATCATAAAAAGTGGTGAAATTTTGGATCCGAGCCCAATAATTCAGGAAAACTCGATCGGAATAGCTACTGGAAGCTTGCCGGTCACAACGCATCGAGAATTGGATTCGCCGAAATCCGAAGAATTTTTAAGGATTTCCCTAGGAGTACCACTAGGGAAAATCACCAAAATCGAGAAATCGTAAAAAGTGGTGAAATTTCGGATCCGAGCCCAATAATTCAGGAAAACTCGATCGGAATAGCTACTGGAAGCTTGCCGGTCACAACGCATCGAGAATTGGCTTTGCTGGAATTCGACGAATTTTTACGGATTTCCCTAGGGGTACCACTAGGGAAAATCACCAAAATCGAGAAATCCTAAAAAGTGGTGAAATTTCGGATCCGAGCCCAATAATTCAGGAAAACTCGATCGGAATAGCTACTGGAAGCTTGCCGGTCATAACGCATCGAGAATTGGCTTCGGCGGTATCCGACGAATTTTTACGGATTTCCCTAGGGGTACCACTAGGGAAAATCACCAAAATCGAGAAATCGTAAAAAGTGGTGAAATTTCGGTTCCGAGCCCAATAATTCAGGAAAACTCGATCGGAATAGCTACTGGAAGCTTTCCGGTCACAACGCATCGAGAATTTGAATCCGACGAATTTTTACGGATTTCTCTAGGGGTACCACTAAGGAAAATCACCAAAATCGAGAAATCGTAAAAAGTGGTGAAATTTTGGATCCGAGCCCAATAATTCAGGAAAACTCGATCGGAATAACTACTGGAAGCTTGCCGGTCACAACGCATCGAGAATTGGATTCGCCGGAATCCGAAGAATTTTTAAGGATTTCCCTAGGAGTACCACTAGGGAAAATCGCCAAAATCGAGAAATCGTAAAAAGTGGTGAAATTTCGGATCCGAGCCAAATAATTCAGGAAAACTCGATTGGAATAGCTACTGGAAGCTTTCCGGTCACAACGCATCGAGAATTGGCTTCGCTGGAATCCGACGAATTTTTACGGATTTCCCTAGGGGTACCACTAGGGAAAATCACCAAAATCGAGAAAAGTTGTGAAATTTCGGATCCGAGCCCAATAATTCAGGAAAACTCGATCGGAATAGCTACTGGAAGCTTGCCGGTCACAACGCATCGAGAATTGGCTTCGCCGGAATTCGACGAATTTTTACGGATTTCCCTAGGGGTACCACAAGGGAAAATCACCAAAATCGAGAAATCGTAAAAAGTGGTGAAATTTCGGATCCGAGCCCAATAATTCAGGAAAACTCGATCGGAATAGCTACTGGAAGCTTGCCGGTCACAACGCATCGAGAATTGGTTTCGCCGGAATCCGACGAATTTTTACGGATTTTCCTAGGGGTACCACTAGGGAAAATCACAAAAATCGAGAAAAGTGGTGAAATTTCGGATCCGAGCCAAATAATTCATGAAAACTCGATCGGAATAGCTACTAGAAGCTTGCCGGTCACAACGCATCGAGAATTGGCTTCGCCGGAATCCGACGAATTTTTACGGATTTCCCTAGGGGTACCACCAGGGAAAATCACCAAAATCGAGAAATCGTAAAAAGTGGTGAAATTTCGGATCCGAGACCAATAATTCAGGAAAACTCGATCGGAATAGCTACTGGAAGCTTGCCTGTCACAACGCATCGAGAATTGGCTTCGCCAGAATCCGACGAATTTTTATGGATTTCCCTAGGGTTACCACTAGGGAAAATCACCAAAATCGAGAAATCGTAAAAAGTTGTGAAATTTCGGATCCGAGCCCAATAATTCAGGAAAACTCGATCGGAATAGCTACTGGAAGCTTGCCGGTCACAACGCATCTAGAATTGGAATCCGACGAATTTTTACGGATTTCCCTAGGGGTACCACTAGGAAAAATCACCAAAATCGAGAAATCGTAAAAAGTGGTGAAATTTCGGATCCGAGCCCAATAATTCAGGAAAACTCGATCGGAATAGCTACTGGAAGCTTTTCGGTCACAACGCATCGAGAATTGGCTTCGCCGGAATCCGACGAATTTTTACGGATTTCCCTAGGGTTACCACTAGGGAAAATCACCAAAATCGAGAAATCGTAAAAAGTGGTGAAATTTCGGATCCGAGTCCAATAATTTAGGAAAACTCAATCGGAATAGCTACTGGAAGCTTGCCTGTCACAACGCATCGAGAATTGGAATCCGACGAATTTTTACGGATTTCCCTAGGGGTACCACTAGGGAAAATCTCCAAAATCGAGAAATCATAAAAAGTGGTGAAATTTCGGATCCGAGCCCAATGATTCAGGAAAACTCGATCGGAATAGCTACTGGAAGCTTTTCGGTCACAACGCATCGGGAATTGGCTTCTCCGGAATCCGACGAATTTTTACGGATTTCCCTAGGGGTACCACTAGGGAAAATCACCAAAATCGAGAAATCGTAAAAAGTGGTGAAATTTCGGATCCGAGCCCAATAATTCAGGAAAACTCGATCGGAATAGCTACTGGAAGCTTGCCGGTCACAACGCATCGAGAATTGGCTTCCCCGGAATCCGACGAATTTTTACGGATTTTCCTAGGGGTACCACTAGGGAAAATCACCAAAATCGAGAAATCGTAAAAAGTGGTGAAATTTCGGATCCGAGCCCTATAATTCAAGAAAACTCGATCGGAATAGCTACTGGAAGCTTGCCGGTCACAACGCATCGAGAATTGGATTCGCCGAAATCCGAAGAATTTTTAAGGATTTCCCTAGGAGTACCACTAGGGAAAATCACCAAAATCGAGAAATCGTAAAAAGTGGTGAAATTTCGGATCCGAGCCCAATAATTCAGGAAAACTCGATCGGAATAGCTACTGGAAGCTTTCCGGTCACAACGCATCGAGAATTGGCTTCGCTGGAATCCGACGAATTTTTACGGATTTCCCTAGGGATACCACTAGGGAAAATCACCAAAATCGAGAAAAGTTGTGAAATTTCGGATCCGAGCCCAATAATTCAGGAAAACTTGATCGGAATAGCTACTGGAAGCTTGCCGGTCACAACGCATCGAGAATTGGCTTCGCCGGAATTCGACGAATTTTTACGGATTTCCCTAGGTGTACCACAAGGGAAAATCACCAAAATCGAGAAATCGTAAAAAGTGGTGAAATTTCGGATCCGAGCCCAATAATTCAGGAAAACTCGATCGGAATAGCTACTGGAAGCTTGCCGGTCACAACGCATCGAGAATTGGCTTCGCCGGAATTCGACGAATTTTTACGGATTTTCCTAGGGGTACCACTAGGGAAAATCACAAAAATCGATAAAAGTGGTGAAATTTCGGATCCGAGCCCAATAATTCATGAAAACTCGATCGGAATAGCTACTGGAAGCTTGCCGGTCACAACGCATCGAGAATTGGCTTCGCCGGAATCCGACGAATTTTTACGGATTTCCCTAGGGGTACCACCAGGGAAAATCACCACGAGAAATCGTAAAAAGTGGTGAAATTTCGGATCTGAGACCAATAATTCAGGAAAACTCGATCGGAATAGCTACTGGAAGCTTGCCTGTCACAACGCATCGAGAATTGGCTTCGCCGGAATCCGACGAATTTTTATGGATTTCCCTAGGGTTACCACTAGGGAAAATCACCAAAATCGAGAAATCGTAAAAAGTTGTGAAATTTCGGATCCGAGCCCAATAATTCAGGAAAACTCGATTGGAATAGCTAATGAAAGCTTGCCGGTCACAACGCATCTAGAATTGGAATCCGACGAATTTTTACGGATTTCCCTAGGGGTACCACTAGGAAAAATCACCAAAATCGAGAAATCGTAAAAAGTGGTGAAATTTTGGATCCGAGCCCAATAATTCAGGAAAACTCGATCGGAATAGCTACTGGAAGCTTGCCGGTCACAACGCATCGAGAATTGGAATCCGACGAATTTTTACGGATTTCCCTAGGGGTACCACTAGGGAAAATCACCAAAATCGAGAAATCCTAAAAAGTGGTGAAATTTTGGATCCGAGCCAAATAATTCAGGAAAACTCGATCGGAATAGCTACTGGAAGCTTGCCGGTCACAACGCATCGAGAATTGGCTTCGCTGGAATTCGACGAATTTTTACGGATTTCGCTAGGGGTACCACTAGGGAAAATCACCAAAATCGAGAAATCCTAAAAAGTGGTGAAATTTCGGATCCGAGCCCAATAATTCAGGAAAACTCGATCGGAATAGCTACTGGAAGCTTGCCGGTCACAACGCATCGAGAATTGGCTTCGGCGGTATCCGACGAATTTTTACGGATTTCCCTAGGGGTACCACTAGGGAAAATCACCAAAATCGAGAAATCGTAAAAAGTGGTGAAATTTCGGTTCCGAGCCCAATAATTCAGGAAAACTCGATCGGAATAGCTACTGGAAGCTTTCCGGTCACAACGCATCGAGAATTTGAATCCGACGAATTTTTACGGATTTCTCTAGGGGTACCACTAAGGAAAATCACCAAAATCGAGAAATCGTAAAAAGTGGTGAAATTTTGGATCCGAGCCCAATAATTCAGGAAAACTCGATCGGAATAACTACTGGAAGCTTGCCGGTCACAACGCATCGAGAATTGGATTCGCCGGAATCCGAAGAATTTTTAAGGATTTCCCTAGGAGTACCACTAGGGAAAATCGCCAAAATCGAGAAATCGTAAAAAGTGGTGAAATTTCGGATCCGAGCCAAATAATTCAGGAAAACTCGATTGGAATAGCTACTGGAAGCTTTCCGGTCACAACGCATCGAGAATTGGCTTCGCTGGAATCCGACGAATTTTTACGGATTTCCCTAGGGGTACCACTAGGGAAAATCACCAAAATCGAGAAAAGTTGTGAAATTTCGGATCCGAGCCCAATAATTCAGGAAAACTCGATCGGAATAGCTACTGGAAGCTTGCCGGTCACAACGCATCGAGAATTGGCTTCGCCGGAATTCGACGAATTTTTACGGATTTCCCTAGGGGTACCACAAGGGAAAATCACCAAAATCGAGAAATCGTAAAAAGTGGTGAAATTTCGGATCCGAGCCCAATAATTCAGGAAAACTCGATCGGAATAGCTACTGGAAGCTTGCCGGTCACAACGCATCGAGAATTGGTTTCGCCGGAATCCGACGAATTTTTACGGATTTTCCTAGGGGTACCACTAGGGAAAATCACAAAAATCGAGAAAAGTTGTGAAATTTCGGATCCGAGCCAAATAATTCATGAAAACTCGATCGGAATAGCTACTAGAAGCTTGCCGGTCACAACGCATCGAGAATTGGCTTCGCCGGAATCCGACGAATTTTTACGGATTTCCCTAGGGGTACCACCAGGGAAAATCACCAAAATCGAGAAATCGTAAAAAGTGGTGAAATTTCGGATCCGAGACCAATAATTCAGGAAAACTCGATCGGAATAGCTACTGGAAGCTTGCCTGTCACAACGCATCGAGAATTGGCTTCGCCAGAATCCGACGAATTTTTATGGATTTCCCTAGGGTTACCACTAGGGAAAATCACCAAAATCGAGAAATCGTAAAAAGTTGTGAAATTTCGGATCCGAGCCCAATAATTCAGGAAAACTCGATCGGAATAGCTACTGGAAGCTTGCCGGTCACAACGCATCTAGAATTGGAATCCGACGAATTTTTACGGATTTCCCTAGGGGTACCACTAGGAAAAATCACCAAAATCGAGAAATCGTAAAAAGTGGTGAAATTTCGGATCCGAGCCCAATAATTCAGGAAAACTCGATCGGAATAGCTACTGGAAGCTTTTCGGTCACAACGCATCGAGAATTGGCTTCGCCGGAATCCGACGAATTTTTACGGATTTTCCTAGGGTTACCACTAGGGAAAATCACCAAAATCGAGAAATCGTAAAAAGTGGTGAAATTTCGGATCCGAGTCCAATAATTTAGGAAAACTCAATCGGAATAGCTACTGGAAGCTTGCCTGTCACAACGCATCGAGAATTGGAATCCGACGAATTTTTACGGATTTCCCTAGGGGTACCACTAGGGAAAATCACCAAAATCGAGAAATCATAAAAAGTGGTGAAATTTCGGATCCGAGCCCAATAATTCAGGAAAACTCGATCGGAATAGCTACTGGAAGCTTTTCGGTCACAACGCATCGGGAATTGGCTTCTCCGGAATCCGACGAATTTTTACGGATTTCCCTAGGGGTACCACTAGGGAAAATCACCAAAATCGAGAAATCGTAAAAAGTGGTGAAATTTCGGATCCGAGCCCAATAATTCAGGAAAACTCGATCGGAATAGCTACTGGAAGCTTGCCGGTCACAACGCATCGAGAATTGGCTTCCCCGGAATCCGACGAATTTTTACGGATTTTCCTAGGGGTACCACTAGGGAAAATCACCAAAATCGAGAAATCGTAAAAAGTGGTGAAATTTCGGATCCGAGCCCTATAATTCAAGAAAACTCGATCGGAATAGCTACTGGAAGCTTGCCGGTCACAACGCATCGAGAATTTGAATCCGACGAATTTTTACGGATTTCTCTAGGGGTACCACTAAGGAAAATCACCAAAATCGAGAAATCGTAAAAAGTGGTGAAATTTTGGATCCGAGCCCAATAATTCAGGAAAACTCGATCAGAATAGCTACTGGAAGCTTGCCGGTCACAACGCATCGAGAATTGGATTCGCCGGAATCCGAAGAATTTTTAAGGATTTCCCTAGGAGTACCACTAGGGAAAATCACCAAAATCGAGAAATCGTAAAAAGTGGTGAAATTTCGGATCCGAGCCCAATAATTCAGGAAAACTCGATCGGAATAGCTACTGGAAGCTTGCCGGTCACAACGCATCGAGAATTGGATTCGCTGGAATCCGACGAATTTTTACGGATTTCCCTAGGGGTACCACTAGGGAAAATCACCAAAATCGAGAAAAGTTGTGAAATTTCGGATCCGAGCCCAATAATTCAGGAAAACTCGATCGGAATAGCTACTGGAAGCTTGCCGGTCACAACGCATCGAGAATTGGCTTCGCTGGAATTCGACGAATTTTTACGGATTTTCCTAGGGGTACCACAAGGGAAAATCACCAAAATCGAGAAATCGTAAAAAGTGGTGAAATTTCGGATCCGAGCCCAATAATTAAGAAAACTCGATCAGAATAGCTACTGGAAGCTTGCCGGTCACAACGCATCGAGAATTGGCTTCGCCGAAATCTGACGAATTTTTACGGATTTCCCTAGGGGTACCACTAGGGAAAATCACCAAAATCGAGAAATCGTAAAAAGTGGTGAAATTTCGGATCCGAGCCCAATAATTCAGGAAAACTCGATCGGAATAGCTACTGGAAGCTTTCCGGTCACAACGCATCGAGAATTGGTTTCGCCGGAATCTGACGAATTTTTACGGATTTCCCTAGGGGTACCACTAGGGAAAATCACCAAAATCGAGAAATCGTAAAAAGTGGTGAAATTTCGGATCCGAGCCCAATAATTCAGGAAAACTCGATCGGAATAGCTACTGGAAGCTTTCCGGTCACAACGCATCGAGAATTGGCTTCGCCGAAATCCGACAAATTTTTACGGATTTTCCTAGGGGTACCACTAGGGAAAATCACCAAAATCGAGAAATCGTAGAAAGTGGTGAAATTTCGGATCCGAGCCCAATAATTCAGGAAAACTAGATCGGATTAGCTACTGGAAGCTTGCCGGTCACAACGCATCGAGAATTGGCTTACGTCGAATTTTTACGGATTTCCCTAGGGGTACCACTAGGGAAAATCACCAAAATCGAGAAATCGTAAATAGTGGTGAAATTTCGGATCCGAGCCCAATAATTCAGGAAAACTCGATCCGAATAGCTACTGGAAGCTTGCCGGTCACAACGCATCGAGAATTGGCTTGCGACGAATTTTTTCGGATTTCCCTAGGGGTACCACTAGGGAAAATCACCAAAATTGAGAAATCGTAAAAAGTGGTGAAATTTCGGATCCGAGCCTAATAATTCAGGAAAACTCGATCGGAATAGCTACTGGAAGCTTGCCGGTCACAACGCATCGAGAATGGGCTTCGCTGGAATTCGACGAATTTTTACGGATTTCCCTAGGGGTACGACTAGGGAAAATCACAAAAATCGAGAAATCCTAAAAAGTGGTGAAATTTCGGATCCGAGCCCAATAATTCAGGAAAACTCGATCGGAATAACTACTGGAAGCTTGCCGGTCACAACGCATCGAGAATTGGAATCCGACGTATTTTTACGGATTTCCATAGGGGTACCACTAGGGAAAATCACCAAAATCGAGATATCCTAAAAAGTGGTGAAATTTCGGATCCGAGCCCAATAATTCAGGAAATCTCGATCGGAATAGCTACTGGAAGCTTGCCGGTCACAACGCATCGAGAATTGGCTTCGCTGGAATTCGACGAATTTTTACGGATTTCCCTAGGGGTACGACTAGAGAAAATCACCAAAATCGAGAAATCCTAAAAAGTGGTGAAATTTCGGATCCGAGCCCAATAATTCAGGAAAACTCGATCGGAATAGCTACTGGAAGCTTGCCGGTCACAACGCATCGAGAATTGGAATCCGACGAATTTTTACGGATTTCCCTAGGGGTACCACTAGGAAAAATCACCAAAATCGAGAAATCGTAAAAAGTGGTGAAATTTCGGATCCGGGCCCAATAATTGAGGAAAACTCGATCGGAATAGCTAGTGGAAGCTTGCCGGTCACAACGCATCGAGAATTTGAATCCGATGAATTTTTACGGATTTCTCTAGGGGTACCACTAAGGAAAATCACCAAAATTGAGAAATCGTAAAAAGTGGTGAAATTTTGGATCCGAGCCCAATAATTCAGGAAAACTCGATCGGAATAGCTACTGGAAGCTTGCCGGTCACAACGCATCGAGAATTGGATTCGCCGAAATCCGAAGAATTTTTAAGGATTTCCCTAGGAGTACCACTAGGGAAAATCACCAAAATCGAGAAATCGTAAAAAGTGGTGAAATTTCGGATCCGAGCCCAATAATTCAGGAAAACTCGATCGGAATAGCTACTGGAAGCTTTCCGGTCACAACGCATCGAGAATTGGCTTCGCTGGAATCCGACGAATTTTTACGGATTTCCCTAGGGGTACCACTAGGGAAAATCACAAAAATCGAGAAAAGTTGTGAAATTTCGGATCCGAGCCCAATAATTCAGGAAAACTCGATCGGAATAGCTACTGGAAGCTTGCCGGTCACAACGCATCGAGAATTGGCTTCGCCAGAATTCGACGAATTTTTACGGATTTCCCAAGGGGTACCACAAGGAAAAATCACCAAAATCGAGAAATCGTAAAAAGTGGTGAAATTTCGGATCCGAGCCCAATAATTCAGGAAAACTCGATCGGAATAGCTACTGGAAGCTTCCGGTCACAACGCATCGAGAATTGGCTTCGCCAGAATCCGACGAATTTTTACGGATTTCCCTAGGGGTACCACTAGGGAAAATCACAAAAATCGAGAAAAGTGGTGAAATTTCGGATCCGAGCCCAATAATTCAGGAAAACTCCATCGGAATAGCTACTGGAAGCTTTTCGGTCACAACGCATCGAGAATTGGCTTCGCCGGAATCCGACGAATTTTTACGGATTTCCCTAGGGGTACCACTAGGGAAAATCACCAAAATCGAGAAATCGTAAAAAGTGGTGAAATTTCGGATCCGAGCCCAATAATTCAGGAAAACTCGATCGGAATAGCTACTGGAAGCTTGCCGGTCACAACGCATCGAGAATTAGCTTTGCCGGAATCCGACGAATTTTTACGGATTTCCCTAGGGGTACCACTAGGGAAAATCACCAAAATCGAGAAATCGTAAAAAGTATTGAAATTTCGTATCCGAGCCCAATAATTCAGGAAAACTCGATCGGAATAGCTACTGAAAGCTTGCCGGTCACAACGCATCGAGAATTGGAATCCGACGAATTTTTACGGATTTCCCTAGCGGTACCAATAGGGAAAATCACCAAAATCGAGAAATCGTAAAAAGTGGTGAAATTTCGGATCCGAGCCCAATAATTCAGGAAAACTCGATCGGAATAGCTACTGGAAGCTTGCCGGTCACAACGCATCTAGAATTGGCTTCGCTGGAAGTCGACGAATTTTTACGGATTTCCCTAGGGATACCACTAGGGAAAATCACCAAAATCGAGAAATCCTAAAAAGTGGTGAAATTTCGGATCCGAGCCCAATAATTCAGGAAAACTCGATCGGAATAGCTACTGAAAGCTTGCCGGTCACAACGCATCGAGAATTGGAATCCGACGAATTTTTACGGATTTTCCTAGGGTACCACTAGGGAAAATCACCAAAATCAAGAAATCGTAAAAAGTGGTGAAATTTCGGATCCGAACCCAATAATTCAGGAAAACTCGATCGGAATAGCTACTGGAAGCTTGCCGGTCACAACGCATCGAGAATTTGAATCCGATGAATTTTTACGGATTTCTCTAGGGTTACCACTAAGGAAAATCACCAAAATCGAGAAATCGTAAAAAGTGGTGAAATTTTGGATCCGAGCCCAATAATTCAGGAAAACTCGATCGGAATAGCTAATGGAAGCTTGCCGGTCACAACGCATCGAGAATTGGATTCGCCGGAATCCGAAGAATTTTTAAGGATTTCCCAAGGAGTACCACTAGGGAAAATCACCAAAATCGAGAAATCGTAAAAAGTGGTGAAATTTCGGATCCGAGCCCAATAATTCAGGAAAACTCGATCGGAATAGCTACTGAAAGCTTTCCGGTCACAACGCATCGAGAATTGGCTTCGCTAGAATCCGAATAATTTTTACGGATTTCTCTAGGAGTACCACTAGGGAAAATCACCAAAATCGAGAAAAGTTGTGAAATTTCGGATCCGAGCCCAATAATTCAGGAAAACTCGATCGGAATAGCTACTGGAAGCTTGCCGGTCACAACGCATCGAGAATTTGCTTCGCCGAAATCCGACGAATTTTTACGGATTTCCCTAGGGGTACCACTAGGGAAAATCACCAAAATCGAGAAATCGTAAAAAGTGGTGAAATTTCGGATGCGAGACCAATAATTCAGGAAAACTTGATCGGAATAGCTACTGGAAGCTTGCCTGTCACAACGCATCGAGAATTGGCTTCGCCGGAATCCGACGAATTTTTACGGATTTCCCTAGGATTACCACTAGGGAAAATCACCAAAATCGAGAAATCGTAAAAAGTGGTGAAATTTCGGATCCGAGCCTAATAATTCAGGAAAACTCGATCGGAATAGCTACTGGAAGCTTGCCGGTCACAACGCATCGTGAATTGGAATCCGACGAATTTTTACGGATTTCCCTAGGGGTACCACTAGGGAAAATCACCAAAATCGAGAAATCATAAAAAGTGGTGAAATTTCGGATCCGAGCCCAATAATTCAGGAAAACTCGATCGGAATAGCTACTGGAAGCTTGCCGGTCACAACGCATCGAGAATTGGCTTCGCCGAAATCCGACGAATTTTTACGGATTTCCCTAGGGGTACCACTAGGGAAAATCACCAAAATCGAGAAATCGTAAAAAGTGGTGAAATTTCGGATCCGAGCCCAATAATTCAGGAAAACTCGATCGGAATAGCTACTGGAAGCTTGCCGGTCACAACGCATCGAGAATTGGAATCCGACGAATTTTTACGGATTTTCCTAGGGGTACCACTAGGGAAAATCACCAAAATCGAGAAATCCTAAAAAGTGGTGAAATTTTGGATCCGAGCCCAATAATTCAGGAAAACTCGATCGGAATAGCTACTGGAAGCTTGCCGGTCACAACGCATCGAGAATTGGCTTCGCTGGAATTCGACGAATTTTTACGGATTTCGCTAGGGGTACCACTAGGGAAAATCACCAAAATCGAGAAATCCTAAAAAATGGTGAAATTTCGGATCCGAGCCCAATAATTCAGGAAAACTCGATCGGAATAGCTACTGGAAGCTTGCCAGTCACAACGCATCGAGAATTGGCTTCGGCGGTATCCGACGAATTTTTACGGATTTCTCTAGGGGTACCACTAGGGAAAATCACCAAAATCGAGAAATCGTAAAAATTGGTGAAATTTCGGATCCGAGCCCAATAATTTAGGAAAACTCGATCGGAAGAGCTACTGGAAGCTTACCGGTCACAACGCATCGAGAATTTGAATCCGACGAATTTTTACGGATTTCTCTAGGGGTACCACTAAGGAAAATCACCAAAATCGAGAAATCATAAAAAGTGGTGAAATTTTGGATCCGAGCCCAATAATTCAGGAAAACTCGATCGGAATAGCTACTGGAAGCTTGCCGGTCACAACGCATCGAGAATTTGTTTCGCCGGAATCCGACGAATTTTTACGGATTTCCCTAGGGGTACCACTAGGGAAAATCACCAAAATCGAGAAATCGTAAAAAGTGGTGAAATTTCGGATCCGAGCCAAATAATTCAGGAAAACTCGATCGGATTAGCTACTGGAAGCTTGCCGGTCACAACGCATCGAGAATTGGTTTTGCCGGAATCTGATGAATTTTTACGGATTTCCGTAGGTGTACCACAAGGGAAAATCACCAAAATCGTAAGAAGTGGAGAAATTTCGAATCCGAGCCCAATAATTCAGGAAAACTCGATCGGAATAGCTACTGGAAGCTTGCCGGTCACAACGCATCGAGAATTTGCTTCGCCGGAATCCGACGAATTTTTACGGATTTCCCTAGGGGTACCACTAGGGAAAATCACCAAAATCGAGAAATCGTAAAAAGTGGTGAAATTTCGGATCCGAGCCCAATAATTCAGGAAAACTCGATCGGAATAGCTACTGGAAGCTTGCCGGTCACAACGCATCGAGAATTGGTTTCGCCGGAATCCGATGAATTTTTACGGATTTCCCTAGGGGTACCACTAGGGAAAATCACCAAAATCGAGAAATCGTAAAAAGTGGTGAAATTTCGGATCCGAGCCCAATAATTCAGGAAAACTCGATCGGAATAGCTACTGGAAGCTTTCCGGTCACAACGCATCGAGAATTGGCTTCGCCGAAATCCGACAAATTTTTACGGATTTCCCTAGGGGTACCACTAGGGAAAATCACCAAAATCGAGAAATCGTAGAAAGTGGTGAAATTTCGGATCCGAGCCCAATAATTCAGGAAAACTAGATCGGATTAGCTACTGGAAGCTTGCCGGTCACAACGCATCGAGAATTGGCTTACGTCGAATTTTTACGGATTTCCCTAGGGGTACCACTAGGGAAAATCACCAAAATCGAGAAATCGTAAATAGTGGTGAAATTTCGGATCCGAGCCCAATAATTCAGGAAAACTCGATCGGAATAGCTACTGGAAGCTTGCCGGTCACAACGCATCGAGAATTGGCTTGCGACGAATTTTTTCGGATTTCCCTAGGGGTACCACTAGGGAAAATCACCAAAATCGAGAAATCGTAAAAAGTGGTGAAATTTCGGATCCGAGCCTAATAATTCAGGAAAACTCGATCGGAATAGCTACTGGAAGCTTGCCGGTCACAACGCATCGAGAATGGGCTTCGCTGGAATTCGACGAATTTTTACAGATTTCCCTAGGGGTACGACTAGGGAAAATCACAAAAATCGAGAAATCCTAAAAAGTGGTGAAATTTCGGATCCGAGCCCAATAATTCAGGAAAACTCGATCGGAATAACTACTGGAAGCTTGCCGGTCACAACGCATCGAGAATTGGAATCCGACGAATTTTTACGGATTTCCCTAGGGGTACCACTAGGGAAAATCACCAAAATCGAGAAATCCTAAAAAGTGGTGAAATTTCGGATCCGAGCCCAATAATTCAGGAAAACTCGATCGGAATAGCTACTGGAAGCTTGCCGGTCACAACGCATCGAGAATTGGCTTCGCTGGAATTCGACGAATTTTTACGGATTTCCCTAGGGGTACGACTAGAGAAAATCACCAAAATCGAGAAATCCTAAAAAGTGGTGAAATTTCGGATCCGAGCCCAATAATTCAGGAAAACTCGATCGGAATAGCTACTGGAAGCTTGCCGGTCACAACGCATCAAGAATTGGAATCCGACGAATTTTTACGGATTTCCCTAGGGGTACCACTAGGAAAAATCACCAAAATCGAGAAATCGTAAAAAGTGGTGAAATTTCGGATCCGGGCCCAATAATTGAGGAAAACTCGATCGGAATAGCTAGTGGAAGCTTTCCGGTCACAACGCATCGAGAATTTGAATCCGACGAATTTTTACGGATTTCTCTAGGGGTACCACTAAGGAAAATCACCAAAATCGAGAAATCGTAAAAAGTGGTGAAATTTTGGATCCGAGCCCAATAATTCAGGAAAACTCGATCGGAATAGCTACTGGAAGCTTGCCGGTCACAACGCATCGAGAATTGGATTCGCCGAAATCCGAAGAATTTTTAAGGATTTCCCTAGGAGTACCACTAGGGAAAATCACCAAAATCGAGAAATCGTAAAAAGTGGTGAAATTTCGGATCCGAGCCCAATAATTCAGGAAAACTCGATCGGAATAGCTACTGGAAGCTTTCCGGTCACAACGCATCGAGAATTGGCTTCGCTGGAATCCGACGAATTTTTACGGATTTCCCTAGGGGTACCACTAGGGAAAATCACCAAAATCGAGAAAAGTTGTGAAATTTCGGATCCGAGCCCAATAATTCAGGAAAACTCGATCGGAATAGCTACTGGAAGCTTGCCGGTCACAACGCATCGAGAATTGGCTTCGCCAGAATTCGACGAATTTTTACGGATTTCCCAAGGGGTACCACAAGGGAAAATCACCAAAATCGAGAAATCGTAAAAAGTGGTGAAATTTCGGATCCGAGCCCAATAATTCAGGAAAACTCGATCGGAATAGCTACTGGAAGCTTCCGGTCACAACGCATCGAGAATTGGCTTCGCCAGAATCCGACGAATTTTTACGGATTTCCCTAGGGGTACCACTAGGGAAAATCATAAAAATCGAGAAAAGTGGTGAAATTTCGGATCCGAGCCCAATAATTCAGGAAAACTCCATCGGAATAGCTACTGGAAGCTTTTCGGTCACAACGCATCGAGAATTGGCTTCGCCGGAATCCGACGAATTTTTACGGATTTCCCTAGGGGTACCACTAGGGAAAATCACCAAAATCGAGAAATCGTAAAAAGTGGTGAAATTTCGGATCCGAGCCCAATAATTCAGGAAAACTCGATCGGAATAGCTACTGGAAGCTTGCCGGTCACAACGCATCGAGAATTAGCTTTGCCGGAATCCGACGAATTTTTACGGATTTCCCTAGGGGTACCACTAGGGAAAATCACCAAAATCGAGAAATCGTAAAAAGTATTGAAATTTCGTATCCGAGCCCAATAATTCAGGAAAACTCGATCGGAATAGCTACTGGAAGCTTGCCGGTCACAACGCATCGAGAATTGGAATCCGACGAATTTTTACGGATTTCCCTAGGGGTACCAATAGGGAAAATCACCAAAATCGAGAAATCGTAAAAAGTGGTGAAATTTCGGATCCGAGCCCAATAATTCAGGAAAACTCGATCGGAATAGCTACTGGAAGCTTGCCGGTCACAACGCATCTAGAATTGGCTTCGCTGGAAGTCGACGAATTTTTACGGATTTCCCTAGGGGTACCACTAGGGAAAATCACCAAAATCGAGAAATCCTAAAAAGTGGTGAAATTTCGGATCCGAGCCCAATAATTCAGGAAAACTCGATCGGAATAGCTACTGGAAGCTTGCCGGTCACAACGCATCGAGAATTGGAATCCGACGAATTTTTACGGATTTTCCTAGGGTACCACTAGGGAAAATCACCAAAATCAAGAAATCGTAAAAAGTGGTGAAATTTCGGATCCGAACCCAATAATTCAGGAAAACTCGATCGGAATAGCTACTGGAAGCTTGCCGGTCACAACGCATCGAGAATTTGAATCCGATGAATTTTTACGGATTTCTCTAGGGTTACCACTAAGGAAAATCACCAAAATCGAGAAATCATAAAAAGTGGTGAAATTTTGGATCCGAGCCCAATAATTCAGGAAAACTCGATCGGAATAGCTAATGGAAGCTTGCCGGTCACAACGCATCGAGAATTGGATTCGCCGGAATCCGAAGAATTTTTAAGGATTTCCCAAGGAGTACCACTAGGGAAAATCACCAAAATCGAGAAATCGTAAAAAGTGGTGAAATTTCGGATCCGAGCCCAATAATTCAGGAAAACTCGATCGGAATAGCTACTGAAAGCTTTCCGGTCACAACGCATCGAGAATTGGCTTCGCTGGAATCCGAAGAATTTTTACGGATTTCCCTAGGAGTACCACTAGGGAAAATCACCAAAATCGAGAAAAGTTGTGAAATTTCGGATCCGAGCCCAATAATTCAGGAAAACTCGATCGGAATAGCTACTGGAAGCTTGCCGGTCACAACGCATCGAGAATTTGCTTCGCCGAAATCCGACGAATTTTTACGGATTTCCCTAGGGGTACCACTAGGGAAAATCACAAAAATCGAGAAATCGTAAAAAGTGGTGAAATTTCGGATCCGAGCCAAATAATTCAGGAAAACTCGATCGGAATAGCTACTGGAAGCTTGCCGGTCACAACGCATCGAGAATTGGTTTCGCCGGAATCCGACGAATTTTTACGGATTTCCCTAGGGGTACCACTAGGGAAAATCACAAAAATCGAGAAAAGTGGTGAAATTTAGGATCCGAGCCCAATAATTCATGAAAACTCGATCGGAATAGCTACTGGAAGCTTGCCGGTCACAACGCATCGAGAATTGGCTTCGCCGGAATCCGACGAATTTTTACGGATTTCCCTAGGGGTACCACTAGGGAAAATCAACAAAATCGAGAAATCGTAAAAAGTGGTGAAATTTCGGATGCGAGACCAATAATTCAGGAAAACTTGATCGGAATAGCTACTGGAAGCTTGCCTGTCACAACGCATTGAGAATTGGCTTCGCCGGAATCCGACGAATTTTTACGGATTTCCCTAGGGTTACCACTAGGGAAAATCACCAAAATCGAGAAATCGTAAAAAGTGGTGAAATTTCGGATCCGAGCCTAATAATTCAGGAAAACTCGATCGGAATAGCTACTGGAAGCTTGCCGGTCACAACGCATCGTGAATTGGAATCCGACGAATTTTTACGGATTTCCCTAGGGGTACCACTAGGGAAAATCACCAAAATCGAGAAATCGTAAAAAGTGGTGAAATTTCGGATCCGAGCCCAATAATTCAGGAAAACTCGATCGGAATAGCTACTGGAAGCTTGCCGGTCACAACGCATCGAGAATTGGTTTCGCCGGAATCCGACGAATTTTTACGGATTTCCCTAGGGGTACCACTAGGGAAAATCACCAAAATCGAGAAATCGTAAAAAGTGGTGAAATTTCGGATCCGAGCCCAATAATTCAGGAAAACTCGATCGGAATAGCTACTGGAAGCTTGCCGGTCACAACGCATCGTGAATTGGAATCCGACGAATTTTTACGGATTTCCCTAGGGGTACCACTAGGGAAAATCACCAAAATCGAGAAATTGTAAAAAGTGGTGAAATTTTGGATCCGAGCCCAATAATTCAGGAAAACTCGATCGGAATAGCTACTGGAAGCTTGCCGGTCACAACGCATCGAGAATTGGCTTCGCTGGAATTCGACGAATTTTTACGGATTTCCCTAGGGGTACCACTAGGGAAAATCACCAAAATCGAGAAATCCTAAAAAATGGTGAAATTTCGGATCCGAGCCCAATAATTCAGGAAAACTCGATCGGAATAGCTACTGGAAGCTTGCCAGTCACAACGCATCGAGAATTGGCTTCGGCGGTATCCGACGAATTTTTACGGATTTCTCTAGGGGTACCACTAGGGAAAATCACCAAAATCGAGAAATCGTAAAAATTGGTGAAATTTCGGATCCGAGCCCAATAATTTAGGAAAACTCGATCGGAAGAGCTACTGGAAGCTTACCGGTCACAACGCATCGAGAATTTGAATCCGACGAATTTTTACGGATTTCTCTAGGGGTACCACTAAGGAAAATCACCAAAATCGAGAAATCATAAAAAGTGGTGAAATTTTGGATCCGAGCCCAATAATTCAGGAAAACTCGATCGGAATAGCTACTGGAAGCTTGCCGGTCACAACGCATCGAGAATTGGATTCGCCGAAATCCGAAGAATTTTTAAGGATTTCCCTAGGAGTACCACTAGGGAAAATCACCAAAATCGAGAAATCGTAAAAAGTGGTGAAATTTCGGATCCGAGCCCAATAATTCAGGAAAACTCGATCGGAATAGCTACTGGAAGCTTGCCGGTCACAACGCATCGAGAATTGGCTTCGCTGGAATTCGACGAATTTTTACGGATTTCCCTAGGGGTACCACTAGGGAAAATCACCAAAATCGAGAAATCCTAAAAAGTGGTGAAATTTCGGATCCGAGCCCAATAATTCAGGAAAACTCGATCGGAATAGCTACTGGAAGCTTGCCGGTCATAACGCATCGAGAATTGGCTTCGGCGGTATCCGACGAATTTTTACGGATTTCCCTAGGGGTACCACTAGGGAAAATCACCAAAATCGAGAAATCGTAAAAAGTGGTGAAATTTCGGTTCCGAGCCCAATAATTCAGGAAAACTCGATCGGAATAGCTACTGGAAGCTTTCCGGTCACAACGCATCGAGAATTTGAATCCGACGAATTTTTACGGATTTCTCTAGGGGTACCACTAAGGAAAATCACCAAAATCGAGAAATCGTAAAAAGTGGTGAAATTTTGGATCCGAGCCCAATAATTCAGGAAAACTCGATCGGAATAACTACTGGAAGCTTGCCGGTCACAACGCATCGAGAATTGGATTCGCCGGAATCCGAAGAATTTTTAAGGATTTCCCTAGGAGTACCACTAGGGAAAATCGCCAAAATCGAGAAATCGTAAAAAGTGGTGAAATTTCGGATCCGAGCCAAATAATTCAGGAAAACTCGATTGGAATAGCTACTGGAAGCTTTCCGGTCACAACGCATCGAGAATTGGCTTCGCTGGAATCCGACGAATTTTTACGGATTTCCCTAGGGGTACCACTAGGGAAAATCACCAAAATCGAGAAAAGTTGTGAAATTTCGGATCCGAGCCCAATAATTCAGGAAAACTCGATCGGAATAGCTACTGGAAGCTTGCCGGTCACAACGCATCGAGAATTGGCTTCGCCGGAATTCGACGAATTTTTACGGATTTCCCTAGGGGTACCACAAGGGAAAATCACCAAAATCGAGAAATCGTAAAAAGTGGTGAAATTTCGGATCCGAGCCCAATAATTCAGGAAAACTCGATCGGAATAGCTACTGGAAGCTTGCCGGTCACAACGCATCGAGAATTGGTTTCGCCGGAATCCGACGAATTTTTACGGATTTTCCTAGGGGTACCACTAGGGAAAATCACAAAAATCGAGAAAAGTGGTGAAATTTCGGATCCGAGCCAAATAATTCATGAAAACTCGATCGGAATAGCTACTAGAAGCTTGCCGGTCACAACGCATCGAGAATTGGCTTCGCCGGAATCCGACGAATTTTTACGGATTTCCCTAGGGGTACCACCAGGGAAAATCACCAAAATCGAGAAATCGTAAAAAGTGGTGAAATTTCGGATCCGAGACCAATAATTCAGGAAAACTCGATCGGAATAGCTACTGGAAGCTTGCCTGTCACAACGCATCGAGAATTGGCTTCGCCAGAATCCGACGAATTTTTATGGATTTCCCTAGGGTTACCACTAGGGAAAATCACCAAAATCGAGAAATCGTAAAAAGTTGTGAAATTTCGGATCCGAGCCCAATAATTCAGGAAAACTCGATCGGAATAGCTACTGGAAGCTTGCCGGTCACAACGCATCTAGAATTGGAATCCGACGAATTTTTACGGATTTCCCTAGGGGTACCACTAGGAAAAATCACCAAAATCGAGAAATCGTAAAAAGTGGTGAAATTTCGGATCCGAGCCCAATAATTCAGGAAAACTCGATCGGAATAGCTACTGGAAGCTTTTCGGTCACAACGCATCGAGAATTGGCTTCGCCGGAATCCGACGAATTTTTACGGATTTCCCTAGGGTTACCACTAGGGAAAATCACCAAAATCGAGAAATCGTAAAAAGTGGTGAAATTTCGGATCCGAGTCCAATAATTTAGGAAAACTCAATCGGAATAGCTACTGGAAGCTTGCCTGTCACAACGCATCGAGAATTGGAATCCGACGAATTTTTACGGATTTCCCTAGGGGTACCACTAGGGAAAATCACCAAAATCGAGAAATCATAAAAAGTGGTGAAATTTCGGATCCGAGCCCAATGATTCAGGAAAACTCGATCGGAATAGCTACTGGAAGCTTTTCGGTCACAACGCATCGGGAATTGGCTTCTCCGGAATCCGACGAATTTTTACGGATTTCCCTAGGGGTACCACTAGGGAAAATCACCAAAATCGAGAAATCGTAAAAAGTGGTGAAATTTCGGATCCGAGCCCAATAATTCAGGAAAACTCGATCGGAATAGCTACTGGAAGCTTGCCGGTCACAACGCATCGAGAATTGGCTTCCCCGGAATCCGACGAATTTTTACGGATTTTCCTAGGGGTACCACTAGGGAAAATCACCAAAATCGAGAAATCGTAAAAAGTGGTGAAATTTCGGATCCGAGCCCTATAATTCAAGAAAACTCGATCGGAATAGCTACTGGAAGCTTGCCGGTCACAACGCATCGAGAATTGGATTCGCCGAAATCCGAAGAATTTTTAAGGATTTCCCTAGGAGTACCACTAGGGAAAATCACCAAAATCGAGAAATCGTAAAAGTGGTGAAATTTCGGATCCGAGCCCAATAATTCAGGAAAACTCGATCGGAATAGCTACTGGAAGCTTTCCGGTCACAACGCATCGAGAATTGGCTTCGCTGGAATCCGACGAATTTTTACGGATTTCCCTAGGGATACCACTAGGGAAAATCACCAAAATCGAGAAAAGTTGTGAAATTTCGGATCCGAGCCCAATAATTCAGGAAAACTTGATCGGAATAGCTACTGGAAGCTTGCCGGTCACAACGCATCGAGAATTGGCTTCGCCGGAATTCGACGAATTTTTACGGATTTCCCTAGGTGTACCACAAGGGAAAATCACCAAAATCGAGAAATCGTAAAAAGTGGTGAAATTTCGGATCCGAGCCCAATAATTCAGGAAAACTCGATCGGAATAGCTACTGGAAGCTTGCCGGTCACAACGCATCGAGAATTGGCTTCGCCGGAATCCGACGAATTTTTACGGATTTTCCTAGGGGTACCACCAGGGAAAATCACCACGAGAAATCGTAAAAAGTGGTGAAATTTCGGATCTGAGACCAATAATTCAGGAAAACTCGATCGGAATAGCTACTGGAAGCTTGCCTGTCACAACGCATCGAGAATTGGCTTCGCCGGAATCCGACGAATTTTTATGGATTTCCCTAGGGTTACCACTAGGGAAAATCACCAAAATCGAGAAATCGTAAAAAGTTGTGAAATTTCGGATCCGAGCCCAATAATTCAGGAAAACTCGATCGGAATAGCTACTGGAAGCTTGCCGGTCACAACGCATCTAGAATTGGAATCCGACGAATTTTTACGGATTTCCCTAGGGGTACCACTAGGAAAAATCACCAAAATCGAGAAATCGTAAAAAGTGGTGAAATTTCGGATCCGAGCCCAATAATTCAGGAAAACTCGATCGGAATAGCTACTGGAAGCTTTTCGGTCACAACGCATCGAGAATTGGCTTCGCCGGAATCCGACGAATTTTTACGGATTTTCCTAGGGTTACCACTAGGGAAAATCACCAAAATCGAGAAATCGTAAAAAGTGGTGAAATTTCGGATCCGAGTCCAATAATTTAGGAAAACTCAATCGGAATAGCTACTGGAAGCTTGCCTGTCACAACGCATCGAGAATTGGAATCCGACGAATTTTTACGGATTTCCCTAGGGGTACCACTAGGGAAAATCACCAAAATCGAGAAATCATAAAAAGTGGTGAAATTTCGGATCCGAGCCCAATAATTCAGGAAAACTCGATCGGAATAGCTACTGGAAGCTTTTCGGTCACAACGCATCGGGAATTGGCTTCTCCGGAATCCGACGAATTTTTACGGATTTCCCTAGGGGTACCACTAGGGAAAATCACCAAAATCGAGAAATCGTAAAAAGTGGTGAAATTTCGGATCCGAGCCCAATAATTCAGGAAAACTCGATCGGAATAGCTACTGGAAGCTTGCCGGTCACAACGCATCGAGAATTGGCTTCCCCGGAATCCGACGAATTTTTACGGATTTTCCTAGGGGTACCACTAGGGAAAATCACCAAAATCGAGAAATCGTAAAAAGTGGTGAAATTTCGGATCCGAGCCCTATAATTCAAGAAAACTCGATCGGAATAGCTACTGGAAGCTTGCCGGTCACAACGCATCGAGAATTTGAATCCGACGAATTTTTACGGATTTCTCTAGGGGTACCACTAAGGAAAATCACCAAAATCGAGAAATCGTAAAAAGTGGTGAAATTTTGGATCCGAGCCCAATAATTCAGGAAAACTCGATCAGAATAGCTACTGGAAGCTTGCCGGTCACAACGCATCGAGAATTGGATTCGCCGGAATCCGAAGAATTTTTAAGGATTTCCCTAGGAGTACCACTAGGGAAAATCACCAAAATCGAGAAATCGTAAAAAGTGGTGAAATTTCGGATCCGAGCCCAATAATTCAGGAAAACTCGATCGGAATAGCTACTGGAAGCTTGCCGGTCACAACGCATCGAGAATTGGATTCGCTGGAATCCGACGAATTTTTACGGATTTCCCTAGGGGTACCACTAGGGAAAATCACCAAAATCGAGAAAAGTTGTGAAATTTCGGATCCGAGCCCAATAATTCAGGAAAACTCGATCGGAATAGCTACTGGAAGCTTGCCGGTCACAACGCATCGAGAATTGGCTTCGCTGGAATTCGACGAATTTTTACGGATTTTCCTAGGGGTACCACAAGGGAAAATCACCAAAATCGAGAAATCGTAAAAAGTGGTGAAATTTCGGATCCGAGCCCAATAATTCAGGAAAACTCGATCAGAATAGCTACTGGAAGCTTGCCGGTCACAACGCATCGAGAATTGGCTTCGCCGGAATCCGACGAATTTTTACGGATTTTCCTAGGGGTACCACTAGGGAAAATCACAAAAATCGAGAAAAGTGGTGAAATTTCGTATCCGAGCCCAATAATTCAGGAAAACTCGATCGGAATAGCTACTGGAAGCTTGCCGGTCACAACGCATCGAGAATTGGCTTCACCGGAATCCGACGAATTTTTACGGATTTCCTTAGGGGTACCACTAGGGAAAATCACTAAAATCGAGAAATCGTAAAAAGTGGTGAAATTTCGGATCCGAGACTAATAATTCAGGAAAACTCAATCGGAATAGCTACTGGAAGCTTGCCTGTCACAACGCATCGAGAATTGGTTTCGCCGGAATCCGACGAATTTTTACGGATTTCCCTAGGGTTACCACTAGGGAAAATCACCAAAATCAAGAAATCGTAAAAAGTGATGAAATTTCGGATCCGAGCCCAATAATTCAGGAAAACTCGATCGGAATAGCTACTGGAAGCTTGCCGGTCACAACGCATCGAGAATTGGAATCCGACGAATTTTTACGGATTTCCCTAGGGGTACCACTAGGGAAAATCACCAAAATCGAGAAATCGTAAAAAGTGGTGAAATTTCGGATCCGTGCATAATAATTCAGGAAAACTCGATCGGAATAGCAACTGGAAGCTTGCCGGTCACAACGCATCGAGAATTTGAATCCGACGAATTTTTACGGATTTCTCTAGGGGTACCACTAAGGAAAATCACTAAAATCGAGAAATCGTAAAAAGTGCTGAAATTTTGGATCCGAGCCCAATAATTCAGGAAAACTCGATCGGAATAGCTACTGGAAGCTTGCCGGTCACAACGCATCGAGAATTGGATTCGCCGGAATCCGAAGAATTTTTAAGGATTTCCTTAGGAGTACCACCAGGAAAAATCACCAAAATCGAGAAATCGTAAAAAGTGGTGAAATTTCGGATCCGAGCCCAATAATTCAGGAAAACTCGATCGGAATAGCTACTGGAAGCTTTCCGGTCACAACGCATCGAGAATTGGCTTCGCCGGAATCCGACGAATTTTTACGGATTTCCCTAGGGGTACCACTAGGGAAAATCACCAAAATCGAGAAAGTGGTGAAATTTCGGATCCGAGCCCAATAATTCAGGAAAACTCGATCGGAATAGCTACTGGAAGCTTGCCGGTCACAACGCATCGAGAATTTGCTGCGCCGGAATTCAACGAATTTTTACGGATTTCCCTAGGGGTACCACAAGGGAAAATCACAAAAATCGAGAAATCGTAAAAAGTGGTGAAATTTCGGATCCGAGCACAATAATTCAGGAAAACTCGATCGGAATAGCTACTGGAAGCTTGCCGGTCACAACGAATCGAGAATTGGCTTCGCCCGAATCCGACGAATTTTTACGGATTTCCCTAGGGGTACCACTAGGGAAAATCACAAAAATCGAGAAAAGTGGTGAAATTTCGGATCCGAGCCCAATAATTCAGGAAAACTCGATCGGAATAGCTACTGGAAGCTTGCCGGTCACAACGCATCGAGAATTGGTTTCGCCGGAATCCGACGAATTTTTACGGATTTCCCTAGGGGTACCACTAGGAAAAATCACCAAAATCGAGAAATCGTAAAAAGTGGTGAAATTTCGGATCCGAGACCAATAATTCAGGAAAACTCGATCGGAATAGCTACTGGAAGCTTGCCTATCACAACGCATCGAGAATTGGCTTCGCCGGAATTCGACGAATTTTTACGGATTTCCCTAGGGTTACCACTAGAGAAAATCACCAAAATCGAGAAATCGTAAAAAGTGGTGAAATTTCGGATCCGTGCCCAATAATTCGGGAAAACTCGATCGGAATAGCTACTGGAAGCTTGCCGGTCACAACGCATCGAGAATTGGAATCCGATGAATTTTTACGGATTTCCCTAGGGGTACCACTAGGGAAAATCACCAAGATCGAGAAATCGTAAAAAGTGGTGAAATTTCGGATCCGAGCCCAAAAATTCAGGAAAACTCGATCGGAATAGCTACTGGAAGCTTGCCGGTCACAACGCATCGAGAATTGGCTTCGCCCGAATCCGACGAATTTTTACGGATTTCCCTAGGGGTACCACTAGGGAAAATCACAAAAATCGAGAAAAGTGGTGAAGTTTCGGATCCGAGCCCAATAATTCAGGAAAACTCGATCGGAATAGCTACTGGAAGCTTGCCGGTCACAACGCATCGAGAATTGGCTTCGCCGGAATCCGACGAATTTTTACGGATTTCCCTAGGGGTACCACTAGGGAAAATCACCAAAATCGAGAAATCGTAAAAAGTGGTGAAATTTCGGATCCGAGACCAATAATTCAGGAAAACTCGATCGGAATAGCTACTGGAAGCTTGCCTATCACAACGCATCGAGAATTGGCTTCGCCGGAATCCGACGAATTTTTACGGATTTCCCCAGGGTTACCACTAGGGAAAATCACCAAAATCGAGAAATCGTAAAAAGTGGTGAAATATCGGATCCGAGCCCAATAATTCAGGAAAACTCGATCGGAATAGCTACTGGAAGCTTGCCGGTCACAACGCATCGAGAATTGGCTTCGCCGGAATCCGACAAATTTTTACGGATTTTCCTAGGGGTACCACTAGGGAAAATCACAAAAATCGAGAAAAGTGGTGAAATTTCGGATCCGAGCCCAATAATTCATGAAAACTCGATCGGAATAGCTACTGGAAGCTTGCCGGTCACAACGCATTGAGAATTGGCTTCACCGGAATCCGACGAATTTTTACGGATTTCCCTAGGGGTACCACCAGGGAAAATCACCAAAATCGAGAAATCGCAAAAAGTGGTGAAATTTCGGATCCGAGACAAATAATTCAGGAAAACTCGATCGGAATAGCTACTGGAAGCTTGCCGGTCACAACGCATCGAGAATTGGCTTCGCCGGAATCCGACGAATTTTTACGGATTTTCCTAGGGGTACCACTAGGGAAAATTACAAAAATCGAGAAAAGTGGTGAAATTTCGGATCCGAGCCCAATAATTCATGAAAACTCGATCGGAATAGCTACTGGAAGCTTGCCGGTCACAACGCATTGAGAATTGGCTTCACCGGAATCCGACGAATTTTTACGGATTTCCCTAGGGGTACCACCAGGGAAAATCACCAAAATCGAGAAATCGTAAAAAGTGGTGAAATTTCGGATCCGAGCCCTATAATTCAAGAAAACTCGATCGGAATAGCTACTGGAAGCTTTCCGGTCACAACGCATCGAGAATTTGAATCCGACGAATTTTTACGGATTTCTCTAGGTGTACCACTAAGGAAAATCACCAAAATCGAGAAATCGTAAAAAGTGGTGAAATTTTGGATCCGAGCCCAATAATTCAGGAAAACTCGATCAGAATAGCTACTGGAAGCTTGCCGGTCACAACGCATCGAGAATTGGATTCGCCGGATTCCGAAGAATTTTTAAGGATTTCCCTAGGAGTACCACTAGGGAAAATCACCAAAATCGAGAAATCGTAAAAAGTGGTGAAATTTCGGATCCGAGCCCAATAATTCAGGAAAACTCGATCGGAATAGCTACTGGAAGCTTTCCGGTCACAACGCATCGAGAATTGGCTTCGCTGGAATCCGACGAATTTTTACGGATTTCCCTAGGGGTACCACTAGGGAAAATCACCAAAATCGAGAAAAGTTATGAAATTTCGGATCCGAGCCCAATAATTCAGGAAAACTCGATCGGAATAGCTACTGGAAGCTTGCCGGTCACAACGCATCGAGAATTGGCTTCGCTGGAATTCGACGAATTTTTACGGATTTCCCTAGGGGTACCACAAGGGAAAATCACCAAAATCGAGAAATCGTAAAAAGTGGTAAAATTTCGGATCCGAGCCCAATAATTCAGGAAAACTCGATCGGAATAGCTAATGGAAGCTTGCCGGTCACAACGCATCGAGAATTGGCTTCACCGGAATTTGACGAATTTTTACGGATTTTCCTAGGGGTACCACTAGGGAAAATCAAAAAATCGAGAAAAGTGGTGAAATTTCGGATCCGAGCCCAATAATTCAGGAAAACTCGATTGGAATAGCTACTGGAAGCTTGCCGGTCACAACGCATCGAGAATTGGCTTCACCGGAATCCGACGAATTTTTACGGATTTCCCTAGGGGTACCACTAGGGAAAATCACCAAAATCGAGAAATCGTAAAAAGTGGTGAAATTTCGGATCCGAGACCAATAATTCAGGAAAAATCGATCGGAATAGCTACTGGAAGCTTGCCTGTCACAACGCATCGAGAATTGGCTTCGCCGGAATCCGACGAATTTTTACGGATTTCCCTAGGGTTACCACTAGGGAAAATCACCAAAATCAAGAAATCGTAAAAAGTGATGAAATTTCGGATCCGAGCCCAATAATTCAGGAAAACTCGATCGGAAGAGCTACTGGAAGCTTGCCGGTCACAACGCATCGAGAATTAGAATCCGATGAATTTTTACGGATTTCCCTAGGGGTACCACTAGGGAAAATCACCAAAATCGAGAAATCGTAAAAAGTGGTGAAATTTCGGATCCGTGCATAATAATTCAGGAAAACTCGATCGGAATAGCAACTGGAAGCTTGCCGGTCACAACGCATCGAGAATTTGAATCCGACGAATTTTTACGGATTTCTCTAGGGGTACCACTAAGGAATATCACTAAAATCGAGAAATCGTAAAAAGTGCTGAAATTTTGGATCCGAGCCCAATAATTCAGGAAAACTCGATCGGAATAGCTACTGGAAGCTTGCCGGTCACAATGCATCGAGAATTGGATTCGCCGGAATCCGAAGAATTTTTAAGGATTTCCTTAGGAGTACCACCAGGGAAAATCACCAAAATCGAGAAATCGTAAAAAGTGGTGAAATTTCGGATCCGAGCCCAAAAATTCAGGAAAACTCGATCGGAATAGCTACTGGAAGCTTTTCGGTCACAACGCATCGAGAATTGGCTTCGCCGGAATCCGACGAATTTTTATGGATTTCCCTAGGGGTACCACTAGGAAAAATCACCAAAATCGAGAAATCGTAAAAAGTGGTGAAATTTCGGATCCGAGACCAATAATTCAGGAAAACTCGATCGGAATAGCTACTGGAAGTTTGCCGGTCACAACGCATCGAGAATTGGCTTCGCCGGAATTCGACGAGTTTTTACGGATTTCCCTAGGGGTACCACTAGGGAAAATCACCAACATCGACAAATCCTAAAAAGTGGTGAAATTTCGGATCCGAACCCAATAATTCAGGAAAACTCGATCGGAATAGCTACTGGAAGCTTGCCGGTCACAACGCATCGAGAATTGGCTTCGCCGGAATCTGACGAATTTTTACGGATTTCCCTAGGGGTACCACTTGGGAAAATCACCAAAATCGAGAAAAGTGGTGAAATTTCAATCCGAGCCCAATAATTCAGGAAAACTCGATCGGAATAGCTACTGGAAGCTTGTCGGTCACAACGCATCGAGAATTGGAATCCGACGAATTTTTACGGATTTCCCTAGGGATACCACTAGGGAAAATCACCAAAATCGAGAAATCGTAAAAAGTGGTGAAATTTCGGATCCGAGCCCAATAATTCAGGAAAACTCGATCGGAATAGCTACTGGAAGCTTGCCGATCACAACGCATCGAGAATTGGCTTCGCCGGAATCCGACGAATTTATACGGATTTCCCTAGGGGTACCACTAGGAAAAATCACCAAAATCGAGAAATCGTAAAAAGTGGTGAAATTTCGGATCCGAGCCCAATAATTCAGGAAAACTCGATCGGAATAGCTACTGGAAGCTTTCCGGTCACAACGCATCGAGAATTGACTTCGCCGGAATCCGACGAATTTTTAAGGATTTCCCTATGGGTACCACTAGGGAAAATCACCAAAATCGAGAAATCGTAAAAAGTGGTGAAATTTCGGATCCGAGCCCAATAATTCAGGAAAACTCGATCGGAATAGCTACTGGAAGCTTGCCGGTCACAACGCATCGAGAATTGGAATCTGACGAATTTTTACGGATTTCCCTAGGGGTACCACTAAGGAAAATCACCAAAATCGAGAAATCGTAAAAAGTGGTGAAATTTCGGATCCGAGCCCAATAATTCAGGAAAACTCGATCGGAATAGCTACTGGAAGCTTGCCGGTCACAACGCATCGAGAATTGACTTCGCCGGAATCCGACGAATTTTTACAGATTTCCCTAGGGGTACCACTAGGGAAAATCACCAAAATCGAGAAATCGTAAAAAGTGGTGAAATTTCGGATCCGAGCCCAATAATTCAGGAAAACTCGATCGGAATAGCTACTGGAAGCTTGCCGGTCACAACGCATCGAGAATTGACTTCGCCGAAATTCGACGAATTTTTACGGATTTCCCTAGGGGTACCACTAGGGAAAATCACCAAAATCGAGAAAAGTGGTGAAATTTCGGATCCGAGCCCAATAATTCAGGAAAACTCGATCGGAATAGCTACTGGAAGCTTGCCGGTCACAACGCATCGAGAATTGGCTTCGCCGGAATTCGACGAATTTTTACGGATTTCCCTAGGGGTACCACTAGGGAAAATCACCAACATCGAGAAATCCTAAAAAGTGGTGAAATTTCGGATCCGAACCCAATAATTCAGGAAAACTCGATCGGAATAGCTACTGGAAGCTTGCCGGTCACAACGCATCGAGAATTGGCTTCGCCGGAATCCGACGAATTTTAACGGATTTCCCTAGGGGTACCACTTGGGAAAATCACCAAAATCGAGAAAAGTGGTGAAATTTCAATCCGAGCCCAATAATTCAGGAAAACTCGATCGGAATAGCTACTGGAAGCTTGTCGGTCACAACGCATCGAGAATTGGAATCCGACGAATTTTTACGGATTTCCCTAGGGATACCACTAGGGAAAATCACCAAAATCGAGAAATCGTAAAAAGTGGTGAAATTTCGGATCCGAGCCCAATAATTCAGGAAAACTCGATCGGAATAGCTACTGGAAGCTTGCCGGTCACAACGCATCGAGAATTGGCTTCGCCGGAATCCGACGAATTTATACGGATTTCCCTAGGGGTACCACTAGGAAAAATCACCAAAATCGAGAAATCGTAAAAAGTGGTGAAATTTCGGATCCGAGCCCAATAATTCAGGAAAACTCGATCGGAATAGCTACTGGAAGCTTGCCGGTCACAATGCATCGAGAATTGGAATCCGACGAATTTTTACGGATTTCCCTAGGGATACCACTAGGGAAAATCACCAAAATCGAGAAATCGTAAAAAGTGGTGAAATTTCGGATCCGAGCCCAATAATTCAGGAAAACTCGATCGGAATACCTACTGGAAGCTTGCCGGTCACAACGCATCGAGAATGGGAATCCGACGAATTTTTATGGATTTCCCTAGGGGGTACCACTAGGGAAAATCACAAAAATCGAGAAATCGTAAAAGTGGTGAAATTTCGGATCCGAGACCAATAATTCAGGAAAACTCGATCGGAATAGCTACTGTAAGCTTGCCTGTCACAACGCATCGAGATTGGCTTCGCCGGAATCCGATAAATTTTACGGATTTCCCTAGGGTTACATCTAGGGAAAATCACCAAATCGAGAAATCGTAAAAAGTGGTGAAATTTCGGATCCGAGCCCAATAATTCAGGAAAACTCGATCGGAATAGCTACTGGAAGCTTGCCGGTCACAACGCATCGAGAATTGGAATCCGACGAATTTTACGGATTTCCCTAGGGGTACTACTAGGGAAAATCACCAAAATCGAGAAATCGTAAAAAGTGGTGAAATTTCGGATCCGAGCCCAATAATTCAGGAAAACTCGATCGGAATAGCTATTGGAAGCTTTCCGGTCACAACGCATCGAGAATTGGCTTCGCCGAAAACCGACGAATTTTTACGGATTTCCCTAGGGGTACCTCTAGGGAAAATCACCAAAATCGAGAAATCGTAAAAAGTGGTGAAATTTTGGATCCGAGCCCAATAATTCAGGAAAACTCGATCGGAATAGCTACTGGAAGCTTTCCGGTCACAACGCATCGAGAATTGGCTTCGCCGAAATCCGACGAATTTTTACGGATTTCCCTAGTGGTACCACTAGGGAAAATCACCAAAATCGAGAAAAGTGGTGAAATTTTGGATCCGAGCCCAATAATTCAGGAAAACTCGATCGGAATAGCTACTGGAAGCTTGTCGGTCACAACGCATCGAGAATTGGCTTTGCCGGAATCCGACGAATTTTTAACGGATTTCCCTAGGGGTACCACTAGGGAAAATCACCAAAATCGAGAAAAGTGGTGAAATTTCGGATCCGAGCCCAATAATTCAGGAAAACTCGATCGGAATAGCTACTGGAAGCTTGTCGGTCACAACGCATCGAGAATTAACTTCGCCGGAATCCGACGAATTTTTACGGATATCCATAGGGGTACCACTAGGGAAAATCACCAAAATCGAGAAATCATAAAAAGTTGTGAAATTTCGGATCCGAGACCAATATTTCAGGAAAACTCGATCGGAATAGCTACTGGAAGCTTGCCTGTCACAACGCATCGAGAATTGGCTTCGCCGGAATCCGACGAATTTTTACGGATTTCCCTAGGGTTACCACTAGGGAAAATCACCAAAATCGAGAAATCGTAAAAAGTGTTGAAATTTCGGATCCGAGCCCAATAATTCAGGAAAACTCGATCGGAATAGCTACTGGAAGCTTGCCGGTCACAACGCATCGAGAATTGACTTCGCCGGAATCCGACGAATTTTTACGGATTTCCCTAGGGGTACCACTAGGGAAAATCACCAAAATCGAGAAATCGTAAAAAGTGGTGAAATTTCGGATCCGAGCCCAATAATTCAGGAAAACTCGATCGGAATAGCTACTGGAAGCTTGCCGGTCACAACGCATCGAGAATTGGAATCCGATGAATTTTTACGGATTTCCCTAGGGGTACCACTAAGGAAAATCACCAAAATCGAGAAATCGTAAAAAGTGGTGAAATTTCGGATCCGAGCCCAATAATTCAGGAAAACTCGATCGGATTAGCTACTGGAAGCTTGCCGGTCACAACGCATCGAGAATTGGCTTCGCCGGAATTCGACGAATTTTTACGGATTTCCCTAGGGGTACCACTAGGGAAAATCACCAACATCGAGAAATCCTAAAAAGTGGTGAAATTTCGGATCCGAACCCAATAATTCAGGAAAACTCGATCGGAATAGCTACTGGAAGCTTGCCGGTCACAACGCATCGAGAATTGGCTTCGCCGGAATCCGACGAATTTTTACGGATTTCCCTAGGGGTACCACTAGGGAAAATCACCAAAATCGAGAAAAGTGGTGAAATTTCAATCCGAGCCCAATAATTCAGGAAAACTCGATCGGAATAGCTACTGGAAGCTTGTCGGTCACAACGCATCGAGAATTGGAATCCGACGAATTTTTACGGATTTCCCTAGGGATACCACTAGGGAAAATCACCAAAATCGAGAAATCGTAAAAAGTGGTGAAATTTCGGATCCGAGCCCAATAATTCAGGAAAACTCGATCGGAATAGCTACTGGAAGCTTGCCGGTCACAACGCATCGAGAATTGGAATCCGACGAATTTTTACGGATTTCCCTAGGGGTACTACTAGGGAAAATCACCAAAATCGAGAAATCGTAAAAAGTGGTGAAATTTCGGATCCGAGCCCAATAATTCAGGAAAACTCGATCGGAATAGCTATTGGAAGCTTTCCGGTCACAACGCATCGAGAATTGGCTTCGCCGAAAACCGACGAATTTTTACGGATTTCCCTAGGGGTACCTCTAGGGAAAATCACCAAAATCGAGAAATCGTAAAAAGTGGTGAAATTTTGGATCCGAGCCCAATAATTCAGGAAAACTCGATCGGAATAGCTACTGGAAGCTTTCCGGTCACAACGCATCGAGAATTGGCTTCGCCGAAATCCGACGAATTTTTACGGATTTCCCTAGTGGTACCACTAGGGAAAATCACCAAAATCGAGAAAAGTGGTGAAATTTTGGATCCGAGCCCAATAATTCAGGAAAACTCGATCGGAATAGCTACTGGAAGCTTGTCGGTCACAACGCATCGAGAATTGGCTTCGCCGGAATCCGACGAATTTTTACGGATTTCCCTAGGGGTACCACTAGGGAAAATCACCAAAATCGAGAAAAGTGGTGAAATTTCGGATCCGAGCCCAATAATTCAGGAAAACTCGATCGGAATAGCTACTGGAAGCTTGTCGGTCACAACGCATCGAGAATTAACTTCGCCGGAATCCGACGAATTTTTACGGATATCCATAGGGGTACCACTAGGGAAAATCACCAAAATCGAGAAATCATAAAAAGTTGTGAAATTTCGGATCCGAGACCAATATTTCAGGAAAACTCGATCGGAATAGCTACTGGAAGCTTGCCTGTCACAACGCATCGAGAATTGGCTTCGCCGGAATCCGACGAATTTTTACGGATTTCCCTAGGGTTACCACTAGGGAAAATCACCAAAATCGAGAAATCGTAAAAAGTGTTGAAATTTCGGATCCGAGCCCAATAATTCAGGAAAACTCGAACGGAATAGCTACTGGAAGCTTGCCGGTCACAACGCATCGAGAATTGGAATCCGATGAATTTTTACGGATTTCCCTAGGGGTACCACTAGGGAAAATCACCAAAATCGAGAAATCGTAAAAAGTGGTGAAATTTCGGATCCGAGCCCAATAATTCAGGAAAACTCGATCGTAATAGCTACTGGAAGCTTGCCGGTCACAACGCATCGAGAATTGGATTTGCCGGAATCCGACGAATTTTTACGGATTTCCCTAGGGGTACCACTAGGGAAAATCACCAAAATCGAGAATTCGTAAAAAGTGGTGAAATTTCGGATCCGAGACCAATAATTCAGGAAAACTCGATCAGAATAGCTACTGGAAGCTTGCCGGTCACAACGCATCGAGAATTGGTTTCGCCGGAATCCGACGAATTTTTACGGATTTCCCTAGGGGTACCACTAGGGAAAATCACCAAAATCGAGAAATCGTAAAAAGTGGTGAAATTTCGGATCCGAGCCCAATAATTCACGAAAACTCGATCGGAATAGCTACTGGAAGCTTGCCGGTCACAATGCATCGAGAATTGGCTTCGCCGGAATCCGAAAATTTTTTACGGATTTCCCAAGGGGTACCACTAGGGAAAATCACCAAAATCGAGAAATCGTAAAAAGTGGTGAAATTTCGGATCCGAGACCAATAATTCAGGAAAACTCGATCGGAATATCTACTGGAAGCTTGCCTGTCACAACGCATCAAGAATTGGCTTCGCCGGAATCCGACGAATTTTTACGGATTTTCCTAGGGTTACCACTAGGGAAAATCACCAAAATCGAGAAATCGTAAAAAGTGGTGAAATTTCGGATCCGAGCCCAATAATTCAGGAAAACTCGATCGGAATAGCTACTTGAAGCTTGCCGATCACAACGCATCAAGAATTGGCTTCGCCGGAATCCGACGAATTTTTACGGATTTCCCTAGGGGTACCACTTGGGAAAATCACCAAAATCGAGAAAAGTGGTGAAATTTCGGATCCGAGCCCAATAATTCAGGAAAACTCGATCGGAATAGCTACTGGAAGCTTGCCAGTCACAACGCATCGAGAATTTGAATCCGATTAATATTTACGGATTTCCCTAGGGGTACCACTAGAGAAAATCACCAAAATCAAGAAATCGTAAAAAGTGGTGAAATTTCGGATCCGAGCCCAATAATTCAGGAAAACTCGATCGGAATAGCTACTGGAAGCTTGCCGGTCACAACGCATCGAGAATTGGCTTCGCCGGAATCCGACGAATTTTTACGGATTTCGCTAGGGTTACCACTAGGGAAAATCACCAAAATCGAGAAATCGTAAAAAGTGGTGAAATTTCGGATCCGAGCCCAATAATTCAGGAAAACTCGATCGGAATAGCTACTGGAAGCTTGCCGGTCACAACGCATCGAGAATTGGCTTCGCCGGAATCCGACGAATTTTTACGGATTTTCCTAGGGGTACCACTAGGGAAAATCACAAAAATCGAGAAAAGTGGTGAAATTTCGGATCCGAGCCCAATAATTCATGAAAACTCGATCGGAATAGCTACTGGAAGCTTGCCGGTCACAACGCATTAAGAATTGGCTTCACCGGAATCCGACGAATTTTTACGGATTTCCCTAGGGGTACCACTAGGGAAAATCACCAAAATCGAGAAATCGTAAAAAGTGGTGAAATTTCGGATTCGAGACAAATAATTCAGGAAAACTCGATCGGAATAGCTACTGGAAGCTTGCCTGTCACAACGCATCGAGAATTGGCTTCGCCGGAATCCGACGAATTTTTACGGATTTCCCTAGGGTTACCAGTAGGGAAAATCACCAAAATCGAGAAATCGTAAAAAGTGGTGAAATTTCGGATCCGAGCCCAATAATTCAGGAAAACTCGATCGGAATAGCTACTGTAAGCTTGCCGGTCACAACGCATCGAGAATTGGAATCCGACGAATTTTTACGGATTTCCCTAGGGGTACCACTAGGGAAAATCACCAAAATCGAGAAATCGTAAAAAGTGGTGAAATTTCGGATCCGAGCCCAATAATTCAGGAAAACTCGATCGGAATAGCTACTGGAAGCTTTTCGGTCACAACGCATTAAGAATTGGCTTCGCCGGAATCCGACGAATTTTTACGGATTTCCCTAGGGGTACCACTAGGAAAAATCACCAAAATCGAGAAATGTGGTGAAATTTCGGATCCGAGCCCAATAATTCAGGAAAACTCGATTGGAATAGCTACTGGAAGCTTGCCGGTCACAACGCATCGAGAATTGGCTTCACCGGAATTCGACGAATTTTTACGGATTTCTCTAGGGGTACCACTAGGGAAAATCACCAAAATCGAGAAAAGTGGTGAAATTTCGGATCCGATCCCAATAATTCAGGAAAACTCGATCGGAATAGCTACTGGAAGCTTGCCGGTCACAACGCATCGAGAATTGGCTTCGCCGGAATCCGACGAATTTTTCCGGATTTCCCTAGGGGTACCACTAGGGAAAATCACCAAAATCGAGAAATCGTAAAAAGTGGTGAAATTTCGGATCCGAGCCCAATAATTCAGGAAAACTCGATCGGAATAGCTACTGGAAGCTTGCCGGTCACAACGCATCGAGAATTGGCTTCGCCGGAATCCGACGAATTTTTACGGATTTTCCTAGGGGTACCACTAGGGAAAATCACCAAAATCGAGAAATCGTAAAAAGTGGTGAAATTTCGGATCCGAGACCAATAATTCAGGAAAACTCGATCGGAATAGCTACTGGAAGCTTGCCTGTCACAACGCATCGAGAATTGGCTTCGCCGGAATCCGACGAATTTTTACGGATTTCCCTAGGGTTACCACTAGCGAAAATCACCAAAATCGAGAAATCGTAAAAAGTGGTGAAATTTCGGATCCGAGCCCAATAATTCAGGAAAACTCGATCGGAATAGCTACTGGAAGCTTGCCTGTCACAACGCATCGAGAATTGGATTCGCCGGAATCCGACGAATTTTTCCGGATTTCCCTAGGGGTACCACTAGGGAAAATCACCAAAATCTAGAAATCGTAAAAAGTGGTGAAATTTCGGATCCGAGCCCAATAATTCAGGAAAACTCGATCGGAATAGCTACTGGAAGCTTGCCGGTCACAACGCATCGAGAATTGACTTCGCCGGAATCCGACGAATTTTTACGGATTTTCCTAGGCGTACCACTACGGAAAATCACCAAAATCGAGAAATCGTAAAAAGTGGTGAAATTTCGGATCCGAGCCCAATAATTCAGGAAAACTCGATCGGAATAGCTACTGGAAGCTTGCCTGTCACAATGCATCGAGAATTGGCTTCGCCGGAATCCGACGAATTTTTACGGATTTCCCTAGGGGTACCACTAGGAAAAATCACCAAAATCGAGAAAAGTGGTGAAATTTCGGATCCGAGCCCAATAATTCAGGAAAACTCGATCGGAATAGCTACTGGAAGCTTGCCGGTCACAACGCATTGAGAATTGGCTTCGCCAGAATTTGACAAATTTTTACGGATTTCCCTAGGGGTACGACTAGGGAAAATCACCAAAATCGAGAAATCTTAAAAAGTGGTGAAATTTCGGATCCGAGCCCAATAATTTAGGAAAACTCGATCGGAATAGCTACTGAAAGCTTGCCGGTCACAACGCATCGAGAATTGGCTTCGCCGGAATCCGACGAATTTTTACGGATTTCCCTAGGGGTACCACTAGGGAAAATCACCAAAATCGAGAAATCGTAAAAAGTGGTGAAATTTCGGATCCGAGCCCAATAATTCAGGAAAACTCGATCGAAATAGCTACTGGAAGCTTGCCGGTCACAACGCATCGAGAATTGTCTTCGCCGGAATCCGACGAATTTTTCCGGATTTTCCTAGGGGTACCACTAGGGAAAATCACCAAAATCGAGAAATCGTAAAAAGTGGTGAAATTTTGGATCCGAGCCCAATAATTCAGGAAAACTCGATCGGAATAGCTACTTGAAGCTTGCCGGTCACAACGCATCGAGAATTGGAATCTGACGAATTTTTACGGATTTTCCTAGGGGTACTACTAGGGAAAATCACCAAAATCGAGAAATCGTAAAAAGTGGTGAAATTTCGGATTCGAGCCCAATAATTCAGTAAAACTCGATCGGAATAGCTACTGGAAGCTTGCCGGTCACAACGCATCGAGAATTGGAATCCGACGAATTTTTACGGATTTCCCTAGGGGTACCACTAGGGAAAATCACCAAAATCGAGAAATCGTAAAAAGTGGTGAAATTTCGGATCCGAGCCCAATAATTCAGGAAAACTCGATCGGAATATCTACTGGAAGCTTTTCGGTCACAACGCATCGAGAATTGGCTTCGCCGGAATCCGACGAATTTTTACGTATTTCCCTAGGGGTACCACTAGGAAAAATCACCAAAATCGAAAAATATGGTGAAATTTCGGATCCGAGCCCAATAATTCAGGAAAACTCGATCGGAATAGCTACTGGAAGCTTGCCGGTCACAACGCATCGAGAATTGGCTTCGCCAAAATTCGACGAATTTTTACGGATTTCCCTAGGGGTACCACTAGGGAAAATCACCAAAATCGAGAAATCGTAAAAAGTTGTGAAATTTCGGATCCGAGCCCAATAATTCAGGAAAACTCGATCGGAATAGCTACTGGAAGCTTGCCGGTCACAACGCATCGAGAATTGGATTCGCCGGAATTCGACGAATTTTTACGGATTTCCCTAGGGGTACCACTAGGGAAAATCACCAAAATCGAGAAAAGTGGTGAAATTTCGGATCCGAGCCCAATAATTCAGGAAAACTCGATCGGAATAGCTACTGGAAGCTTGCCGGTCACAACGCATCAAGAATTGGATTCGCCGGAATCCGACGAATTTTTAAGGATTTCCCTAGGGGTACCACTAGGGAAAATCACCAAAATCGAGAAATCGTAAAAAGTGGTGAAATTTCGGATCCGAGCCCAATAATTCAGGAAAACTCGATCGGAATAGCTACTGGAAGCTTGCCGGTCACAACGCATCGAGAATTGGCTTCGCCGGAATTCGACGAATTTTTACGGATTTCCCTAGGAGTACCACTAGGAAAAATCACCAAAATCCAGAAATCGTAAAAAGTCGTGAAATTTCGGATCAGAGCCCAATAATTCAGGAAAACTAGATCGGAATAGCTACTGGAAGCTTGCCGGTCACAACGCATCGAGAATTGGCTTCGCCGAAATCCGACGAATTTTTACGGATTTTCCTAGGGGTACCACTAGGGAAAATCACCAAAATCGAGAAAAGTGGTGAAATTTCGGATCCGAGCCCAATAATTCAGGAAAACTCGATCGGAATAGCTACTGAAAGCTTGCCGGTCACAACGCATCGAGAATTGGCTTCGCCGGAATTCGACGAATTTTTACGGATTTTCCTCGGGGTACTACTAGGGAAAATCACCAAAATCGAGAAATCGTAAAAAGTGGTGAAATTTCGGATCCGAGCCCAATAATTCAGGAAAACTCGATCGGAATAGCTACTGGAAGCTTGCCGGTCACAACGCATCGAGAATTGGATTCGCCGGAATCCGAAGAATTTTTAAGGGTTTCCCTAGGGGGTACCACTAGGGAAAATCACCAAAATCGAGAAATCGTAAAAAGTGGTGAAATTTCGGATCCGAGCCCAATAATTCAGGAAAACTCGATCGGAATAGCTACTGGAAGCTTGCCGGTCACAACGCATCGAGAATTGGCTTCGCCGGAATCCGACGAATTTTTACGGATTTCCCTAGGGGTACCACTAGGGAAAATCACCAAAATCGAGAAAAGTGGTGAAATTTCGGATCCGAGCCCAATAATTCAGGAAAACTCGATCGGAATAGCTACTGAAAGCTTGCCGGTCACAACGCATCGAGAATTGGCTTCGCCGGAATTCGACGAATTTTTACGGATTTCCCTCGGGGTACCACTAGGTAAAATCACCAAAATCGAGAAATCGTAAAAAGTGGTGAAATTTTGGTTCCGAGCCCAATAATTCAGGAAAACTCGATCGGAATAGCTACTGGAAGCTTGCCGGTCACAACGCATCGAGAATTGGCTTCGCCGAAATCCGACGAATTTTTACGGATTTTCCTAGGGATACCACTAGGGAAAATCACCAAAATCGAGAAAAGTGGTGAAATTTCGGATCCGAGCCCAATAATTCAGGAAAACTCGATCGGAATAGCTAGTGAAAGCTTGCCGGTCACAACGCATCGAGAATTGGCTTCGCCGGAATTCGACGAATTTTTACGGATTTTCCTCGGGGTACTACTAGGGAAAATCACCAAAATCGAGAAATCGTAAAAAGTGGTGAAATTTCGGATCCGAGCCCAATAATTCAGGAAAACTCGATCGGAATAGCTACTGGAAGCTTGCCGGTCACAACGCATCGAGAATTGGATTCGCCGGAATCCGAAGAATTTTTAAGGATTTCCCTAGGGGGTACCACTAGGGAAAATCACCAAAATCGAGAAATCGTAAAAAGTGGTGAAATTTCGGATCCGAGCCCAATAATTCAGGAAAACTCGATCGGAATAGCTACTGGAAGCTTGCCGGTCACAACGCATCGAGAATTGGCTTCGCCGGAATTCGACGAATTTTTACGGATTTCCCTAGGGGTACCACTAGGGAAAATCATCAAAATCGAGAAATCGTAAAAAGTTGTGAAATTTCGGATCCGAGCCCAATAATTCAGGAAAACTCGATCGGAATAGCTACTGGAAGCTTGCCGGTCACAACGCATCGAGAATTGGATTCGCCGGAATCCGACGAATTTTTACGGATTTTCCTAGGGGTACCACTAGGGAAAATCACCAAAATCGAGAAAAGTGGTGAAATTTCGGATCCGAGCCCAATAATTCAGGAAAACTCGATCGGAATAGCTACTGGAAGCTTGCCGGTCACAACGCATCAAGAATTGGATTCGCCGGAATCCGACGAATTTTTAAGGATTTCCCTAGGGGTACCACTAGGGAAAATCACCAAAATCGAGAAATCGTAAAAAGTGGTGAAATTTCGGATCCGAGCCCAATAATTCAGGAAAACTCAATCGGAATAGCTACTGGAAGCTTGCCGGTCACAACGCATCGAGAATTGGCTTCGCCGGAATTCGACGAATTTTTACGGATATCCCTAGGAGTACCACTAGGAAAAATCACCAAAATCGAGAAATCGTAAAAATTTGTGAAATTTCGGATCCGAGCCCAATAATTCAGGAAAACTAGATCGGAATAGCTACTGGAAGCTTGCCGGTCACAACGCATCGAGAATTGGCTTCGCCGAAATCCGACGAATTTTTACGGATTTTCCTTGGGGTACCACTAGGGAAAATCACCAAAATCGAGAAAAGTGGTGAAATTTCGGATCCGAGCCCAATAATTCAGGAAAACTCGATCGGAATAGCTACTGAAAGCTTGCCGGTCACAACGCATCGAGAATTGGCTTCGCCGGAATTCGACGAATTTTTACGGATTTTCCTCGGGGTACTACTAGGGAAAATCACCAAAATCGAGAAATCATAAAAAGTGGTGAAATTTCGGATCCGAGCCCAATAATTCAGGAAAACTCGATCGGAATAGCTACTGGAAGCTTGCCGGTCACAACGCATCGAGAATTGGATTCGCCGGAATCCGAAGAATTTTTAAGGGTTTCCCTAGGGGGTACCACTAGGGAAAATCACCAAAATCGAGAAATCGTAAAAAGTGGTGAAATTTCGGATCCGAGCCCAATAATTCAGGAAAACTCGATCGGAATAGCTACTGGAAGCTTACCGGTCACAACGCATCGAGAATTGGCTTCGCCGGAATCCGACGAATTTTTACGGATTTCCCTAGGGGTACCACTAGGGAAAATCACCAAAATCGAGAAAAGTGGTGAAATTTCGGATCCGAGCCCAATAATTCAGGAAAACTCGATCGGAATAGCTACTGAAAGCTTGCCGGTCACAACGCATCGAGAATTGGCTTCGCCGGAATTCGACGAATTTTTACGGATTTCCCTCGGGGTACCACTAGGTAAAATCACCAAAATCGAGAAATCGTAAAAAGTGGTGAAATTTTGGATCCGAGCCCAATAATTCAGGAAAACTCGATCGGAATAGCTACTGGAAGCTTGCCGGTCACAACGCATCGAGAATTGGCTTCGCCGAAATCCGACGAATTTTTACGGATTTTCCTAGGGATACCACTAGGGAAAATCACCAAAATCGAGAAAAGTGGTGAAATTTCGGATCCGAGCCCAATAATTCAGGAAAACTCGATCGGAATAGCTACTGAAAGCTTGCCGGTCACAACGCATCGAGAATTGGCTTCGCCGGAATTCGACGAATTTTTACGGATTTTCCTCGGGGTACTACTAGGGAAAATCACCAAAATCGAGAAATCGTAAAAAGTGGTGAAATTTCGGATCCGAGCCCAATAATTCAGGAAAACTCGATCGGAATAGCTACTGGAAGCTTGCCGGTCACAACGCATCGAGAATTGGATTCGCCGGAATCCGAAGAATTTTTAAGGATTTCCCTAGGGGGTACCACTAGGGAAAATCACCAAAATCGAGAAATCGTAAAAAGTGGTGAAATTTCGGATCCGAGCCCAATAATTCAGGAAAACTCGATCGGAATAGCTACTGGAAGCTTGCCGGTCACAACGCATCGAGAATTGGCTTCGCCGGAATTCGACGAATTTTTACGGATTTCCCTAGGGGTACCACTAGGGAAAATCATCAAAATCGAGAAATCGTAAAAAGTTGTGAAATTTCGGATCCGAGCCCAATAATTCAGGAAAACTCGATCGGAATAGCTACTGGAAGCTTGCCGGTCACAACGCATCGAGAATTGGATTCGCCGGAATCCGACGAATTTTTACGGATTTTCCTAGGGGTACCACTAGGGAAAATCACCAAAATCGAGAAAAGTGGTGAAATTTCGGATCCGAGCCCAATAATTCAGGAAAACTCGATCGGAATAGCTACTGGAAGCTTGCCGGTCACAACGCATCGAGAATTGGATTCGCCGGAATCCGACGAATTTTTAAGGATTTCCCTAGGGGTACCACTAGGGAAAATCACCAAAATCGAGAAATCGTAAAAAGTGGTGAAATTTCGGATCCGAGCCCAATAATTCAGGAAAACTCAATCGGAATAGCTACTGGAAGCTTGCCGGTCACAACGCATCGAGAATTGGCTTCGCCGGAATTCGACGAATTTTTACGGATATCCCTAGGAGTACCACTAGGAAAAATCACCAAAATCGAGAAATCGTAAAAATTTGTGAAATTTCGGATCCGAGCCCAATAATTCAGGAAAACTAGATCGGAATAGCTACTGGAAGCTTGCCGGTCACAACGCATCGAGAATTGGCTTCGCCGAAATCCGACGAATTTTTACGGATTTTCCTTGGGGTACCACTAGGGAAAATCACCAAAATCGAGAAAAGTGGTGAAATTTCGGATCCGAGCCCAATAATTCAGGAAAACTCGATCGGAATAGCTACTGAAAGCTTGCCGGTCACAACGCATCGAGAATTGGCTTCGCCGGAATTCGACGAATTTTTACGGATTTTCCTCGGGGTACTACTAGGGAAAATCACCAAAATCGAGAAATCATAAAAAGTGGTGAAATTTCGGATCCGAGCCCAATAATTCAGGAAAACTCGATCGGAATAGCTACTGGAAGCTTGCCGGTCACAACGCATCGAGAATTGGATTCGCCGGAATCCGAAGAATTTTTAAGGGTTTCCCTAGGGGGTACCACTAGGGAAAATCACCAAAATCGAGAAATCGTAAAAAGTGGTGAAATTTCGGATCCGAGCCCAATAATTCAGGAAAACTCGATCGGAATAGCTACTGGAAGCTTACCGGTCACAACGCATCGAGAATTGGCTTCGCCGGAATCCGACGAATTTTTACGGATTTCCCTAGGGGTACCACTAGGGAAAATCACCAAAATCGAGAAAAGTGGTGAAATTTCGGATCCGAGCCCAATAATTCAGGAAAACTCGATCGGAATAGCTACTGAAAGCTTGCCGGTCACAACGCATCGAGAATTGGCTTCGCCGGAATTCGACGAATTTTTACGGATTTCCCTCGGGGTACCACTAGGTAAAATCACCAAAATCGAGAAATCGTAAAAAGTGGTGAAATTTTGGATCCGAGCCCAATAATTCAGGAAAACTCGATCGGAATAGCTACTGGAAGCTTGCCGGTCACAACGCATCGAGAATTGGCTTCGCCGAAATCCGACGAATTTTTACGGATTTTCCTAGGGATACCACTAGGGAAAATCACCAAAATCGAGAAAAGTGGTGAAATTTCGGATCCGAGCCCAATAATTCAGGAAAACTCGATCGGAATAGCTACTGAAAGCTTGCCGGTCACAACGCATCGAGAATTGGCTTCGCCGGAATTCGACGAATTTTTACGGATTTTCCTCGGGGTACTACTAGGGAAAATCACCAAAATCGAGAAATCGTAAAAAGTGGTGAAATTTCGGATCCGAGCCCAATAATTCAGGAAAACTCGATCGGAATAGCTACTGGAAGCTTGCCGGTCACAACGCATCGAGAATTGGATTCGCCGGAATCCGAAGAATTTTTAAGGATTTCCCTAGGGGGTACCACTAGGAAAAATCACCAAAATCGAGAAATCGTAAAAAGTGGTGAAATTTCGGATCCGAGCCCAATAATTCAGGAAAACTCGATCGGAATAGCTACTGGAAGCTTGCCGGTCACAACGCATCGAGAATTGGCTTCGCCGGAATTCGACGAATTTTTACGGATTTCCCTAGGGGTACCACTAGGGAAAATCACCAAAATCGAGAAATCGTAAAAAGTTGTGAAATTTCGGATCCGAGCCCAATAATTCAGGAAAACTCGATCGGAATAGCTACTGGAAGCTTGCCGGTCACAACGCATCGAGAATTGGATTCGCCGGAATCCGACGAATTTTTACGGATTTCCCTAGGGGTACCACTAGGGAAAATCACCAAAATCGAGAAAAGTGGTGAAATTTCGGATCCGAGCCCAATAATTCAGGAAAACTCGATCGGAATAGCTACTGGAAGCTTGCCGGTCACAACGCATCAAGAATTGGATTCGCCGGAATCCGACGAATTTTTAAGGATTTCCCTAGGGGTACCACTAGGGAAAATCACCAAAATCGAGAAATCGTAAAAAGTGGTGAAATTTCGGATCCGAGCCCAATAATTCAGGAAAACTCGATCGGAATAGCTACTGGAAGTTTGCCGGTCACAACGCATCGAGAATTGGCTTCGCCGGAATTCGACGAATTTTTACGGATTTCCCTAGGAGTACCACTAGGAAAAATCACCAAAATCGAGAAATCGTAAAAAGTCGTGAAATTTCGGATCCGAGCCCAATAATTCAGGAAAACTAGATCGGAATAGCTACTGGAAGCTTGCCGGTCACAACGCATCGCGAATTGGCTTCGCCGAAATCCGACGAATTTTTACGGATTTTCCTAGGGGTACCACTAGGGAAAATCACCAAAATCGAGAAAAGTGGTGAAATTTCGGATCCGAGCCCAATAATTCAGGAAAACTCGATCGGAATAGCTACTGAAAGCTTGCCGGTCACAACGCATCGAGAATTGGCTTCTCCGGAATTCGACGAATTTTTACGGATTTTCCTCGGGGTACTACTAGGGAAAATCACCAAAATCGAGAAATCGTAAAAAGTGGTGAAATTTCGGATCCGAGCCCAATAATTCAGGAAAACTCGATCGGAATAGCTACTGGAAGCTTGCCGGTCACAACGCATCGAGAATTGGATTCGCCGGAATCCGAAGAATTTTTAAGGGTTTCCCTAGGGGGTACCACTAGGGAAAATCACCAAAATCGAGAAATCGTAAAAAGTGGTGAAATTTCGGATCCGAGCCCAATAATTCAGGAAAACTCGATCGGAATAGCTACTGGAAGCTTGCCGGTCACAACGCATCGAGAATTTGTTTCGCCGGAATCCGACGAATTTTTACGGATTTCCCTAGGGGTACCACTAGGGAAAATCACCAAAATCGAGAAAAGTGGTGAAATTTCGGATCCGAGCCCAATAATTCAGGAAAACTCGATCGGAATAGCTACTGAAAGCTTGCCGGTCACAACGCATCGAGAATTGGCTTCGCCGGAATTCGACGAATTTTTACGGATTTCCCTCGGGGTACCACTAGGTAAAATCACCAAAATCGAGAAATCGTAAAAAGTGGTGAAATTTCGGATCCGAGCCCAATAATTCAGGAAAACTCGATCGGAATAGCTACTGGAAGCTTGCCGGTCACAACGCATCGAGAATTGGCTTCGCCGAAATCCGACGAATTTTTACGGATTTTCCTAGGGATACCACTAGGGAAAATCACCAAAATCGAGAAAAGTGGTGAAATTTCGGATTCGAGCCCAATAATTCAGGAAAACTCGATCGGAATAGCTACTGAAAGCTTGCCGGTCACAACGCATCGAGAATTGGCTTCGCCGGAATTCGACGAATTTTTACGGATTTTCCTCGGGGTACTACTAGGGAAAATCACCAAAATCGAGAAATCGTAAAAAGTGGTAAAATTTCGGATCCGAGCCCAATAATTCAGGAAAACTCGATCGGAATAGCTACTGGAAGCTTGCCGGTCACAACGCATCGAGAATTGGATTCGCCGGAATCCGAAGAATTTTTAAGGATTTCCCTAGGGGGTACCACTAGGGAAAATCACCAAAATCGAGAAATCGTAAAAAGTGGTGAAATTTCGGATTCGAGCCCAATAATTCAGGAAAACTCGATCGGAATAGCTACTGGAAGCTTGCCGGTCACAACGCATCGAGAATTGGCTTCGCCGGAATCCGACGAATTTTTACGGATTTCCCTAGGGATACCACTAGGGAAAATCACCAAAATCGAGAAAAGTTGTGAAATTTCGGATCCGAGCCCAATAATTCAGGAAAACTCGATCGGAATAGCTACTGAAAGCTTGCCGGTCACAACGCATCGAGAATTGGCTTCGCCGGAATTCGACGAATTTTTACGGATTTCCCTCGGGGTACCACTAGGGAAAATCACCAAAATCGAGAAATCGTAAAAAGTGGTGAAATTTCGGATCCGAGCCCAATAATTCAGGAAAACTCGATCGGAATAGCTACTGGAAGCTTGCCGGTCACAACGCATCGAGAATTGGATTCGCCGGAATCCGAAGAATTTTTAAGGATTTCCCTAGGGGGTACCACTAGGGAAAATCACCAAAATCGAGAAATCGTAAAAAGTGGTGAAATTTCGGATCCGAGCCCAATAATTCAGGAAAACTCGATCGGAATAGCTACTGGAAGCTTGCCGGTCACAACGCATCGAGAATTGGCTTCGCCGAAATTCGACGAATTTTTACGGATTTCCCTAGGGGTACCACTAGGGAAAATCACCAAAATCGAGAAAAGTGTTGAAATTTCGGATCCGAGCCCAATAATTCAGGAAAACTCGATCGGAATAGCTACTGAGAGCTTGCCGGTCACAACGCATCGAGAATTGGCTTCGCCGGAATGCGACGAATTTTTACGGATTTCCCTCGGGGTACCACTAGGGAAAATCACCAAAATCGAGAAATCGTAAAAAGTGGTGAAATTTCGGATCTGAGCCCAATAATTCAGGAAAACTCGATCGGAATAGCTACTGGAAGCTTGCCGGTCACAACGCATCGAGAATTGGATTCGCCGGAATCCGAAGAATTTTTAAGGATTTCCTAGGGGGTACCACTAGGGAAAATCACCAAAATCGAGAAATCGTAAAAAGTGGTGAAATTTCGGATCCGAGCCCAATAATTCAGGAAAACTCGATCGGAATAGCTACTGGAAGCTTGCCGGTCACAACGCATCGAGAATTGGCGTCGCTGGAATCCGACGATTTTTTACGGATTTCCCTAGGGGTACCACTAGGGAAAATCACCAAAATCGAGAAAAGTGGTGAAATTTCGGATCCGAGCCCAATAATTCAGGAAAACTCGATCGGAATAGCTACTGAAAGCTTGCCGGTCACAACGCATCGAGAATTGGCTTCGCCGGAATTCGACGAATTTTTACGGATTTCCCTCGGGGTACCACTAGGAAAAATCACCAAAATCGAAAATCGTAAAAAGTGGTGAAATTTCGGATCCGAGCCCAATAATTTAGGAAAACTCGATCGGAATAGCTACTGGAAGCTTGCCGGTCACAACGCATCGAGAATTGGATTCGCCGGAATCCGAAGAATTTTTAAGGATTTTCCTAGGGGGTACCACTTGGAAAAATCACCAAAATCGAGAAATCGTAAAAAGTGGTGAAATTTCGGATCCGAGCCCAATAATTCAGGAAAACTCGATCGGAATAGCTACTGGAAGCTTGCCGGTCACAACGCATCGAGAATTGGCTTCGCCGGAATCCGACGAATTTTTACGGATTTCCCTAGGGGTACCACTAGGGAAAATCACCAAAATCGAGAAAAGTGGTGAAATTTCGGATCCGAGCCCAATAATTCAGGAAAACTCGATCGGAATAGCTACTGGAAACTTGCCGGTCACAACGCATCGAGAATTGGCTTCGCCGGAATTCGACGAATTTTTACGGATTTCCCTAGGGGTACCACTAGGAAAAATCACCAAAATCGAGAAATCGTAAAAAGTGGTGAAATTTCGGATCCGAGCCCAATAATTCAGGAAAACTCGATCGGAATAGCTACTGGAAGCTTGCCGATCACAACGCATCGAGAATTGGCTTCACCGGAATCCGATGAATTTTTACGGATTTCCCTAGGGGTACCACCAGGGAAAATCACCAAAATCGAGAAATCGTAAAAAGTGGTGAAATTTCGGATCCGAGACAAATAATTCAGGAAAACTCGATCGGATTAGCTACTGGGAGCTTGCCTGTCACAACGCATCGAGAATTGGCTTCGCCGGAATCCGACGAATTTTTACGGATTTCCCTAGGGTTACCACTAGGAAAAATCACCAAAATCGAGAAATCATAAAAAGTGGTGAAATTTCGGATCCGAGCCCAATAATTCAGGAAAACTCGATCGGAATAGCTACTGGAAGCTTGCCGGTCACAACGCATCGAGAATTGGAATCCGACGAATTTTTACGGATTTCCCTAGGGGTACCACTAGGGAAAATCACCAAAATCGAGAAATCGTAAAAAGTGGTGAAATTTCGGATCCGAGCCCAATAATTCAGGAAAACTCGATCGGAATAGCTACTGGAAGCTTTTCGGTCACAACGCATCGAGAATTGGCTTCGCCGGAATCCGACGAATTTTTACGGATTTCCCTAGGGGTACCACTAGGAAAAATCACCAAAATCGAGAAATGTGGTGAAATTTCGGATCCGAGCCCAATAATTCAGGAAAACTCGATCGGAATAGCTACTGGAAGCTTGCCGGTCACAACGCATCGAGAATTGCCTTCGCCGGAATTCGACGAATTTTTACGGATTTCCCTAGGGGTACCACTAGGGAAAATCACCAAAATCGAGAAATCGTAAAAAGTGGTGAAATTTCGGATCCGAGCCCAATAATTCAGGAAAACTCGATCGGAATAGCTACTGGAAGCTTGCCGGTCACAAAGCATCGAGAATTGGATTCGCCGGAATCCGACGAATTTTTACGGATTTCCCTAGGGGTACCACTAGGGAAAATCACCAAAATCGAGAAAAGTGGTGAAATGTCGGATCCGAGCCCAATAATTCAGGAAAACTCGATCGGAATAGCTATTGGAAGCTTGCCGGTCACAACGCATCGAGAATTGGCTTCGCCGGAATCCGACGAATTTTTCCGGATTTCCCTAGGGGTACCACTAGGGAAAATCACCAAAATCGAGAAATCGTAAAAAGTGGTGAAATTTCGGATCCGAGCCCAATAATTCAGGAAAACTCGATCGGAATAGCTACTGGAAGCTTGCCGGTCACAACGCATCGAGAATTGGCTTCGCCGGAATCCGACGAATTTTTACGGATTTTCCTAGGGGTACCACTAGGGAAAATCACCAAAATAGAGAAATCGTAAAAAGTGGTGAAATTTCGGATCCGAGACCAATAATTCAGGAAAACTCGATCGGAATAGCTACTGGAAGCTTGCCTGTCACAACGCATCGAGGATTGGCTTCGCCGGAATCCGACGAATTTTTACGGATTTCCCTAGGGTTACCACTAGGGAAAATCACCAAAATCGAGAAATCGTAAAAGGTGGTGAAATTTCGGATCCGAGCCCAATAATTCAGGAAAACTCGATCGGAATAGCTACTGGAAGCTTGCCTGTCACAACGCATCGAGAATTGGCTTCGCCGGAATCCGACGAATTTTTACGGATTTCCCTAGGGGTACCACTAGGGAAAATCACCAAAATCGAGAAATCGTAAAAAGTGGTGAAATTTCGGATCTGAGCCCAATAATTCAGGAAAACTCGATCGGAATAGCTACTGGAAGCTTGCCGGTCACAACGCAGCGAGAATTGGATTCGCCGGAATCCGAAGAATTTTTAAGGATTTCCTAGGCGGTACCACTAGGGAAAATCACCAAAATCGAGAAATCGTAAAAAGTGGTGAAATTTCGGATCCGAGCCCAATAATTCAGGAAAACTCGATCGGAATAGCTACTGGAAGCTTGCCGGTCACAACGCATCGAGAATTGGCGTCGCTGGAATCCGACGATTTTTTACGGATTTCCCTAGGGGTACCACTAGGGAAAATCACCAAAATCGAGAAAAGTGGTGAAATTTCGGATCCGAGCCCAATAATTCAGGAAAACTCGATCGGAATAGCTACTGAAAGCTTGCCGGTCACAACGCATCGAGAATTGGCTTCGCCGGAATTCGACGAATTTTTACGGATTTCCCTCGGGGTACCACTAGGAAAAATCACCAAAATCGAAAATCGTAAAAAGTGGTGAAATTTCGGATCCGAGCCCAATAATTTAGGAAAACTCGATCGGAATAGCTACTGGAAGCTTGCCGGTCACAACGCATCGAGAATTGGATTCGCCGGAATCCGAAGAATTTTTAAGGATTTTCCTAGGGGGTACCACTTGGAAAAATCACCAAAATCGAGAAATCGTAAAAAGTGGTGAAATTTCGGATCCGAGCCCAATAATTCAGGAAAACTCGATCGGAATAGCTACTGGAAGCTTGCCGGTCACAACGCATCGAGAATTGGCTTCGCCGGAATCCGACGAATTTTTACGGATTTCCCTAGGGGTACCACTAGGGAAAATCACCAAAATCGAGAAAAGTGGTGAAATTTCGGATCCGAGCCCAATAATTCAGGAAAACTCGATCGGAATAGCTACTGGAAGCTTGCCGGTCACAACGCATCGAGAATTGGCTTCGCCGGAATTCGACGAATTTTTACGGATTTCCCTAGGGGTACCACTAGGAAAAATCACCAAAATCGAGAAATCGTAAAAAGTGGTGAAATTTCGGATCCGAGCCCAATAATTCAGGAAAACTCGATCGGAATAGCTACTGGAAGCTTGCCGATCACAACGCATCGAGAATTGGCTTCACCGGAATCCGATGAATTTTTACGGATTTCCCTAGGGGTACCACCAGGGAAAATCACCAAAATCGAGAAATCGTAAAAAGTGGTGAAATTTCGGATCCGAGACAAATAATTCAGGAAAACTCGATCGGATTAGCTACTGGGAGCTTGCCTGTCACAACGCATCGAGAATTGGCTTCGCCGGAATCCGACGAATTTTTACGGATTTCCCTAGGGTTACCACTAGGAAAAATCACCAAAATCGAGAAATCATAAAAAGTGGTGAAATTTCGGATCCGAGCCCAATAATTCAGGAAAACTCGATCGGAATAGCTACTGGAAGCTTGCCGGTCACAACGCATCGAGAATTGGAATCCGACGAATTTTTACGGATTTCCCTAGGGGTACCACTAGGGAAAATCACCAAAATCGAGAAATCGTAAAAAGTGGTGAAATTTCGGATCCGAGCCCAATAATTCAGGAAAACTCGATCGGAATAGCTACTGGAAGCTTTTCGGTCACAACGCATCGAGAATTGGCTTCGCCGGAATCCGACGAATTTTTACGGATTTCCCTAGGGGTACCACTAGGAAAAATCACCAAAATCGAGAAATGTGGTGAAATTTCGGATCCGAGCCCAATAATTCAGGAAAACTCGATCGGAATAGCTACTGGAAGCTTGCCGGTCACAACGCATCGAGAATTGCCTTCGCCGGAATTCGACGAATTTTTACGGATTTCCCTAGGGGTACCACTAGGGAAAATCACCAAAATCGAGAAATCGTAAAAAGTGGTGAAATTTCGGATCCGAGCCCAATAATTCAGGAAAACTCGATCGGAATAGCTACTGGAAGCTTGCCGGTCACAAAGCATCGAGAATTGGATTCGCCGGAATCCGACGAATTTTTACGGATTTCCCTAGGGGTACCACTAGGGAAAATCACCAAAATCGAGAAAAGTGGTGAAATGTCGGATCCGAGCCCAATAATTCAGGAAAACTCGATCGGAATAGCTATTGGAAGCTTGCCGGTCACAACGAATCGAGAATTGGCTTCGCCGGAATCCGACGAATTTTTCCGGATTTCCCTAGGGGTACCACTAGGGAAAATCACCAAAATCGAGAAATCGTAAAAAGTGGTGAAATTTCGGATCCGAGCCCAATAATTCAGGAAAACTCGATCGGAATAGCTACTGGAAGCTTGCCGGTCACAACGCATCGAGAATTGGCTTCGCCGGAATCCGACGAATTTTTACGGATTTTCCTAGGGGTACCACTAGGGAAAATCACCAAAATAGAGAAATCGTAAAAAGTGGTGAAATTTCGGATCCGAGACCAATAATTCAGGAAAACTCGATCGGAATAGCTACTGGAAGCTTGCCTGTCACAACGCATCGAGGATTGGCTTCGCCGGAATCCGACGAATTTTTACGGATTTCCCTAGGGTTACCACTAGGGAAAATCACCAAAATCGAGAAATCGTAAAAAGTGGTGAAATTTCGGATCCGAGCCCAATAATTCAGGAAAACTCGATCGGAATAGCTACTGGAAGCTTGCCTGTCACAACGCATCGAGAATTGGCTTCGCCGGAATCCGACGAATTTTTACGGATTTCCCTAGGGGTACCACTAGGGAAAATCACCAAAATCGAGAAATCGTAAAAAGTGGTGAAATTTCGGATTCGAGCCCAATAATTCAGGAAAACTCGATCGGAATAGCTACTGGAAGCTTGCCGGTCACAACGCATCGAGAATTGGCTTCGCCGGAATCCGACGAATTTTTACGGATTTTCCTAGGCGTACCACTAGGGAAAATCACCAAAATCGAGAAATCGTAAAAAGTGGTGAAATTTCGGATCCGAGCCCAATAATTCAGGAAAACTCGATCGGAATAGCTACTGGAAGCTTGCCGGTCACAACGCATCGAGAATTGGCTTCGCCGAAATCCGACGAATTTTTACGGATTTCCCTAGGGGTACCACTAGGGAAAATCACCAAAATCGAGAAAAGTGGTGAAATTTCGGATCCGAGCCCAATAATTTAGGAAAACTCGATCGGAATAGCTACTGGAAGCTTGCCGGTCACAACGCATCGAGAATTGGCTTCGCCGGAATCCGACGAATTTTTCCGAATTTCCCTAGGGGTACCACTAGGAAAAATCACCAAAATCGAGAAATCGTAAAAAGTGGTGAAATTTCAGATCCGAGCCCAATAATTCAGGAAAACTCGATCGGAATAGCTACTGGAAGCTTGCCGGTCAAAACGCATCGAGAATTGGAATCCGACGAATTTTTACGGATTTACCTAGGGGTACCACTAGGGAAAATCACCAAAATCGAGAAATCGTAAAAAGTGGTGAAATTTCGGATCCGAGCCCAATAATTCAGGAAAACTCGATCGGAATAGCTACTGGAAGCTTTTCGGTCACAACGCATCGAGAATTGGCTTCGCCGGAATCCGACGAATTTTTACGGATTTCCCTAGGGGTACCACTAGGAAAAATCACCAAAATCGAGAAATGTGGTGAAATTTCGGATCCGAGACCAATAATTCAGGAAAACTCGATCGGAATAGCTACTGGAAGCTTGCCGGTCAAAACGCATCGAGAATTGGAATCCGACGAATTTTTACGGATTTACCTAGGGGTACCACTAGGGAAAATCACCAAAATCGAGAAATCGTAAAAAGTGGTGAAATTTCGGATCCGAGCCCAATAATTCAGGAAAACTCGATCGGAATAGCTACTGGAAGCTTTTCGGTCACAACGCATCGAGAATTGGCTTCGCCGGAATCCGACGAATTTTTACGGATTTCCCTAGGGGTACCACTAGGAAAAATCACCAAAATCGAGAAATGTGGTGAAATTTCGGATCCGAGACCAATAATTCAGGAAAACTCGATCGGAATAGCTACTGGAAGCTTGCCGGTCACAACGCATCGAGAATTGGCTTCGCCGGAATTCGACGAATTTTTACGGATTTCCCTAGGGGTACCACTAGGGAAAATCACCAAAATCGAGAAATCGTAAAAAGTGGTGAAATTTCGGATCCGAGCCCAATAATTCAAGAAAACTCGATCGGAATAGCTACTGGAAGCTTGCCGGTCACAACTCATCGAGAATTGGATTCGCCGGAATCCGACGAATTTTTACGGATTTCCCTAGGGGTACCACTAGGGAAAATCACCAAAATCGAGAAAAGTGGTGAAATTTCGGATCCGAGCCCAATAATTCAGGAAAACTCGATCGGAATAGCTATTGGAAGCTTGCCGGTCACAACGCATCGAGAATTGGCTTCGCCGGAATCCGATGAATTTTTCCGGATTTCCCAAGGGGTACCACTAGGGAAAATCATCAAAATCGAGAAATCGTAAAAAGTGGTGAAATTTCGGATCCGAGCCCAATAATTCAGGAAAACTCAATCGGAATAGCTACTGGAAGCTTGCCGGTCACAACGCATCGAGAATTGGCTTCGCCGGAATCCGACGAATTTTTACGGATTTTCCTAGGGGTACCACTAGGGAAAATCACCTAAATCGAGAAATCGTAAAAAGTGGTGAAATTTCGGATCCGAGACCAATAATTCAGGAAAACTCGATCGGAATAGCTACTGGAAGCTTGCCGGTCACAACGCATCGAGAATTGGCTTCGCCGGAATCCGACGAATTTTTACGGATTTCCCTAGGGTTACCACTAGGGAAAATCACCAAAATCGAGAAATCGTAAAAAGTGGTGAAATTTCGGATCCGAGCCCAATAATTCAGGAAAACTCGATCGGAATAGCTACTGGAAGCTTGCCGGTCACAACGCATCGAGAATTGGCTTCGCCGGAATCCGACGAATTTTTACGGATTTCCCTAGGGTTACCACTAGGAAAAATCACCAAAATCGAGAAATCGTAAAAAGTGGTGAAATTTCGGATCCGAGCCCAATAATTCAGGAAAACTCGATCGGAATAGCTACTGGAAGCTTGCCGGTCACAACGCATCGAGAATTGGCTTCGCCGGAATCCGACGAATTTTTACGGATTTTCCTAGGGGTACCACTAGGGAAAATCACAAAAATCGAGAAAAGTGGTGAAATTTCGGATCCGAGACCAATAATTCAGGAAAACTCGATCGGAATAGCTACTGGAAGCTTGCCGGTCACAACGCATCGAGAATTGGCTTCGCCGGAATCCGACGAATTTTTACGGATTTCCCTAGGGTTACCACTAGGGAAAATCACCAAAATCGAGAAATCGTAAAAAGTGGTGAAATTTCTGATCCGAGCCCAATAATTCAGGAAAACTCGATCGGAATAGCTACTGGAAGCTTGCCGGTCACAACGCATCGAGAATTGGATTCGCCGGAATCCGAAGAATTTTTAAGGATTTCCTAGGGGGTACCACTAGGGAAAATCACCAAAATCGAGAAATCGTAAAAAGTGGTGAAATTTCGGATCCGAGCCCAATAATTCAGGAAAACTCGATCGGAATAGCTACTGGAAGCTTGCCGGTCACAACGCATCGAGAATTGGCTTCGCCGAAATTCGACGAATTTTTACGGATTTCCCTAGGGGTACCACTAGGGAAAATCACCAAAATCGAGAAAAGTGTTGAAATTTCGGATCCGAGCCCAATAATTCAGGAAAACTCGATCGGAATAGCTACTGAGAGCTTGCCGGTCACAACGCATCGAGAATTGGCTTCGCCGGAATGCGACGAATTTTTACGGATTTCCCTCGGGGTACCACTAGGGAAAATCACCAAAATCGAGAAATCGTAAAAAGTGGTGAAATTTCGGATCTGAGCCCAATAATTCAGGAAAACTCGATCGGAATAGCTACTGGAAGCTTGCCGGTCACAAAGCATCGAGAATTGGATTCGCCGGAATCCGACGAATTTTTACGGATTTCCCTAGGGATACCACTAGGGAAAATCACCAAAATCGAGAAAAGTGGTGAAATGTCGGATCCGAGCCCAATAATTCAGGAAAACTCGATCGGAATAGCTATTGGAAGCTTGCCGGTCACAACGCATCGAGAATTGGCTTCGCCGGAATCCGACAAATTTTTACGGATTTCCCTAGGGGTACCACTAGGGAAAATCACCAAAATCGAGAAAAGTGGTGAAATTTCGGATCCGAGCCCAATAATTCAGGAAAACTCGATCGGAATAGCTACTGAAAGCTTGCCGGTCACAACGCATCGAGAATTGGATTCGCCGGAATCCGAAGAATTTTTAAGGATTTTCCTAGGGGGTACCACTTGGAAAAATCACCAAAATCGAGAAATCGTAAAAAGTGGTGAAATTTCGGATCCGAGCCCAATAATTCAGGAAAACTCGATCGGAATAGCTACTGGAAGCTTGCCGGTCACAACGCATCGAGAATTGGCTTCGCCGGAATCCGACGAATTTTTACGGATTTCCCTAGGGGTACCACTAGGGAAAATCACCAAAATCGAGAAAAGTGGTGAAATTTCGGATCCGAGCCCAATAATTCAGGAAAACTCGATCGGAATAGCTACTGGAAGCTTGCCGGTCACAACGCATCGAGAATTGGCTTCGCCGGAATTCGACGAATTTTTACGGATTTCCCTAGGGGTACCACTAGGAAAAATCACCAAAATCGAGAAATCGTAAAAAGTGGTGAAATTTCGGATCCGAGCCCAATAATTCAGGAAAACTCGATCGGAATAGCTACTGGAAGCTTGCCGATCACAACGCATCGAGAATTGGCTTCACCGGAATCCGATGAATTTTTACGGATTTCCCTAGGGGTACCACCAGGGAAAATCACCAAAATCGAGAAATCGTAAAAAGTGGTGAAATTTCGGATCCGAGACAAATAATTCAGGAAAACTCGATCGGATTAGCTACTGGGAGCTTGCCTGTCACAACGCATCGAGAATTGGCTTCGCCGGAATCCGACGAATTTTTACGGATTTCCCTAGGGTTACCACTAGGAAAAATCACCAAAATCGAGAAATCATAAAAAGTGGTGAAATTTCGGATCCGAGCCCAATAATTCAGGAAAACTCGATCGGAATAGCTACTGGAAGCTTGCCGGTCACAACGCATCGAGAATTGGAATCCGACGAATTTTTACGGATTTCCCTAGGGGTACCACTAGGGAAAATCACCAAAATCGAGAAATCGTAAAAAGTGGTGAAATTTCGGATCCGAGCCCAATAATTCAGGAAAACTCGATCGGAATAGCTACTGGAAGCTTTTCGGTCACAACGCATCGAGAATTGGCTTCGCCGGAATCCGACGAATTTTTACGGATTTCCCTAGGGGTACCACTAGGAAAAATCACCAAAATCGAGAAATGTGGTGAAATTTCTGATCCGAGCACAATAATTCAGGAAAACTCGATCGGAATAGCTACTGGAAGCTTGCCGGTCACAACGCATCGAGAATTGCCTTCGCCGGAATTCGACGAATTTTTACGGATTTCCCTAGGGGTACCACTAGGGAAAATCACCAAAATCGAGAAATCGTAAAAAGTGGTGAAATTTCGGATCCGAGCCCAATAATTCAGGAAAACTCGATCGGAATAGCTACTGGAAGCTTGCCGGTCACAAAGCATCGAGAATTGGATTCGCCGGAATCCGACGAATTTTTACGGATTTCCCTAGGGGTACCACTAGGGAAAATCACCAAAATCGAGAAAAGTGGTGAAATGTCGGATCCGAGCCCAATAATTCAGGAAAACTCGATCGGAATAGCTATTGGAAGCTTGCCGGTCACAACGCATCGAGAATTGGCTTCGCCGGAATCCGACGAATTTTTCCGGATTTCCCTAGGGGTACCACTAGGGAAAATCACCAAAATCGAGAAATCGTAAAAAGTGGTGAAATTTCGGATCCGAGCCCAATAATTCATGAAAACTCGATCGGAATAGCTACTGGAAGCTTGCCGGTCACAACGCATCGAGAATTGTCTTCGCCGGAATCCGACGAATTTTTACGGATTTTCCTAGGGGTACCACTAGGGAAAATCACCAAAATAGAGAAATCGTAAAAAGTGGTGAAATTTCGGATCCGAGACCAATAATTCAGGAAAACTCGATCGGAATAGCTACTGGAAGCTTGCCTGTCACAACGCATCGAGGATTGGCTTCGCCGGAATCCGACGAATTTTTACGGATTTCCCTAGGGTTACCACTAGGGAAAATCACCAAAATCGAGAAATCGTAAAAAGTGGTGAAATTTCGGATCCGAGCCCAATAATTCAGGAAAACTCGATCGGAATAGCTACTGGAAGCTTGCCTGTCACAACGCATCGAGAATTGGCTTCGCCGGAATCCGACGAATTTTTACGGATTTCCCTAGGGGTACCACTAGGGAAAATCACCAAAATCGAGAAATCGTAAAAAGTGGTGAAATTTCGGATTCGAGCCCAATAATTCAGGAAAACTCGATCGGAATAGCTACTGGAAGCTTGCCGGTCACAACGCATCGAGAATTGGCTTCGCCGGAATCCGACGAATTTTTACGGATTTTCCTAGGCGTACCACTAGGGAAAATCACCAAAATCGAGAAATCGTAAAAAGTGGTGAAATTTCGGATCCGAGCCCAATAATTCAGGAAAACTCGATCGGAATAGCTACTGGAAGCTTGCCGGTCACAACGCATCGAGAATTGGCTTCGCCGAAATCCGACGAATTTTTACGGATTTCCCTAGGGGTACCACTAGGGAAAATCACCAAAATCGAGAAAAGTGGTGAAATTTCGGATCCGAGCCCAATAATTTAGGAAAACTCGATCGGAATAGCTACTGGAAGCTTGCCGGTCACAACGCATCGAGAATTGGCTTCGCCGGAATCCGACGAATTTTTCCGAATTTCCCTAGGGGTACCACTAGGAAAAATCACCAAAATCGAGAAATCGTAAAAAGTGGTGAAATTTCAGATCCGAGCCCAATAATTCAGGAAAACTCGATCGGAATAGCTACTGGAAGCTTGCCGGTCACAACGCATCGAGAATTGGAATCCGACGAATTTTTACGGATTTACCTAGGGGTACCACTAGGGAAAATCACCAAAATCGAGAAATCGTAAAAAGTGGTGAAATTTCGGATCCGAGCCCAATAATTCAGGAAAACTCGATCGGAATAGCTACTGGAAGCTTTTCGGTCACAACGCATCGAGAATTGGCTTCGCCGGAATCCGACGAATTTTTACGGATTTCCCTAGGGGTACCACTAGGAAAAATCACCAAAATCGAGAAATGTGGTGAAATTTCGGATCCGAGCCCAATAATTCAGGAAAACTCGATCGGAATAGCTACTGGAAGCTTGCCGGTCACAACGCATCGAGAATTGGCTTCGCCGGAATTCGACGAATTTTTACGGATTTCCCTAGGGGTACCACTAGGGAAAATCACCAAAATCGAGAAATCGTAAAAAGTGGTGAAATTTCGGATCCGAGCCCAATAATTCAAGAAAACTCGATCGGAATAGCTACTGGAAGCTTGCCGGTCACAACTCATCGAGAATTGGATTCGCCGGAATCCGACGAATTTTTACGGATTTCCCTAGGGGTACCACTAGGGAAAATCACCAAAATCGAGAAAAGTGGTGAAATTTCGGATCCGAGCCCAATAATTCAGGAAAACTCGATCGGAATAGCTATTAGAAGCTTGCCGGTCACAACGCATCGAGAATTGGCTTCGCCGGAATCCGATGAATTTTTCCGGATTTCCCAAGGGGTACCACTAGGGAAAATCATCAAAATCGAGAAATCGTAAAAAGTGGTGAAATTTCGGATCCGAGCCCAATAATTCAGGAAAACTCAATCGGAATAGCTACTGGAAGCTTGCCGGTCACAACGCATCGAGAATTGGCTTCGCCGGAATCCGACGAATTTTTACGGATTTTCCTAGGGGTACCACTAGGGAAAATCACCTAAATCGAGAAATCGTAAAAAGTGGTGAAATTTCGGATCCGAGACCAATAATTCAGGAAAACTCGATCGGAATAGCTACTGGAAGCTTGCCGGTCACAACGCATCGAGAATTGGTTTCGCCGGAATCCGACGAATTTTTACGGATTTCCCTAGGGTTACCACTAGGGAAAATCACCAAAATCGAGAAATCGTAAAAAGTGGTGAAATTTCGGATCCGAGCCCAATAATTCAGGAAAACTCGATCGGAATAGCTACTGGAAGCTTGCCGGTCACAACGCATCGAGAATTGGCTTCGCCGGAATCCGACGAATTTTTACGGATTTCCCTAGGGTTACCACTAGGAAAAATCACCAAAATCGAGAAATCGTAAAAAGTGGTGAAATTTCGGATCCGAGCCCAATAATTCAGGAAAACTCGATCGGAATAGCTACTGGAAGCTTGCCGGTCACAACGCATCGAGAATTGGCTTCGCCGGAATCCGACGAATTTTTACGGATTTTCCTAGGGGTACCACTAGGGAAAATCACAAAAATCGAGAAAAGTGGTGAAATTTCGGATCCGAGACCAATAATTCAGGAAAACTCGATCGGAATAGCTACTGGAAGCTTGCCGGTCACAACGCATCGAGAATTGGCTTCGCCGGAATCCGACGAATTTTTACGGATTTCCCTAGGGTTACCACTAGGGAAAATCACCAAAATCGAGAAATCGTAAAAAGTGGTGAAATTTCTGATCCGAGCCCAATAATTCAGGAAAACTCGATCGGAATAGCTACTGGAAGCTTGCCGGTCACAACGCATCGAGAATTGGATTCGCCGGAATCCGAAGAATTTTTAAGGATTTCCTAGGGGGTACCACTAGGGAAAATCACCAAAATCGAGAAATCGTAAAAAGTGGTGAAATTTCGGATCCGAGCCCAATAATTCAGGAAAACTCGATCGGAATAGCTACTGGAAGCTTGCCGGTCACAACGCATCGAGAATTGGCTTCGCCGGAATCCGACGATTTTTTACGGATTTCCCTAGGGGTACCACTAGGGAAAATCACCAAAATCGAGAAAAGTGGTGAAATTTCGGATCCGAGCCCAATAATTCAGGAAAACTCGATCGGAATAGCTACTGAAAGCTTGCCGGTCACAACGCATCGAGAATTGGCTTCGCCGGAATTCGACGAATTTTTACGGATTTCCCTCGGGGTACCACTAGGGAAAATCACCAAAATCGAAAATCGTAAAAAGTGGTGAAATTTCGGATCCGAGCCCAATAATTTAGGAAAACTCGATCGGAATAGCTACTGGAAGCTTGCCGGTCACAACGCATCGAGAATTGGATTCGCCGGAATCCGAAGAATTTTTAAGGATTTTCCTAGGGGGTACCACTTGGAAAAATCACCAAAATCGAGAAATCGTAAAAAGTGGTGAAATTTCGGATCCGAGCCCAATAATTCAGGAAAACTCGATCGGAATAGCTACTGGAAGCTTGCCGGTCACAACGCATCGAGAATTGGCTTCGCCGGAATCCGACGAATTTTTACGGATTTCCCTAGGGGTACCACTAGGAAAAATCACCAAAATCGAGAAAAGTGGTGAAATTTCGGATCCGAGCCCAATAATTCAGGAAAACTCGATCGGAATAGCTACTGGAAGCTTGCCGGTCACAACGCATCGAGAATTGGCTTCGCCGGAATTCGACGAATTTTTACGGATTTCCCTAGGGGTACCACTAGGAAAAATCACCAAAATCGAGAAATCGTAAAAAGTGGTGAAATTTCGGATCCGAGCCCAATAATTCAGGAAAACTCGATCGGAATAGCTACTGGAAGCTTGCCGATCACAACGCATCGAGAATTGGCTTCACCGGAATCCGATGAATTTTTACGGATTTCCCTAGGGGTACCACCAGGGAAAATCACCAAAATCGAGAAATCGTAAAAAGTGGTGAAATTTCGGATCCGAGACAAATAATTCAGGAAAACTCGATCGGATTAGCTACTGGGAGCTTGCCTGTCACAACGCATCGAGAATTGGCTTCGCCGGAATCCGACGAATTTTTACGGATTTCCCTAGGGTTACCACTAGGAAAAATCACCAAAATCGAGAAATCATAAAAAGTGGTGAAATTTCGGATCCGAGCCCAATAATTCAGGAAAACTCGATCGGAATAGCTACTGGAAGCTTGCCGGTCACAACGCATCGAGAATTGGAATCCGACGAATTTTTACGGATTTCCCTAGGGGTACCACTAGGGAAAATCACCAAAATCGAGAAATCGTAAAAAGTGGTGAAATTTCGGATCCGAGCCCAATAATTCAGGAAAACTCGATCGGAATAGCTACTGGAAGCTTTTCGGTCACAACGCATCGAGAATTGGCTTCGCCGGAATCCGACGAATTTTTACGGATTTCCCTAGGGGTACCACTAGGAAAAATCACCAAAATCGAGAAATGTGGTGAAATTTCGGATCCGAGCCCAATAATTCAGGAAAACTCGATCGGAATAGCTACTGGAAGCTTGCCGGTCACAACGCATCGAGAATTGCCTTCGCCGGAATTCGACGAATTTTTACGGATTTCCCTAGGAGTACCACTAGGAAAAATCACCAAAATCGAGAAATCGTAAAAAGTGGTGAAATTTCGGATCCGAGCCCAATAATTCAGGAAAACTCGATCGGAATAGCTACTGGAAGCTTGCCGGTCACAAAGCATTGAGAATTGGATTCGCCGGAATCCGACGAATTTTTACGGATTTCCCTAGGGGTACCACTAGGGAAAATCACCAAAATCGAGAAAAGTGGTGAAATGTCGGATCCGAGCCCAATAATTCAGGAAAACTCGATCGGAATAGCTATTGGAAGCTTGCCGGTCACAACGCATCGAGAATTGGCTTCGCCGGAATCCGACGAATTTTTCCGGATTTCCCTAGGGGTACCACTAGGGAAAATCACCAAAATCGAGAAATCGTAAAAAGTGGTGAAATTTCGGATCCGAGCCCAATAATTCAGGAAAACTCGATCGGAATAGCTACTGGAAGCTTGCCGGTCACAACGCATCGAGAATTGGCTTCGCCGGAATCCGACGAATTTTTACGGATTTTCCTAGGGGTACCACTAGGGAAAATCACCAAAATAGAGAAATCGTAAAAAGTGGTGAAATTTCGGATCCGAGACCAATAATTCAGGAAAACTCGATCGGAATAGCTACTGGAAGCTTGCCTGTCACAACGCATCGAGGATTGGCTTCGCCGGAATCCGACGAATTTTTACGGATTTCCCTAGGGTTACCACTAGGGAAAATCACCAAAATCGAGAAATCGTAAAAAGTGGTGAAATTTCGGATCCGAGCCCAATAATTCAGGAAAACTCGATCGGAATAGCTACTGGAAGCTTGCCTGTCACAACGCATCGAGAATTGGCTTCGCCGGAATCCGACGAATTTTTACGGATTTCCCTAGGGGTACCACTAGGGAAAATCACCAAAATCGAGAAATCGTAAAAAGTGGTGAAATTTCGGATTCGAGCCCAATAATTCAGGAAAACTCGATCGGAATAGCTACTGGAAGCTTGCCGGTCACAACGCATCGAGAATTGGCTTCGCCGGAATCCGACGAATTTTTACGGATTTTCCTAGGCGTACCACTAGGGAAAATCACCAAAATCGAGAAATCGTAAAAAGTGGTGAAATTTCGGATCCGAGCCCATAATTCAGGAAAACTCGATCGGAATAGCTACTGGAAGCTTGCCGGTCACAACGCATCGAGAATTGGCTTCGCCGAAATCCGACGAATTTTTACGGATTTCCCTAGGGGTACCACTAGGGAAAATCACCAAAATCGAGAAAAGTGGTGAAATTTCGGATCCGAGCCCAATAATTTAGGAAAACTCGATCGGAATAGCTACTGGAAGCTTGCCGGTCACAACGCATCGAGAATTGGCTTCGCCGGAATCTGACGAATTTTTCCGAATTTCCCTAGGGGTACCACTAGGAAAAATCACCAAAATCGAGAAATCGTAAAAAGTGGTGAAATTTCAGATCCGAGCCCAATAATTCAGGAAAACTCGATCGGAATAGCTACTGGAAGCTTGCCGGTCACAACGCATCGAGAATTGGAATCCGACGAATTTTTACGGATTTACCTAGGGGTACCACTAGGGAAAATCACCAAAATCGAGAAATCGTAAAAAGTGGTGAAATTTCGGATCCGAGCCCAATAATTCAGGAAAACTCGATCGGAATAGCTACTGGAAGCTTTTCGGTCACAACGCATCGAGAATTGGCTTCGCCGGAATCCGACGAATTTTTACGGATTTCCCTAGGGGTACCACTAGGAAAAATCACCAAAATCGAGAAATGTGGTGAAATTTCGGATCCGAGCCCAATAATTCAGGAAAACTCGATCGGAATAGCTACTGGAAGCTTGCCGGTCACAACGCATCGAGAATTGGCTTCGCCGGAATTCGACGAATTTTTACGGATTTCCCTAGGGGTACCACTAGGGAAAATCACCAAAATCGAGAAATCGTAAAAAGTGGTGAAATTTCGGATCCGAGCCCAATAATTCAAGAAAACTCGATCGGAATAGCTACTGGAAGCTTGCCGGTCACAACTCATCGAGAATTGGATTCGCCGGAATCCGACGAATTTTTACGGATTTCCCTAGGGGTACCACTAGGGAAAATCACCAAAATCGAGAAAAGTGGTGAAATTTCGGATCCGAGCCCAATAATTCAGGAAAACTCGATCGGAATAGCTATTGGAAGCTTGCCGGTCACAACGCATCGAGAATTGGCTTCGCCGGAATCCGATGAATTTTTCCGGATTTCCCTAGGGGTACCACTAGGGAAAATCACCAAAATCGAGAAATCGTAAAAAGTGGTGAAATTTCGGATCCGAGCCCAATAATTCAGGAAAACTCAATCGGAATAGCTACTGGAAGCTTGCCGGTCACAACGCATCGAGAATTGGCTTCGCCGGAATCCGACGAATTTTTACGGATTTTCCTAGGGGTACCACTAGGGAAAATCACCAAAATCGAGAAATCGTAAAAAGTGGTGAAATTTCGGATCCGAGACCAATAATTCAGGAAAACTCGATCGGAATAGCTACTGGAAGCTTGCCGGTCACAACGCATCGAGAATTGGCTTCGCCGGAATCCGACGAATTTTTACGGATTTCCCTAGGGTTACCACTAGGGAAAATCACCAAAATCGAGAAATCGTAAAAATTGGTGAAATTTCGGATTCGAGCCCAATAATTCAGGAAAACTCGATCGGAATAGCTACTGGAAGCTTGCCGGTCACAACGCATCGAGAATTGGCTTCGCCGGAATCCGACGAATTTTTACGGATTTTCCTAGGCGTACCACTAGGGAAAATCACCAAAATCGAGAAATCGTAAAAAGTGGTGAAATTTCGGATCCGAGCCCATAATTCAGGAAAACTCGATCGGAATAGCTACTGGAAGCTTGCCGGTCACAACGCATCGAGAATTGGCTTCGCCGAAATCCGACGAATTTTTACGGATTTCCCTAGGGGTACCACTAGGGAAAATCACCAAAATCGAGAAAAGTGGTGAAATTTCGGATCCGAGCCCAATAATTTAGGAAAACTCGATCGGAATAGCTACTGGAAGCTTGCCGGTCACAACGCATCGAGAATTGGCTTCGCCGGAATCCGACGAATTTTTCCGAATTTCCCTAGGGGTACCACTAGGAAAAATCACCAAAATCGAGAAATCGTAAAAAGTGGTGAAATTTCAGATCCGAGCCCAATAATTCAGGAAAACTCGATCGGAATAGCTACTGGAAGCTTGCCGGTCACAACGCATCGAGAATTGGAATCCGACGAATTTTTACGGATTTACCTAGGGGTACCACTAGGGAAAATCACCAAAATCGAGAAATCGTAAAAAGTGGTGAAATTTCGGATCCGAGCCCAATAATTCAGGAAAACTCGATCGAAATAGCTACTGGAAGCTTTTCGGTCACAACGCATCGAGAATTGGCTTCGCCGGAATCCGACGAATTTTTACGGATTTCCCTAGGGGTACCACTAGGAAAAATCACCAAAATCGAGAAATGTGGTGAAATTTCGGATCCGAGCCCAATAATTCAGGAAAACTCGATCGGAATAGCTACTGGAAGCTTGCCGGTCACAACGCATCGAGATTTGGCTTCGCCGGAATTCGACGAATTTTTACGGATTTCCCTAGGGGTACCACTAGGGAAAATCACCAAAATCGAGAAATCGTAAAAAGTGGTGAAATTTCGGATCCGAGCCCAATAATTCAAGAAAACTCGATCGGAATAGCTACTGGAAGCTTGCCGGTCACAACTCATCGAGAATTGGATTCGCCGGAATCCGACGAATTTTTACGGATTTCCCTAGGGGTACCACTAGGGAAAATCACCAAAATCGAGAAAAGTGGTGAAATTTCGGATCCGAGCCCAATAATTCAGGAAAACTCGATCGGAATAGCTATTGGAAGCTTGCCGGTCACAACGCATCGAGAATTGGCTTCGCCGGAATCCGATGAATTTTTCCGGATTTCCCTAGGGGTACCACTAGGGAAAATCACCAAAATCGAGAAATCGTAAAAAGTGGTGAAATTTCGGATCCGAGCCCAATAATTCAGGAAAACTCAATCGGAATAGCTACTGGAAGCTTGCCGGTCACAACGCATCGAGAATTGGCTTCGCCGGAATCCGACGAATTTTTACGGATTTTCCTAGGGGTACCACTAGGGAAAATCACCAAAATCGAGAAATCGTAAAAAGTGGTGAAATTTCGGATCCGAGACCAATAATTCAGGAAAACTCGATCGGAATAGCTACTGGAAGCTTGCCGGTCACAACGCATCGAGAATTGGCTTCGCCGGAATCCGACGAATTTTTACGGATTTCCCTAGGGTTACCACTAGGAAAAATCACCAAAATCGAGAAATCGTAAAAAGTGGTGAAATTTCGGATCCGAGCACAATAATTCAGGAAAACTCGATCGGAATAGCTACTGGAAGCTTGCCGGTCACAACGCATCGAGAATTGGTTTCGCCGGAATCCGACGAATTTTTACGGATTTCCCTAGGGTTACCACTAGGAAAAATCACCAAAATCGAGAAATCGTAAAAAGTGGTGAAATTTCGTATCCGAGCCCAATAATTCAGGAAAACTCGATCGGAATAGCTACTGGAAGCTTGCCTGTCACAACGCATCGAGAATTGGCTTCGCCGGAATCCGACGAATTTTTACGGATTTCCCTAGGGGTACCACTAGGGAAAATCACCAAAATCGAGAAATCGTAAAAAGTGGTGAAATTTCGGATCCGAGCCCAATAATTCAGGAAAACTCGATCGGAATAGCTACTGGAAGCTTGCCGGTCACAACGCATCGAGAATTGGCTTCGCCGGAATCCGACGAATTTTTACGGATTTTCCTAGGCGTACCACTAGGGAAAATCACCAAAATCGAGAAATCGTAAAAAGTGGTGAAATTTTGGATCCGAGCCCAATAATTCAGGAAAACTCGATCGGAATAGCTACTCGAAGCTTGCCTGTCACAACGCATCGAGAATTGGCTTCTCCGGAATCCGACGAATTTTTACGGATTTCCCTAGGGTTACCACTCGGGAAAATCACCAAAATCGAGAAATCGTAAAAAGTATTGAAATTTCGGATCCGAGCCCAATAATTCAGGAAAACTCGATCGGAATAGCTACTGGAAGCTTGCCGGTCACAACGCATCGAGAATTGGCTTCGCCGAAATCCGACGAATTTTTACGAATTTCCCTAGGGTTACCACTAGGGAAAATCACCAACATCGAGAAAAGTGGTGAAATTTCGGATCCGAGCCCAATAATTAAGGAAAACTCGATCGGAATAGCTACTGGAAGCTTGCCGGTCACAACGCATCGAGAATTGGCTTCGCCGGAATCCGACGAATTTTTCCGGATTTCCCTAGGGGTACCACTAGGGAAAATCACCAAAATCGAGAAATCGTAACAAGTGGTGAAATTTCGGATCCGAGCCCAATAATTCAGGAAAACTCGATCGGAATAGCTACTGGAAGCTTGCCGGTCACAACGCAACGAGAATTGGCTTCGCCGGAATCCGACGAATTTTTACGGATTTTTCTAGGGGTACCACTAGGAAAAATCACCAAAATCGAGAAATCGTAAAAAGTGGTGAAATTAGGATCCGAGACTAATAATTCAGGAAAACTCGATCGGAATAGCTACTGGAAGCTTGCCTGTCAAACCGCATCGAGAATTGGCTTCGCCGGAATCCGACGAATTTTTACGGATTTCCCTAGGGTTACCACTAGGGAAAATCACCAAAATCGAGAAATCGTAAAAAGTGGTGAAATTTCGGATCCGAGACCAATAATTCAGGAAAACTCGATCGGAATAGCTACTGGAAGCTTGCCGGTCACAACGCATCGAGAATTGGAATCCGACGAATTTTTACGGATTTCCCTAGGGGTACCACTAGGGAAAATCACCAAAATCGAGAAATCGTAAAAAGTGGTGAAATTTCGGATCCGAGCCCAATAATTCAGGAAAACTCGATCGGAATAGCTACTGGAAGCTTTTCGGTCACAACGCATCGAGAATTGGCTTCGCCGGAATCCGACGAATTTTTACGGATTTCCCTAGGCGTACCACTAGGGAAAATCACCAAAATCGAGAAAAGTGGTGAAATTTCGGATCCGAGCCCAATAATTAAGGAAAACTCGATCGGAATAGCTACTGGAAGCTTGCCGGTCACAACGCATCGAGAATTGGCTTCGCCAGAATCCGATGAATTTTTCCGGATTTCCCTAGGGGTACCACTAGGGAAAATCACCAAAATCGAGAAATCGTAAAAAGTGGTGAAATTTCGGATCCGAGCCCAATAATTCAGGAAAACTCGATCGGAATAGCTACTGGAAGCTTGCCGGTCACAACGCATCGAGAATTGGAATCCGACGAATTTTTACGGATTTACCTAGGGGTACCACTAGGGAAAATCACCAAAATCGAGAAATCGTAAAAAGTGGTGAAATTTCGGATCCGAGCCCAATAATTCAGGAAAACTCGATCGGAATAGCTACTGGAAGCTTTTCGGTCACAACGCATCGAGAATTGGCTTCGCCGAAATCCGACGAATTTTACGGATTTCCCTAGGGGTACCACTAGGAAAAATCACCAAAATCGAGAAATGTGGTGAAATTTCGGATCCGAGCCCAATAATTCAGGAAAACTCGATCGGAATAGCTACTGGAAGCTTTCCGGTCACAACGCATCGAGAATTGGCTTCGCCGGAATTCGACGAATTTTTACGGATTTCCCTAGGGGTACCACTAGGGAAAATCACCAAAATCGAGAAATCGTAAAAAGTGGTGAAATTTCGGATCCGAGCCCAATAATTCAGGAAAACTCGATCGGAATAGCTACTGGAAGCTTGCCGGTCACAACTCATCGAGAATTGGATTCGCCGGAATCCGACGAATTTTTACGGATTTCCCTAGGGGTACCACTAGGGAAAATCACCAAAATCGAGAAAAGTGGTGAAATTTCGGATCCGAGCCCAATAATTCAGGAAAACTCGATCGGAATAGCTATTGGAAGCTTGCCGGTCACAACGCATCGAGAATTGGCTTCGCCGGAATCCGACGAATTTTTCCGGATTTCCCTAGGGGTACCACTAGGAAAAATCACCAAAATCGAGAAATCGTAAAAAGTGGTGAAATTTCGGATCCGAGCCCAATAATTCAGGAAAACTCAATCGGAATAGCTACTGGAAGCTTGCCGGTCACAACGCATCGAGAATTGGCTTCGCCGGAATCCGACGAATTTTTACGGATTTTCCTAGGCGTACCACTAGGGAAAATCACCAAAATCGAGAAATCATAAAAAGTGGTGAAATTTCGGATCCGAGCCCAATAATTCAGGAAAACTCGATCGGAATAGCTACTCGAAGCTTGCCTGTCACAACGCATCGAGAATTGGCTTCGCCGCAATCCGACGAATTTTTACGGATTTCCCTAGGGTTACCACTAGGGAAAATCACCAAAATCGAGAAATCGTAAAAAGTATTGAAATTTCGGATCCGAGCCCAATAATTCAGGAAAACTCGATCGGAATAGCTACTGGAAGCTTGCCGGTCACAACGCATCGAGAATTGGCTTCGCCGAAATCCGATGAATTTTTACGGATTTCCCTAGGGGTACCACTAGGGAAAATCACCAAAATCGAGAAAAGTGGTGAAATTTCGGATCCGAGCCCAATAATTAAGGAAAACTCGATCGGAATAGCTACTGGAAGCTTGCCGGTCACAACGCATCGAGAATTGGCTTCGCCGGAATCCGACGAATTTTTCCGGATTTCCCTAGGGGTACCACTAGGGAAAATCACCAAAATCGAGAAATCGTAACAAGTGGTGAAATTTCGGATCCGAGCCCAATAATTCAGGAAAACTCGATCGGAATAGCTACTGGAAGCTTGCCGGTCACAACGCAACGAGAATTGGCTTCGCCGGAATCCGACGAATTTTTACGGATTTTCCTAGGGGTACCACTAGGAAAAATCACCAAAATCGAGAAATCGTAAAAAGTGGTGAAATTTAGGATCCGAGACTAATAATTCAGGAAAACTCGATCGGAATAGCTACTGGAAGCTTGCCTGTCAAACCGCATCGAGAATTGGCTTCGCCGGAATCCGACGAATTTTTACGGATTTCCCTAGGGTTACCACTAGGGAAAATCACCAAAATCGAGAAATCGTAAAAAGTGGTGAAATTTCGGATCCGAGACCAATAATTCAGGAAAACTCGATCGGAATAGCTACTGGAAGCTTGCCTGTCACAACGCATCGAGAATTGGTTTCGCCGGAATCCGACGAATTTTTACGGATTTCCCTAGGGGTACCACTAGGGAAAATCACCAAAATCGAGAAAAGTGGTGAAATTTCGGATCCGAGCCCAATAATTCAGGAAAACTCGATCGGAAGAGCTACTGGAAGCTTGCCGGTCACAACGCATCGAGAATTGGCTTCGCCGGAATCCGACGAATTTTTACGGATTTTCGTAGGCGTACCACTAGGGAAAATCACCAAAATCGAGAAATCTTAAAAAGTGGTGAAATTTCGGATCCGAGCCCAATAATTTAGGAAAACTCGATCGGAATAGCTACTGGAAGCTTGCCTGTCACAACGCATCGAGAATTGGCTTCGCCGGAATCCGACGAATTTTTACGGATTTCCCTAGGGTTACCACTAGGGAAAATCACCAAAATCAAGAAATCGTAAAAAGTGGTGAAATTTCGGATACGAGACCAATAATTCAGGAAAACTCGATCGGAATAGCTACTGGAAGTTTGCCTGTCACAACGCATCGAGAATTTGCTTCGCCGGAATCCGACGAATTTTTACGGATTTCCCTAGGGGTACCACTAGGGAAAATCACCAAAATCGAGAAAAGTGGTGAAATTTCGGATCCGAGCCCAATAATTCAGGAAAACTCGATCGGAATAGCTACTGGAAGCTTGCCGGTCACAACGCATCGAGAATTGGCTTCGCCGGAATTCGACGAATTTTTACGGATTTCCCTAGGGGTACGACTAGGGAAAATCACCAAAATCGAGAAATCTTAAAAAGTGGTGAAATTTCGGATCCGAGCCCAATAATTTAGGAAAACTCGATCGGAATAGCTACTGAAAGCTTGCCGGTCACAACGCATCGAGAATTGGTTTCGCCGGAATCCGACGAATTTTTACGGATTTCCCTAGGGGTACCACTAGGGAAAATCACCAAAATCGAGAAAAGTGGTGAAATTTCGGATCCGAGCCCAATAATTCAGGAAAACTCGATCGGAATAGCTACTGGAAGCTTGCCGGTCACAACGCATCGAGAATTGGCTTCGCCGGAATCCGACGAATTTTTCCGGATTTTCCTAGGGGTACCACTAGGGAAAATCACCAAAATCGAGAAATCGTAAAAAGTGGTGAAATTTCGGATCCGAGCCCAATAATTCAGGAAAACTCGATCGGAATAGCTACTGGAAGCTTACCGGTCACAACGCATCGAGAATTGGATTCGCCGGAATCCGAAGAATTTTTAAGGATTTCCCTAGGGGGTACCACTAGGGAAAATCACCAAAATCGAGAAATCGTAAAAAGTGGTGAAATTTCGGATCCGAGCCCAATAATTCAGGAAAACTCGATCGGAATAGCTACTGGAAGCTTGCCGGTCACAACGCATCGAGAATTGGATTCGCCGGAATCCGAAGAATTTTTAAGGATTTCCCTAGGGGGTACCACTAGGGAAAATCACCAAAATCGAGAAATCGTAAAAAGTGGTGAAATTTCGGATCCGAGCCCAATAATTCAGGAAAACTCGATCGGAATAGCTACTGGAAGCTTGCCGGTCACAACGCATCGAGAATTGGCTTCGCCGAAATCCGACGAATTTTTACGGATTTCCCTAGGGGTACCACTAGGGAAAATCACCAAAATCGAGAAAAGTGGTGAAATTTCGGATCCGAGCCCAATAATTCAGGAAAACTCGATCGTAATAGCTACTGGAAGCTTGCCGGTCACAACGCATCGAGAATTGGCTTCGCCGGAATCCGACGAATTTTTACGAATTTCCCAAGGGGTACCACTAGGGAAAATCACCAAAATCGAGAAAAGTGGTGAAATTTCGGATCCGAGCCCAATAATTCAGGAAAACTCGATCGGAATAACTACTGGAAGCTTGCCGGTCACAACGCATCGAGAATTTGAATCCGATGAATTTTTACGGATTTTCCTAGGGGTACCACTAGGGAAAATCACAAAAATCGAAAAATCGTAAAAAGTGGTGAAATTTCGGAGCCGAGCCCAATAATTCAGGAAAACTCGATCGGAATAGCTACTGGAAGCTTTCCGGTCACAACGCATCGAGAATTGGCTTCGCCAGAATACGACGAATTTTTACGGATTTCCCTAGGGGTACCACTAGGGAAAATCACCAAAATCGAGAAAAGTGGTGAAATTTCTGATCCGAGCCCAATAATTCAGGAAAACTCGATCGGAATAGCTACTGGAAGCTTGCCGGTCACAACGCATCGAGAATTGGCTTCGCCGGAATTCGACGAATTTTTACGGATTTCCCTAGGGGTACCACTAGGAAAAATCACCAAAATCGAGAAATCGTAAAAAGTCGTGAAATTTCGGATCCGATCCCAATAATTCAGGAAAACTCGATCGGAATAGCTACTGGAAGCTTGCCGGTCACAACGCATCGAGAATTGGCTTCGCCGAAATCCGACGAATTTTTACGGATTTCCCTAGGGGTACCACTAGGGAAAATCACCAAAATCGAGAAAAGTGGTGAAATTTCGGATCCGAGCCCAATAATTCAGGAAAACTCGATCGGAATAGCTACTGGAAGCTTGCCGGTCACAACGCATCGAGAAGTGGCTTCGCCGGAATCCTACGAATTTTTCCGGATTTTCCTAGGGGTACCACTAGGGAAAATCACCAAAATCGAGAAATCGTAAAAAGTGGTGAAATTTCGGATCCGAGCCCAATAATTCAGGAAAACTCGATCGGAATAGCTACTGGAAACTTACCGGTCACAACGCATCGAGAATTGGATTCGCCGGAATCCGAAGAATTTTTAAGGATTTCCCTAGGGGGTACCACTAGGGAAAATCACCAAAATCGAGAAATCGTAAAAAGTGGTGAAATTTCGGATCCGAGCCCAATAATTCAGGAAAACTCGATCGGAATAGCTACTGGAAGCTTGCCGGTCACAATGCATCGAGAATTGGATTCGCCGGAATCCGAAGAATTTTTAAGGATTTCCCTAGGGGGTACCACTAGGGAAAATCACCAAAATCGAGAAATCGTAAAAAGTGGTGAAATTTCGGATCCGAGCCCAATAATTCAGGAAAACTCGATCGGAATAGCTACTGGAAGCTTGCCGGTCACAACGCATCGAGAATTGGCTTCGCCGGAATCCGACGAATTTTTACGGATTTCCCTATGGGTACCACTAGGGAAAATCACCAAAATCGAGAAAAGTGGTGAAATTTCGGATCCGAGCCCAATAATTCAGGAAAACTCGATCGTAATAGCTACTGGAAGCTTGCCGGTCACAACGCATCGAGAATTGGCTTCGTCGGAATTCGACGAATTTTTACGGATTTCCCTAGGGGTACCACTAGGGAAAATCACCAAAATCGAGAAATCGTAAAAAGTGGTGAAATTTCGGATCCGAGCCCAATAATTCAGGAAAACTCTAACGGAATAGCTACTGGAAGCTTGCCGATCACAACGCATCGCGAATTGGCTTCGCCGGAATCCGACGAATTTTTACGAATTTCCCAAGGGGTACCACTAGGGAAAATCACCAAAATCGAGAAAAGTGGTGAAATTTCGGATCCGAGCCCAATAATTCAGGAAAACTCGATCGGAATAGCTACTGGAATCTTGCCGGTCACAACGCATCGAGAAATGGCTTCGCCGGAATCCGACGAATTTTTACGGATTTCCCTAGGGGTACCACTAGGGAAAATCTCCAAAATCGAGAAATCGTAAAAAGTGGTGAAATTTCGGATCCGAGCCCAATAATTCAGGAAAACTCGATCGTAATAGATACTGGAAGCTTGCCGGTCACAACGCATCGAGAATTGGCTTCGCCGGAATTCGACGAATTTTTACGGATTTCCCTAGGGGTACCACTAGGGAAAATCACCAAAATCGAGAAATCGTAAAAAGTGGTGAAATTTCGGATCCGAGCCCAATAATTCAGGAAAACTCTAACGGAATAGCTACTGTAAGCTTGCCGATCACAACGCATCGCGAATTGGCTTCGCCGGAATCCGACGAATTTTTACGAATTTCCCAAGGGGTACCACTAGGAAAAATCACCAAAATCGAGAAAAGTGGTGAAATTTCGGATCCGAGCCCAATAATTCAGGAAAACTCGATCGGAATAACTACTGGAAGCTTGCCGGTCACAACGCATCGAGAATTTGAATCCGACGAATTTTTACGGATTTCCCTAGGGGTACCACTAGGGAAAATCACAAAAATCGAAAAATCGTAAAAAGTGGTGAAATTTCGGATCCGAGCCCAATAATTCAGGAAAACTCGATCGGAATAGCTACTGGAAGCTTTCCAGTCACAACGCATCGAGAATTAGCTTCGCCAGAATACGACGAATTTTTACGGATTTCCCTAGGGGTACCACTAGGGAAAATCACCAAAATCGAGAAAAGTGGTGAAATTTATGATCCGAGCCCAATAATTCAGGAAAACTCGATCGGAATAGCTACTGGAAGCTTGCCGGTCACAACGCATCGAGAATTGGCTTCGCCGAAATCCGACGAATTTTTACGGATTTCCCTAGGGGTACCACTAGGGAAAATCACCAAAATCGAGAAAAGTGGTGAAATTTCGGATCCGAGCCCAATAATTCAGGAAAACTCGATCGGAATAGCTACTGCAAGCTTGCCCGTCACAACGCATCGAGAATTGGATTCGCCAAAATCCGAAGAATTTTTAAGGATTTCCCTAGGGGGTACCACTAGGGAAAATCACCAAAATCGAGAAATCGTAAAAAGTGGTGAAATTTCGGATCCGAGCCTAATAATTCAGGAAAACTCGTTCGGAATAGCTACTGGAAGCTTTCCGGTCACAACGCATCGAGAATTGGCTTCGCCGGAATCCGATGAATTTTTACGGATTTCCCTAGGGGTACCACTAGGGAAAATCACCAAAATCGAGAAAAGTGGTGAAATTTCGGATCCGAGCCCAATAATTCAGGATAACTCGATCGGAATAGCTACTGGAAGCTTGCCGGTCACAACGCATCGAGAATTGGCTTTGCCGGAATTCGACGAATTTTTACGGATTTCCCTAGGGGTACCACTAGGGAAAATCACCAAAATCGAGAAATCGTAAAAAGTCTTGAAATTTCGGATTCGAGCCCAATAATTCAGGAAAACTCGATCGGAATAGCTACTGGAAGCTTGCCGGTTACAACGGATCGAGAATTGGCTTCGCTGGAATCCGACGAATTTTTACGGATTTCCCTAGGGGTACCACTAGGGAAAATCACCAAAATCGAGAAAAGTGGTGAAATTTCGGATCCGAGCCCAATAATTCAGGAAAACTCGATCGGAATAGCTACTGCAAGCTTGCCTGTCACAACGCATCGAGAATTCGCTTCGCCGGAATCCGACGAATTTTTACGGATTTCCCTAGGGTTACCACTAGGGAAAATCACCAAAATCGAGAAATCGTAAAAAGTGGTGAAATTTCGGATCCGAGCCCAATAATTCAGGAAAACTCGATCGGAATAGCTACTGGAAGCTTGCCGATCACAACGCATCGAGAATTGGCTTCGCCGGAATCCGACGAATTTTTACGAATTTCCCAAGGGGTACAACTAGGGAAAATCACCAAAATCGAGAAAAGTGGTGAAATTTCGGATCCGAGCCCAATAATTCAGGAAAACTCGATCGGAATAACTACTGGAAGCTTGCCGGTCACAACGCATCGAGAATTTGAATCCGACGAATTTTTACGGATTTCCCTAGGGGTACCACTAGGGAAAATTACAAAAATCGAAAAATCGTAAAAAGTGGTGAAATTTCGGATCCGAGCCCAATAATTCAGGAAAACTCGATCGGAATAGCTACTGGAAGCTTTCCGGTCACAACGCATCGAGAATTGGCTTCGCCAGAATACGACGAATTTTTACGGATTTCCCTAGGGGTACCACTAGGGAAAATCACCAAAATCGAGAAAAGTGGTGAAATTTCTGATCCGAGCCCAATAATTCAGGAAAACTCGATCGGAATAGCTACTGGAAGCTTGCCGGTCACAACGCATCGAGAATTGGCTTCGCCGGAATTCGACGAATTTTTACGGATTTCCCTAGGGGTACCACTAGGAAAAATCACCAAAATCGAGAAATCGTAAAAAGTCGTGAAATTTCGGATCCGAGCCCAATAATTCAGGAAAACTCGATCGGAATAGCTACTGGAAGCTTGCCGGTCACAACGCATCGAGAACTGGCTTCGCCGGAATCCGACGAATTTTTCCGGATTTTCTTAGGGGTACCACTAGGGAAAATCACCAAAATCGAGAAATCGTAAAAAGTGGTGAAATTTCGGATCCGAGCCCAATAATTCAGGAAAACTCGATCGGAATAGCTACTGGAAGCTTACCGGTCACAACGCATCGAGAATTGGATTCGCCGGAATCCGAAGAATTTTTAAGGATTTCCCTAGGGGGTACCACTAGGAAAAATCACCAAAATCGAGAAATCGTAAAAAGTGGTGAAATTTTGGATCCGAGCCCAATAATTCAGGAAAACTCGATCGGAATAGCTACTGGAAGCTTGTCGGTCACAACGCATCGAGAATTGGATTCGCCGGAATCCGAAGAATTTTTAAGGATTTCCCTAGGGGGTACCACTAGGGAAAATCACCAAAATCGAGAAATCGTAAAAAGTGGTGAAATTTCGGATCCGAGCCCAATAATTCAGGAAAACTCGATCGGAATAGCTACTGGAAGCTTGCCGGTCACAACGCATCGAGAATTGGCTTCGCCGGAATCCGACGAATTTTTCCGGATTTTCCTAGGGGTACCACTAGGGAAAATCACCAAAATCGAGAAATCGTAAAAAGTGGTGAAATTTCGGATCCGAGCCCAATAATTCAGGAAAACTCGATCGGAATAGCTACTGGAAGCTTACCGGTCACAACGCATCGAGAATTGGATTTGCCGGAATCCGAAGAATTTTTAAGGATTTCCCTAGGGGGTACCACTAGGGAAAATCACCAAAATCGAGAAATCGTAAAAAGTGGTGAAATTTCGGATCCGAGCCCAATAATTCAGGAAAAATCGATCGGAATAGCTACTGGAAGCTTGCCGGTCACAACGCATCGAGAATTGGATTCGCCGGAATCCGAAGAATTTTTAAGGATTTCCCTAGGGGCTACCACTAGGGAAAATCACCAAAATCGAGAAATCGTAAAAAGTGGTGAAATTTCGGATCCGAGCCCAATAATTCAGGAAAACTCGATCGGAATAGCTACTGGATGCTTGCCGGTCACAACGCATCGAGAATTGGCTTCGCCGGAATCCGACGAATTTTTACGGATTTTCCTAGGGGTACCACTAGGGAAAATCACCAAAATCGTGAAATCGTAAAAAGTGGTGAAATTTCGGATCCGAGCCCAATAATTCAGGAAAACTCGATCGTAATAGCTACTGGAAGCTTGCCGGTCACAACGCATCGAGAATTGGCTTCGCCGGAATTCGACGAATTTTTACGGATTTCCCTAGGGGTACCACTAGGAAAAATCACCAAAATCGAGAAATCGTAAAAAGTGGTGAAATTTCGGATCCGAGCCCAATAATTCAGGAAAACTCTAACGGAATAGCTACTGGAAGCTTGCCGATCACAACGCATCGCGAATTGGCTTCGCCGGAATCCGACGAATTTTTACGAATTTCCCAAGGGGTACCACTAGGGAAAATCACCAAAATCGAGAAAAGTGGTGAAATTTCGGATCCGAGCCCAATAATTCAGGAAAACTCGATCGGAATAACTACTGGAAGCTTGCCGTTCACAACGCATCGAGAATTTGAATCCGACGAATTTTTACGGATTTCCCTAGGGGTACCACTAGGGAAAATCACAAAAATCGAAAAATCGTAAAAAGTGGTGAAATTTTGGATCCGAGCCCAATAATTCAGGAAAACTCGATCGGAATAGCTACTGAAAGCTTTCCGGTCACAACGCATCGAGAATTAGCTTCGCCAGAATACGATGAATTTTTACGGATTTCCCTAGGGGTACCACTAGGGAAAATCACCAAAATCGAGAAAAGTGGTGAAATTTATGATCCGAGCCCAATAATTCAGGAAAACTCGATCGGAATAGCTACTGGAAGCTTGCCGGTCACAACGCATCGAGAATTGGCTTCGCCGGAATTCGACGAATTTTTACGGATTTCCCTAGGGGTACCACTAGGAAAAATCACCAAAATCGAGAAATCGTAAAAAGTGGTGAAATTTCGGATCCGAGCCTTATAATTCAGGAAAAATCGATCGGAATAGCTACTGGAAGCTTACCGGTCACAACGCATCGAGAATTGGATTCGCCGGAATCCGAAGAATTTTTAAGAATTTCCCTAGGGGGTACCACTAGGGAAAATCACCAAAATCGAGAAATCGTAAAAAGTGGTGAAATTTCGGATCCGAGCCCAATAATTCAGGAAAAATCGATCGGAATAGCTACTGGAAGCTTGCCGGTCACAACGCATCGAGAATTGGATTCGCCGGAATCCGAAGAATTTTTAAGGATTTCCCTAGGGGGTACCACTAGGGAAAATCACCAAAATCGAGAAATCGTAAAAAGTGGTGAAATTTCGGATCCGAGCCCAATAATTCAGGAAAACTCGATCGGAATAGCTACTGGAAGCTTGCCGGTCACAACGCATCGAGAATTGGCTTCGCCGGAATCCGACGAATTTTTACGGATTTCCCTAGGGGTACCACTAGGGAAAATCACCAAAATCGAGAAATCGTAAAAAGTGGTGAAATTTTGGATCCGAGCCCAATAATTCAGGAAAACTCGATCGTAATAGCTACTGGAAGCTTGCCGGTCACAACGCATCGAGAATTGGCTTCGCCGGAATTCGACGAATTTTTACGGATTTCCCTAGGGGTACCACTAGGAAAAATCACCAAAATCGAGAAATCGTAAAAAGTGGTGAAATTTCGGATCCGAGCCCAATAATTCAGGAAAACTCTAACGGAATAGCTACTGGAAGCTTGCCGATCACAACGCATCGCGAATTGGCTTCGCCGGAATCCGACGAATTTTTACGAATTTCCCAAGGGGTACCACTAGGGAAAATCACCAAAATCGAGAAAAGTGGTGAAATTTCGGATCCGAGCCCAATAATTCAGGAAAACTCGATCGGAATAACTACTGGAAGCTTGCCGGCACAACGCATCGAGAATTTGAATCCGACGAATTTTTTCGGATTTCCCTAGGGGTACCACTAGGGAAAATCACAAAAATCGAAAAATCGTAAAAAGTGGTGAAATTTTGGATCCGAGCCCAATAATTCAGGAAAACTCGATCGGAATAGCTACTGGAAGCTTTCCGGTCACAACGCATCGAGAATTAGCTTCGCCAGAATACGACGAATTTTTACGGATTTCCCTAGGGGTACCACTAGGGAAAATCACCAAAATCGAGAAAAGTGGTGAAATTTATGATCCGAGCCCAATAATTCAGGAAAACTCGATCGGAATAGCTACTGGAAGCTTGCCGGTCACAACGCATCGAGAATTGGCTTCGCCGGAATTCGACGAATTTTTACGGATTTCCCTAGGGGTACCACTAGGAAAAATCACCAAAATCGAGAAATCGTAAAAAGTCGTGAAATTTCGGATCCGAGCCCAATAATTCAGGAAAACTCGATCGGAATAGCTATTGGAAGCTTGCCGGTCACAACGCATCGAGAATTGGCTTCGCCGAAATCCGACGAATTTTTACGGATTTCCCTAGGGGTACCACTAGGGAAAATCACCAAAATCGAGAAAAGTGGTGAAATTTCGGATCCGAGCCCAATAATTCAGGAAAACTCGATCGGAATAGCTACTGCAAGCTTGCCCGTCACAACGCATCGAGAATTGGATTCGCCAAAATCCGAAGAATTTTTAAGGATTTCCCTAGGGGGTACCACTAGGGAAAATCACCAAAATCGAGAAATCGTAAAAAGTGGTGAAATTTCGGATCCGAGCCCAATAATTCCGGAAAACTCGATCGGAATAGCTACTGGAAGCTTTCCGGTCACAACGCATCGAGAATTGGCTTCGCCGGAATCCGACGAATTTTTACGGATTTCACTAGGGGTACCACTAGGGAAAATCACCAAAATCGAGAAAAGTGGTGAAATTTCGGATCCGAGCCCAATAATTCAGGATAACTCGATCGGAATAGCTACTGGAAGCTTGCCGGTCACAACGCATCGAGAATTGGCTTCGCCGGAATTCGACGAATTTTTACGGATTTCCCTAGGGGTACCACTAGGGAAAATCACCAAAATCGAGAAATCGTAAAAAGTCTTGAAATTTCGGATCCGAGCCCAATAATTCAGAAAAACTCGATCGGAATAGCTACTGGAAGCTTGCCGGTTACAACGGATCGAGAATTGGCTTCGCTGGAATCCGACGAATTTTTACGGATTTCCCTAGGGGTACCACTAGGGAAAATCACCAAAATCGAGAAAAGTAGTGAAATTTCGGATCCGAGCCCAATAATTCAGGAAAACTCGATCGGAATAGCTACTGGAAGCTTGCCTGTCACAACGCATCGAGAATTCGCTTCGCCGGAATCCGACGAATTTTTACGGATTTCCCTAGGGTTACCACTAGGGAAAATCACCAAAATCGAGAAATCGTAAAAAGTGGTGAAATTTCGGATCCGAGCCCAATAATTCAGGAAAACTCGATCGGAATAGCTACTGGAAGCTTGCCGATCACAACGCATCGAGAATTGGCTTCGCCGGAATCCGACGAATTTTTACGGATTTCCCAAGGGGTACCACTAGGGAAAATCACCAAAATCGAGAAAAGTGGTGAAATTTCGGATCCGAGCCCAATAATTCAGGAAAACTCGATCGGAATAGCTACTGGAAGCTTGCCGGTCACAACGCATCGAGAATTTGAATCCGACGAATTTTTACGGATTTCCCTAGGCGTACCACTAGGGAAAATCACAAAAATCGAAAAATCGTAAAAAGTGGTGAAATTTCGGATCCGAGCCCAATAATTCAGGAAAACTCGATCGGAATAGCTACTGGAAGCTTTCCGGTCACAACGCATCGAGAATTGGCTTCGCCGGAATACGACGAATTTTTACGGATTTCCCTAGGGGTACCACTAGGGAAAATCACCAAAATCGAGAAAAGTGGTGAAATTTCGGATCCGAGCCCAATAATTCAGGAAAACTCGATCGGAATAGCTACTGGAAGCTTGCCGGTCACAATGCATCGAGAATTGGCTTCGCCGGAATCCGACGAATTTTTACGGATTTCCCTAGGGGTACCACTAGGAAAAATCACCAAAATCGAGAAATCGTAAAAAGTCGTGAAATTTCGGATCCGAGCCCAATAATTCAGGAAAACTCGATCGGAATAGCTACTGGAAGCTTGCCGGTCACAATGCATCGAGAATTGGCTTCGCCGGAATTCGACGAATTTTTACGGATTTCCCTAGGGTTACCACTAGGGAAAATCACCAAAATCAAGAAATCGTAAAAAGTGGTGAAATTTCGGATCCGAGACCAATAATTCAGGATAACTCGATCGGAATAGCTACTGGAAGCTTGCCTATCACAACGCATCGAGAATTGGCTTCGCCGGAATCCGACGAATTTTTACGGATTTCCCTAGGGGTACCACTAGGAAAAATCACCAAAATCGAGAAAAGTGGTGAAATTTCGGATCCGAGACCAATAATTAAGGAAAACTCGATCGAAATAGCTACTGGAAGCTTGCCGGTCACAACGCATCGAGAATTGGCTTCGCCGGAATCCGACGAATTTTTACGGATTTCCCTAGGGTTACCACTAGGAAAAATCACCAAAATCGAGAAATCGTAAAAAGTGGTGAAATTTCGGATCCGAGACCAATAATTCAGGAAAACTCGATCGGAATAGCTACTGGAAACTTGCCTGTCACAACGCATCGAGAATTGGCTTCGCCGGAATCCGACGAATTTTTACGTATTTTCCTAGGGTTACCAGTAGGGAAAATCACCAAAATCGAGAAATCGTAAAAAGTGGTGAAATTTCGGATCCGAGACCAATAATTCAGGAAAACTCGATCGGAATAGCTACTGGAAGCTTGCCTATCACAACGCATCGAGAATTGGCTTCGCCGGAATCCGACGAATTTTTACGGATTTCCCTTGGGGTACCACTAGGGAAAATCACCAAAATCGAGAAAAGTGGTGAAATTTCGGATCCGAGCCCAATAATTCAGGAAAACTCGATCGGAATAGCTACTGGAAGCTTGCCGGTCACAACGCATCGAGAATTGGATTCGCCGGAATCCGAAGAATTTTTAAGGATTTCCCTAGGGGCTACCACTAGGGAAAATCACCAAAATCGAGAAATCGTAAAAAGTGGTGAAATTTCGGATCCGAGCCCAATAATTCAGGAAAACTCGATCGGAATAGCTACTTGAAGCTTGCCGGTCACAACGCATCGAGAATTGGCTTCGCCGGAATCCGATGAATTTTTACGGATTTCCCTAGTGGTACCACAAGGGAAAATCACCAAAATCGAGAAAAGTGGTGAAATTTAGGATACGAGCCCAATAATTCAGGAAAACTCGATCGGAATAGCTACTGGAAGCTTGCCGGTCATAACGCATCGAGAATTGGATTCGCCGGAAACCGAGGAATTTTTACGGATTTCCCTAGGGCTACCACTAGGGAAAATCACCAAAATCGAGAAAAGTGGTGAAATTTCGGATACGAGCCCAATAATTCAGGAAAACTCGATCGGAATAGCTACTGGAAGCTTGCCGGTCACAACGCATCGAGAATTGGATTCGCCGGAATTCGAAGAATTTTTAAGGATTTCCCTAGGGGCTACCACTAGGGAAAATCACCAAAATCGAGAAATCGTAAAAAGTGGTGAAATTTCGGATCCGAGCCCAATAATTCAGGAAAACTCGATCGGAATAGCTACTGGAAGCTTGCCGGTCACAACTCATTTAAAATTGGCTTCGCCGGAATCCGACGAATTTTTACGGATTTCCCTAGGGGTACCACTAGGGAAAATCACCAAAATCGAGAAAAGTGGTGAAATTTCGGATCCGAGCCCAATAATTCAGGAAAACTCGATCGGAATAGCTACTGGAAGCTTGCCGGTCACAACGCATCGAGAATTGGCTTCGTCGGAATCCGACGAATTTTTATGGATTTTCCTAGGGGTACCACTAGGGAAAATCACCAAAATCGAGAAATCGTAAAAAGTGGTGAAATTTCGGATCCGAGACCAATAATTAAGGAAAACTCGATCGAAATAGCTACTGGAAGCTTGCCTGTCACAACGCATCGAGAATTGGCTTCGCCGGAATCCAACGAATTTTTACGTATTTTCCTAGGGTTACCACTAGGGAAAATCACCAAAATCGAGAAATCGTAAAAAGTGGTGAAATTTCGGATCCGAGACCAATAATTCAGGAAAACTCGATCGGAATAGCTACTGGAAGCTTGCCTGTCACAACGCATCGAGAATTGGCTTCGCCGGAATCCGACGAATTTTTACGGATTTTCCTAGGGGTACCACTAGGGAAAATCACCAAAATCGAGAAAAGTGGTGAAATTTCGGATCCGAGCCCAATAATTCAGGAAAACTCGATCGGAATAGCTACTGGAAGCTTGCCGGTCACAACGCATCGAGAATTGGATTCGCCGGAATCCGAAAAATTTTTAAGGATTTCCATAGGGGCTACCACTAGGGAAAATCACCAAAATCGAGAAATCGTAAAAAGTGGTGAAATTTCGGATCCGAGACCTATAATTCAGGAAAACTCGATCGGAATAGCTACTGGAAGCTTGCCTATCACAACGCATCGAGAATTGGCTTCGCCGGAATCTGACGAATTTTTACGGATTTCCCTTGGGGTACCACTAGGGAAAATCACCAAAATCGAGAAAAGTGGTGAAATTTCGGATCCGAGCCCAATAATTCAGGAAAACTCGATCGGAATAGCTACTGGAAGCTTGCCGGTCACAACGCATCGAGAATTGGATTCGCCGGAATCCGAAGAATTTTTAAGGATTTCCCTAGGGGCTACCACTAGGGAAAATCACCAAAATCGAGAAATCGTAAAAAGTGGTGAAATTTCGGATCCGAGCCCAATAATTCAGGAAAACTCGATCGGAATAGCTACTTGAAGCTTGCCGGTCACAACGCATCGAGAATTGGCTTCGCCGGAATCCGATGAATTTTTACGGATTTCCCTAGGGGTACCACAAGGGAAAATCACCAAAATCGAGAAAAGTGGTGAAATTTAGGATACGAGCCCAATAATTCAGGAAAACTCGATCGGAATAGCTACTGGAAGCTTGCCGGTCATAACGCATCGAGAATTGGATTCGCCGGAAACCGAGGAATTTTTACGGATTTCCCTAGGGCTACCACTAGGGAAAATCACCAAAATCGAGAAAAGTGGTGAAATTTCGGATACGAGCCCAATAATTCAGGAAAACTCGATCGGAATAGCTACTGGAAGCTTGCCGGTCACAACGCATCGAGAATTGGATTCGCCGGAATTCGAAGAATTTTTAAGGATTTCCCTAGGGGCTACCACTAGGGAAAATCACCAAAATCGAGAAATCGTAAAAAGTGGTGAAATTTCGGATCCGAGCCCAATAATTCAGGAAAACTCGATCGGAATAGCTACTGGAAGCTTGCCGGTCACAACTCATTTAAAATTGGCTTCGCCGGAATCCGACGAATTTTTACGGATTTCCCTAGGGGTACCACTAGGGAAAATCACCAAAATCGAGAAAAGTGGTGAAATTTCGGATCCGAGCCCAATAATTCAGGAAAACTCGATCGGAATAGCTACTGGAAGCTTGCCGGTCACAACGCATCGAGAATTGGCTTCGTCGGAATCCGACGAATTTTTATGGATTTTCCTAGGGGTACCACTAGGGAAAATCACCAAAATCGAGAAATCGTAAAAAGTGGTGAAATTTCGGATCCGAGACCAATAATTAAGGAAAACTCGATCGAAATAGCTACTGGAAGCTTGCCTGTCACAACGCATCGAGAATTGGCTTCGCCGGAATCCAACGAATTTTTACGTATTTTCCTAGGGTTACCACTAGGGAAAATCACCAAAATCGAGAAATCGTAAAAAGTGGTGAAATTTCGGATCCGAGACCAATAATTCAGGAAAACTCGATCGGAATAGCTACTGGAAGCTTGCCTGTCACAACGCATCGAGAATTGGCTTCGCCGGAATCCGACGAATTTTTACGGATTTTCCTAGGGGTACCACTAGGGAAAATCACCAAAATCGAGAAAAGTGGTGAAATTTCGGATCCGAGCCCAATAATTCAGGAAAACTCGATCGGAATAGCTACTGGAAGCTTGCCGGTCACAACGCATCGAGAATTGGATTCGCCGGAATCCGAAAAATTTTTAAGGATTTCCCTAGGGGCTACCACTAAGGAAAATCACCAAAATCGAGAAATCGTAAAAAGTGGTGAAATTTCGGATCCGAGCCCAATAATTCAGGAAAACTCGATCGGAATAGCTACTGGAAGCTTGCCGGTCACAACGCATCGAGAATTGACTTCGCCGGAATCCGACGAATTTTTACGGATTTCCCTAGGGGTACCACAAGGGAAAATCACCAAAATCGAGAAAAGTGGTGAAATTTAGGATCCGAGCCCAATAATTCAGGAAAACTCGATCGGAATAGCTACTGGAAGCTTGCCGGTCACAACGCATCGAGAATTGGATTCGCCGGAAACCGAGGAATTTTTACGGATTTCCCTAGGGCTACCACTAGGGAAAATCACCAAAATCGAGAAATCGTAAAAAGTGGTGAAATTTCGGATCCGAGCCCAATAATTCAGGAAAACTCGATCGGAATTGCTACTGGAAGCTTTCCGGTCACAACGCATCGAGAATTGGCTTCGCCGGAATCCGACGAATTTTTACGGATTTCCCTTGGGGTACCACTAGGGAAAATCACCAAAATCGAGAAAAGTGGTGAAATTTCGGATCCGAGCCCAATAATTCAGGAAAACTCGATCGGAATAGCTACTGGAAGCTTGCCGGTCACAACGCATCGAGAATTGGATTCGCCGGAATCCGAAGAATTTTTAAGGATTTCCCTAGGGGCTACCACTAGGGAAAATCACCAAAATCGAGAAATCGTAAAAAGTGGTGAAATTTCGGATCCGAGCCCAATAATTCAGGAAAACTCGATCGGAATAGCTACTTGAAGCTTGCCGGTCACAACGCATCGAGAATTGGCTTCGCCGGAATCCGATGAATTTTTACGGATTTCCCTAGGGGTACCACAAGTGAAAATCACCAAAATCGAGAAAAGTGGTGAAATTTAGGATACGAGCCCAATAATTCAGGAAAACTCGATCGGAATAGCTACTGGAAGCTTGCCGGTCACAACGCATCGAGAATTGGATTCGCCGGAAACCGAGGAATTTTTACGGATTTCCCTAGGGCTACCACTAGGGAAAATCACCAAAATCGAGAAAAGTGGTGAAATTTCGGATACGAGCCCAATAATTCAGGAAAACTCGATCGGAATAGCTACTGGAAGCTTGCCGGTCACAACGCATCGAGAATTGGATTCGCCGGAATCCGAAGAATTTTTAAGGATTTCCCTAGGGGCTACCACTAGGGAAAATCACCAAAATCGAGAAATCGTAAAAAGTGGTGAAATTTCGGATCCGAGCCCAATAATTCAGGAAAACTCGATCGGAATAGCTACTGGAAGCTTGCCGGTCACAACTCATTTAAAATTGGCTTCGCCGGAATCCGACGAATTTTTACGGATTTCCCTAGGGGTACCACTAGGGAAAATCACCAAAATCGAGAAAAGTGGTGAAATTTCGGATCCGAGCCCAATAATTCAGGAAAACTCGATCGGAATAGCTACTGGAAGCTTGCCGGTCACAACGCATCGAGAATTGGCTTCGTCGGAATCCGACGAATTTTTACGGATTTTCCTAGGGGTACCACTAGGGAAAATCACCAAAATCGAGAAATCGTAAAAAGTGGTGAAATTTCGGATCCGAGACCAATAATTAAGGAAAACTCGATCGAAATAGCTACTGGAAGCTTGCCTGTCACAACGCATCGAGAATTGGCTTCGCCGGAATCCGATGAATTTTTACGTATTTTCCTAGGGTTACCACTAGGGAAAATCACCAAAATCGAGAAATCGTAAAAAGTGGTGAAATTTCGGATCCGAGACCAATAATTCAGGAAAACTCGATCGGAATAGCTACTGCAAGCTTGCCTGTCACAACGCATCGAGAATTGGCTTCGCCGGAATCCGACGAATTTTTACGGATTTTCCTAGGGGTACCACTAGGGAAAATCACCAAAATCGAGAAAAGTGGTGAAATTTCGGATCCGAGCCCAATAATTCAGGAAAACTCGATCGGAATAGCTACTGGAAGCTTGCCGGTCACAACGCATCGAGAATTGGATTCGCCGGAATCCGAAGAATTTTTAAGGATTTCCCTAGGGGCTACCACTAGGGAAAATCACCAAAATCGAGAAATCGTAAAAAGTGGTGAAATTTCGGATCCGAGCCCAATAATTCAGGAAAACTCGATCGGAATAGCTACTGGAAGCTTGCCGGTCACAACGCATCAAGAATTGGCTTCGCCGGAATCCGACGAATTTTTACGGATTTCCCTAGGGGTACCACAAGGGAAAATCACCAAAATCGAGAAAAGTGGTGAAATTTAGGATCCGAGCCCAATAATTCAGGAAAACTCGATCGGAATAGCTACTGGAAGCTTGCCGGTCACAACGCATCGAGAATTGGATTCGCCGGAAACCGAGGAATTTTTACGGATTTCCCTAGGGCTACCACTAGGGAAAATCACCAAAATCGAGAAATCGTAAAAAGTGGTGAAATTTCGGATCCGAGCCCAATAATTCAGGAAAACTCGATCGGAATAGCTACTGGAAGCTTGCCGGTCACAACGCATCGAGAATTGGCTTCGCCGGAATCCGACGAATTTTTACGGATTTCCCTAGGGGTACCACTAGGGAAAATCACCAAAATCGAGAAAAGTGGTGAAATTTCGGATCCGAGACCAATAATTCAGGAAAACTCGATCGGAATAGCTACTGGAAGCTTGCCTGTCACAACGCATCGAGAATTGGCTTCGCCGGAATCCAACGAATATTTACGGATTTCCTTAGGGTTACCACTAGGGAAAATCACCAAAATCGAGAAATCGTAAAAAGTGGTGAAATTTCGGATCCGAGCCCAATAATTCAGGAAAACTCGATCGGAATAGCTACTGGAAGCTTGCCGGTCACAACGCATCGTGAATTGGCTTCGCCGGAATTCGAAGAATTTTTACGGATTTCCCTAGGGGTACCACTAGGAAAAATCACAAAAATCGAGAAATCGTAAAAAGTGGTGAAATTTCGGATCCGAGCCCAATAATTCAGGAAAACTCGATCGGAATAGCTACTGGAAGCTTGCCGGTCACAACGCATCGAGAATTGGCTTCGCCGGAATCCGACGAATTTTTACGGATTTCCCTAGGGGTACCACTAGGAAAAATCACCAAAATCGAGAAAAGTGGTGAAATATCGGATCCGAGCCCAATAATTCAGGAAAACTCAATCGGAATAGCTACTGGAAGCTTGCCGGTCACAACGCATCGAGAATTGGATTCGCCGGAATCCGATGAATTTTTAAGGATTTCCCTAGGGGGTACCACTAGGGAAAATCACCAAAATCGAGAAATCGTAAAAAGTGGTGAAATTTCGGATCCGAGCCCAATAATTCAGGAAAATTCGATCGGAATAGCTACTGGAAGCTTGCCGGTCACAACGCATCGAGAATTGGCTTCGCCGGAATTCGACGAATTTTTACGGATTTCCCTAGGGGTACCACTAGGGAAAATCACCAAAATCGAGAAATCGTAAAAAGTGGTGAAATTTCGGATCCGAGCCCAATAATTCAGGAAAACTCGATCGGAATAGCTACTGGAAGCTTGCCGGTCACAACGCATCGAGAATTGGCTTCGCCGGAATCCGACGAATTTTTACGGATTTTCCTAGGGGTACCACTAGGGAAAATCACCAAAATCGAGAAATCGTAAAAAGTGGTGAAATTTCGGATCCGAGACCAATAATTCAGGAAAACTCGATCGGAATAGCTACTGGAAGCTTGCCTGTCACAACGCATCGAGAATTGGCTTCGCCGGAATCCGACGAATTTTTACGGATTTCCCTAGGGTTACCACTAGGGAAAATCACCAAAATCGAGAAATCGTAAAAAGTGGTGAAATTTCGGATCCGAGTCCAATAATTCAGGAAAACTCGATCGGAATAGCTACTGGAAGCTTGCCTGTCACAACGCATCGAGAATTCGCTTCGCCGGAATCCGCCGAATTTTTCCGGATTTCCCTAGGGGTACCACTAGGGAAAATCACCAAAATCGAGAAATCGTAAAAAGTGGTGAAATTTCGGATCCGAGCCCAATAATTCAGGAAAAATTTATCGGAATAGCTACTGGAAGCTTGCCGGTCACAACGCATCGAGAATTGGCTTCGCCGGAATTCGACGAATTTTTACGGATTTTCCTAGGCGTACCACTAGGGAAAATCACCAAAATCGAGAAATCGTAAAAAGTGGTGAAATTTCGGATCCGAGCCTAATAATTCAGGAAAACTCGATCGGAATAGCTACTGGAAACTTGCCTGTCACAACGCATCGAGAATTGGCTTCGCCGGAATCCGACGAATTTTTACGGATTTTCCTAGGGTTACCACTAGGGAAAATCACCAAAATCGAGAAATCGTAAAAAGTATTGAAATTTCGGATCCGAGCCCAATAATTCAGGAAAACTCGATCGGAATAGCTACTGGAAGCTTGCCGGTCACAACGCATCGAGAATTGGCTTCGCTGAAATCCGACGAATTTTTACGGATTTCCCTAGGGGTACCACTAGGGAAAATCACCAAAATCGAGAAAAGTGTTGAAATTTCGGATCCGAGCCCAATAATTCAGGAAAACTCGATCGGAATAGCTACTGGAAGCTTGCCGGTCACAACGCATCGAGAATTGGCTTCGCCGGAATCCGACGAATTTTTCCGGATTTCCCTAGGGGTACCACTAGGGAAAATCACCAAAATCGAGAAATCGTAAAAAGTGATGAAATTTCGGATCCGAGCCCAATAATTCAGGAAAACTCGATCGGAATAGCTACTGGAAGCTTGCCGGTCACAACGCATCGAGAATTGGCTTCGCCGGAATCCGACGAATTTTTACGGATTTTCCTAGGTGTACCACTAGGAAAAATCACCAAAATCGAGAAAAGTGGTGAAATTTCGGATCCGAGCCCAATAATTCAGGAAAACTCGATCGGAATAACTACTGGAAGCTTGCCGGTCACAACGCATCGAGAATTGGCTTCGCCGGAATTCGACGAATTTTTACGGATTTCCCTAGGGGTACGACTAGGGAAAATCACCAAAATCGAGAAATCTTAAAAAGTGGTGAAATTTCGGATCCGAGCCCAATAATTTAGGAAAACTCGATCGGAATAGCTACTGAAAGCTTGCCGGTCACAACGCATCGAGAATTGGTTTCGCCGGAATCCGACGAATTTTTACGGATTTCCCTAGGGGTACCACTAGGGAAAATCACCAAAATCGAGAAAAGTGGTGAAATTTCGGATCCGAGCCCAATAATTCAGGAAAACTCGATCGGAATAGCTACTGGAAGCTTACCGGTCACAACGCATCGAGAATTGACTTCGCCGGAATCCGACGAATTTTTCCGGATTTTCCTAGGGGTACCACTAGGGAAAATCACCAAAATCGAGAAATCGTAAAAAGTGGTGAAATTTCAGATCCGAGCCCAATAATTCAGGAAAACTCGATCGAAATAGCTACTGGAAGCTTACCGGTCACAACGCATCGAGAATTGGATTCGCCGGAATCGGAAGAATTTTTAAGGATTTCCCTAGGGGTACCACTAGGGAAAATCACCAAAATCGAGAAATCGTAAAAAGTGGTGAAATTTCGGATCCGAGCCCAATAATTCAGGAAAACTCGATCGGAATAGCTACTGGAAGCTTGCCGGTCACAACGCATCGAGAATTGGATTCGCCGGAATCCGAAGAATTTTTAAGGATTTCCCTAGCGGGTACCACTAGGGAAAATCACCAAAATCGAGAAATCGTAAAAAGTGGTGAAATTTCGGATCCGAGCCCAATAATTCAGGAAAACTCTATCGGAATAGCTACTGGAAGCTTGCCGGTCACAACGCATCGAGAATTGGCTTCGCCGGAATCCGACGAATTTTTACGGATTTCCCTAGGGGTACCACTAGGGAAAATCACCAAAATCGAGAAAAGTGGTGAAATTTCGGATCTGAGCCCAATAATTCAGGAAAACTCGATCGGAATAGCTACTGGAAGCTTGCCGGTCACAACGCATCGAGAATTGGCTTCGCCGGAATTCGACGAATTTTTCCGGATTTCCCTAGCGGTACCACTAGGGAAAATCACCAAAATTGAGAAATCGTAAAAAGTTGTGAAATTTCGGATCCGAGCCCAATAATTTAGGAAAACTCGATCGGAATAGCTACTGGAAGCTTGCCGGTCACAACGCATCGAGAATTGGCTTCGCCGAAATCCGACGAATTTTTACGGATTTCCCTAGGGGTACCACTAGGGAAAATCACCAAAATCGAGAAAAGTGGTGAAATTTCGGATCCGAGCCCAATAATTCAGGAAAACTTGATCGGAATAGCTACTGGAAGCTTTCCGGTCACAACGCATCGAGAATTGGATTCGCCGGAATCTGAAGAATTTTTAAGGATTTCCCTAGGGGCTACCACTAGGGAAAATCACCAAAATCGAGAAATCGTAAAAAGTGGTGAAATTTTTGATCCGAGCCCAATAATTCAGGAAAACTCGATCGGAATAGCTACTGGAAGCTTTCCGGTCACAACGCATCGAGAATTGGCTTCGCCGGAATCCGACGAATTTTTACGGATTTCCCTAGGGGTACCACAAGGGAAAATCACCAAAATCGAGAAGAGTGGTGAAATTTTGGATCCGAGCCCAATAATTCAGGAAAACTCGATCGGAATAACTACTGGAAGCTTTTCGGTCACAACGCATCGAGAATTGGCTTCGCCGGAATTCGACGAATTTTTACGGATTTCCCTAGGGGTACCACTAGGGAAAATCACCAAAATCGAGAAATCATAAAAAGTGGTGAAATTTCGGATCCGAGCCCAATAATTCAGGAAAACTCGATCGGAATAGCTACTGGAAGCTTGCCGGTCACAACGCATCGAGAATTGGATTCGCCGGAATCCGAAAAATTTTTAAGGATTTCCCTAGGGGTACCACTAGGGAAAATCACCAAAATCGAGAAATCGTAAAAAGTGGTGAAATTTCGTATCAGAGCCCAATAATTCAGGAAAACTCGATCGGAATAGCTACTGGAAGCTTGCCGGTCACAACGCATCGAGAATTGGATTCGCCGGAATCCGAAGAATTTTTAAGGATTTCCCTAGGGGGTACCACTAGGGAAAATCACCAAAATCGAGAAATCGTAAAAAGTGGTGAAATTTCGGATCCGAGCCCAATAATTCAGGAAAACTCGATCGGAATAGCTACTGGAAGCTTGCCGGTCACAACGCATCGAGAATTGGCTTCGCCGGAATCCGACGAATTTTTACTGATTTCCCTAGGGGTACCACTAGGGAAAATCACCAAAATCGAGAAAAGTGGTGAAATTTCGGATCCGAGCCCAATAATTCAGGAAAACTCGATCGGAATAGCTACTGGAAGCTTGCCGGTCACAACGCATCGAGAATTGGCTTCGCCGGAATTCGACGAATTTTTACGGATTTTCCTAGGGGTACCACTAGGGAAAATCACCAAAATCGAGAAATCGTAAAAAGTGGTGAAATTTCGGATCCGAGCCCAATAATTCAGGAAAACTCGATCGGAATAGCTACTGGAAGCTTGCCGGTCAGAACGCATCGAGAATTGGCTTCGCCGGAATCCGATGAATTTTTACGGATTTCCCTAGGGGTACCACTAGGGAAAATCACCAAAATCGAGAAAAGTGATGAAATTTCGGATCCGAGCCCAATAATTCAGGAAAACTCGATCGGAATAGCTACTGGAAGCTTGCCGGTCACAACGCATCGAGAATTGGCTTCGCCGGAATCCGACGAATTTTTCCGGATTTCCCTAGGGGTACCACTAGGTAAAATCACCAAAATCGAGAATTCGTAAAAAGTGGTGAAATTTCGGATCCGAGCCCAATAATTCAGGAAAACTCGATCGGAATAGCTACTGGAAGCTTGCCGGTCACAACGCATCGAGAATTGGCTTCGCCGGAATCCGACGAATTTTTACGGATTTTCCTAGTGGTACCACTAGGGAAAATCACCAAAATCGAGAAATCGTAAAAAGTGGTGAAATTTCGGATCCGAGACCAATAATTAAGGAAAACTCGATCGAAATAGCTACTGGAAGCTTGCCTGTCACAACGCATCGAGAATTGGCTTCGCCGGAATCCGACGAATTTTTACGGATTTCCCTAGGGTTACCACTAGGGAAAATCACCAAAATCGAGAAATCGTAAAAAGTGGTGAAATTTCGGATCCGAGACCAATAATTCAGGAAAACTCGATCGGAATAGCTACTGGAAGCTTGCCTGTCACAACGCATCGAGAATTGGCTTCGCCGGAATCCGACGAATTTTTACGGATTTCCCTAGGGGTACCACTAGGGAAAATCACCAAAATCGAGAAAAGTGGTGAAATTTCGGATCCGAGCCCAATAATTCAGGAAAACTCGATCGGAATAGCTACTGGAAGCTTGCCGGTCACAACGCATCGAGAATTGGATTCGCCGGAATCCGAAGAATTTTTAAGGATTTCCCTAGGGGCTACCACTAGGGAAAATCACCAAAATCGAGAAATCGTAAAAAGTGGTGAAATTTCGGATCCGAGCCCAATAATTCAGGAAAACTCGATCAGAATAGCTACTGGAAGCTTGCCGGTCACAACGCATCGAGAATTGGCTTCGCCGGAATCCGACGAATTTTTACGGATTTCCCTAGGGGTACCACTAGGAAAAATCACCAAAATCGAGAAAAGTGGTGAAATTTCGGATCCGAGCCCAATAATTCAGGAAAACTCGATCGGAATAGCTACTGGAAGCTTGCCGGTCACAACGCATCGAGAATTGGATTCGCCGGAATCCGAAGAATTTTTAAGGATTTCCTAGGGGCTACCACTAGGGAAAATCACCAAAATCGAGAAATCGTAAAAAGTGGTGAAATTTCGGATCCGAGCCCAATAATTCAGGAAAACTCGATCGGAATAGCTACTGGAAGCTTGCCGGTCACAACGTATCGAGAATTGGCTTCGCCGGAATCCGACGAATTTTTACGGATTTCCCTAGGGGTACCACTAGGGAAAATCACCAAAATCGAGAAAAGTGGTGAAATTTCGGATCCGAGCCCAATAATTCAGGAAAACTCGATCGGAATAGCTACTGGAAGCTTGCCGGTCACAACGCATCGAGAATTGGATTCGCCGTAATCCGAAGAATTTTTAAGGATTTCCCTAGGGGCTACCACTAGGGAAAATCACCAAAATCGAGAAATCGTAAAAAGTGGTGAAATTTCGGATCCGAGCCCAATAATTCAGGAAAACTCGATCGGAATAGCTACTGGAAGCTTGCCGGTCACAACGCATCGAGAATTGGCTTCGCCGGAATCCGACGAATTTTTACGGATTTCCCTAGGGGTACCCACTAGGAAAAATCACCAAAATCGAGAAAAGTGGTGAAATTTCGGATCCGAGCCCAATAATTCAGGAAAACTCGATCGGAATAGCTACTGGAAGCTTGCCGGTCACAACGCATCGAGAATTGGATTCGCCGGAATCCGATGAATTTTTAAGGATTTCCCTAGGGGGTACCACTAGGAAAAATCACCAAAATCGAGAAATCGTAAAAAGTGGTGAAATTTCGGATCCGAGCCCAATAATTCAGGAAAACTCGATCGGAATAGCTACTGGAAGCTTGCCGGTCACAACGTATCGAGAATTGGCTTCGCCGGAATCCGACGAATTTTTACGGATTTCCCTAGGGGTACCACTAGGGAAAATCACCAAAATCGAGAAAAGTGGTGAAATTTCGGATCCGAGCCCAATAATTCAGGAAAACTCGATCGGAATAGCTACTGGAAGCTTGCCGGTCACAACGCATCGAGAATTGGATTCGCCGGAATCCGATGAATTTTTAAGGATTTCCCTAGGGGGTACCACTCACTACAAGAAAAATGCTCTTTAACGAAGGGAAATCCGGTCGTTAAAAGTTAAAATCCGGTCGTTAAAAACTTTTAACGACCGGAAAATCCGGTCGGTAAAAGCCCCTTCGTTAAAGGTATAGACGACCGGATATTGCATCCGGTCGTTAATGTCTTTAACGACCGGAATATTTCCGGTCGTTGAAAAGTGATTTTTAGCGACCGGATTTTCCCTTCGCTAATTATATTCACTTTTAACGAAGGGATTTCCGATCGTTAAAGATACCTTTTAGCGACCGGATTTTCCCTTCGCTAATTGTATTCAATTTTAACGAAAGGATTTCCGGTCGTTAAAAATATCTTTTAGCGACCGGATTTTTCCTTCGCTAATTATATTTACTTTTAACGAAGGGATTTTTGGTCGTGAAAGATACCTTTTAGCGACCAAATTTTCCCTTCGTTAATTATATTCACTTTCTACGAAAAAATTTTTGGTCGACCGAATTTTTTTTTCGTTAATTATATTCACTTTTCAAACTTTCCTATCGTTAAAAATACTATTTTACCGATCGAAGGAATTTTCGCTAGTTGAAGATACTTTTTATCAACAAGTTTTTTCTTTCGCTGTATTCACTATAAATAAAATATTTTATTTGACTATTACTTGTACACATCATTCACGCACATATACATATCCAAAATTATAATAAATAGTTTTTTCATAAATTGCAAAATATTAAATACAAAATATATCGATATTGCGAAATTGGTTGACATTGTATCATATACAAGTATAAAATATAAAAACTGCCCCTATCTATATCATTCTTTATTCACCTAGAAAATTCTAGAAGAATACATAATGAACCTTATATCTTCATTTTCCATTATTTTGTAAAACCTGTAAAATTTAAAACATAAATTTATAATCAAAATTCATGCACAAAGCCAATAAATCAAAAGGCCTTTTATTAGTAATTTAGAGGTAAATATTGTAGTGACTTACTGCCTTCTTAGGAAAGATATACTGATCTAGGGGCACACTATTGGCTTTTTGCTCTAATCCCAGGATGGATTCTTCTTCTCCAGGAACTGCTTCACACTCTTTACTGGGACTTCTATAATAGGAACCCACTTCTCTGCAGTCACACTAGAAAACAAAATGCACAACAGTTATTTATAAAGGAAAATTACTAGTATCAATTTGCAAGAAAAGTATATATGTCAAAATATTCACAAAAGACCACATATGGCTTGTTAATGTGATTTCAACATATCTATTCTTCAAGCCTTTCAATATATATATTTATATTTTCTGAAAGATATCAGAATTTGCTTTGCCTAGATCCTATAATTTATTTTTAACACTATCTCTTCAAAGTATAATTCCACTTAGCCTCAATCCTGAACTATTTTGATAGGCTGCATGAGGAAAAATATAAGCAATAGAGCAATGCAGCAGACATAGGAAGAAAAATGTCCCTGCACATGTTACACATCCAAGAAGGAAGATGAATAAATCAAGAAATCAATATGCAGTTCATCTATTAATGCACCAACTCTAGAAAATCAGCAGTTTTCCATTCCTACGGGTAACATGTATCTGTACATACCTAAGAGCTATTTGTATGTATCATCGCTTCCCAAAATGGGACTGGGACCAACATCTTTTTTCTCATTCTTGGGCGGAGTAATTTTTTTCTGAAAATCAAAAAATGGTTCTTTAGATAGCTCTGCATCAGGTAACACTGTCCTACAGCTGGAGTCATCAATTTTTAGGCTCTCATTCTTGATAGTTATGATATCCTTTGCCATTGAACATCTGAGGTCCTCTTTGATATTCTGCAATTCCACAACATAAGATACCAGCAACATGATATAATGCTTTACGAAATAAAAATGCTTACATTTAGAAAGTTGAGAACTTCCTCCAAGAGAGACGTGGGAACACATTCAAACTCAACCTCCTGCAATGTAAAGGAAAAAGGAATTCAGAAGCCTAAAATATGATATGCAGATTCTAGTTCATCTTAAACGTGTCCCACAAAAAATATTGGTGAGTCCCATTGAGTTTAAATGTCATATCTAAGAAAGCAGAATTTCAAATCACAAGAGTTCAGAAGCAAATATAAAATAAAATTGAAAAACAGTATTAGAATTAATGCTCTGTTGTACTCTACATATGTATAAGAACTGATACTCCATTGTACTCTAGACATGTATACAGTAAAAATGAGAAGAATAGGATCTAGAAAATTAATGCTCTGTGAATATGAATTTTTTTTAATTGTAGATAGGTTACAAAATTAGAATGCTGGCTCTAGATGGATGCCTTTGATTCCTAATAAACCAAAGTTCTATCCTAATTAAGTGTTTGAAACCTCAACTAAATGTTGAATATAGTTCGCTTGTTAAGTTCTTGTTGATTTCGCTGGCTAAAGCTTAATTTATTGGATCACACTACTAATTGAGATATTTATTTCTTGATTTGTAAATTTTCAACATTATAAATATAGATATTTCTAATAGTCTTATGAATCATCATATTATGCATAAATTGTGGGATGGAAAAACTTGAAGTTACTAAGGGCTTAATATATCAAAGAAGAATATATGTGGGGAAACAAAAATTCATCTGATACTTGAGGGAAGAAGATCCAATGATATAGAAGGGCAAGTAAAAAAATTAATTGCTCAATGATAAGTGCATTATATGTTGAGGTGGGTATGTCATCATTAATCTTCTCTAATTGCATGCTGGTTTATTTAAAAGGCAACAGGACAGTGGTGCCACAAAGTGTCGAGGCATTATTATTTATAAATTCTCCTTTTCAAGCAGCAGAACTGAACATAATTTATTACCTTTCAGCTTGTTGAAAATCCATTTTGTCTTCTCTTCAACAGTATTAGAGAAAGTCTGCCATCACAAGGAAAAAATTAGGAAGAAGTAGAATTTACTTTACAAGGAACGAAATCTCTACATAATATCAGATAGTATTGGAGAAAACCTGTTTGACTGGAAACTAAAATGAAATCCTAAATCTCCTTGTTATTAGGCAATTTAAACTTATATTGACTGAATGATGATTTTCATATGATGACACTTAGCCTAACTTAACTTTTGTATAGTTCCAATAAAAAACAAATGACGTTCCAGCTAACTGGTAAGATGTTAATTTCCATTCCTCTTCTCTCTCCTCTTTTCTTCAGATGCTAATATCCAGTGATGTTCAATCAAATTAATTACAAATGCGACCAATCTAGAAGCAAATGGAAAGACAAATTAAGAAATTGAATAACATTTTGAAACCCCTGCGACAAAATTAGCCACAACAAAAGCCAAAAAAAAAGGAACCAAATTTAGTGGCTTGAAATCCGAAAACCTTTGCATTTTAAATTCGTTAGCTTTATTGACTAAATCAAAAACCCATTTCCAAATTCTTTCATTTTCTAGGAAAATCCAGAGATCTATTCAGGATTAACAGAAGGAAGAATGAAATTTGTACAAATCATGTAACCCACATTACAATACTAGTGACCACATTGGCAAAAATCGACATCAGAGAGAGAGTAAAGAAGAATCATCGAAAACTCACAGTGATGTCTTCAGTAATGTTAGAGAGCTCTTCCTTGGCTTTCTTTGAGATCCATGAGCTCCCAACTTTAAAACTGCTAACTTTTGTAAGCGCGTTCTCCATTTCTCACTTTCTCTTTAGATGGGTAGAAAGAAAGGATTGGTCTGTTTGCCTCTCTTCTGCTCGCGGCGGCTAGGATAGGCAGATGCAACGCGTGACAGGGGCGAGGAGAGGCGGCGAGGCAAGGCTGATGCGGCGCGAGGTGAGGCAGACGCAATGCAGATGTGACCCGCGATGGCTTTGAGGCGGTGCGGTGGCGAGGCACAAGGGGGCACCGTCCATTGTGAGAGATAAAATGTATTTTGTACGCAAATTAGAAAAAAGCAATGGGTGATTTTAACTTTTAGGTTTGTATTTACCCATGTTTTATTTTGGAGGTAAATATGAAGTCCCGCCAATTATTTTACACCATTAACCACCGAATTTTTATTGTTTTAGCGACCGGATTTAATCCCTTCGCTGTATAATAATAAAATTTAAAAACTAACGACCGGATTAACTTCCCTTCGTTATTTATAAATTTTAACGACCGGATTTTTATTGTTTTAACGACCGGATTTAATCCCCTCGTTATATAACAATAATATTTAAGAACTAACGACCGAATTTTTTTCCCTTCGTTATTTGTATATTTTAACGACCGGATTTTTATCCCTTCACTAAATTTTGGTCGTTAAAAGTCAATTTTCTTGTAGTGACTAGGGAAAATCACCAAAATCGAGAAATCGTAAAAAGTTGTGAAATTTCGGATCCGAGCCCAATAATTCAGGAAAACTCGACCGGAATAGCTACTGGAAGCTTGCCGGTCACAACGCATCGAGAATTGGCTTCGCCGGAATTCGACGAATTTTTACGGATTTCCCTAGGGGTACCACTAGGGAAAATCACCAAAATCGGGAAATCGTAAAAAGTGGTGAAATTTCGGATCCGAGCCCAATAATTCAGGAAAACTCGATCGGAATAGCTACTGGAAGCTTGCCGGTCACAACGCATCGAGAATTGGCTTCGCCGGAATCCGACGAATTTTTACGGATTCCCTAAGGGTACCACTAGGGAAAATCACCAAAATCGAGAAAAGTGGTGAAATTTCGGATCCGAGCCCAATAATTCAGGAAAACTCGATCGGAATAGCTACTGGAAGCTTGCCGGTCAAACCGCATCGAGAATTGGATTCGCCGAGATCCGAAGAATTTTTAAAGATTTCCCTAGGGGGTACCACTAGGAAAAATCACAAAAATCGAGAAATCGTAAAAAGTGGTAAAATTTCGGATCCGAGCCCAATAATTCAGGAAAACTCGATCGGAATAGCTACTGGAAGCTTGCCAGTCACAACGCATCGAAAATTGGCTTCGCCGGAATCCGACGAATTTTTACGGATTTCCCTAGGGGTACCACTAGGGAAAATCACCAAAATCGAGAAAAGTGGTGAAATTTCGGATCCGAGCCCAATAATTCAGGAAAACTCGATCGGAATAGCTACTGGAAGCTTGCCGGTCACAACGCATCGAGAATTGGCTTCGTCGGAATCCGACGAATTTTTACGGATTTTCCTAGGGGTACCACTAGGGAAAATCACCAAAATCGAGAAATCGTAAAAAGTGGTGAAATTTTGGATCCGAGACCAATAATTAAGGAAAACTCGATCGAAATAGCTACTGGAAGCTTGCCTGTCACAACGCATCGAGAATTGGCTTCGCCGGAATCCGACGAATTTTTACGTATTTTCCTAGGGTTACCAGTAGGGAAAATCACCAAAATCGAGAAATCGTAAAAAGTGGTGAAATTTCGGATCCGAGACCAATAATTCAGGAAAACTCGATCGGAATAGCTACTGGAAGCTTGCCTGTCACAACGCATCGAGAATTGGCTTCGCCGGAATCCGACGAATTTTTACGGATTTCCCTAGGGGTACCACTAGGGAAAATCACCAAAATCGAGAAAAGTGGTGAAATTTCGGATCCGAGCCCAATAATTCAGGAAAACTCGATCGGAATAGCTACTGGAAGCTTGCCGGTCACAACGCATCGAGAATTGGATTCGCCGGAATCCGAAGAATTTTTAAGGATTTCCCTAGGGGCTACCACTAGGGAAAATCACCAAAATCGAGAAATCATAAAAAGTGGTGAAATTTCGGATCCGAACCCAATAATTCAGGAAAACTCGATCGGAATAGCTACTTGAAGCTTGCCGGTCACAACGCATCGAGAATTGGCTTCGCCGGAATCCGATGAATTTTTACGGATTTTCCTAGGGGTACCACAAGGGAAAATCACCAAAATCGAGAAAAGTGGTGAAATTTAGGATACGAGCCCAATAATTCAGGAAAACTCGATCGGAATAGCTACTGGAAGCTTGCCGGTCACAATGCATCGAGAATTGGATTCGCCGAAAACCAAGGAATTTTTACGGATTTCCCTAGGGCTACCACTAGGGAAAATCACCAAAATCGAGAAAAGTGGTGAAATTTCGGATACGAGCCCAATAATTCAGGAAAACTCGATCGGAATAGCTACTGGAAGCTTGCCGGTCACAACGCATCGAGAATTGGATTCGCCGGAATCCGAAGAATTTTTTAGGATTTCCCTAGGGGCTACCACTAGGGAAAATCACTAAAATCGAGAAATCGTAAAAAGTGGTGAAATTTCGGATCCGAGCCCAATAATTCAGGAAAACTCGATCGGAATAGCTACTGGAAGCTTGCCGGTCACAACGCATTTAAAATTGGCTTCGCCGGAATCCGACGAATTTTTACGGATTTCCCTAGGGGTACCACTAGGGAAAATCACCAAAATCGAGAAAAGTGGTGAAATTTCGGATCCGAGCCCAATAATTCAGGAAAACTCGATCGGAATAGCTACTGGAAGCTTGCCGGTCACAACGCATCGAGAATTGGCTTCGTCGGAATCCGACGAATTTTTACGGATTTTCCTAGGGGTACCACTAGGGAAAATCACCAAAATCGAGAAATCGTAAAAAGTGGTGAAATTTCGGATCCGAGACCAATAATTAAGGAAAACTCGATCGAAATAGCTACTGGAAGCTTGCCTGTCACAACGCATCGAGAATTGGCTTCGCCGGAATCCGACGAATTTTTACGTATTTTCCTAGGGTTACCACTAGGGAAAATCACCAAAATCGAGAAATCGTAAAAAGTGGTGAAATTTCGGATTCGAGACCAATAATTCAGGAAAACTCGATCGGAATAGCTACTGGAAGCTTGCCTGTCACAACGCATCGAGAATTGGCTTCGCCGGAATCCGACGAATTTTTACGGATTTCCCTAGGGGTACCACTAGGGAAAATCACCAAAATCGAGAAAAGTGGTGAAATTTCGGATCCGAGCCCAATAATTCAGGAAAACTCGATCGGAATAGCTACTGGAAGCTTGCCGGTCACAACGCATCGAGAATTGGATTCGCCGGAATCCGAAGAATTTTTAAGGATTTCCCTAGGGGCTACCACTAGGGAAAATCACCAAAATCGAGAAATCGTAAAAAGTGGTGAAATTTCGGATCCGAGCCCAATAATTCAGGAAAACTCGATCGGAATAGCTACTGGAAGCTTGCCGGTCACAACGCATCGAGAATTGGCTTCGCCGGAATCCGACGAATTTTTACGGATTTCCCTAGGGGTACCACAAGGGAAAATCACCAAAATCGAGAAAAGTGGTGAAATTTAGGATCCGAGCCCAATAATTCAGGAAAACTCGATCGGAATAGCTACTGGAAGCTTGCCGGTCACAACGCATCGAGAATTGGATTCGCCGGAAACCGAGGAATTTTTACGGATTTCCCTAGGGCTACCACTAGGGAAAATCACCAAAATCGAGAAATCGTAAAAAGTGGTGAAATTTCGGATCCGAGCCCAATAATTCAGGAAAACTCGATCGGAATAGCTACTGGAAGCTTGCCGGTCACAACGCATCGAGAATTGGCTTCGCCGGAATCCGACGAATTTTTACGGATTTCCCTAGGGGTACCACTAGGGAAAATCACCAAAATCGAGAAAAGTGGTGAAATTTCGGATCCGAGACCAATAATTCAGGAAAACTCGATCGGAATAGCTACTGGAAGCTTGCCTGTCACAACGCATCGAGAATTGGCTTCGCCGGAATCCGACGAATATTTACGGATTTCCTTAGGGTTACCACTAGGGAAAATCACCAAAATCGAGAAATCGTAAAAAGTGGTGAAATTTCGGATCCGAGCCCAATAATTCAGGAAAACTCGATCGGAATAGCTACTGGAAGCTTGCCGGTCACAACGCATCGTGAATTGGCTTCGCCGGAATTCGAAGAATTTTTACGGATTTCCCTAGGGGTACCACTAGGAAAAATCACAAAAATCGAGAAATCTTAAAAAGTGGTGAAATTTCGGATCCGAGCCCAATAATTCAGGAAAACTCGATCGGAATAGCTACTGGAAGCTTGCCGGTCACAACGCATCGAGAATTGGCTTCGCCGGAATCCGATGAATTTTTACGGATTTCCCTAGGGGTACCACTAGGAAAAATCACCAAAATCGAGAAAAGTGGTGAAATTTCGGATCCGAGCCCAATAATTCAGGAAAACTCGATCGGAATAGCTACTGGAAGCTTGCCGGTCACAACGCATCGAGAATTGGATTCGCCGGAATCCGATGAATTTTAAAGGATTTCCCTAGGGGGTACCACTAGGGAAAATCACCAAAATCGAGAAATCGTAAAAAGTGGTGAAATTTCGGATCCGAGCCCAATAATTCAGGAAAATTCGATCGGAATAGCTACTGGAAGCTTGCCGGTCACAACGCATCGAGAATTGGCTTCGCCGGAATTCGACGAATTTTTACGGATTTCCCTAGGGGTACCACTAGGGAAAATCACCAAAATCGAGAAATCGTAAAAAGTGGTGAAATTTCGGATCCGAGCCCAATAATTCTGGAAAAATCGATCGGAATAGCTACTGGAAGCTTGCCGGTCACAACGCATCGAGAATTGGCTTCGCCGGAATCCGACGAATTTTTAAGGATTTCCCTAGGGGTACCACTAGGGAAAATCACCAAAATCGAGAAAAGTGGTGAAATTTCGGATCCGAGCCCAATAATTCAGGAAAACTCGATCGGAATAGCTACTGGAAGCTTGCCGGTCAAACCGCATCGAGAATTGGATTCGCCGGAATCCGAAGAATTTTTAAAGATTTCCCTAGGGGGTACCACTAGGGTAAATCACCAAAATCGAGAAATCGTAAAAAGTGGTGAAATTTCGGATCCGAGCCCAATAATTCAGGAAAACTCGATCGGAATAGCTACTGGAAGCTTGCCGGTCACAACGCATCGAAAATTGGCTTCGCCGGAATCCGACGAATTTTTACGGATTTCCCTAGGGGTACCACTAGGGAAAATCACCAAAATCGAGAAAAGTGGTGAAATTTCGGATCCGAGCCCAATAATTCAGGAAAACTCGATCGGAATAGCTACTGGAAGCTTGCCGGTCACAACGCATCGAGAATTGGCTTCGCCGGAATTCGACGAATTTTTACGGATTTTCCTAGGGGTACCACTAGGGAAAATCACCAAAATCGAGAAATCGTAAAAAGTGGTGAAATTTCGGATCCGAGACCAATAATTAAGGAAAACTCGATCGAAATAGCTACTGGAAGCTTGCCTGTCACAACGCATCGAGAATTGGCTTCGCCGGAATCCGACGAATTTTTACGTATTTCCCTAGGGTTACCACTAGGGAAAATCACCAAAATCGAGAAATCGTAAAAAGTGGTGAAATTTCGGATCCGAGACCAATAATTCAGGAAAACTCGATCGGAATAGCTACTGGAAGCTTGCCTGTCACAACGCATCGAGAATTGGCTTCGCCGGAATCCGACGAATTTTTACGGATTTCCCTAGGGGTACCACTAGGAAAAATCACCAAAATCGAGAAAAGTGGTGAAATTTCGGATACGAGCCCAATAATTCAGGAAAACTCGATCGGAATAGCTACTGGAAGCTTGCCGGTCACAACGCATCGAGAATTGGATTCGCCAGAATCCGAAGAATTTTTAAGGATTTCCCTAGGGGCTACCACTAGGGAAAATCACCAAAATCGAGAAATCGTAAATAGTGGTGAAATTTCGGATCCGAGCCCAATAATTCAGGAAAACTCAATCGGAATAGCTAATGGAAGCTTGCAGGTCACAACGCATCGAGAATTGGCTTCGCCGGAATCCGACGAATTTTTACGGATTTCCCTAGGGGTACCACAAGGAAAAATCACCAAAATCGAGAAAAGTGGTGAAATTTAGGATCCGAGCCCAATAATTCAGGAAAACTCGATCGGAATAGCTACTGGAAGCTTGCCGGTCACAACGCATCGAGAATTGGCTTCGCCGGAATCCGACGAATTTTTACGGATTTCCCTAGGGGTACCACTAGGGAAAATCACCAAAATCGAGAAAAGTGGTGAAATTTCGGATCCGAGACCAATAATTCAGGAAAACTCGATCGGAATAGCTACTGGAAGCTTGCCTGTCACAACGCATCGAGAATTGGCTTCGCCGGAATCCGACGAATATTTACGGATTTCCTTAGGGTTACCACTAGGTAAAATCACCAAAATCGAGAAATCGTAAAAAGTGGTGAAATTTCGGATCCGAGCCCAATAATTCAGGAAAACTCGATCGGAATAGCTACTGGAAGCTTGCCGGTCACAACGCATCCTGAATTGGCTTCGCCGGAATTCGAAGAATTTTTACGGATTTCCCTAGGGGTACCACTAGGAAAAATCACCAAAATCGAGAAATCGTAAAAAGTGGTGAAATTTCGGATCCGAGCCCAATAATTCAGGAAAACTCGATCGGAATAGCTACTGGAAGCTTGCCGGTCACAACGCATCGAGAATTGGCTTCGCCGGAATCCGACGAATTTTTACGGATTTCCCTAGGGGTACCACTAGGAAAAATCACCAAAATCGAGAAAAGTGGTGAAATTTCGGATCCGAGCCCAATAATTCAGGAAAACTCGATCGGAATAGCTACTGGAAGCTTGCCGGTCACAACGCATCGAGAATTGGCTTCGCCGGAATCCGATGAATTTTTAAGGATTTCCCTAGGGGGTACCACTAGGGAAAATCACCAAAATCGAGAAATCGTAAAAAGTGGTGAAATTTCGGATCCGAGCCCAATAATTCAGGAAAATTCGATCGGAATAGCTACTGGAAGCTTGCCGGTCACAACGCATCGAGAATTGGCTTCGCCGGAATTCGACGAATTTTTACGGATTTCCCTAGGGGTACCACTAGGGAAAATCACCAAAATCGAGAAATCGTAAAAAGTGGTGAAATTTCGGATCCGAGCCCAATAATTCAGGAAAACTCGATCGGAATAGCTACTGGAAGCTTGCCGGTCACAACGCATCGAGAATTGGCTTCGCCGGAATCCGACGAATTTTTACGGATTTTCCTAGGGGTACCACTAGGGAAAATCACCAAAATCGAGAAAAGTGGTGAAATTTCGGATCCGAGACCAATAATTCAGGAAAACTCGATCGGAATAGCTACTGGAAGCTTGCCTGTCACAACGCATCGAGAATTGGCTTCGCCGGAATCCGACGAATATTTACGGATTTCCTTAGGGTTACCACTAGGGAAAATCACCAAAATCGAGAAATCGTAAAAAGTGGTGAAATTTCGGATCCGAGCCCAATAATTCAGGAAAACTCGATCGGAATAGCTACTGGAAGCTTGCCGGTCACAACGCATCGTGAATTGGCTTCGCCGAAATTCGAAGAATTTTTACGGATTTCCCTAGGGGTACCACTAGGAAAAATCACCAAAATCGAGAAATCGTAAAAAGTGGTGAAATTTCGGATCCGAGACCAATAATTCAGGAAAACTCGATCGGAATAGCTACTGGAAGCTTGCCGGTCACAACGCATCGAGAATTGGCTTCGCCGGAATCCGACGAATTTTTACGGATTTCCCTAGGGGTACCACTAGGAAAAATCACCAAAATCGAGAAAAGTGGTGAAATTTCGGATCCGAGCCCAATAATTCAGAAAAACTCGATCGGAATAGCTACTGGAAGCTTGCCGGTCACAACGCATCGAGAATTGGATTCGCCGGAATCCGATGAATTTTTAAGGATTTCCCTAGGGGGTACCACTAGGGAAAATCACCAAAATCGAGAAATCGTAAAAAGTGGTGAAATTTCGGATCCGAGCCCAATAATTCAGGAAAATTCGATCGGAATAGCTACTGGAAGCTTGCCGGTCACAACGCATCGAGAATTGGCTTCGCCGGAATTCGACGAATTTTTACGGATTTCCCTAGGGGTACCACTAGGGAAAATCACCAAAATCGAGAAATCGTAAAAAGTGGTGAAATTTCGGATCCGAGCCCAATAATTCAGGAAAACTCGATCGGAATAGCTACTGGAAGCTTGCCGGTCACAACGCATCGAGAATTGGCTTCGCCGGAATCCGACGAATTTTTACGGATTTTCCTAGGGGTACCACTAGGGAAAATCACCAAAATCGAGAAAAGTGGTGAAATTTCGGATCCGAGCCCAATAATTCAGGAAAACTCGATCGGAATAGCTACTGGAAGCTTGCCGGTCAAACCGCATCGAGAATTGGATTCGCCGGAATCCGAAGAATTTTTAAAGATTTCCCTAGGGGGTACCACTAGGGAAAATCACCAAAATCGAGAAATCGTAAAAAGTGGTGAAATTTCGGATCCGAGCCCAATAATTCTGGAAAAATCGATCGGAATAGCTACTGGAAGCTTGCCGGTCACAACGCATCGAGAATTGGCTTCGCCGGAATCCGACGAATTTTTAAGGATTTCCCTAGGGGTACCACTAGGGAAAATCACCAAAATCGAGAAAAGTGGTGAAATTTCGGATCCGAGCCCAATAATTCAGGAAAACTCGATCGGAATAGCTACTGGAAGCTTGCCGGTCAAACCGCATCGAGAATTGGATTCGCCGGAATCCGAAGAATTTTTAAAGATTTCCCTAGGGGGTACCACTAGGGTAAATCACCAAAATCGAGAAATCGTAAAAAGTGGTGAAATTTCGGATCCGAGCCCAATAATTCAGGAAAACTCGATCGGAATAGCTACTGGAAGCTTGCCGGTCACAACGCATCGAAAATTGGCTTCGCCGGAATCCGACGAATTTTTACGGATTTCCCTAGGGGTACCACTAGGGAAAATCACCAAAATCGAGAAAAGTGGTGAAATTTCGGATCCGAGCCCAATAATTCAGGAAAACTCAATCGGAATAGCTACTGGAAGCTTGCCGGTCACAACGCATCGAGAATTGGCTTCGCCGGAATTCGACGAATTTTTACGGATTTTCCTAGGGGTACCACTAGGGAAAATCACCAAAATCGAGAAATCGTAAAAAGTGGTGAAATTTCGGATCCGAGACCAATAATTAAGGAAAACTCGATCGAAATAGCTACTGGAAGCTTGCCTGTCACAACGCATCGAGAATTGGCTTCGCCGGAATCCGACGAATTTTTACGTATTTCCCTAGGGTTACCACTAGGGAAAATCACCAAAATCGAGAAATCGTAAAAAGTGGTGAAATTTCGGATCCGAGACCAATAATTCAGGAAAACTCGATCGGAATAGCTACTGGAAGCTTGCCTGTCACAACGCATCGAGAATTGGCTTCGCCGGAATCCGACGAATTTTTACGGATTTCCCTAGGGGTACCACTAGGGAAAATCACCAAAATCGAGAAAAGTGGTGAAATTTCGGATACGAGCCCAATAATTCAGGAAAACTCGATCGGAATAGCTACTGGAAGCTTGCCGGTCACAACGCATCGAGAATTGGATTCGCCAGAATCCGAAGAATTTTTAAGGATTTCCCTAGGGGCTACCACTAGGGAAAATCACCAAAATCGAGAAATCGTAAATAGTGGTGAAATTTCGGATCCGAGCCCAATAATTCAGGAAAACTCAATCGGAATAGCTAATGGAAGCTTGCAGGTCACAACGCATCGAGAATTGGCTTCGCCGGAATCCGACGAATTTTTACGGATTTCCCTAGGGGTACCACAAGGAAAAATCACCAAAATCGAGAAAAGTGGTGAAATTTAGGATCCGAGCCCAATAATTCAGGAAAACTCGATCGGAATAGCTACTGGAAGCTTGCCGGTCACAACGCATCGAGAATTGGCTTCGCCGGAATCCGACGAATTTTTACGGATTTCCCTAGGGGTACCACTAGGGAAAATCACCAAAATCGAGAAAAGTGGTGAAATTTCGGATCCGAGACCAATAATTCAGGAAAACTCGATCGGAATAGCTACTGGAAGCTTGCCTGTCACAACGCATCGAGAATTGGCTTCGCCGGAATCCGACGAATATTTACGGATTTCCTTAGGGTTACCACTAGGGAAAATCACCAAAATCGAGAAATCGTAAAAAGTGGTGAAATTTCGGATCCGAGCCCAATAATTCAGGAAAACTCGATCGGAATAGCTACTGGAAGCTTGCCGGTCACAACGCATCCTGAATTGGCTTCGCCGGAATTCGAAGAATTTTTACGGATTTCCCTAGGGGTACCACTAGGAAAAATCACCAAAATCGAGAAATCGTAAAAAGTGGTGAAATTTCGGATCCGAGCCCAATAATTCAGGAAAACTCGATCGGAATAGCTACTGGAAGCTTGCCGGTCACAACGCATCGAGAATTGGCTTCGCCGGAATCCGACGAATTTTTACGGATTTCCCTAGGGGTACCACTAGGAAAAATCACCAAAATCGAGAAAAGTGGTGAAATTTCGGATCCGAGCCCAATAATTCAGGAAAACTCGATCGGAATAGCTACTGGAAGCTTGCCGGTCACAACGCATCGAGAATTGGCTTCGCTGGAATCCGATGAATTTTTAAGGATTTCCCTAGGGGGTACCACTAGGGAAAAATCACCAAAATCGAGAAATCGTAAAAAGTGGTGAAATTTCGGATCCGAGCCCAATAATTCAGGAAATTCGATCGGAATAGCTACTGGAAGCTTGCCGGTCACAACGCATCGAGAATTGGCTTCGCCGGAATTCGACGAATTTTTACGGATTTCCCTAGGGGTACCACTAGGGAAAATCACCAAAATCGAGAAATCGTAAAAAGTGGTGAAATTTCGGATCCGAGCCCAATAATCAGGAAAACTCGATCGAATAGCTACTGGAAGCTTGCCGGTCACAACGCATCGAGAATTGGCTTCGCCGGAATCCGACGAATTTTTTACGGATTTTCCTAGGGGTACCACTAGGGAAAATCACCAAAATCGAGAAAGTGGTGAAATTTCGGATCCGAGACCAATAATTCAGGAAAACTCGATCGGAATAGCTACTGGAAGCTTGCCTGTCACAACGCATCGAGAATTGGCTTCGCCGGAATCCGACGAATATTACGGATTTCCTTAGGGTTACCACTAGGGAAAATCACCAAAATCGAGAAATCGTAAAAAGTGGTGAAATTTCGGATCCGAGCCCAATAATTCAGGAAACTCGATCGGAATAGCTACTGGAAGCGTGCCGGTCACAACGCATCGTGAATTGGCTTCGCCGAAATTCGAAGAATTTTTACGGATTTCCCTAGGGGTACCACTAGGAAAAATCACCAAAATCGAGAAATCGTAAAAGTGGTGAAATTTCGGATCCGAGACCAATAATTCAGGAAAACTCGATCGGAATAGCTACTGGAAGCTTGCGGTCACAACGCATCGAGAATTGCTTCGCCGGAATCGACGAATTTTTACGGATTTCCCTAGGGGTACCACTAGGAAAAATCACCAAAATCGAGAAAAGTGGTGAAATTTCGGATCCGAGCCAATAATTCAGAAAAACTCGATCGGAATAGCTACTGGAAGCTTGCCGGTCACAACGCATCGAGAATTGGATTCGCCGGAATCCGATGATTTTTAAGGATTTCCCTAGGGGTACCACTAGGGAAAATCACCAAAATCGAGAAATCGTAAAAAGTGGTGAAATTTCGGATCCGAGCCCAATAATTCAGGAAATTCGATCGGAATAGCTACTAGGAAGCTTGCCGGTCACAACTAATCGAGAATTGGCTTCGCCGGAATTCGACGAATTTTTACGGATTTCCCTAGGGGTACCACTAGGGAAAATCACCAAAATCGAGAAGAAATCGTAAAAAGTGGTGAAATTTCGGATCCGAGCCCAATAATTCAGGAAAACTCGATCGGAATAGCTACTGGAAGCTTGCCGGTCCACAACGCATCGAGAATTGGCTTCGCCGGAATCCGACGAATTTTTACGGATTTTCCTAGGGGTACCACTAGGGAAAATCACCAAAATCGAGAAAAGTGGTGAAATTTCGGATCGAGCCCAATAATTCAGGAAAACTCGATCGGAATAGCTACTGGAAGCTTGCCGGTCAAACCGCATCGAGAATTGGATTCGCCGGAATCCGAAGAATTTTTAAAAGATTTCCCTAGGGGGTACCACTAGGGAAAATCACCAAAATCGAGAAATCGTAAAAAGTGGTGAAATTTCGGATCCGAGCCCAATAATTCAGGAAAACTCGATCGGAATAGCTACTGGAAGCTTGCCGGTCACAACGCATCGAAAATTGGCTTCGCCGGAATCCGACGAATTTTTACGGATTTCCCTAGGGGTACCACTAGGGAAAATCACCAAATCGAGAAAAGTGGTGAAATTTCGGATCCGAGCCAATAATTCAGGAAAAACTCGATCGAATAGCTACTGGAAGCTTGCCGGTCACAACGCATCGAGAATTGGGCTTCGCCGGGAATTCGACGAATTTTTACGGATTTCCCTAGGGGTACCACTAGGGAAAATCACCAAAACGAGGAAATCGTAAAAAGTGGTGAAATTTCGGATCCGAGCCCAATAATTCAGGAAAACTCCGATCGGATAGCTACTGGAAGCTTGCCGGTCACAACGCATCGAGAATTGGCTTCGCCGGAATCCGACGAATTTTTACGGATTTTCCTAGGGGTACCACTAGGGAAAATCACCAAAATCGAGAAAAGTGGTGAAATTTCGGATCCGAGACCAATAATTCAGGAAAAACTCGATCGGAATAGCTACTGGAAGCTTGCCTGTCACAACGCATCGAGAATTGGCTTCGCCGGGAATCCGACGAATATTTACGGATTTCCTTAGGGTTACCACTAGGGAAAATCACCAAAATCGAGAAATCGTAAAAAGTGGTGAAATTTCGATCCGAGCCCAATAATTCAGGAAAACTCGATCGGAATAGCTACTGGAAGCTTGCCGGTCACAACGCATCGTGAATGGCTTCGCCCGAAATTCGAAGAATTTTACGGATTTTCCCTAGGGGTACCACTAGGAAAAATCACCAAATCGAGAAGAATCGTAAAAAGTGGTGAAATTTCGGATCCGAGACCAATAATTCAGGAAACTCGATCGGAATAGCTACTGGAAGCTTGCCGGTCACAACGCATCGAGAATTGGCTTCGCCGGAATCCGACGAATTTTTACGGATTTCCCTAGGGGTACCACTAGGAAAAATCACCAAAATCGAGAAAGTGGTGAAATTTCGGATCCGAGCCCAATAATTCAGAAAAACTCGATCGGAATAGCTACTGGAAGCTTGCCGGTCACAACGCATCGAGAATTGGATTCGCCGGAATCCGATGAATTTTTAAGGATTTCCCTAGGGGGTACCACTAGGGAAAATCACCAAAATCGAGAAATCGTAAAAAGTGGTGAAATTTCGGATCCGAGCCCAATAATTCAGGAAAATTCGATCGGAATAGCTACTGGAAGCTTGCCGGTCACACGCATCGAGATTGCTTCGCCGGAATTTCGACGAATTTTTACGGATTTCCTAGGGGTACCACTAGGGAAAATCACCAAAATCGAGAAATCGTAAAAGTGGTGAAATTTCGGATCCGAGCCCAATAATTCAGGAAAACTCGATCGGAATAGCTACTGAAGCTTGCCGGTCACAACGCATCGAGAATTGGCTTCGCCGGAATCCGACGAATTTTACGGATTTTCTAGGGTACCACTAGGGAAAATCACCAAAATCGAGAAAGTGGTGAAATTTCGGATCCGAGCCCAATAATTCAGGAAAACTCGATCGGAATAGCTACTGGAAGCTTGCCGGTCAAACCGCATCGAGAATTGGATTCGCCGGAATCCGAAGAATTTTTAAAGATTTCCCTAGGGGGTACCACTAGGGAAAATCACCAAATCGAGAAATCGTAAAAAGTGGTGAAATTTCGGATCCGAGCCCAATAATTCAGGAAAACTCGATCGGAATAGCTACTGGACAGCTTGCCCGGTCACAACGCATCGAAAATTGGCTTCGCCGGAATCCGACGAATTTTTTACGGATTTCCCTAGGGGTACCACTAGGGAAAATCACCAAATCGAGAAAAGTGGTGAAATTTCGGATCCGAGCCCAATAATTCAGGAAAACTCGATCGGAATAGCTACTGGAAGCTTGCGGTCACAACGCATCGAGAATTGGCTTCGCCGGAATTCGACGAATTTTTACGGATTTCCCTAGGGGTACCACTAGGGAAAATCACCAAAATCGAGAAATCGGTAAAAAGTGGTGAAATTTCGGATCGAGCCCAATAATTCAGGAAAACTCGATCGGAATAGCTACTGGAAGCTTGCGGTCACACGCATCGAGAATTGCTTCGCCGGAATCCGACGAATTTTTACGGATTTTCCTAGGGTACCACTGGGAAAATCACCAAAATCGAGAAAAGTGGTGAAATTTCGGATCCGAGACCAATAATTCAGGAAAACTCGATCGAATAGCTACTGGAAGCTTGCCTGTCACAACGCATCGAGAATTGGCTTCGCCGGAATCCGACGAATATTTACGGATTTCCTTAGGGTTACCACTAGGGAAAATCACCAAAATCGAGAAATCGTAAAAAGTGGTGAAATTTCGGATCCGAGCCCAATAATTCAGGAAAACTCGATCGGAATAGCTACTGGAAGCTTGCCGGTCACAACGCATCGTGAATTGGCTTCGCCGAAATTCGAAGAATTTTTACGGATTTCCCTAGGGGTACCACTAGGAAAAATCACCAAAATCGAGAAATCGTAAAAAGTGGTGAAATTTCGGATCCGAGACCAATAATTCAGGAAAACTCGATCGGAATAGCTACTGGAAGCTTGCCGGTCACAACGCATCGAGACATTGGCTTCGCCGGAATCCGACGAATTTTTACGGATTTCCCTAGGGGTACCACTAGGAAAAATCACCAAAATCGAGAAAAGTGGTGAAATTTCGGATCCGAGCCCAATAATTCAGAAAAACTCGATCGGAATAGCTACTGGAAGCTTGCCGGTCACAACGCATCGAGAATTGGATTCGCCGGAATCCGATGAATTTTTAAGGATTTCCCTAGGGTGTACCACTAGGGAAAATCACCAAAATCGAGAAATCGTAAAAAGTGGTGAGAAATTTCGGATCCGAGCCCAATAATTCAGGAAAATTCGATCGGAATAGCTACTGGAAGCTTGCCGGTCACAACGCATCGAGAATTGGCTTCGCCGGAATTCGATGAATTTTTACGGATTTCCCTAGGGGTACCACTAGGGAAAATCACCAAAATCGAGAATCGTAAAAAGTGGTGAAATTTCGGATCCGAGCCCAATAATTCAGGAAAACTCAATCGGAATAGCTAATGGAAGCTTGCAGGTCACAACGCATCGAGAATTTGCTTCGCCGGAATCCGACGAATTTTTACGGATTTCCCTAGGGGTACCACAAGAAAAATCACCAAAATCGAGAAAAGTGGTGAAATTTCGGATCCGAGACCAATAATTCAGGAAAACTCGATCGGAATAGCTACTGGAAGCTTGCCGGTCACAACGCATCGAGAATTGGCTTCGCCGGAATCCGCTGAATTTTTACGGATTTCCCTAGGGGTACCACTAGGGAAAATCACCAAAATCGAGAAAAGTGGTGAAATTTCGGATCCGAGCCCAATAATTCAGGGAAAACTCGATCGGAATAGCTACTGGAGCTTGCCGGTCACAACGCATCGAGAATTGGCTTCGCCGGAATCCGACGAATTTTTACGGATTTCCCTAGGGGTACCACTAGGGAAATCACCAAAATCGAGAAAAGTGGTGAAATTTCGGATCCGAGCCCAATAATTCAGGAAACTCGATCGGAATAGCTACTGGAAGCTTGCCAGTCAAACCGCATCGAGAATTGGATTCGCCGGAATCCGAAGAATTTTTAAAGGTTTCCCTAGGGGGTACCACTAGGGAAAATCACCAAAATCGAGAAATCGTAAAAAGTGGTGAAATTTCGGATCCGAGCCCAATAATTCAGGAAAACTCGATCGGAATAGCTACTGGAAGCTTGCCGGTCACAACGCATCGAGAATTGGCTTCGCCGGAATTCGACGAATTTTTACGGATTTTCCTAGGGGGTACCACTAGGGAAAATCACCAAATCGAGAAATCGTAAAAAGTGGTGAAATTTCGGATCCGAGACCAATAATTAAGGGAAAACTCGATCGAATAGCTACTGGAAGCTTGCCTGTCACAACGCATCGAGAATTGGCTTCGCCGGAATCCGACGAATTTTTACGTATTTCCCTAGGGTTACCACTAGGGAAAATCACCAAAATCGAGAAATCGTAAAAAGTGGTGAAATTTCGGATCCGAGACCAATAATTCAGGAAAACTCGATCGGAATAGCTACTGGAAGCTTGCCTGTCACAACGCATCGAGAATTGGCTTCGCCGGAATCCGACGAATTTTTACGGATTTCCCTAGGGGTACCACTAGGGAAAATCACCAACATCGAGAAAAGTGGTGAAATTTCGGATACGAGCCCAATAATTCAGGAAAACTCGATCGGAATAGCTACTGGAAGCTTGCCGGTCACAACGCATCGAGAATTGGATTCGCCGGAATCCGAAGAATTTTTAAGGATTTTCCTAGGGGCTACCACTAGGGAAAATCACCAAACTCGAGAAATCGTTAAAAAGTGGTGAAATTTCGGATCCGAGCCCAATAATTCAGGAAAACTCAATCGAATAGCTAATGGAAGCTTGCAGGTCACAACGCATCGAGAATTGGCTTCGCCGGAATCCGACGAATTTTTACGGATTTCCCTAGGGTACCACAAGGAAAAATCACCAAAATCGAGAAAAGTGGTGAAATTTAGGATCCGAGCCAATAATTCAGGAAAACTCGATCGGAATAGCTACTGGAAGCTTGCCGGTCACAACGCATCGAGAATTGGCTTCGCCGGAATCCGACGAATTTTTACGGATTTCCCTAGGGGTACCACTAGGGAAAATCACCAAAATCGAGAAAAGTGGTGAAATTTCGGATCCGAGACCAATAATTCAGGAAAACTCGATCGGAATAGCTACTGGAAGCTTGCCAGTCACAACGCATCGAGAATTGGCTTCGCCGGAATCCGACGAATATTTACGGATTTCCTTAGGGTTACCACTAGGGAAAATCACCAAAACGAGAAATCGTAAAAAGTGGTGAAATTTCGGATCCGAGCCCAATAATTCAGGAAAACTCGATCGGAATAGCTACTGGAAGCTTGCGGTCACAACGCATCGTGAATTGGCTTCGCCGGAATCCGACGAATTTTACGGATTTCCCTAGGGGTACCACTAGGAAAAATCACCAAAATCGAGGAAAAGTGGTGAAATTTCGGATCCGAGCCCAATAATTCAGAAAAACTCGATCGGAATAGCTACTGGAAGCTTGCCGGTCACAACGCATCGAGAATTGGATTCGCCGGAATCCGATGAATTTTTAAGGATTTCCCTAGGGGTACCACTAGGGAAAATCACCAAAATCGAGAAATCGTAAAAAGTGGTGAAATTTCGGATCCGAGCCCAATAATTCAGGAAAACTCGATCGGAATAGCTACTGGAAGCTTGCCGGTCACAACGCATCGAGAATTGGCTTCGCCGGAATCCGACGAATTTTACGGATTTCCCTAGGGGTACCACTAGGAAAAATCACCAAAATCGAGAAAAGTGGTGAAATTTCGGATCCGAGCCCAATAATTCAGAAAAACTCGATCGGAATAGCTACTGAAAGCTTGCCGGTCACAACGCATCGAGAATTGGATTCGCCGGAATCCGATGAATTTTAAGGATTTCCCTAGGGGGGTACCACTAGGGAAAATCACCAAAATCGAGAATCGTAAAAAGTGGTGAAATTTCGGATCCGAGCCCAATAATTCAGGAAAATTCGATCGGAATAGCTACTGGAAGCTTGCCGGTCACAACGCATCGAGAATTGGCTTCGCCAGAATTCGACGAATTTTTACGGATTTCCCTAGGGGTACCACTAGGGAAAATCACCAAAATCGAGAAATCGTAAAAAGTGGTGAAATTTCGGATCCGAGCCCAATAATTCAGGAAAACTCGATCGGATAGCTACTGGAAGCTTGCCGGTCACAACGCATCGAGAATTGGCTTCGCCGGAATCACGAATTACGATTTTACGGATTTTCCTAGGGGTACCACTAGGGAAAATCACCAAAATCGAGAAAAGTGGTGAAATTTCGGATCCGAGCCCAATAATTCAGGAAAACTCGATCGGAATAGCTACTGAAAGCTTGCCGGTCGAACCGCATCGAGAATTGGATTCGCCGGAATCCGAAGAATTTTAAAGATTTCCCTAGGGGGTACCACTAGGGAAAATCACCAAAATCGAGAAATCGTAAAAAGTGGTGAAATTCGGATCCGAGCCCAATAATTCAGGAAAACTCGATCGGAATAGCTACTGGAAGCTTGCCGGTCACAACGCATCGAAAATTGGCTTCGCCGGAATCCGACGAATTTTTACGGATTTCCCTAGGGGTACCACTAGGGAAAATCACCAAATCGAGAAAAGTGGTGAAATTTCGGATCCGAGCCCAATAATTCAGGAAAACTCGATCGGAATAGCTACTGGAAGCTTGCCGGGTCACAACGCATCCAGAATTGGCTTCGCCGGAATTTGACGAATTTTTACGGATTTTCCTAGGGGTACCACTAGGGAAAATCACCAAAATCGAGAAATCGTAAAAAGTGGTGAAATTTCGGATCCGAGACCAATATTAAGGAAAACTCGATCGAAATAACTACTGGAAGCTTGCCTGTCACAACGCATCGAAATTGGCTTCGCCGGAATCCGACGAATTTTTACGTATTTTCCTAGGGTTACCACTAGGGAAAATCACCAAAATCGAGAAATCGTAAAAAGTGGTGAAATTTCGGATCCGAGACCAATAATTCAGGAAAACTCGATCGGAATAGCTACTGGAAGCTTGCCTGTCACAACGCATCGAGAATTGGCTTCGCCGGAATCCGAGCAATTTTACGGATTTCCCTAGGGGTACCACTAGGAAAAATCACCAAAATCGAGAAAAGTGGTGAAATTTCGGATACGAGCCCAATAATTCAGGAAAACTCGATCGGAATAGCTACTGGAAGCTTGCCGGTCACAACGCATCGTAGAATTGGATTCGCCGAATCCGAAGAATTTTTAAGGATTTCCCTAGGGGCTACCACTAGGGAAAATCACCAAAATCGAGAAATCGTAAAAAGTGGTGAAATTTCGGATCCGAGCCCAATAATTCAGGAAAACTCAATCGGAATAGCTAATGGAAGCTTGCAGGTCACAACGCATCGAGAATTTGCTTCGCCGGAATCCGACGAATTTTTACGGATTTCCCTAGGGGTACCACAAGGAAAAATCACCAAAATCGAGAAAAGTGGTGAATTTAGGATCCGAGCCCAATAATTCAGGAAAAACTCGATCGGAATAGCTACTGGAAGCTTGCCGGTCACAACGCATCGAGAATTGGCTTCGCCGGAATCCGACGAATTTTTACGGATTTCCCTAGGGGTACCACTAGGGAAAATCACCAAAATCGAGAAAAGTGGTGAAATTTCGGATCCGAGCCCAATAATTCAGGAAAACTCGATCGGAATAGCTACTGGAAGCTTGCCGGTCAACCGCATCGAGAATTGGATTCGCCGGAAATCCGAAGAATTTTTAAAGATTTCCCTAGGGGTACCACTAGGGAAAATCACCAAAATCGAGAAATCGTAAAAAGTGGTGAAATTTCGGATCCGAGCCCAATAATTCAGGAAAACTCGATCGGAATAGCTACTGAAGCTTGCGGTCACAACGCATCGAGAATTGGCTTCGCCGGAATTCGACGAATTTTTACGGATTTTCCTAGGGGTACCACTAGGGAAAATCACCAAAATCGAGAAATCGTAAAAAGTGGTGAAATTTCGGATCCGAGACCAATAATTAAGGAAACTCGATCGAAATAACTACTGGAAGCTTGCCTGTCACAACGCATCGAGAATTGGATTCGCCGGAATCCGACGAAATTTTTACGGATTTCCCTAGGGGTACCACTAGGGAAAATCACCAAAATCGAGAAATCGTAAAAAGTGGTGAAATTTCGGATCCGAGCCCAATAATTAAGAAAACTCGATCGGAATAGCTACTGGAAGCTTGCCTGTCACAACGCATCGAGAATTGGCTTCGCCGGAATCCGACGAATTTTTACGGATTTCCTAGGTGTACCACTAGGGAAAATCACCAAAATCGAGAAAAGTGGTGAAATTTCGGATACGAGCCCAATAATTCAGGAAAACTCGATCGGAATAGCTACTGGAAGCTTGCCGGTCACAACGCATCGAGAATTGGATTCGCCGGAATCCGAAGAATTTTTAAGGATTTCCCTAGGGGCTACCGCTAGGGAAAATCACCAAAATCGAGAAATCGTAAAAGTGGTGAAATTTCGGATTCGAGCCCAATAATTCAGGAAAACTCGATCGGAATAGCTAATGGAAGCTTGCAGGTCACAACGCATCGAGAATTGGCTTCGCGGATCCGACGAATTTTTACGGATTTCCCTAGGGGTACCACAAGGAAAAAATCACCAAAATCGAGAAAAGTGGTGAAATTTAGGATCCCGAGCCCAATAATTCAGGAAAACTCGATCGGAATAGCTACTGGAAGCTTGCCGGTCACAACGCATCGAGAATTGGTTTCGCCGGAATCCGACGAATTTTTACGGATTAAAAAAAAATTCGGAGGTTGCGGCCGCTAGTACGCAGCACGCTTGCGTGCCTGCCCCAGCATCACAAAGCTCGAGTGCGTGCACCCCTAGCCAGTACGCATCGCCAGTGACGCTGGGGGTGGGCAGCCCTTGTCACTTACAACCTCCAGAATTATTTTTTTCACCTAAACAATAGGGATTTTGATTCCAAATTGGACTCTAATTCATATTTTTTGAGATTTTCCACAATAATTCCGAATTTTACACCAAAATAAGGAAGAATTTGATTTAAATAAGGATTCTTTTCCTAAAAATCCTAGGTTTTCCTCATTAAATCATATAAATAGGAAACTTAGAGAAAGAATGGGAGGGCCAAAAAAAAAAATCTGAATTTTGGATTCTTTTTTCTTCATTAGAATTTCTCAAAAGTTCCAGATTGAATTTTCTTAATAAAAAATCGTTCTAAGATAAATAGAATAATTTTTTGTTCTTAAGATCGAAATTTTCTTCCATTATTTCTTCTTTGAACAAGGTTTTTTGCGATTTTCTTTATAGCAAAAGAGAGTTTAGATTTTTTGTTTTCTGATTTAATTCTTGTGGATCTAAACAAGGAAATCAACCACCTTTTTTTCTTCCATCAATTTCGAATTCTGAGGGTAAATTTCTGGGCCAAAAGCCAATTTTCTCTCACTATATTTTTGTTATTTTTATTGGTTTTCTCCATTGACATTGATTTTGAGTTTGATATTTTTTGTGACTTATTTGTTGGTTTCTTGTTTCTTTCATAAGATTTAAGTTATTTTTAATGTTTTTGCATGAATAATACATAAATCATTTAAAAATCAAATAAAATATTGATTTTTCTACTTCGAAATTTTAAAGCAGGTTCTGTATTTCCTTTTCCCTCTCCTGCAAGTGAGATGGGCCGCCCCTCGCCTCCTTGGTTAATTTTTATCTCTTTTTTTTATCCATTTGCCCTTTTTTGATCCGTTTTCGATATTTTTCGACCCATGGTCGTTTTGCATTATTTTTTTTAACATTTTTAGTCATACAATTTATTTTAATTTATTTACTATTTTATGCGATTTAATAGATTTTTTGGATTTATTACTAACATTAATTTTATTTGTGTTTATTTTTGTCTACAATTCTTATTTTTCCTTATTTGAGCACTCTTACGAGTGAATGGAGAGATCCAAGGGGATTAGAGGCCTTTATTTGGTTTGGTTTATTATTTTGTTATTTTAATTATTTTCTTTTTTTATTTTACTTTGATTTATTATTTTGGTTTCATTTGTAATAGAATAGTTTCGTTCATATGCGATTATAAAAAGAAAATCACAAAAATATTATACTAATTAAAAGTGGATTTTTTTTTTATAAAAATAAGACCATTCCTAGATTTTCAGCCAATAAAATGTCACATCAAAAGGAGAGTTGATTTTCATTAAAATGGATCACTCATCCGGGTTTTCTTAATAATGTTTAAAAATAACACTTCATTTTTAAGTGTGCATAAAGAACCATATTCTTACTCCGAATAAATGTCCCGTTTTATATATGTTATTTAATTAATTTTGTTTATTTAATTTTCTATTTTGGGGGATTGTATTTATCTTGTAATTTATTTATTGTTTTTTATTTATCGTTTTTTATTTATCGCTTTCCTCGATACTTGACGTGCAGTTTAATTTTAATGCATGATCCTGTGAGATGAGAGATATAAAATTAATTATTAAAAGCTCATTTATAACATTATAAAAGTGAAGTTCCAAACTACTATCTGATTTAGACCCTCGAGATTAGATGAACTTTCCTAATTTTTTTAAATGGGTGGCCACTTCAAAATACCTCAAAGGTGCCTAAAGGTTTCATGAGATTAGATGAACTTCTCCAATGTTCTATTGGGCAGGGATTCCAAAATTTCTCATGTTACCGAAGATCTAGACGCGAAGCCTCTCGAGCCTTAAAAGCAGGCCTTTCAGGACACACGCAGATTCAACACGCGTCACAAGTGGCATTCTTCCTTATACTATAGATAAACACAAATTGTGAATTACTGTAAGGAAGAAGTCAAAGCATTAAGTCCACACTTAATTCGTGATCCATCAAAAAACTTAAAGTGGTGAATCTCTCAATATACAACCCAACATCTTCAGCCTATCTTGCATAACTGAAGTGCACTTCAACATCTTAGAATGGAATAACAACTTTGATATCTTATACCGATCCATTCAAGGTTGTTCAATGAAAAACTTTCAGATGTTTAATGATAGTATGAGTATAAATATGCTTATTT